>JAYESA010000004.1:92326121-93006121 GCA_036927795.1 Iris macrosiphon | reverse complement strand
GGAAGATGAAGCAAGATATCAAGGAGGATAATTTTGATTGAGACTCCTATGACCATAATACCCCACAAGTCTGAAAACAAAGACCTACATGGCCACCACTAAAACCTTGTCATGCCCCAGTACCGGAATATGGAGACGGACATGGCCAGCTCTCCCGTACAAGGTATAGAACATCGTAC
Source organism: Iris macrosiphon (assembly GCA_036927795.1). Taxonomy (NCBI): domain Eukaryota; kingdom Viridiplantae; phylum Streptophyta; class Magnoliopsida; order Asparagales; family Iridaceae; genus Iris; species Iris macrosiphon. The sequence continues at coordinate 93,005,942 of JAYESA010000004.1, read as the reverse complement.
GATGGTCACGACTGTAACTTGACAAGGGGTGCATTCTATAAGCCAGTCACTTAGGGTCACATAGAACATCTAATTCTCAATCAGTCAAATAAGAATAGTAAACATAGAACATATATGACAAGGAAGTAAGACGTCCCAAACGTTCCGCCACAACATTCAAGAAACCAGCTGTGCAAAAATGAGAAGGCTGGCAGAGTAATAAGAGTTTATGACCATGATCAACTGCAGTCTGATTAATTACAATCATGTAGGAAACTAAATATCCAGATTCACGGCTAACAAGTGTCGATGGCTAAATGTCCAAAGTGAGTAAAATATGAAATAACAAGCAGGGAAGAAGAGACCCACTCATTTTCCTCAATGGCCATCCGCCTGGTGCGCACCATTATTCAGGGGGAGTACGCTTGATCCTTGGGTGCTGGCTCTAAATCTGACCATGCAAAACAGTGGGGTTAGATCCCAAATAGTAAGTACTACAAAGGAAGCACAAATGCAAAAATAATACCGGGTTATGAAATAGATACACACACACACACACACACATACACACACACACACACACACACATATATATATGTAGTCCTGTCTCATAGTTTCATTTATAGCCTACCGCGATACAATAATCTAACCTTACAACCAAACAAGGACAAGGGTTAAACCATCGCACCATGATAGTCCATGTCCCTAGACTATTTGACAGAAATACACAACCACGCTCAGTTATATAATCGACCAATCACTTATACGGCTTACTAGATGGAGTCTGGGTTATCCTAGAGATATTATGTATATAGGAATCCTCAGATCGAACCAGGTACTAGCAGGGTTAGCCGAGCCATAAATTGCCACATAGCACATAGTAGTATGCACCGGTCCCTCATAAGGCTACCATGCTTAGATCGCATAGAACACATAGTATCATATAGTATTCGGATATTGCCATCCATTAATAAGGATTTAAATAATATCCATATGGACTAGCCTGTATACCCCAATTTAGATGACTAGAGGTGGCTAGTTAGGCATGATCTCGAGATTCCATTCTCTCACAATGCTCTACAAGTTTAGTTACCTAGTTAAACCTAATATTAACTGGAATCTCATAGCGTGGTCACATGGTATTCTCCTTATATGACGTACCTTAGTATGGCCACGCTAGATACGAATCCACTTTGTCACTTGATAGTTCAATTTGGATTCACCCCAGCGTGATGCAATAATCAACAAATCCTAGCCACGCTTGGTTATTGACTAACCCTTATGTCCATGCTGGAGATTGAGTCATATCACATGTTACATAGCGCATAGGTGCACCGCAGTATAAATATGTAATATAATCGCGTAGGGACACTTATCACGTAGGAACACATAGCACGTAGTAAGTGTATTAGCACAAATACAGGTGGTCGGGTCATGATGCATATTTGGATCTAATACTTTTGTGGTCATCAAAGTCACACATACCACTCATAAAGTCCAAAGGAACATTCAACCAAAACTAGTCCAATAAAACATGTACAAGGGGTCGCATGCGCGCAGAAGGATCAAGGCCGCATGAGAAGTCAGGTCGCATGATAATCCTGGCCGCATGGAGTCATGCCGCATAGAGTTATGCCCCATGGAGTCATGGGTAGGTCTTCTTCTCGGGATAAGTGATGAGGTAACGAGAAATAATTAAAGTATAAGTGATGTGACATAAAGTGTGTCAGAAAAAAAAGATAAAATCATGAAAAGATGTGCTACGGTTTTAGAGTCATGCGTCCAAGGATGGTGGCTGCATACCCTGCTTGCCGCATAAGTGTCGGTGTCGCATGTGATTCGATTCCGCATGGAGTATTTTGGACTTCGTAATTTTTTTATTCGTTCAGCTATTAAACATAAGAAGTCCTTTCAGAACACATGGGTATTAGTCAGTCATTCGTCCAAAAGAGATGGACGTATTCTTGTATACAACAAAGAGTTTAGGCCGCATAGCATCTTCATGCCGCATAGCCCTCTCTACCGTATATGGTGCTGGCCGCATGAGATCTTCATCGTTCCAAAAAGCAGGTTCAGCCATGGTAAAAAAGCTCTAAAATCTGAAATTTGTTTTCTTCATAAAAACTATATTTTAACTCTGAATTGAGTGAACCAAAAGCCAAAACGCTCAAAATAAAGTGCTCCATCCATCCCAAAAACTATTTTTTGAAAATACTATGTTTTAGTAGATCAAAACCACCAGAAACTCAAGTAACCCATGAAACCCTAAGTTATAAAAGTAGATCTACACAAATCCACCCATCAAACCGAAAACTCCAAGTACTAAAAGTGTTTAGAATTATCATAAGCACATAATAGACTAATAAAATGCAAGGAAAAGCAATAATCGAAAATCAAGGGATTTCTTCATGTGGTGCAAGGTGTACTTTCCTATAAATGAAAGAAAGGGAAAAAAAATAAAGAATAAGGCAAGAGAGAGAAACAAGTTAGCTTATATAGCTAGGGTTTGAGGTTTAGACCATGGGTTCAAATTCATGAATAAATCAACTCACAAATAAACCATAAAACATAAACCATGCTAAATTAAAGAATGGGTCTAGTCTCTATGCATGCAACCTACTGATCATGCGAGCGAGAAGCACTCTAAGAAGAAATAGATACAAGCAAGAAATATATTCCAAAATATGTATTTCAGGAACGGGTAGTGACATATATATATATATATATATATATATATATATATATATATATATATATATATATATATATATATATATATATATATATATATATATATATATGAACGGGCACAAAGTTTCTTGGTAAATAATTTCGTGAACGCTTTCAATAGGACTCAAACACTCGACCACCCGGACTATATGCCTCCCCTTAACTACTAGGCTAGAGGTGTGTGTGTGTGTGTGTGTGTGTGTGTGTGTGTGTGTGTGTATATATATATATGGGAAGATCAAAAGTTTTGTCTCCGGAGCCCGCCAAAGTTTCGCCCACTCTTTGCAGCATCGGATCGAGCGGGATCCGTATAGGACCCATGCGATGCCCCCCGATCCAACGGCCAAGGGAGGCAGAACTTTGGCGGGAATCCAAAAATGGGCTCCCGATCCATGCTCTCTCTCTCTCTCTCTTTATATATATATATATATATATATATATATATATATATATAAAAGGTGCGTTACTTAGCTAAACCTCTTATTTAAGTTAGTTAACAAAGGCAAAGAAGAATACAAATTACTTAGCTAAACCTCTGTGTTTAAGTTAGTTAACAAAGGTCAAGAAGAATACGAATTAATAAGATTTGCGATAGCATAATTAAAATCATGGTTCCAAGAATATTTACTGGAGAACAATTAAAGTTTAAGGTCACATTAAATATAAAACACATGGGTCATGAACCTCTAATAATATTACTCTTAGATAATCAGAGCCTTGTAACCTAGTAGATTAGACATGCTAGCATTTTTTGGGTCAAATTGGGTCGTTGGTAAGATCGTGTTAGAATCAAGTATGAAGATATATTTCACACCACTAGAAAAATGGAACGAAGAGTAGCTTACGACAATTAACTGAGTCGATTTTGGAAGCTTCTCAATAGTGGACGAGGAGGTCTCTTCTTATACACAAGAGCATTTGTTGGGGCGGGATAATCCACGGTGTCATCCCGACGCTTAACTTAGAATACTAGGTGTGTAGTGTATAGTTGATTTATATTTTTTTATTAATTATTATTATTATTTATTTGGAAATAAAAATTTTACGAGAAAATAACTTTTCAAAAAAATTTGTATTATTTTAATAAAATAATTTTTTGAATTTATAAAATTTTAATATAATAATAATATTTATTTTAAATAAATCATTAATATTTTTATTAGAGATGCTTTTTTATGTGTTTTTTATCATTTATGAATTAGGGTTTAATTTAGTGTAAATGATTAAGTGTGATTAGGAGTTGATTTGGATTAATTAAAAATCTAAACAACTTAACCTAGAAATTATCATAATACCTTTAACCCTTGGCTTCCCTAAGAGCCATGCTTGCCGGCCCTATTAGGGTGGGGCATTTCTTTCATTTTTTCTTGGTTTTACTACACAAATATCTTGTTTGGATAAGAAGTAAATAGTATATATATATATAAGGAATTGGTTTTTACTTAAATGCTAAATTTTCTTTCATTATATATATATTTAACCCCCTTTCACTTTCACCCTTCACCCTACAACCCTCATATCTCTCCAAAATCCTAGCTCTCCTTCCCTACATAAACTCTAAACCTACAAGAGCTAAGGCAAGTCCTCCTCTTTGTACTCCTTGTACAAATCTTCTTTTAGTGTAATTTTTTTATATTATTTTAGTTTAATTTTATTGTTCAAAGTAAAGTGTATATTCTAGATAAATAAAATATATGTGATTTAGAACTTGATTCTAAGATTTTTTTTATTAAGGTGACACATCCATATAAGGTTTGGACATGAATTAGAATTAGAAAACGTAAGGCTGAATTCGTTTCCATGGCGCAATATTTTTCGGAGCTGGTTTTAATCTAGTAAACTTGGTCAAAATCTAAATATGTCAAAATAAAAATCGTTGAAAATTCAATTACCATATATGATATGATAGAGTTTGGTGTATATATTAGGAGTTATTGGTCGTGCAACACGGAGGTAGAATCCTGGAATTGAAATCTGGAACCTATGTACGCATTATTTTGTAGGCCAAATTTGACCTATTAAACTTTGTCAAACCCATAATATGTCTGAACAAAAATCATTAGAAATTTGATATTCTTTCTAACCGTACAAGATATGATAGCATTTGGGTATATATAATTGGAGTTATTGGCCGTGTACCGTTGACATAAAATTCTGGAATCGAAATCTAGAATATTTTATGCCTTATTTCGTAGGCCAGTTTTGAACTATTAAAGGTTGTCAAAAATTGATTATATCTAAAAAAAAATTGAAGAGGATTCGATAAGCTTTTCAGCCATATATATTTTAATTATATTTAGATTTATATGATAGGAGTTATGCTCTATACAATATAGGGTATACATGCTAAATTTTTGGTATAATTTAGTTTTGTACTTCTAGGCATTTACTGTCTATCCTATTAACTGCGATCGACTAGTGTAGAGTTGTTCCACCGAAGGGTCTTTGACCCATAATAATTCTATAGAGAATTTCTCTGGATTAGTTATATTACTGTGTTTGGAGCTCAAAATACAAAAGAGTCTTTGTCCGAAAGTCTAAGAATTTTGGAAGATAGCCTAATTTTGAAGCATAAAAGCCGTGGTATCGTACCAAACCATAAACATAGATAATTGAATATCGATTTAAGACAAACTCACTATATTCGAGGAATACTTGGAGGTTAATTGTCTAAGTCTTGAACTCGTAAGAACATGGACATGTAAATATGTACACAATTAAATTATCAAATCTTGTTTCCTTGGTTCTGGAATACCCTGTTGATTGTACTCTCATATTACATGAGATTAACACATATAAAAAAATTATTTGGTGTTATTTCAATAGTTGGATGCATTCCTGTAAGTGAAACTTGTATTCCAAAAATATAAATCAAGATATATGCTTGAACCGGAAAACAAAGTTTTAATTATTAGAATAGAGTTAGGATTGATTGTTATTGTAGGATAGAGCATTGGACGGGGAAGACCAGTTTGTATCACATCGTATGAAATCTTGGCAATATAATTAACAAAACTGATCAGTACATGTATCTCCTTCGAAAGGCCTTTCATTGAAAGTGGGTGAATGCTTAGATCACCTACCTTACCTAATGCTTTTGAATCTCATGATGTTTATCCTAATTCAATAAAAAGTCAAATTTGGTGTTAATTAAAGTTTATAATTTTTCTTTCGAAGAGGAGTGGCCGGAATACTAAGCATCGTGCCTACCTGCCACCACCTGATCCCTGGTAAAGGGATTATTGCCTAGATAGTACTCGTGACACTACGAATATGATATCCGAACATGTTCTCTAACTCGCATCATCATATAGGAAAAACTGTATTGTGATTGTGTTAGTAATTTTTAGGACTTAAGGAATGGTTTGGATGCAATTATTTTACTATATTAAGATCACTTTAGAAATTATTTCAAAATTATATTATGTTATGTAGTTAGAAGTTATTCAATTTAGATTTCTATTGTACTTGATCTTCAGTGTCATATTATTTTATTTATTTTACCTTCCTTGAATCGAGGACTTGTATGTCTTTGATGACATAGTTTTTTTTTCACTAGATGAAGGCGTGACTGAGGAAGAGAAACTTCCGGTATATATTATGGAAGAACCAGAAGAGTAACACAGGTAGAGGGTATATCATCAATCTTATTTCGTATAGTTGTGTAATTCCTCGTATGTATTATCCTTGAGATAGAAAACCAGACTTGGAGATGTAAAGGTTGATAAGTGATGTTTATGGATATAAATTATTGTTAATTTATTTATTATTTTAGTTTGCCCATAATTTTATCTTAGTACTTTACAAACGACAATCGTGATACAGATACATGTGTATTTGTTTGGCGCATATCCTGGGATGTTAGTTACGTATTCAGCTCATCGTATTCCTGGAGCGGGACGTGAAATGCCTTTTAGTGGTGGCCCATGCAGGTCTGTATTATAGATATGCAGCAGTCTACATCTAGGTAGCAGATCTGTTAATTATATCTATAAGACCCTAAGATTGATTTCTAGGAAAAGTCTAACATGAATCTTAGGATATGTGTATTGGGTATTGTCCCGACCCGCACCCGGTGAAGGGGCACGTGTACGTGGGTACGCCCAGCCTACGCTGCAGCATCGACGGTAAAATGCTGTCTATGTCAACTATACTATCTAACCATCTCATAATAAAGTATAATCTGCCAATAATATCTTAACTCCAAGAAGGAGGACAAGATACTTAATGCAACACAATACTCAATGACAAATCTATAACATGATAAGATATCAAAGAAGCCTAACATAACTATGCAGTCTAAATATAACAACACCAAATAGAAACAATATCCAAGTCTCAAATATACGCCAAAAGCAAATTCGGTACCAAAATGCTAAAGAAAACTAACTATGATAACTAATGATTCCGGCTTAATCTTTCGGCAGTCACTCCAGAACTAGTAGGTCCATGTCTGCACTATCTATAGGTCGAGGTCCTTAGTACATCGGATACTAATCTCCCGGGTCCTCTAAAAAATATTAACCAGTCAGGAATGGATCAAAGTACAACCCAATGGTAGTTCTAATTAATTGACAAAAACTATAAAATAGTAAAAATAGGGGATGCTATATATGATGAGAATATAACTGATAATCTAAAAATAGTGAAGGAACATGTAAAATTAGTGACAAAAATATAAATCAATGCATACAAGAATGAAGGAGATGAACTATAATGTCAGAAATAAAATAGGATAATTTATGAACTAAAAATAGAATCTACGATATACCATGTGTTTGAGATACTAACTAGATATGTGATCGGCTTGGGATATTCAATGTTTAGACTAAGGAGCTAACTCAACCATACATGAAGTGTATGATTAGTTAGTAGCCAATGATTATACTACTAGCCGATAGTTCTTGATCACATATTTAATTAGTTTTTCCCCTGCCCTGACTGATACGATGGATCAAATCATGACACATTACTTGCTAATGTATCCAATGTTTAACCTATAATATCCAATGTTATCAATATCAATAAGGAACAGTATTCGATACCATCTCGATAATCAAGGTAACATATCATGACTGACGATCCAATAACAATACCAATCCATGTACCAAAGTGTCAAAGAATCACAAGTAATAATTCTAAATAATTGAATTATAGTAGTAATTAAATAATAAAAACTATCAGAGAATGTATTTGCCTATGGTCCAGAGCAAACGATGTAAAACGATATCCGAACTGGTGTCACAGACCTATATATGGAATATTGCATTAATACATGATTTTCGAAATGAAAATAAGTTAAACTAGTTTAATTCTAGGTCACAAAGCCATTTCTAAGTCAAAATAGTCAAACTAGGTTAACTCTAGGTCAAACTAGTCAAATTTGGTCAAACTAGCTATTTCTAGTTGTATGAGTCAATCTCTAGGATATTGGGTCCTTACACTATGTAACTAGGCTATACTAGGATACTAGGATACTAGGATACCAATATAACACCGTATCATAAGATACGTAAGTTATTAGATATAAAAATACAATAATATATATACAAGATAATAATATATAGTACTCCTAGCTAACTAATGTTAAATGAATACCTTGGCTTTGAGCCAAACGCAGTATCACACCACCTACACACCCATCTTGATATACAAACACAATACCTTGAGTATAAACCAATACCTTAAGTATAAACCAATACATTGACATTACCTTGGTATCACAAGGTAATCCAATATCTAACATTAACTAACTAACCATACATACCTCACTATACACTAATATGCAATTAAACTTATAACTTATAACAATACTATACTATACCAACTAACAGCATTGAGATACCCTATTTACCTTGACTAAAATCTTAAGGTAATACCCAATACATTGGTCACATATCTAGTCATTAGATATAACTATATATACACATATACACTAACATGCATTTAAACTCATAACTATACTATACTATACCAACTAACATATATATATATATATATATATATATATATATATATATATATATATATATATATATATATATATATATATACCAATTAACTAACTAACTTATATAATATTAACATACTATCTAATACTAAAATTAATACCTACAACTAACATAACTAGCATACCCATTGGATATTCAATATCCATACCCAAGATACCTCAACTCTCCTTACCATGGTGTAACTCAAGGTAATCTAGAAATAAATATTAACTAATATTAACAAGTGCTTATATATATATATATATATATATATATATATATATATATATATATATATATATATATATATATATATATATATTAACAATATATACATAACTTACTAACTTATCAATATAAACTAACTAGCTTATCTAAACTTATCCACAACTTAAACTATAAGCACTCAAGCTACTGCAACTTACTACAGCTTATTGCAACTTACTGTAGCTTATTGCAGCTTACTGTTGCTTCTGATGCTACTTCTGCTGCTGCTGCTAAGCAACATTACTATATATACATATCAAACATAACTATATATTACTAATTTGATTAGTTACAATGAACATTAGAGTGAAAATACACCAACAAGCATAAAATCCCCAAATTACCAACCAGTATCATGACGTATCATAACGTATCACGATATGCCCTACTCGTATCTAATTATGGACATGTAGCTACTCCACAATACCAATTTAGGTCTAAATAAACCTATTTGACTCAATGACACACACTTGGTGAACCAATCTTGAATTTTCCCTAATTTGCTCATAAAACTCAATGTAGAAGTCACAATATGGGTCATAACCAGCCAACACTTCTTCCTATGGGTAGCCCTAATGCATGGATGGATTTTTAGTGATCAAATACAATAATTAGAACATAATTAAAGAGAGATTTTAGAATTATACATATTGGGAGATGGATTCCTAATAAAACTCAATAGAACACGATTTGGACACGAGTTCCTAGCCAAACTTCTTCTTCTCGAATGCTCCTTGCAATCCAAGATCCTATTGCCCCTTAGATGATTATTAGGGAAGGTATTGAGAGTGGTTTGGTGGAATTTGGTGGAGGAAAGAGTAAATTTGGGGAAGAACACTAATTAGGAAATAATTGGGATGAAGAATGAGAGGAGAGAGAGAACCCTTCCCTATAATTAGGGCTGGCCACAATAACCCTCTCCCAAGAAATGTAAAAAGTCAAGGATGCCCCTACTGGTTTGTTATGAAGAATTTAATTAGTGAGAAAAGCTTCTCTTCCCGATGAAGGTTTAATCTAATCTTTAATTAATGAGAATGATTAGCTAATTAGGGTCCAATATGACTAGTCTAATAAATTAGTCCAAGTTGTCATGTCAAGTCTAGTTAGGTTTACTAGAGTCATATCTTATTAGCTAATCCAACCTATTAACTAATAATTATATTAGGCACAATATACAACATACACATTTATATAAATAGAATATAAATATATTATTTATAATAATACAAAATAAAAAAATAATACTATTCTAGAAATATGGTAATGACAAGTCTACCCTCCTTAAAATAATTTTGTCCTCAAAATTAAAGACTAAACTAGCACAATAACACAACAAAATAAGAATATTACCTCAAGGCTCATAGAGATAAGGGTACTTCTCGTGCATTTCATCCCCCCTCTCCCAAGTTGACTAACCGTGTCACCCCCACTTTTTGGATTAGGGGTATTTTAGTCTTTTCATAATTAATGAGTAAATGACTGCATGATAATTGATTATTCTCAATTTTTGTGACTTTATTTTGTTGTACCTTACCGTCATTTCGAATTTCAGAACACCACTTGCATTCACTTTTATTAAATTGATTCATAAGTCGAACTTATACAACTTTTCATTGTTTAGACACCTTGGTGCAAGAGTACATTGAGGTATCCATTCCGTTGGACGATACGTAAATAAACCCAAATTCTCCTTTAGGTGTAAATTCTATAAATTCTTAGAAGTGTGTAATACAACATCAATTTCCCTGAACCATGGCCTAAGACCATCTAACCAAAGCATTCTAGCAATTTCTTTATTAATTGAAATTTCAACCATTGTAATACCCATGAGAAAGCCCAATCCCAAGAAGGCCTTGACCAGACCTAATTCTAGGTCAACCCAAAGTCTACTATAATTACATATATATACATAAGTATTGCTTCCCTATTTCCTTCTCAATCAAACCTAATACACCAGCCGACCATCTCTGACCCCTCCCCCGACTTTACTGTTCCTCGTCGGACCCCCGAGCGCCGAACAGTCACTGACCCCGAGCGCCGAACAGCCTCTGTCCCCGAGCGCAGGACCCGCTAATCCCGAGCGCCGAACAGCCGCTGGCCCCGAGCGCAGGACCCGCTGCCACCGAGCCTGGACGCTGCCCCGCCTGAACGCCGCGTCGAACCCGCTGAATGCTGCGTCGAACCCGCTGAACGCTGAACCAAGCCCGACTGTGTTCGCCTGGAGCCGTCGCGACCTGCTGCTGTCGACGCTGAGTACCCCGCCGCTCGTCAACACCACTTCAATCGACCGACCACCCCCTGATCGTTGACATCATCGTCCTCATCATCGTGCCACGTGCAGGTTCGCTCCTGTCCACGTTCCCGTCATTTCCTGTGATATATATATAACTATAAGGACGTATGTATATACGTATTTGCATGCGTATTGGTATATTGGTATGTATATTATATGTTCCCAGCTAATATCTATATACATACGTATAAGTAGTGTATAGGTATTCCCTAGTATATAAATACGTGTATTATAATCATAATTAATGAATATTAATGCAGATGCCTATGAACCGTATAATTCTCAATCAGCATAATACATACGTATATAGAAATGTGCATCGTATGAATTGAATTAAGTATAAACATATGAATATCTATTAATTATGTAATTAATTAGTACTACGAGATACGTTAGCCGTAGTATGTACTATGTAATATATGCCCTAGATGACTTGAATGTAACCACGGAAACCCCGTAGTTACATTGACCTGTGACCATGTAGTATGTTAGCAGACTGCCATATGTACATCGACGTACTGGCAAGACCATATTATTGACTGTCTGTTATGCATAACAACGACAGACGTGACCACCCCTAGTGTAGCCTGTTGAGATCATTATGTTAATTGTGTGCTAGAGTATTGTCTGATGAAGTATTGTATTATATGCTATGTCTATAGGACTGTTGGATCATTCAGATGACACCTTGGAACCCAGACGGTGGTATTGCCAGCTAAGGACCACAAGCGAGTACATTCTCTGACAGTTTCTATTATGTTGATTATCTCTATAATTCTTGTTGTATAGCGTACATGACTCTGACACTGTTCTTTACACGAGTTGGCATCATTGAGACCTGTCACGAGGAGTCGTGATTGGAATCCATCGTGCTAGCTGGGGAAAATGGAGAAATATGAGTAGTTTATGTGATCATACCCAACTTTACATGCAGCATTAGCTCACCCACATCTCACGTCGGTGCAGCCTTACCCTTACATGCCTTATCGCTGTTACATCTGGTTAGCATGACCTGTTGGGGATGATCGCTAATCCATGTAATGAGTCATATAGTCCCAAGCCGATCACATGATATATTGATGTTTCACACACTTAGATAGAGGATTTCTTGACATGTATCTTGATAGATTGATCTTGTATTTCCATATGTTCTAGTTGCTGTTATTATACACACTTATATACCAGTTCTTTGTACTTGTGTACACTTGTAGTTCTATTCCTTGTCAGATGCATATTATTGATGATGTTCCAGTACTTGTTCCATTATTTCTCATGGCCAGTATTTTATTCTGTCTTGTATTTCTTTACACTGTATTATAGTTTTTGTCAATATATGTGGAACTGCTGTTAGAGGTGTATTTTCGTTCCAATCCTGACTGGATATTTTTTCCAGAGAATATTGAGGATTTCTGTACCACGCACTACGGACCAGGTATAGATGCAGACTATGTACCAGAGATCCTAGAGGAGACTATGCTTCTAGATGAGACATTGCCTACAGCTATCTAGATAGTATTTATTTATGCTTGAGACTTATGGAGGTTATTTCAGTATGTTTAGACTTATGTTAAGTTTAATTGGAGACTTGTGTTGGACAGCTAGACTGTGATTTATCTTCATGTTTGAGACATGGTGTTTAACTATGTCATTTCCTTTTATCTTTTATCGTGCCTTATAGTTGTTGTGATTGAGTTACTTGTGAGATGTATGTTGACCTCCTTATGGAGATGGACATCATTGACAGGTGTTAGCTGTATAGTATTACTGTAACCTAGACAGCGTTCTACTGCCGATGCTGCGGCGTAGGCTAGACGTACCCACGCTCTCGTGCCCCTATATCGGGTGCGGGTCGTGACACATTTTTAGTGGTGGCCCTTGAAGGTCTAGCTTCGCAAGTTATGCGATATCGTGGTAGTGCGATAACTTAGTTGTACTGCTACGAGCCTGTGCTAGGATATAGGAAATAGGATCTAGGATGAGAATATGCTCAATCATACTAAGAAATTCTGAACTTCATATTGCTATTCTAATGGATTGCTTCCTTTAGCACTGTAGTGTCCTTCCTTGATAATATCACATCTATCACCTTAATTGATTCTTTGATCTGTATTCAGGATGTCGCCGAATACTAGATCCATGAGAATGGGAGCAGCCAATTCAGAGAGGACTGCCACCTCTCAACCTGACGAACAGATACCTGGAGATTCTCCTATATCTCTTGTTCGTGTAGGAGTGTCTGCAACTAACGGGATTTCTCCTCCACCTATACAGAGGATTGCCCCAGCTATGACAGACAACCTTCCACCACCATCGACACCGATTCCCTGAGGAGTGCCCGTTGATGGGGCACAGATGTTCGCACTGATGCAGGGCATGCTAGAGGCCCAGAGAGTAATAGTAGAGGCTCAGCGTGTTCAAGCTGAGGCTCAGAGAATGCAAGCAGAAGCACACCAGGCGCAGACCGAACTGATGAGAGAGAGCATGGAGAATGCTTATCAGGTGACTCTCCAGGCTGTGGAGAGAGTAGCACGACAACCACAACATCAAGGTCAACAACAACAGAGGCCCGGTACCATAGTGGACTTTAAGAGGATGATGCCTCGAGAGTTCAAAGGCACAGAAGGAATACTATATGCTGACGAATGGTTAGAAGACATAGAGAGGAATCTGCGCTTATCACAGATTCCAGAGATTCTTCAGATAGAAGCCGCTGGCAGCCAGATGTTTGATATCGCACTGACGTGGTATCGTACAGAGCCGAGACTCGCCGCTGAAGGAGTTACTTGGGAGGACTTTAAGGAACTCTTTAAAGAGAAATTCTTTCCTGACGTAGCCTTGGGAGCATTAGAAAGTCAGTTTTATGACTTAGTCCAAGGAGGTATGTCAGTCGACGAATATGCTGCAGAGTTTTGTCGATTGAGTCGATTTGCACCATCGATGGTTCGAGACCCAGGAGACAGAGCACAAAAATTCAGGAAGGGATTAAATAGGGAGATCAAGTCTCGTACTTCGGGACGACGTACTGCTACATTTGAGAGTATTCTGATGGATGCCCAGATTGTCGAAGACGACTTGGACCTCAGGCCCAAGAGAGAACGCGATACATCCGGAGCAACATGAGGTAACACAGGACCAGCCAAGTGCCCACATTTTCAACAACAACATAGGCAGCACCAACAGCAACACCAGCAACAACACCAGCAACAACACCAGCAACAGGCACCAGTTCGAGGACATGCTCAACAACAGCAACCACAAAGACATAATCAACTCGTTGCCCCATGTTCGTATTGCAGAAAGATGGGACATACAAGAGACATCTGCAAAAAAGGTTGGGCACTTGCTTATCGTGTGGATTAGCAGCACATCAGCTGAGGGATTGCCCAACTATTCAGACTCGCCAAGGAGGAGGAGCAGCTCAGAGAGGACCAGCCAGAGCACCTATTGCACCAAGAGGCCAGCAGAAAGGACCTCCACTTCCATCACAATATGAGTGGTTTGCTCAGCAGCAGCAGCAACAGAGAGGAGCACCACAAGGATGAGCTTACGCCATGACCACTGAGGAGGCTGAGCCAGCTGGAGACGTGATTTCAGGTTCAGTTTTACTTGATTCTATTCTAACACTTGCATTATTTGATTCTGGCGCTTCCTATAGTTTCGTATCTGTATCCTATGTCATTAAACATTATTTAGAAACAGAACCATTAGATAGGACTTGCAAGATCACGACAGGAGGAGGCATTATCCTAGTCCGTGATTGTTGCAAGGACCGAGAGTGTCATTGGAAGGCCAAGAATTGAGCGTGAGTTTACTCGTCATGCCACTTCCAGAATACGATATTGTACTCGGAATGGACTGGTTAAGTAAATGTCATGCTTCTATAGATTGCCACGGAGGTAGAGTAGTATTTCGACCACCAGGAGAGCCAGAGTTTGAGATTGCCAGAGGAGCAGAGGAGCGGAGCAGAGGAACTTTTTGCGGAGCCAGGGTGGAAGAAGAAGAGATACCGCATCCACTTATAGCGGAGTTCCTGGATGTATTTCCAGAGGAGTTGCCAGGTTTGCCACCAGACAAATATGTTGAGTTCTCTATAGACTTGATACCAGGAGCGGAGCCTATTTCGCAACATGTCTATAGAGTTAACAACAATGAGTTGGTAGAACTAAAGAAACAAGTTGAGGAGCTGCAAGACAAAGGTTTTATTAGGTCCAGTTCATCGCCATGGGGAGCACCGATATTATTTGTACCAAAGAAGGATGGCATGGTATGTATGTGTATCGATTATAGAGCTTTGAATAACCTCACTGTCAAAAATAAATACCCGCTGCCGAGGATAGATGATCTTTTCGATCAATTAAACGGAGCGAAGGTGTTTTCAAAAATAGACTTGAGGTCCGGCTATCACCAGGTGAAAGTGAAGAAAGAAGACATACCGAAGACCGCCTTTCGAACCAGATATGGCCTGTTTGAATTTACAGTAATGTCGTTTGGTTTAACTAATGCACCAGCAGTATTTATGAACTTAATGAACAAGATGTTCCACCAGTACCTTGACAAGTTCGTAGTAGTGTTTATTGACGACATTCTAGTATATTCAAAAACCCCAGAAGAATATGAAGAGCACCTGAGAATAGTCTTGGAAACACTCAGGAGAGAGAAATTATACGGGAAGCTTTCAAAGTGCGAGTTCTTTCTTAAAAAGATTTAATTTCTTGGACACATGGTAACGGGTGACGAAATTTCAGTTAACCCAAAGAAGATAGAGGCAGTGAAGTCATGGGCTACCCCCGGTACGGTAGCTGAAATCAGGAGCTTTCTCAGACTAGCAGGATACTACAGAAGATTTGTACAAGACTTCTCCAAGATTGCAGAGCCAATGACTAGGCTGACCAAGAAGGATGTGGAATTTGTCTGAACAGAAGAATGCCAAACCGCATTCAATGAGCTGAAGAGGAGATTAACGACAGCACCAGTTTTGACGTTGCCATCAGGGACAGGTGGATTCACTATCTACAGTGATGCTTCAGGAAAAGGGTTGGGATACATTCTTCAACAACACGAAAAAGTAATTGCCTATGCTTCAAGACAATTATGCCCTCATAAAAAGAACTACCCCACTCACGATCTGGAGTTAGTAGCAGTTATCTTTGCCCTAAAACTATGAAAGCACTATCTGTACGGAGAGCGTGTGAAAATCTTCACAGACCACAAGAGCTTAAAGTACGTATTTACACAGAAGGAGCTGAATATGAGACAGAGAAGGTGGTTAGAATTGATGAAAGACTTTGATATCTCATTACAGTATCATCCAGGGAAAGCCAACGTAGTCGCGGATGCCTTGAGCAGGTACCCAATGGCTATGTGCTTGACTTCGGATAGACACTTATTAGCTGATCTTGAGAGCTTGGAAATTGAGGTATTAGTTCCAGGAGCTGAGATCAGATGTGGGGACTGCAGATTCAATCAGAGCTGATAGACAGAATTAGAGCTGCGCAGTACGATGATGAGACTCTAAGGAATATTAGGGCACAAGTTCAGGCAGGATTGATAGACGATTTCACTATTGCGGGTGATGGATCCTTACGACATGGCACGAGGATGTGTGTGCCAAGCGGAGAGCTGCGCGAAGAAGTTTTACAGGAGGCACACCGCTCTCAGTACTCGATGCATCCCAGAGCCAACAAGATGTATCGAGATTTGAGGAGGCATGTATGGTGGTATGGTATGAAGAGCGAAGTAGCACGCTTCGTATCCCGATGTTTAGTATGCCAACAGGTGAAAGCAGATCGACAGAGGCTAGGAGGATTGCTTCAACCTTTACCCATTCCAGAATGAAAGTGGGAGCACGTGACTATGGACTTCATTTCGGGACTTCCTCGTTCTCCAAGAGGAAAGGACGCAATTTGGGTCATCGTAGATAGATTGACTAAATCATCCCACTTCTTACCTTTTAAAGTGGGTACTTCAACGGAGAAGCTAGCAGAGATGTACGTACTGCAGATTGTCAGATTACATAGAGTTCCTGTGAGTATTGTCTCAGATCGGGATAGTCATTTCACTTCCCATTTCTGGAGGAGCCTGCAGTCTAGCTTGGGCACTCAGCTCAAGTTCAGTACCGCATATCACCCTCAGACAGACGGGCAGTCTGAAAGGACGATTCAGACCCTTGAAGACATGCTACACACTTGCGTATTGGATCTCGGAGGCTCTTGGAAGGATTATCTATACTTGGTAGAGTTTGCTTACAACAATAGCTACCAGGCCAGCATTGAGATGTCACCATTCGAGGCTTTATATGGACGAAGGTGTCGTACCCCTTTATCTTGGGATGATGTTGGAGAAAGAGCCTTGTTAGGACCAGAAATGGTCGTGGATGCAGCAGAAAAGGTAAAACTTATCAGAGACAGACTGCGAGTGGCGCAGGACAGACAGAGGCATTGGGCAGATAGTCATCGTAGACCCCTAGAGTTTCAGGTATTGTTTTGATTTGTTTTGTTTGGTTTGTGATTGCTTTGTTTAGGTTGCATGTTAAGATCGTTGTTCTAGGTTGGCGATTTGGTGTTCCTACGAATTTCTCCGACACGGGGCACGATTCGTTTCGGCAGAGGAGAAAAGCTTAGTCCACGATACATCGGGCCCTTCAGTGTTCTTGCAAGGATCGGTACAGTGGCCTATAGACTAGACTTGCCGCCTGCTCTAGATAGAGTGCATAAAGTGTTCCACGTGTCACAGCTGAGACGGTACATGGCAGATCCTAGTCACGTATTAGATCACTTGGATATCGAAGTTGGACCGACACTCAGCTATCCTGAACAACCGGTGGAGATCTTGGATCGTAGAGAGAAGATATTGCGGAACCAGACTATTCCCTTGGTTCGTGTTACATGGAGAAATCACTCTCCAGGAGAATCAACTTGGGAGAGAGAGGACAAAATGCGCGAGCGGCATCCATATCTCTTCGAGACTTGAGGTATAATTCATTAATTGATTGCTTGTTCTTGTGTTAGTCATTTTAAATTTTGAGGACAAAATTTTTTAAGGAGGGTAGACTTGTCACCCCCACTTTTTGGATTAGGGGTATTTTTGTCTTTTCGTAATTAATGAGTAAATGACTGCATGATAATTGATTATTCTCAATTTTTGTGACTTTATTTTGTTGTACCTTACCGTCATTTTGAATTTCAGAACACCACTTGCATTCACTTTTATTAAATTGATTCATAAGTCGAACTTGTACAACTTTTTATTGTTTAGACACCTTGGTGCAAGAGTACATTGAGGTATCCATTCCGTTGGATGATACGTAAATAAACCCAAATTCTCCTTTAGGTGTAAATTCTATAAATTCTTGGAAGTGTGTAATACAACATCAATTTCCCTGAACCATGGCCTCAGACCATCTAACCAAAGCATTCTAGCAATTTCTTTATTAATTGAAATTCCAACCATTATAATACCCATGAGAAAGCCCAATCCCAAGAAGGCCTTGACCAGACCTAATTCTAGGTCAACCCAAAGTCTACTATGATTACATATATATATATAAGTATTGCTTCCCTATTTCCTTCTCAATCAAACCTAATACACCAGTCGACCAACACTGACCCCCCCCGACTTTACTGTTCCTCGTCGGACCCCCGAGCGCCGAACAACCGCTGACCCCGAGCGCCGAACAGTCGCTGTCCCCGAGCGCAGGACCCGCTGATCCCGAGCGCCGAACAGCCGCTGACCCCGAGCGCAGGACCCGCTGCCACCGAGCCTGGATGCTGCCCCGCCTGAACGCCGCGTCAAACCCGCTGAACGCTGCATCAAACCCGCTGAACGCTGAACCAAGCACGACTGCGTTCGCCTGGAGCCGTCGTGACCTGCTGCTGTCGACGCCGAGTACCCCGCCGCTCGTCAACACCACTTCAATCGATCGACCACCCCCTGATCGTTGACATCATCGTCCTCATCATCGTGCCACGTGCAGGTTCGCTCCTGTCCACGTTCCCGTCATTTCCTGTGATATATATATAACTATAAGGACGTATGTATATACGTATTTGCATGCGTATTGGTATATTGGTATGTATATTATATGTTCCCAGCTAATATCTATATACATATGTATAAGTAGTGTATAGGTATTCCCTAGTATATAAATACATGTATTATAATCATAATTAATGAATATTAATGCAAATGCCTATGAACCGTATAATTCTCAATCAGCATAATACATACATATATAGAAATGTGCATCGTATGAATTGAATTAAGTATAAAGATATGAATATCTATTAATTGTGTAATTAATTAGTACTACGAGATACGTTAGCCGTAGTATGTACTATGTAATATATGCCCTAGATGACTTGAATGTAACCACGGAAACCCCGTAGTTACATTGACCTGTGACAATGTAGTATGTTAGCAGACTGCCATATGTACACCGACGTACTGGCAAGACCATATTATTGACTGTCTGTTATGCACAACAACGACAGACGTGACCACCCCTAGTGTAGCCTGTTGAGATCATTATGTTGATTGTGTGCTAGAGTATTGTCTGATAAAGTATTGTATTATATGCTATGTCTATAGGACTGTTGGATCATTCAGACGACACCTTGGAACCCAGACAGTGGTATTGCCAGCTAAGGACCACAGGCGAGTACATTCTCTGACAGTTTCCATTATGTTGATTATCTCTATAATTCTTGTTGTATAGCGTACATGACTCTGACATTGTTCTTTATACGAGTTGGCATCATTGAGACCTGTCACGAGGAGTCATGATTGGAATCCATCGTGCTAGCTGGGGAAAATAAGGAAATATGAGTAGTTTATGTGATCATACCCAACTTTACATGCAGCATTAGCTCACCCATATCTCACGTCGGTATAGCCTTACCCTTACATGCCTCATCGCTGTTACATCTGGTTAGCATGACCTGTTGGGGATGATCGCTAATCCATGTAATGAGTCATATAGTCCCAAGCCGATCACATGATATACTGATGTTTTACACACTTAGATAGAGGATTTCTTGACATGTATCTTGATAGATTGATCTTGTATTTTCGTTCTAGTTGTTGTTATTATACACACTTATATACCAGTTCTTTGTACTTGCGTACACTTGTAGTTCTATTCCTTGTCAGATGCATATTGATGATGATGTTCCAGTACTTATTCCAGTATTTCTCATGGCCAGTATTTTATTCTGTCTTGTATTTCTTTACACTGTATTATAGTTTTTGTCAATATATGTGGAACTGCTGTTAGAGGTGTATTTTCGTTCCAATCCTGACTGGATATTTTTTCCATAGAATCTTGAGGATTTCTGTACCACGCACTACGGACCAGGTATAGATGCAGACTATGTACCAGAGATCCTAGAGGAGACTATGCTTCTAGATGAGACATTGCCTACAGCTATCTAGATAGTATTTATTTATGCTTGAGACTTATGGAGGTTATTTCAGTATGTTTAGACTTATGTTAAGTTTAATTGGAGACTTGTGTTGGACAGCTAGACTGTGATTTATCTTCATGTTTGAGACATGGTGTTTAACTATGTCATTTCCTTTTATCTTTTATCGTGCCTTATAGTTGTTGTGATTGAGTTACTTATGAGATTATTGTGAGATGTATGTTGACCTCCTTATGGAGATGGACATCATTGACAGGTGTTAGCTGTATAGTATTACTGTAACCTAGACAGCGTTCTACCGCCGATGCTGCGGCGTAGGCTGGACGTACCCACGCTCTCGTGCCCCTATACCGGGTGTGGGTCATGACACACCGGGAGAGTGATGTCTCCATGCGACAAGAACTAAGAAAATGGTCTGGTTTTGTAATACCTTCTCACTGCGATCCAGAATCTCCACTGGCTGCTCTGGATAGCTTTGAGTCAGACCCACCTCGATCTTCGAGTGATCTAGTACATAACTAGGATCCGTTACATACCATCTCACCTTCGACATATGGAACACGTTATTAACTTCATCTAGTACATGAGGTAAGTCTAGTCTGTAGACCACTGCACCGACCCTCACAAGAATACTGAAGGGTCCAATGTATCATGGACTAAGCTTCTCGCCTCCACCAAAGCTAATCATGTCCCATATAGGAAAAATCTTTAGAATCACCAACTTGCCAACCTAGAACAAACACAGCCTTAATACAAAATCTAAAATAAAGCAATCACAAGCAACATAAAATAAAACCTATACCTCGAACTCCAAGGATCACCGGTGGCTATCGGCCCAATGCCGCTGTCTGTCCTATGCCACCCGAGCCTATCCCTAATAAGCTTCACCTTCTCAGCTACATTCATAATCATCTCTGGCCCCAACAAGTCTCTCTCACCAATATCAACCCAAGATAAAGGAGTGTGATATCTCCGTCTATATAAAGCCTCAAATGGTGATATCTCAATGCCGGCCTAGTAATTGTTGATGTAATCAAACTCTTCCAGGTGCATATTATCATCCCAAGAACCTTCAAGATTCAGAACACAAGTGCGGAGCATATCCTTGAGATTCTGAATAGCCATCTCTGACTGCCCGTCTGTCTGGGGGTGATATGTGATACTAAACTTGAGCTGAGTGCCCAAGCTAGCCTGCAAACTCCTCTAGAAGTGAAAAATAAAATGACTACCCCGATCCGAGATGATGCTCACAGGAACTCCATATAATTTGACAGTATTTCGTACATACATCTCCACTATCTTCTTCGTAGATGTCCCCAATTTAAATGGTATAAAGTGGGCCGATTTGGTCAACCTGTCTACGATTGACCAAAATTGCGTCTTTTCCTCCGAGAGAACGCAGAAGCCCAGAAACAAAATCCTTGGTCACAAGCTCCTACTTCTACTGTAGGATAGGTAAAGGATGAAGCAATTAACCTGGCCTCTGCCTATCTTTTTTTACATGCTGGCATACTAAACACCTAGATACGAAGTGCGCCACCTCCCACTTTATACCATACCACCATACATGCTCCCTTAGGTCTCTATACATCTTGTTGGCATCTGGATACATAAAGTACTGAGAGCGATGTACCTCCTGCAGAATCTCCTCACGTAACTCCCTACTCGGCATACATAATCTAGTACCGTGCTGTAACGATCCATTATCAACAATGGTAAAATATTTCGATAATTCCATCCGAACATATGCCCTGATGCTCCTCAGAGTCTCATCATCATACTGCGTAGCCCTGATCCTGTCCATCAGCTCAGATTATATCTATAATCTCCACATCTGTATCTTGATACTAGAAACTAGAACCTCTATACCCAAGCTCTCAAGATCGGCCAACAAGTGTCTGTCTGTCGTCAAGTACATAGCCACCGTATACCTGCTCAAGGCATCGATGACTACGTTGGCCTTCCCTGGATGATACTGTAATAAAATATTGAAGTCTTTCATCAGCTCCAACCACCTCCTCTGCCTAATGATCAGCTCTTTCTATGTAAACACATACTTCAAGATCTTATGGTCCGTAAAGATCTTTACATGCTCTCCGTACAGA
Source organism: Iris macrosiphon (assembly GCA_036927795.1). Classification (NCBI taxonomy): domain Eukaryota; kingdom Viridiplantae; phylum Streptophyta; class Magnoliopsida; order Asparagales; family Iridaceae; genus Iris; species Iris macrosiphon. Next base: position 92,983,159 of record JAYESA010000004.1, on the reverse strand, counting down.
TAGTATTTCTATAACTTTAGAGAAAAGATGACCGCTGCCAACTCCAAATAATGGATGGGGTATTTTTTTCATGAGAATATAATTGCCTGGAAGCATATGCAATCATCTTTCCATGCTGCTGAAGAACGCAACCCAAACCCTTCCCTGAAGCATTACTATAGATAGTGAATCCACATGTCCCTGATGGCAACGTCAACACTGGAGCTGTCATCAATCTCTTCTTCATCTCATTAAAAGTGGCCTAATAATCCTCTATCTAGACAAAGTCCACATCTTTCTTGGTCAGCCTAGTCATTGGCTCTGCAATCCTGGAGAAGTCCTGTACAAATCTTCTGTAATAACTTGTCAACCCTAGAAAACTTTTAATCTCTGCCACTGAACTCGAAGTAGCCTATGACTCCACTGCCATAATCTTCTTTGGGTCAACTGAGATCCCATCTCCTGTCACTACATACCCAAGAAATTTAACCTTGTCAAGGAAGAACTCACACTTTAAAAGCTTTCCATAAAGCTCCTCCTTCCTAAGAGTCTCCAAAACTATCTTCAGGTGCTCTTTATGCTCCTCTGGTGTCTTTGAATACACAAGAATGTCATAAATAAATACTACCACAAACTTATTAATGTAATGGTGGAACACTTTGTTCATCAGGTTTATGAATACCGCAGGGTCATTGGTCAACCCAAATGGAATCACAATGAACTCAAACTAGCCATACTGGGTCCGAAAAGATGTCTTTGGAATATCTTCCTTCTTCACTTTTACCTGGTGGTAGCTTGACCTCAAGTCTATCTTCGAGAATACCTTCGCTCTGCTCAACTGATCAAAGAGATTATCTATCCTCGACAATGGATATTTGTTCTAGATAGTGAGATTGTTTATATCCCTATAGTTGATACACATGAGTACCGATTTATCCTTCTTCGGTACAAACAATACCGGAGCACCCCACAATAGATCTGATAAAGCCTTTATCCTGTAATTCATCTACCTGCTTCTTCAACTCTGCCAGTTTGCTATGTTGATCCTATATACGTGCTGTGATATCGGCTCTACGCCTGGCACCAAGTCTATAGAAAACTCAATATCTTGGTCTGGTAGCAATCCTGACAACTCCTCCGAAAAACATCCATAAACTCTGCTATCAAAGGATGTGATAGCTACTTCTCTTCCACCATGGCTCTACAGATAATATTTTTTCTTTGCTCCGCTGCTCTACCTGCAATCTCAAACTCTGGCTCTCCTGGTAGTCAAAATAATACCCTGCCACCTCGATAATCTATACTCAATCTATCTCGAGTATAATTTTGTAGCTCGAAAGTGGCATTACGAGTAAGCACGCACTCAACTCCTGGCCTTCCAATATAACTCTTCGATCCTTGAAAATATCACTAACCAGGATAATGCTACCCCCGGTCATGATCTTGTAAGTCCTAGCCAAGGGTTCAGCCTCTAAATGATGCTTAAGAGCAAAAGATACAGATACAAGACTATGGGAAGCATCGTAATAAAATAAAGCTAATACTAGAAAGGAATCAAGAAGGACTGAACCTAAAAACACATCTTCTTCTGGCTCGGTCTCCTCGACCGTCATGGCAAATTCTCGCCCCTGGTGTGCACCTCTCTGCTGCTGGTGCTGGGTGAATCTCTGCTGCTGTGGCAGAAGTGGAGGTCCCCTCTTCTGAACTGTGGGTGGCCTCACTGGTGCTTCCTGAACTGGTGCTCTAGCTATTCCTTCCTGAGATGGATGACCTAAACAATCCCTTAGCTGGTGGCCAGGTGACCCACAAAAAAGGCACACTCCCAGCCTCTTCTGGCAGACTCCCTGATATATCTTGGATTTCTACCGAATATACAATGAACGACCTACTGTGCCTGTCTTTGTGGTTGCTGCTGAACATGTCCATGAACTGGTGCCGGGTGGTGCTGGTGCTGGAACGATCTCTACTGCTGATAAAAATAGGGACGCTTGGTCGGTCCTGCGCTGCCACTCGAACCTCTAAAAATATCGTGACCCCTCTTAGGCCTGAGGTCCAGGTCATCCTTAGCAATCTGAGCATCTATCAAGATACCCTCATAGGTGGTGGTGCATCTACCAGAAGTGTGCTACTTGATCTCTCCCATCAGCCCCTTCCTGAACTTCCGGGCTCGATCTCATGGGTCCCGAATCATGAATGGTGAAAAATAGCTCAAACGACAAAACTCTACGACATACTCTTCAACCGACATGTTCCCCTGGACCAAGTTATGAAACTTACTCTTCAAAGCTCCAAGGGCCACTTTGGATTTTTTTTTCTTGAAAAGCTCCTTGAAATCCTCTAAAGTAATTCCTGGTGCGGCAAGCCTGGGCTCCGTGCGATACCAAGTGAGTGCGATATTAAAAAGCTGGCTGACGTCTACCTCGATCTGTAAGCTCTCTAGAATCTGAGCAAAATGTAGGATCCTCTCTATATCCTCCAACCAGTCATCAGCAAGAGTATCCCCTCAGTACCTTTGAACTCCCAAGGCAACATCCTCTTGAAGTCCATAATAGTGCCTGGCCTTTGCTATTGCGGCTGGACAGGATGTTGCTGGGAAAATCTCCCCACTGCATGTAAGGCCACATGGTGAGCATTCTCTATGCTCTCTCTCATAAGCTCAGTCTGCGCTTGGCATGCCTCTGCCTGTGCCCTCTATGCCTCAGCCTAAATATGCTGAGCCTCCGCTGATACCCTCTGGACATCTACCATGCCCTGGATCAAAGCAAACATCTGTGCCCCGTCAGTAGGTTGCCTCCAGGAAAAGGAAACTGTGGCGGTGGGGGAAGGTCCTCCGCAACAACTGGGGCAACCCTATGGTAAGGTAGGGCAGGAGGACCCCCGAAAGCTGCCAAAACTTTTATATGAACATGGAAAACAGAAGGAGCAACTCCAGCTACCCGGGTGGTAGGTCGAGAGGTGCCTGACCTCTCTGAAGCTACGGGTCCTGATCTCTGTGATATGGTCTTCGACGGTATCCTGAAGACAAATCGAAATAAGAAGAAGTCAACAAGGCACAAGATACGATATCATCAAAGAAGGATAATAATATTCAAAGAATACAAATTTTTAGAGTGATACGGATAGAAAAATCAATAGTTGGAAGTTTATTAGTTGTGATTGAGTATACTCTCATCCTATATCCTATAGCAGGCTCGTAGTAGTACTCTAAGTCTGAGTCCTACTACGATATTACACTAGATGCGACCTGGACCTGCATGGGCCACCATAAAAATGTGTCATGACCCATATCCAGAATAAGGAAACGAGTACATGGGTACGTCCAGCCTACGCCGTATCATCGATGGTAGAACACTGTCTATGTGATAATACTATCTATCATATCTCATAATAATATATAACCCGTCGATGAACACAACTCCATAAGGAGGACAAGATGAATATAATATAATGTCATACCAATACTCAATCACAATAATCTATAAGGAAGAAGTACGGCATGATAAAGATATAAAATGAGATAAAAGATATTCTAACACATAAGTCTAGAAATAATATCTCAAACAATAGCAATAAATCTAAGAGTCTAGCTAATTCAAATACAACATAAGTCTCAAATAGTACAACTCAGAGTATCTCTAAATAGAATAATCCAAATACAATATAAATGCTAGGCTCTAAGTCACTACTAATGGATCCTCTACTGGAATATAATCCTTTTGAAGCTCCTGGATGTAACCATCATCTACTCTCGGTCCATAGTATATGGGACAAAAGTTCTCGAGATCCTCTAAAAAATATTATCCAGTCAGGATAGGAGCAAAGCACATAAACTAACAACAGTTCCAATTATAATCATAATGCCTATAAAATTGTAAATAATAAAAATACAAGATAGAAAAATGCTGGAACAATAAGAAAATTGGTACACAGCTAATTCACATGCAATAATGAACGATAAATAAATAAGATAATAAATATATCAGCAGGTGTAAACTGGAATAGAGAAATAGAAATACTAGCTAAGTGCCTTAAAATATTAGTTATTATGTGATCAGCTTGGGACAAGATCTGCTCTATCATATATGATTGGCTATGCACAAGTACAGATAAGGGATCAGGCCAATCAAGTATGATTGACTATGCACAAGTATAGGTAAAGGGATCATGCTAATCATATATGGGGAGCTATGTACAAATAATAAGATTAGGCTACACCCTCGTGTGGTGAGGGTGAGATATACACAAGTAAGTGGGGTATGATCATATAATCAACTAATACTTTCCCTTTCTCGGCTAGTACGATGGATCCAATTACGACTCCTTATGACAGGTATCTATGATACTAGCCCGTGAATCCGCTGTATTAGGAATTGAGTATAACACTACAAAACTAGAAGTATAGTAATCATCAAAATAACAAAAACTGTTAGAGAATGTACTCGCCTGTGGTCCTGAGCAATGTGATGTAAGTCGGTATCCGAACTGGTGTCACATTGACCTATATATGAAATTCTATGCCATATGATATTTTATAGTCAATAATATATTTAAATAACTCAAAATGATGCTTCTAGGCCAAAACTAGGTCAAAGTAGTCAAATTAGGTCAAATCTAGGTTAACACGTTCAAACTAGGTCATTTCTAGTCAATACTAGTTTTCTAGGTCGATACCTTGCTAATACTAGGTTTCTAGAACATACTAGTTAGATATTATATACTAGGTGTCATATATACACTATATAGTCTCATATATAACTATACCTTATAATATCTTAATATAAAGCCCCTTACCTTACTATTTGATACCCAAATTCTAACACTAGCTTCAACCTCTTTAATACCTTACTCAACTATCCTTAGTACCCTAGTCATGACTAGCATTCTAGTTTCAGCATACTAGTTTCCTAACACCCTCAATATTTAGTATCTTGATACCAAGGGATCAAAATATTGTAATCAACTAATCCTCATACACTACTACCTTACCTTGACTTTAATACTCAATTCAACTAATATCTTAGTACCCATTCCTTGCACTTTGGACACATTTTCCTACTCATCATTCTTTGAACCCAAACCTTAGTATCTAGGTATCCATATATGATACCCACTGGAACTTGGTATCACACTCATACCAACACTAATAAACTTACTCATCACCAATACTCCATAGCCCCACTTTACTGCACCTGAACTATACTTGCACCAAGCCCCATCATATGGAACCATTATTTAATGTACTGCTCAATTCCTTTCCCCCATCTCGAGCACAATACACATATAACAAATACTTTAAGAATACACATACACTAAGTTACTAAGGTACCTGTACACAGATTCCCATCTCATTGCTGCATATGCTTACAGAGTATCTCCTCATTAATGGCTATTATGAGCAATCTCCCTTGAATATGTAGCACCCCTAACTCTACTTGTATTGTACAATAGATTTATTGTATACTTGCATTGATGCAATATACTGTGGTATGTGTTAACTCCACTACAGCTTCTATGCTACCTACTGTAATACCAGGTTCTTCCCGAGCCTGCACCAATTGTCAGTCCCTTAGTCCCCTTCCTACTGACTTAAACCTGAGCCCCCAAAGCATTCTACACACCACTTAAACTCTGAACATCACTCATCCTATTAAAGTCCCTCAACTCACTTCTTAAGCTATCTTCCTACATACACAGGTGTAACACCTCACATTCTTGTACCCAAGTGCATAGCAACCTTAAGGCATAATTTGTACTGATATCTTAACAGAGATTACACCTGACACACATTCCACATTAGATAATTCCCTATCTCATGACACTATGGGTCTGATAATGTATTAGTGGTACACATTCTATTGCTACCCAATACTCAGGTACACCCTTATTGATATACAAATACCATCTGACACTCAGGTAATCAACCAACTGATACACACTTCTATTGGTAAAAATACCTACTATTCACTGTCACACATAGTCCATAAGTGTAATCACACACACAACACACTATATAGCACATATATATATATATATATATTCACATATATACACTAATGCTAATATAACTATATATATGCATATCTATATGATACTATAGATAAATACACTCCCACCTATACTAATATTATTTTATCAAACATCTCAAGTGCAATGTCGATATACTCTTGATACATCCTCAACTAAAGTGTCAAAATCCCCAATAACCAATAATATATATATATATATATATATATATATATATATATATATATATATATATATATATAAAATATAACTATATATAGCTAATGTGAATAGTTACAATGAATATTAGAGAGAAAATACACCAACAAGCACAAAATCCCCAAATTACTAACCCATATCATAATGTATCATAATATATCACGATATTCCCCACTCGTATCCAATTTTGGATACGTAGCTACCCCCATAATACCAATTTAGGTCTAAATAAACCTATTTGACTTAATGACACACACTTGGTGCACCAATATCGAATTTTCCCTAATTTTGGCATAAAACTCAATGTAGAGTCTGTAAAATCCCTCGACCAAATTTTAGGTCTACTTAGCTTAGATACAGAGACCAGGGTTAGTTTGAAGCTAATTAGAATTAGAATATAGTATTTTAGATTTATTGGACAATATTTGTATCACTTAGTGCACCTTACCGTTGCTTTGATATTTGGAGTGCTATACTAGTATTTGCCTTCAAACAAATTTTATACACTTTTCCTAGACATGCCAACCTTCCATTCTGACCCTTGTGTAACTTATAAATACTCCCTCTGGTGCTTTATTTTAGTCGTACAATATTCGTTATAAACGTCCATTCTTAAATCCAAATAAATTCAACTTTGCATCTTTGACCGTTTCAATCAAAATTGGAGACACAATCTCGACCCATTTTGGGCAACCCAAATTATAAAAATATTTTATTCTGAGTCTACTACATCCATGACACTTGTGTTCCATCCAATTTTAACCCTATGTATTTCTAATTAATTAAATAGCACCAATTGTACTAATTTTAATTAAATTGGTATAAGGATCCAACCTCACCCAAAACTAGACCCAACTCCAACCCAAACCCCCACTTATACCCTCAAGATTCATACTAAATACCACACACCATTTTAGCCCACTACATCACACAAAACATGATATTTTGCCTCATCCAATCCCAAAATTTATTAAATATGTAATTTCCTAATTGTTAAGGGACCTTTATACAAATATGCAATGAGGTATCCACCTCCCATTGGACCCAACACATAAAGAAACCCTTCCCTCCTCTTTGATTGGTCTACCAAAAATTTCTCTCCTATTTGTTGTACTTTATACAACTTTATCCCCTTACATCTCCACCCTCCATTTCAAACCCCCATCACCAAAGCCATCTCCACCCTCCATTCCTTCATGAAGAGGTTTCCCTTATCCCTAGAAAAATACCCACAGCCGACCCTAATCCCAATGAGAGCCTCCTCTCTCTCCTACATATACACCTCTCTCTTTTTTCTAAAACCCACACCAACACCATTACTAAATCGAAACCCTAAACAAACCTTAAACCATCAACTCTCCTTCACCCGGCCAATCCCCCTTCTTCCCCGACCACCACCTGTGAGCATCCCTCTCCAACCAGTTATCTTCACCGCCTGCCCCCCTCGATATCAACCTGCCGCCACAACACCACCGCCAGCCGTCTCCGTCTCCTCCGTTCACCTCATCATCATCACCATCATCAACCTGCACCACCCTCAACCCAACTCCCCTTCTCCCCTAGTCATCTCCACTGCCACCGTCATCACCATCACCATCGCCATCGTCGTCACAACCACCATAACCAACACTATCATCACCATCTCCATTGCCACCGTCCTCACCGTCACCACCGTCGTCTCCGTCACCAACATCACCATCACCAAAACCACCATCACTGTTACCAACATTATCATCACCACCGCCCTCTCCTCCCCGACTTTACCTTCCTTCGAGCAACCGCCTGAGCATGCACGACCCTGCTGGAGACACGACCGCCTCACCTTAGCTACCATTATCCCCACGATCTCCCTCCTCTCTCTTCTCCAGCAACCACCGCAACCACCGCCACCCTCACCATCCCTCCTGAGCGACGACGCCGGCCATCTCCATCACCATCCCCGGATTTCCTATGACCATCCCTACGCTGGATCAACACCACCACGCTACGACCACCCACCACCATCTACACCAGCAATCGCCCTAGCCACAGCCACCACCAGCAACCTACCACCCTGCCGCCGCCGCTGCGAGCTGTTGCTTTGCTGCTGCGTGCTGTGACTGGCCGGAGCACTGCCTCCACCGCCGGAGACAAGCCACCGATGAGCCGCGGATACCCCCCTCGAACATGATCGACAAGGTATACATATTTTCTTTTTTTTGTCATGTACAGTTGTGCCGACGTATTATTGAATGAACTGTGTAGTTGTGAACCTTTGTGTATTGAGTACATGTTTTAGAATAGAAATTAGAGTTAGTGTTTACCTCATAGTAAATATGATTATTTAATAAAGAACACTTATGTTGACCTAAGGGTTAGATAACTGGCCTTGTGCACACTAACATGTTAGCTAGGAGTTGTATTTTTGTGTATACGTTATTTGGTTTTGTAACGTATTTTGATAATCCATTATCTTGCTGTACACAGTAATTAAGGATATGACACGTGTACGTCTTAGCTGCGTACACACACGACCCTGCTAGTTGACCAGTCGTGACCCCCCTGTGTCAGTTCCTATTGCAGTGTAGTTATAATTCTCGTACATGGAGACCTAGATGGTTAACCGCACCAGATGTGTCCTGGAAATAAGTAGGATATCTGGTACCCATGTGTTAGAGGTATGACTTAGCACCTACACTAATCATAGCTGTGACCGTGATTGTAACATGTGAGAAATGATGCCTTAGTGTATACCTACCCCCTTGACCCGTGACTAGTCAACCCTAGCCATCATATTTAATTAAAACATTTAATTGGTATCTGTGTAACTCGTGACGTTGCATAAGTTTAACTATTGTACTTTATACAACTTTATCACCTTACATCTCCACCCTCTATTTCAAACCCCCATCACCAAAGCCATCGCCAACCTCCATTCCTTCATGAAGAGGTTTCCCTCATCCCTAAAAAATACCCACAGCCGTCCCTAATCCCAAGGAGAGCCCCCCCCTCTCTCTCCTACATATACACCTCTCTTTCTCTCCTAAAACCCACATCAACACCATTACTAAATCGAAACCCTAAATAAACCCTAAGCCACCATCAAGTCTACTTCACCCGGCCACTCCACCTTCTTTCCCGACCACCACCTGCGAGCATCCCTCTCTGACCAGTCATCTCCACCGCCTGCCCCCCCTCGACTTCAACCCGCCGCCACAGCACCACCGCCAGCCGTCTCTGCCTCTTTCGTTCACCTCATCATTATCACCATCATCAACCTGCACCACCCTCAACCCAACTCCCCTTCTCCCCTAGTCATCTTTATCGCCACTGTCGTCACCATCACAACCGCCATCGCCGTCACAACCACCATCACCAATACCATCATCACCATCTCCATCGCCACCATCCTTACCATCACTATCGTCATTCCCGTTACCAATATTACCATCACCAAAACCACCATCACTGTCACCAACATCATCATCACCATCGCCCTCTCCTTCCCGACTTTACCTCCCTCCGAGCAATCGCCTGAGCGTGCACGACCCCGATGGAGACACGACCGCCACACCTTAGCCACCATTATCCCCACGACCTCCCTCCTCCCTCTCCTCCAACAACCATCGCAACCACCGCCACCCTCACCATCCTTCCCGAGCGACGACCGCGGCCATCTCCATCACCATCCCTGACTTTCCTACGACCATCCCTCCGCCGGATCAACACCACCATGCTACGACCACCCACTACCATCTACACCAGCAACCACCCTAGCCACCGCCACCACCAGCAACCCACCACCCTGCCACCGTCGCTGCCGCTGCGAGCTGCTGCTTAGCTGCTGCTGCTGTGTATTGTGACTGACCGGAGCACCGCCTCCACCGCCAGAGACAAGAAACCGACGAGTCGCGGATACCCCCCTTGGACACGATCGACTAGATATACATATTTCCTTCTTTTCATCATGTAAGGTTGCGTCGACGTATTGTTGAATGAACTGTGTAGTTGTGAACCTTTGTGTATTGACTACATATTTTAGAATAGAAATTAGAGTTAGTGTTTACCTCATAGTAAATATGATTATTTAATAAGGAACACTTATGTTGACCTAAGGGTTAGACAATTGGCATTGTGCACACTAACATGTTAGCTAGGAGTTATATTTTGTATATACATTATTTGGTTTCGTAACGTATTTTGATAATTCGTTGTCTTTCTATGCACGATAATTGAGGATATGACACGTGTACGTCTTAGCTGCGTGCACACGCGACCCTACTAGTTGACTAGTCGTGACCCCCCTGCGTCTGTTCCTAATTGTAGTATAGTTATAATTCCCGTGCATGGAGACCTAGATGGTTACCCACACCAGATGTGTCCTGGAAATAAGTAGGATACCTGGTACCCATGTGTTAGAGGTGCGACTTAGCACTTACACTAATCATAGCTGTGACCGTGATTGTAACATGTGAGAAATGATGCCTTAGTGTATACCTACCCCCTTGACCCGTGACTAGTCAACCCTAGCCATCGTATTTAATAAAAATATTTAATTGGTATCTGCTTAACTCGTGATGTTGCGTAAGTCGTACTTGTGTACGTAATTAGCATAGCATAATATAGTGATTAATATTTATTGTTATTTATTCATAGGCATCTAGGACGATTCTACCTTGGTTGCGGGTTCCGGATCTTTACTTGTGCACACCAGAGTTCCAGGCAAGTATACCTTGCCTTGTTGTACTATTTAAATTTAGATATTATCTAGTTGCATGTTTTATTGTTTAAATATTATATAACTGTGCACATCCGAGAAAGACTCGGGTACAGTCAACGAAGGCGTTACTTTTAAGACTTGTGTCTGACCTAGTGTCTAGTGGACGCACCTAAAGTTGTGGAGTTATCGATATGACTCCCCAGGCCTTGACATGTATCGTTGCACATCACAGAGTTAGTTTATGTAGGGACGCATACTTCATGACTGACTGACCATCGGTGTGAGCAGCACGTGTGACGGTATTTAGCTTAGTGGTATATTTCTTTAGTGACTTGCATTATAGTACGAGATGTCCACGTCGTATTCGTGACTTATACATTAGCATTGGGCGGGGAAGACAATTAGTAGACGTATGGGACAGATATTTGGCTACCACAGTTTTAGAGTAAACTATGGGGTCATGAGCCTCAGTGTTACCCGATTATGGGCCATGTGTTACTCGGTTATGGGCTCAATGTTACCCGGTTATGGGCGTATATGCTTGTCGATACATCCGACAGAGGTTACTATCTGCGCGCTATCATGATCGGTGATGTAGTCAGCATATACTCCTGGCATCCAGTTTATAGCTAATACCAGGTACTTAGCCTTTGGCTCGACGCTACGCTTTATACCTTTCACCTACCCATACTTATCAAGGTTGTCTTCAAGGGCATTTCACTTAGCTAGTTAGATCACCCTCAAGTTTACACAGTATTTACTTTATGGCATATATTTTTGTATCTTGTTACGTCCCTCTGAGGACATGGTTTCCTTCCAGATCTGGACGAGAACTTGTACCCAACCATCTATGGAGCAGGAGTAGAGACAGGATTCGTGATTGAGGACTTTGAGGTACTTCCAGAGGAGTTCCCGTGATTTGAGGATGAAGCTATTTTGGACTAGAGTATTCTTATCTAGCTAGTTGATACTCTAGTCTAGTTATCTTACTTCTTTCTGCACTTTTATTCGATTGTTGTATTTTAGTGGGTTTGTCCCTATCAGACTATTTCAGATGTATTATGGATATTCAAACTCTTTGTATTTTATTTACCTGCACTTGCTTCAGTCATTATTATATTGTATTATGTGGATGAGATTAGATATTTACCTGCTGTATGATAGTATTCTGGACTTGTTAGTATTTTAGGACAGCGTAGTATGCTTCATCGGATCCATTAAATTGGGTAATCCCTCGGAGTCGTATTAGCTGGCTACTGCCACGTGGCTTGGTCCCGTGTATTTTGGGACTAGGGCATGACAAAGACACAATAAGGGTCATTAGAAGCCAAAACTTCTTTCTATGGGTAGTCCTAATGCATGGGTGTGTTCCTAATGGTCAAATGCAAAAAATAAAATCTAATTAAAGTAGGATTTTATAATTATACCTATTGGGAGATAGATTTTTAATAGAAACTCAATAGGACACAAGCTCCTAGCCAAACTCCTTCTTCTCCAATGCTTCTTATAATCCAAGATCCTTGTAGTCCTTAGATGATGATTGGGGAAGGGATTGAGAGTGGTTTGGTGGAATTTGGTAGAGGGATAATTCAATTTGGGGAAGAACACTAATTAGGAAATAATTGGGATGAAGAATGAGATGAGAGAAAGAATCGCTCCCTATAATTATGGCCGGCCATAATAACCCTCTTCCAAGTAATATAAAAAGTCAAGGATGCCCTTAGTGGGTTGTCATGAAGAATTTAATTAGTGAGGGAAGCTTCTCTTTCTAATAAAGTTTCAATCAAATCTTTAATTAATAAGAATTGTTAGTTAATTTGGGTCAAATGTGACTAGTCTAATAAATTAGTCCAAGTTGTCATGTCAAGTCTAGTTATGTTCACTAGTGTCATGTCTAATTATCTAATCCAACCTATTAACCAATAATAATATTAAGCACACTATACAACATACATATTTATATAAATAGAATATAAACATATTATTTATAATAATAAAAAATGACAAAAATATTCCTATTCTAGAAATATGGTAGTGACAAGCACAAGTGTTTTCAACAATTGATCCGAGTATGGATTATCATCAAGTAAAAGTGAAGAAAGAAGGTGTATCAAAAATTGCTTTTTAAACCCGATATGGGCATTACGAATTCTTAGTTATGCCATTTGGATTGTCTAATGCTTCTGCAATATTTATGGAACTTATGAATCATATATTCAATCATATACTGGACAAATATGTTATAATATTCATCGATAATATTTTGATATATTCGAAGAATAAAGAAGAACATGTAGAACATCTATGAATAGTACTTTAAACTTTGAGATAAGTACAATTATATGAGAAGTTTAGCAAATGTGAATTTTGGCTAGACCATATATCTTTTCTTGACCATATCATTATTGGCAAAGGAATTTTAGTTGATCCAAGAAAAGTAGAAATAGTAAAATTATGACCTGTACCTAAATCTATAGCAGAAATATTAGACTTTCTAAGGTTAGCAAGAAATTACAAAAGATTTATAAAAAAAAAATTTGAGGATTTTTGAACCTATAATCCGTTTGGCACGGAAGGATAAGAAATTTATCTGGACAAAAAAATGCCAGTCAGCATTTAAAAAATGGAAAGAAAGTGTGAGACTCGTCTCACTGTTCTAGTATACGTACCTGATATATGCGTATTATACATATATAGATTGCTTATTGTTTAATTGCTTATATCTTGCTTTATGCCATTCATGCATTATTTAGGTTATTTTTGTAAGTTTTCCTTAGTTGTATGCTTTAGACCGTTGGTCCCTTGGTTTTCTTGGTGGATGACTGTGATGAACCCGGGTGAGAGGCATAGATTATGATCCAATGACCTGCAATCAATCCCTTGGCTATATAAGCAATCCCATTCTCTTTCCTTTACTTTTCTTTTCTTTCATTTCTTTTTCCTTCTTTATTTCTCTCACAATAGAGAGCAGCAGCCGAGCTTGGTCTTGGCCGTAGGTGACCTTGGTATTGTTGGTATTAGGCTACAACTTGACCATAGGTTAGTACATTTTGCCAATCGAAGGAACAACCATGGATCTTGTTTTGATTCTTAGTATAACTTGTTTAATTACTTGATAGGTTTCATTTGCTTAATACTTAGAACCTGTTATCATGACTCGCACCCGGGGTAGGGGCACGAGTACGTGAGTACGTCCAGCCTACGCTGTAACATCGGCGGTAGAATGCTGTCTAGGTCTACAATACTATATAAAATCTCACCCAATATATATATAATATACCTGTCAAGATATCTGATCAACTCCCGAATGGAGGACAATATGATAATATGATAATGGAAAACAATACTAAACCAAAATAATAAACTAGAGAAAGATATGGCACTATATGGAATATAAGAAAAGAAATACAGAGTCATAATACATCACAAGTCGACTAGTCTATCATAACTCAATGATCTTAAATATAATATATGTCAAAAGTATCTAACTGAAATATACAATATCATAAGTGAACTAGCTGAGTCTCATTGACTGCTGGTACTATCTCAATTTGCTCTACGGGTACTAACTAAACTGGCTTGCCATCTTGTGGCCCGTAGTGCGTAGGATACCAGTCCTCTAATAAATTATCTGAAAAATATATTCAGTCAAGATTGGAGTGAAGTACAACACAATAACAGTTCCAATAATTGATAAAAACTATGAAACAACAATAGCAATAAAAATAAATGATGGAAGTAGCTGAACTAGTAAATATCACAATAAAGAGTATCATGGTAAATAATGACAATAAACTGAGAATAATATGGTGAGAAATGTTAATATAATAAACTGGAGTAAAGAAAACATAATGATAAATATGTATTAAAATATTAGTAAGATAATATGATCGGCTTGGGCCTAGCATGGACTATATATAAAAGGGAAGCTAGCGTGATCACACGTGAGTTGCATGATCTTCTAGCTATCAAGGGCTACACTAAATCATAGACTATAAGGTATGATCACCTATCCACTAATACTTCCCTAACCCCCGACTAGTACACGGATCCAAATCACGATATGTTATAACACATATATCATACTACACGGTCTATAATATCATGTACACGTTCTATAATATCATGCACTATGATCATGGTCTATATAATTACTAAGATATTATGGTAATCACTAAGTAATCACGAAGCACGAAACTATGATCACTGAGTAATCACAATAATAATATCTCATAACCAAGATTCACGTATACCAATCCGTGTAACCATCGTGTCAGGAATCAAATATCTTAATACTAAATACATAAAACATAGAGAATATCAAATAAGAAAATTATCAGAGAATGTACTCGCCTGTGGTCCTGAGCAAAAGATGTAACTCGGTGTCCGAGCGGGTGTCACATAAACCTATATATGAATATAATGTCAATGGGTATAATAAATGAGAAATGAGTTAAAGATGCTCTAATATGATTTTCTAGGCCAAATCTAGGTCCTTCTAGTCTAACTAGGTTAAACTATGTGTTTATCCTAGTTTTAGGTCCATACCTAGTTTCTAGGGTGATTACAAGGCCAAACTAGTAGATACTAGGTGGTACGAGGTCAAATCTAGTTGGTATCAATAACACTAGCTATATTGCTAAGGTATCTCTAGGTACTGGTTAATAACTATATTAGTAATCTTAGTATCTATGATTATATTGTCTAATTAGTACCTTAGTATATAACTATAGCTAATATCATCCTAGTATTGGTTACCCTCTTGAACTGTCATGACCCGTACCCGGTATAGGGATACGAGTAGTGAACAACGTCCAGCCTACGTCGCAGGATTGACGATAGAACACTATTTGGGTAAACTACACTATTTAATAATAATGATCATCAAAGTATATAATGCCACCAATGAAATATGAATACTCAATCACAGAACTATAAGATGGAACAACGCATGAATATGATATAAGGAACTAAAAAGTCAAGATATAACTCATAAGATATAAATAATATCCAATGAGTCACCAAATATAATATAAGAGTAACCGTCAAACTGGAGACAAATCCAGTATAAATAAACCTATTTACTGAGCTACATATAAAATGTCATCTATCTCAACTTGGATGAGTCCCTCCTGAGCCACAGTCTCTAGGTCTAAGCCAACTACGTCCTGAGCCCCGTAATAAGTAGGATACCACTCCTTAGTATCATATGGGAAAAATATATCTAGTCAGGATTAGAGTAAAGTATACCTCTAACAGCAGTTCCAATAAATGATAAAAACTATGTTTCAGTAAATAGAGAGTATATACAAGATGAATAGAGCATGGCAGGAATATACAGGAATATAAAAATACAGGAATACATATAAGAGATATGAACATCATATATAAAATAGATGGATACGGCTATCTAAGTGAGTGAGTACCAGTGATGACATACGATTGGCTTGGGAACTTGCACATAAATATGGACTAGTTAATCATACGTGAGGTGTATGATTAACACTCACAAGAATATATAAACTTTACAGGGAGGGTATGATCATATATCTATACTAACACTCTCTGCCCCGACTGGTATAGTGGATCCAACCATGATATGCTATGATACATGAATCACAGAGCAGGGGGCCAACCTTCTCAGGAATATTGTCTCATCCATGCACAGGAATCACATAACATGCACAGGAATCACAGGAATAATAACATCTCATAACAGAATCCGGAAGTACCAATCCGTGTAATCAAGTGTCAGAAAATTAAGGATATCTTACACTAAATACAAGAACATAGAGGATATCATAAACGAAAAACTATCAGAGAATATACTCGTGTGTAATCTGGTAAATAGTATCAAGGATGTCCGGAACAGTATCTCAGAGACATAAATATGGAATATTACATCAATACAAGATTTTGGAATAAAAATAAGTCAAACTGGTCAATATCTAGGTCATAAAGCCATTTCTAAGTCAAAACAGTAAAACTATGTCAAACTAGGTCAAACTAGGTCAAACTAGCTATTTCTAGGTTGTATAAGTCCATCTCTAGGATATTGTGTCTATACGCTACGTATCCAGGTTATACTAGCTATATTTGGATACTAGTACTATACCATATCATAAGATACATAATGGCTAATATATAAGAAAGTACTATATAAGATAAACAAATAGAATGTATACGAGTTTTCCTAGCTAAACTAGTACTATTGGATACCTTGGCTTTGAGCCAACTTGGTATCACACTATCTAACACATCTTGACTCAATACCTTGAGTCAACCCCATAACCTTACCTTACCTTGGTAACACAAGGTAACACTTAACTTAGCTAATCCACTAGCTATCTCATACCTATACATAACCAAAAATATATATACTAACTAATTACCATATCATATATTACTCACAACCGTAGATAACATACACCTATATATCAACTAACAACTAACAGTTAACACATACTATTCTCGAATATATATATCCAACTTACATAACACACTAACATCCACCACCATATCAACATACAACTACTTACCAATATCTAACTCCAATTACTAACTTAAACAACTAACAATTATAGCTTATTAACACACATAAACTTATCTAGCATATACTCTAACTAACATATACTTATCACCAAACTAACAGCTAACTTAAATACTAACTACATAAAATCCAACCTATAAAACCCGACCCCCTTACCATGGCTGTTGCTGCTGCTGCCCCTAGTAGAACTGCTGCTGTTGTGCTCCTCCTAAGCCACTCCAAGTGCCCCCCAACCTGCTGCTGCTGTTCTGTGGCAGAATAGTCCGACCCTTTGCCTAACAGTCCACTGTTCTTGTTGTACAAACATGGAACACTCAAGAACTCCCCCTCCCTCTCTCACTGACCATCACTTATCTTAGTTCAAGAATGACCTCGAGGCAAGCCACCCTCAACCATACAGTCCAACCACTCAAAATAGTGAGCACCAGCCTCATATCCACAACGAACTTCCCACTCTCCACAAGACAATCAACACACACTTAAATATATATATATATATATATATATATATATATATATATATATATCATATAACAACTCAAATATAATACTCTAATAGCTATAACCAAGTCAAATTGAACCAGAATGCAAAGTATCAAACACGTGGAGTACACGGCACCCGTATCACACTCAATCTATGATACGCTTGCGATACGGCTCCACCATACCACTAAACATATTCTGAAGGACACGAGCAAGTCTAGAATCATAATTAGAAGTAATATGGAGAGCTAGCTACTCATCTACTTGCTCATGGCAAAATATGATATGTGCATACCCCCGTGTCGAAGAAAAAAAATCTCCAAATCAACCTGTATCACCAAATTATCATAATACGGCCTACACGTATCCAATTATGGACATGACACTAGTCTCACACCATCAAGCATATGTCAATTTGGTCTAATTGACCTATTGACAAACACAAGATGTGGCAATCTCAAAATTCCTCCAAAATTGGTACAAAATACATCATGACTTTCTTCATAGGCCTCCTATGAGTCTAATTCCACTTTCTATAGGTAGCCTTAGTACATGGGAGGGTTCTTAATGACTAAACAACATATTTAGAGTCTAATTAGAAGGGGAAAACTAAGTTGTACCTAATAGGAGATGGATTCCTAAAACAAGTCTCTAAATGGATGCAAATAGCCTTCAACTTGTGCACTCTTTATCTCCTTATAGATCCTTGCCTCCTTATTGCTCTAATAGCCTCTAATAGTGAGTAAAGACAGAATTGAAAGAGAATTTGGGTAGGAATTTGCGTATAGATGAAGGAATTTGGAAGAGAAAAATTCTAGATCTAGAATTAAAATGGAATAAATAAAGAGATAGAGGGAGAGAGAGAGAGAGAGAGAGAGAGAGAGAGAGAGGCACTCCCTACCCTCTTATGGCCGACCTCTTTTTTGCCCCTCAAGCAAGTAGGAAAAGTCTAAAACACCGCTATGGGCTTATTTGTTGGGCTCAAGTCTAACTAAAAATAATATTGGTCTATGAGTCCAATCTAAACTAGTTAGGTCCACTAACACAAGTCCAAAATAAAATATAACATCTAACAATAAATAAATAATACAATAAATAAATATACTACATACACATTAATTAATAAATTATGGAATGACCAAAATATCCTTAGTCAAAAAATATGGTAGTGACATGAACACTACCATCCCTTTTTGATACTTGAAACTTATCTGATACTCACTACACTAACACTAAACTAACTTAATATTTAACACTCCCTTACCTATCTGCAATTGATACCAACTTTCACCAACACACCCAACTACAAACCAAAATCAAGCTTGCAATATCACCTTGCTTCTACCCTTCCTTCACTTGACTGTATATAGCAACATACACCTTGCCAACCAAATCCAAACAATAATAAGACAACCCAACCTGCACATTGCCAATACCTTCACATATTGTAGGCAAAAATCAACAATAGCAATAGTAGTACTAAGCACAGACTAGGTGCCTCACTGCTGCAGTTATTTCTCCTTCATAACATTATCTAATATCTAAACAACAAGAACACAATATTCATACTGGCAGTATCTTAGTGTACACTGCTGTTGATAGCTTAGGCTTAATTACCACTGAAAACCAACTGTAACCCCTTTCTCTTGTGCACACAGAAACTCCCATTCACTACCTGCATGTACTTAACTCATGTAGGTAACTTACCTTGTTATCCGTTGGGAACACCCTCCTGCACACTGATGTGCACAAGTGTACTAGATGTGAACTTCCTTCTAGCACTAACCCAAGTTCTAACTATTAGGATACCTGCTATTTAATAGCTGCACCAATGCTACTGCTACTGCATCCTATTGCCAGTCTCCCTTGTATCAATTAACCCAATGCCAATACACTATTGTCATCAACTGACACCCCTTGTATTTCTAACTTCTATTGGTATATGCTTCTCAATCTTGAATCCCCCAAGTCCCCAACTTTGGTACACTCTGTATCAGTTCTTCACTGATACTACCATGCTCTAATGCCATTGCCCGACCCCTCTACTACCTGCAACTAAATACTAACAACCCTATCTAGTACACTGCTAACTGATGGATCTCAAACACAGTTGCTGCCCTATAGCGCACCCATAAAGACTCTATATACCACTGCCCAAGCTCACCTCCAGTGTGTACAATAGTAAAATGTACTCCACTACCCTCAATCGACTGATACACTGCCTGTATCAGTATACCATATGCTCATAAACCTCTAACCCTCTCCCCATGGCTTCTCGTGCATAATACACTGACACACATAAACACTTTCCTCCTTGCACTCTTTCCTTCACCTGAGCACCCACAGTCCCATGTTTAACATACACATACACACACACACACATAATAAATAATGTATACATATACACATATATAATCATATAAATATATTAATATAATATACTAGAAGCATTTAAGCAAATATTTAGAGTGTATAGTTAGAGTATTCATGATACACACTCAACCAAAGTGCCAAATCTTCCAATTCTCCATAATTACTATCCACACATATCAAATATATATATATATATATATATATATATATATATATATATATATATATATATATAATGCAACTAGTTATAATAGAAATTGAAGAGTAATTACACAAATCATCCTAAATGAATCCCGTATCATACCGTATCATAAAATACCATGATACACTCTACTCGTGTCTAATTATGGATATGTATCTAGTCCTATATCATCAATCTAAGTCTAATTAAATCTAATTAGTCTCATGACACACACTTGATGCATCAATCACAAAATTCTCCTAAAATGGGCACAAATCTTCATTTAGAAATTATAATAGAGGTCCTGCGAACCTAGTTATTGCTCTTGTGGGTTGTCCTAAGCTAAGAAAGATTTTCCAATGGTTAAATGCATGAATTAAATTATAGGGAAAATCAGAATATTTTCTATTGGGAGATGGATTCCTAATGAATTACTCAATGGATACAATTAGGACACAAGCTTATAGCCAACTCCTTCTTCTTCAAGTGCTCCTTACAATAAAAACTTCAATGCTCCTTAGATGATGTAATTGGAAGAGAATGCGAGTGAATTGGGGTAAATTTGGTGGAGGGATGAATCAATTTAGGGAAGAACAAAATTGGGGATCTAAAATGAATAAATTAACGAGAGAGAGAGAGAGAGAGAGAGAGAGAGAGAGAGAGAGAGAGAGAGAGACTCCCTCTTAGTGCCCGGTCCCCTTTCCCCCCTCTTCAAGCAATGTAAAATATCTAAGTTACCCCTACTAGTTAGTCATGAGGTTTAATTAGGGAGGCTATATTAGGAAACTTCTAATTCTTCATGAAACTATTATAATCTCCTTAATTAATTAAGAGAATGGGTTTAATGGGCCTAACCCAATATTTGGCTTAATGTATCATGACAAGTTCTAATGGATCAACTAATGACAAGTCCAAATAAATAGGCTAGCCCACTAAGTAATAAATAAATTACACAATACATAATAAATAATTAGTAGCACAATATATAAATATTTAATCACTAAATAATAAATATGCTAAATGACAAAAATACTCTCATCTAGAAATATGGTAGTGACACCTGTCTTTAAGATGATTTTAATTTTCATGTATTGTTGCTCATAGAGCCCAAGAACATCAAGTCAGAGAATGAAAAGTTATCCTGAGAATATATATAAAAAGTACACAGGGAATCCTTGTCGCATAAGTGAAGTTCCAGTGAGAGCACTTGTGTGTGTTTCATAAATTTCATGGAAAGTACGTCAAGTCATAGCTTGGGGATATTTATTTCTGCACCAATAATAGATTTATGTGCCAAGCTCCTGGCTCGCACTATTCTATCAAAGTGCACCAAGATCCTAGAAGTGCGCTTTAGTATGATAGTGTATCACCTTTTGCTCGGAGTATTTTTGTATCAAAGTGCACCAGAATTACCCAGATTAGTGATTTGTGTGCCAATACCCATTTGTGCGCCAATACCCGTTTGTGTGCCAATGATGGTTTTTGACCCATTGTGCGAGGATGTTATTTTCTTGCCAGATTTTATGCGCAAATCCTGAATTGTTAATTTATGCGCTTATATGCCAGTATTCTATTTAATATGCTTAACTCTTAATGATTCTCTAGTTCTCTTTTATCCCGTTATTTTAGTTAATCCTGGTTATTTTTTGAACCTGATATTCTTGATATTGATCTTAATTTTTTGACATGATCTAGTAATTGTACATTATAAATGAACTCCTAAATTTTGACATGAAATTGACCCTGTATTGATAATCCTGATCATGTATTGATAATTTCTCTTGATCCTGATAATCCTAATAATGGTTCGATGTAGCGTACTCCTGATTTAAAAAGTTTCTGTAACTGTTCCGATCAAGGCTTTTAGTAGCACCTGTAATACATGACCTGTATCCTCGTGGTTTATTTTGATTGAACTCATCTAGTTACTGTCCTGTCTTGAATCATGTTTAAGAAAGATTTCTAAGCACCACGGTCAAAATTCTTGATAATTGTCCAGGCTAATAACTAGAATAATAATCTAGAAAGTATCTAGAGAGATTTTCTGGCTACATACAATTCTAGTATCTCAGCGATACTTGATGGATTTAGAGCTCTCCGTCATGACGGGTACACTTCTAGCACACCGTCGAGTATTACACTACCAAAAAAGATAAAAAATATTTATACCTGATAAATCTATACTATGTACCTGTTCGTATGGATAACCCGGATGGTCTGTAGGGCATGTGATTGTATGCAATCTAAAACTATATATGTTAGTAACTAGGACTGTGATAACCCTAGTTAGTTAATGATAACAAGTTATAGGGCATGATTTGCCGTGATTGCTTGATTTTCAGTCTAATCTAGTCCTGTCCTGATTTATTTTCAATAATTGATCCTGAAAACAGTAATTTAAGCCTGACTCCAGAAATCCCTGTTTAATACTCCAGAGCATGTTTAACTGCTATTATTACCTGATGTACTTATTTAAATGTCCCTTGTACTATTTCTTATTGATTTGTTTGTATGCTGGTTTCAGTTCCTAAGATTGGCTCCCTTGTGATACTTGTTATTTTGGGGTATGATCCCACTGGTTTTGTATGGCCTGATTTTAGAGCAGGACCGCAGGATCTCCCGTATTTTCTGCCTCAAGATGGTGAACATCAAGAGCACCCAAGGACACGAGTGGATTTCTTTTTCATCACCCACTTGATCTTGTACATTATTCTTTTAAGTCATTTAGCCACCAAGCATGTATTGAGCTCGTATTTTGGGACTTGGCATTCTAGCCTACGGGCCTATATGTAAATCATATTCTAGACTATAGTTAGAGCTGATTTTGTAACATGGTACTCTTACTAGTTCTTTATTTTGTAACTAGCTTCATAATCATCTGTGTATGTATAGTTTGGGATGCCTTACTATTATATATTTGATGATCATATATCTTGTAACTTATTGCTTGCTAGAGATTGAGACACCTAGGATTTTTGACCCAGGATATCCTGATAGAATGTAAAGTAAACTCTTACATGTCTAAACAGCCATGATCGTATCTCGGGGTATAAAGTACTCTGGTATACTTTGCTAGCTTTGTCTGCCACCATTTTCCAATATTCTAGTTCTGGGGCATGACAAAAAGACTTATTATATCACATATTCTAGCCTTACCAAATGGATCTGGAGGTTATAAAAATATAGTGATGCTTCTGGTAAAGGCTTCGATTGTGTACTAATGCAACATAGAAGAGTTATAGCATATATGTCACGCTTCAGTACCGAAATACGGAGATGGACATGGCTAGCTCCCCCGTACAAGGTATAGAACATCGTACGACGGTCATGACTATAACTAGACAAGGGGGTGCATACTACAAGCAAGTCACTTAGGGTCACACAGCATATATATTGTCTCAATAAGTCAAGTAAGAATAGTAAACATAGCACATATATGACAAGGAAGTAAGGCTTCCCAAAGGCCCTGCCACAACATTATGGAAACCAACTTTGTAAAAATAAAAAAATTGAAAGAGTAGCAAAAGTACATGATCAGCTACAGTCTGATTAATTATAATCATGCAAGAAAATTAAATGTCTAGATTTACGGCTAACAAGTTCCAGTAGCTAAAAGCCCAAAATGAGTAAAATGTGCAATTACGAGCGGAGAAAAAGAAACCCACTCATTTCTCTCAGTGGCCATCTGTCTGGTGTGTGTCATTGTTCAGGAGAAAGTACGATTGATCCTTGGGTGCTGGCTCTAAACCTGGCCATGCAAAACCAGTAGGGTCAGACCCCAAATAGTAAGTACCACAAAAGAAGCACGAATGAAGAAATAAAACCATGTTATGAAATAGATACATATATATAGTTCTGTCTAGTAGTTTTGGTTCATAGCCTATCGTGATACAATAATCTAAACCTACAACCAAATAAGGACAAGGGTTAGACCATCGCACCATGATAGTCCATATCCCTAGACTATTTGACAACAGATACAATACACAAACAAGCTTAGTTACATAATCGGCCAATAACTTGTACATCTTACTAAGTAGAGTCTGGGTTATCCCAGAGATATTATGTATATAATAGGAATCCTCAGATCGAACCATATTCTAGTAGGGGCTAGCCGAGCCATGAATTGCCACATAGCACATAGTAGTATACCCGGTCCTTCGTAAGGCCACCGTGCTAAGATCGCATAGAATACATAGTATAATATAATAGTCGGATATTGCCATACACTAATAAGAATTTAAATAATATCCATGGGGGCCAGCCTTCACTCCCCATATAATGATGGATGGTAGCTAGTTAAGTACGATCTCGGGATTTCGTCCCTCCCAATGCTCTACATGTTTTAGTTGCCTAGTTAACCATACGGTTAGCTGGAATCACATAGCATAGTCACATGTTACTCCCCTTATATGTCGTACCATAGTACGGGTACGCTGGATACGAATCCACTTTGTCACTTTGTAGTTCAATTTGGATTTACCCTAGCATGATACAACAGTCAAACGAATCCTAGCTACGCTTGGTTATTGACCAACTATCATGTCCATGCTGGAGAAATTTTATTACATCATATGTCGCTTAGCACGTTGGCACTTAGCACGTAGGAACACATATCACGTCGTAAGTGTATCAGCACGGATATCAATAGTTGAGTCAAGTTACCAATTATTGGTAAATCACATGGGTTTTAACATATAGTCAGGTCTAATACATAGTCACATAGATCACATACATTAGAAATCATTAAAATCACATGTGGAATCCTAAAACTCAATAAAGCATCCAAATCAAGTAAAATAGTGAAACGTGCACATAGGTCACATGAGGATCAAGAACGCATAGAGTCAGTGCCGCATAGGACAAGTGCCGCATAGGAAGTCAGTCGCATATGGGTTGGTGCCGCATGGGCTCAGGACCACATGGAAAGTCTCGGCTGCATATAGGTCGGTGCCTCATGGACTCATGGCCACATGGGAAGTCTTAGCTGCATATGGGTCGGTGCAGCATGGGCTCAGTGCCACATAGGACAGGGCAAGTCCACTCCTTAGGACAAGTTATGAGTGACATGCATTTAATATGTGTTAGAGAAGTGACTGAAATGATGGATGTGACAAGCCATAAAGTTTCAGAAAGAACATAAAAAAATTATAGCAGTATGTGCCCACAGTTTCAGAGTCATGCATCCAAGGAATGGTGGCCACATACTCTCTAGGCCGCATAGGTCACACAGCCGTATATGCTCTTTTGGACTTTAGCAAATTTCTAATTCCTTCAGCGAGTGAAAAACAAGGAGTTTACGGATTAGCTCCAGAATACTTGTGTAATGACAGTCATGCATCCAACAAGATGAACGCATGCTGGTCAGTATAAGGAAAAGAGCTCAGGCTGCATAGCACTCAGGCCGTATATCACTCTCGGCCGCATAACTCGCTGGCCGCATGAAGACTTCGTCTTCTACAATAGCAGGTTCAGCCATGGCAAAAACTCCAAAAAATTCTGAAAATTATTTTCTTCATAAAAACCTAATTTTAATCCCAAATCAAGTGAACAAAAAGCCAAAATGCTCGAAATGAAGTGCTTTATCAACTCCAAAAACTAGTTTCTAAAATACCATAGTTTAATATATCAAAACCACCAAAAACTTAAGGAACCCATAAAAATCCTAAACTTCAAATATAGATATACTCAAATTCACCCATTAAAACCGAAAAATCTAAGTTCTAAAAATGTTTAGAATCATAATATACATATATTAGACTAATAAAATATAAGAAAAGAGCAAGAATAAAAAATTAAGAGATTTTTTCATGTAGTGCAAGGTGTACTTGCCTAAATGAAGGAAGGAGAAAAATAAGAGAATGGGAGAAGAGAGAGAAAGAAGTTAACTTATATAGCTATGGTTTGAGATTTAGATCATAGGTTCACTCATAACCAAACCAACTCAATAATTAAATCATGAGTCTAATTGAACCAAAGAATGTATCTAGTCTCCATGACATGCAACCTAATTACCATACAAGCAACAAATAATATAAGCAGAAAAACTAATATATTTGGAATACGTATATCGAGAACGGAGAGTAAAAATATGCCACTTATTAGTTGAAGCAGCATAAAAGAAATTATCCAACACATGATCTAGATCTTGTAGCAGTAGTATTTGCACTTAAATTATGGGGGGCACTACCTATATGGTGAAAGAGTTAATATCTATATTGACCAAAAAAGTTTTAAATATATATTCACTCAGAAAGAGTTGAATATAAGACAAAGAAGGTGGTTAGAGCTACTTATAGACTTTGATATAGAAATTGAGCATCATTCTGGCAAAGGAAACAAAGTAGCAGATGCATTAAGTAGAAGACCTATAGCGTCCTTATGAACACACCAATTTTTATTTTGATGATTTATGAAAAATAGGAATTAAAATTATATATCAAATGGTAGAAGGAACATGGGATGATCATTTTCATCTAATTGAATTATCTTATAATAATAGTTATCATGCCAGCATTAAAATGGTACCCTTTGAAGCTTTGTATGAAAGAAAGTATTGATCTCCTATATGTTAGAGTGATGTAGGTGAACGCCAATTATTGAGTCCAGAAATGGTGATATAAACTGTAGACAATATTAAAGCCACAAGGAGTCATCTTCAGGCAGCTCAAGACAGGCAAAAGATGTGGGTTGATAAACATAGAATTTTTTTAGAATTTTAATCTGACGATCATGTATTCTTAAAAATTTTGCCATCTCGAGAAATAATCATATTTGGAACTTGAGAAAAATTAAGCCTAAGGTACATTGGACCCTTTGATGTAATTGAAAGAATTGGAGAGGTATCATACAGATTGGCCTTACCCCCAATACTAGAAGGAATTTATGATGTATTTCATATCTCACAACTTCGAAGATATATACCGGATCCAAATAATATACTTGACCATTCGGAGATAATAGTTGGCCCGACACTCCGAATAGAACAAAAACTAGTAGAAATCCTGGATAGAAGAGAAAATATGCTTAAGAATAAAAGCATATATCTGGTATGAGTGGTATGGAGTAAAGATTCTCCAATTGAATCTACATAGAAACGGGAAGAAGATATGCGGAAACAGTATCCCTATTTATTTGACACTAAAGGTTTGTTCTAAAAGTTTAATTACTTTTGATATATTTCTATTAGAATAATTTTAATTCTGAGGACAAAATTATCCTAAGGAGGGTAGAGTATCATAGTTGGTTTCAAACAAAAATGTAATTATTTATTATTATTTTTATTATTATTATTTATTTAGAAATATAAGTTTTAAAAGAAAATAGCTTTTCGAGAAAAATTATATTATTTTAATAATATAATTTCTCGAGTTCCCAAAATTAATATAATAATATTATTTATTTTACATAAATCTTTAATATTTATATTAGGGATTTTTTATGTGCTTTATCATTTATGGATTAGGGTTTAATTTAGTGTAAAGGAATAACAGTGATTAGGAGATAATTTGAATTAATTAAAAACATAAACAACTTAACCTAGAAATTACCATAACACCCTTAACCCTTGGCTTCCCTAAGAGCCATGCTTGGCTGGCCCTATTAGGGTGGGGTGTTTCTTTTATTTTGCCTTGGTTTTACTACAAAAATATCTTATTTGGATAAAAAGTATCTTTAACCCCCTTTCACTTTTACCCTTCACCCTACAACCCTCCTATCTCTCCAAAACCATAGATCTCCTTCCTTATATAAACTCTAAACTTACAAGATCTACAAAAAGTCCTCATCATCTTTGTACTTCTTGTACAAATCTCCTTTTAGTGTAATTTTTCATATTGTTTTAGTTTCATTGTATTATTCAAAGTAAAGTGTATATTCTAGATAAATGTTAATATTAATATATATGGTTTAGAATATGATTCTAAGTATTTTTAATTAAGGTGACACATCCATATAAGGCTTGGACATTATTAGAATTAGAAAATGTAGGGCTAAATTCGTTTCCAAGACGCAATATTTTTTGGAGCTAGTTTTGATCTAGTAAACCTAGTCAAAATCTAAATATGTCTAAACAAAAATTGTTGGAAATTTGATTACCATATATAATACGATAGTTTTTGGTGTATACGTTAGGAGTTATTGGTTGTGCAATACGGAGGTGGAATCCTGGAATTGAAATTTGGAACCTATGTACACATTATTTTATAGGCCAGATTTGACCTATTAAACTTTATCAAAACCAGGATATTTCTGAACAAAAATTATTAAAATTCGATAAACTTTTCAACTGTATAAGATATGATAGAATTTGGGTGTATATAATAGGAGTTTTTGTCCATTCACCATCGACGTAAAATTATGGAATTGAAATCTGGAATATTTTATGCCTTATTTCGTAGGCTAGTTTTGACCTATTAAATATTGTCAAAATTTAATTATGTCTAAACAGAAATTGAAGAAGATTTGATAAGATTTCCAACCGTATATAATTTGATAGTATTTAGATTTATATTATAGGAGTTATGCTCTGTACAATATAGGTTATACATGCTACAAATTTTGTGTAATTTAGTTGTGTACTTCTATGCATTTATTATCTATCCTATTAACTGTGTGTGACCGGTGCAAAGTTATTCCAAAGAAGGGGCTTTGAATATCAATTCTATGAAGTGTTGCTTTGGGTCAGTTATATTATTGTGTTTGGAGCTCGAAATATAAAGAAGACTCTGTCTGAAAGTCTAAGGATTTCAAAAAATTGCCTAATTTTGAAGCTTAAATGTCGTGGTATCATACCGGAACCTAAACCTAGATAACTGAATATCGATTTGAGACATACTCACTATATTCGAGGAATACTTAGAGGTCAAGTGTCTAAGTCTTGAACTCGTAAGAACATGGACATGTAAATATGTACGCGATTAAATTGTCAAATCTTGTTGATTGTACTCCCGTATTATGTGAGATTAACACGTATAGATAATTTATTTGGTATTATTTTAATAGTTGGAAGCATTCCTGCAAATGATACCTGTATTCCAAAATTTCAAATCAAGATGTATACTTGAGTCGGGAAACAAAGTTTTAATTATTAGAATTGACTTAGGATTGATTGCGATTGTAGAATAGAGCATTGGACGAGAGAGAACAGTTTGGATAATATCGTATAAAATCTTGACAATATAATTAAAAAACTGATTAGTACCTGTATCTCCTTTGCTTATGTAGAAACAAAGTTTTAATTATTAGAATGGACTTATGTTTGAATATGATTGTGATTATTAGAATGGACTTATTTATAGTCATCCACACTAGATGGATTATGCGCCCACATATGCTATGTGCCCTTGTCAGGTTTCCGCATGGACATCCTTAACAGAAAATGGTTACAACCATGGGTGCATGCCACGATTAGGCTACCACGTGGCATTGGTTGTGATATGTTGTTGATGAATTCTCGGTTGGGAGGCGGGTTTATTTTAACCCATTGTGTGCATGATTTGGTCAATTTGACATGTGGTCAAAACTAGTTGTTGAAGATCTTTTTGGTTGTAACAAATATATTTTTGGCCATAGGGGGCTTCATGAAAGCTGATCGACCCATGAAGTTGGGCCGCAGAGAGACCGGACAGCATAAAGACTGGGCCTAACAGATCTTGTCCGCATGGGAATTGGGTCCCATGTGGATTGGTCCTATTGGAGACTGGCCTTATGAACATTTTGACCATATGAGGACTGGGATGAATTGAGTTGGGGCCGCATGCAAGCTCTGTCATAAACACGTGGCCGCATAGGGGATGGGATGCTTGGAGTTGAGGTCGCATGCAATTAAGCTCTATCAAGAACACTTGGCACTAAATACTAACAAAGTCATTAATACGCTGACGTAACTTTCTGTCTTTTAGTGTGTTGCCTTTCTCACGATTCTCGCAATGTTCTAGGGCAATGAATGACCTGTCAGAACTTTATGACATGCAGTTAATGTTGTGTTAAGGCTCTATGCGGCTCCTGCTTCCATTGAGGTCTAGGCCGCATGATTGCTCTTATAGACAAGATGAGTCCCTTGGCCGCATAGCTTCTCTACGGCCTAACTTTACCAAGTCAAGTTTTGAAGGCATATCTTCTGGGTGCATGGGCTCTATGCGGCCTGACTTGACCAAGTCAGGCTTTGAAGGCACATCTTCTGGGCGCATGGGGTCAAATTTTCTATGCTTCTACAAGCCTCCCTTCAAATTTTTCAAAGTGATAAGTTTGAAATACTTTGAACAAGAACCATGGATGAAAAGAATCTTTGAGTCGCATAGATGGTGTATCGCATGAGCTCGCTATCGCATAGACAAATCTGTCATGCTGTCAAATCTTTATTAAATGAAAGATTTGACTCAATCTTCAAACGGATCTTTTGGGATTCTGAGCTGGCTTCTAACACAGCTCTCGAGACGATAGGTTTTTAATGGATAAAGGACAATCGAAAATCCAAGCATCGCCATTCTCTCCAACTATCACACGGATAAATACGGCTCGGGAATCGTGGTGCCGCCATTATCTCTAGCCATATATTTTTCCTATATATAGAGGCTCTATTGGAGAGAGAAAGCTTTACTTACTCTTTTATGATTTTCTTCTTCGTTCTTTGCTCTGACCTCCTTCTCGACTGCCATGGCCCCAAAAGCTTTGACTTTCTCTGCCACCAAAAAGACTGACAAGGGGGAGCACCCTGCTGTCAAGAATAAGGCCACGGACAAGGCCCCCAAATATCCAAGTGTCGATCAAGGGGTAAGGTCAACGGAGAAGGTATCTCTTGAACACATAGACACTTTGTGCACGTTCTGTCGCAAGAATATGAGATCATCTAGAATATGCACAGACCTTTTCATATAACCCTGCCACATAGATGAGAGATTATCTAATATTTGTGCATATTTTTATGATCATTTTGGCGGCATGGATCATGCACCGGTCATAACTTGGTCGCATAGATGAGAAATATGTGCCGACTATGACTCTGCAGCATTAATGACATCACATGCGCCAACCGTGGCTCGATCGCTTGGCTGATTTGACATGCGCCAACTGTGACTTTGCCGCATAGATGATATATAACATGTGCTGACTGCGACTTTTGTTAATGGTGCATAGCCTCTTGAAGGTTCTAACTACCTTCTCTTTTCTCGATTTTTTGTAGTAACTTTATCCGTGGCTCCTTTCGGAGAAGTGCTTCTTGGGCAGGCTTAAGTCGCACTAGGTGTAAGATTCTACAGCATAGTGGTGAAAGTCTGGGCCCAGTTAGACAAGGATCAACTGGTTTTTTTTGCTATGCCAAATAAATTTTAGGGAGATTACGACTGACAGAGGGGGGTGCCTTGTTCTTGAAGCCCATTTTTTTTTGGGATGCTCTTACTAACTCGGACTCCGAGATGGTGAAGGTGAGAGAGAACTGGGACTTTACTTCTTATGGAATGGAAATGCACATGCCTAGCATGGGGCGTAAGCTATCATTTTCAGCTTTTAACATGATGGTAGTTCCGAGAAGGAAGGTAGGGAGTTTAACCCCAGACCAATCGGGGGCCCTGGTTGGCCGCATTTCTCCCAGTACAAAGCTTACGAAGGATATTGTGGTCTACAAGGAGTCGCCCTTATATGCTCTTCGGGATTTGTCATTTAGCTTTGTTGCTAGCAAAATGGGACCAAATAATTGTCCTTATGTTGTTGAGACCTTCCTGAACTGTTTGGCGAGTAGGAGATCTTATCCAACAGGGAGATTAGGCTAGCTCAATTTGGTGCATTATTCATCCCCTTGGATTGACTTGACCTTGTGGGCCTTGGAGAAGTAAGAGCGAACCAGGGATAGGAATGGATCCTTTTTGGTTTGTTGAGTGGACCTATTCTGCCCTATCCACCCTCAAAGAGGCCAATCTGTACTATGCCATAAGGGGCACCTGTTATGGCTTGGAGACAAACCTAGCTTTGTTCCTCGCCATGGCTAAATTGTACAATTGTCGCACCGGGACTTCTTTAATCCTAGAGAGGAGATATGACTCGCGCTTCATAAGATGTACGATGTTTCACGACTACCTTAGGGTAAAGAACCGTATGAAGAATATACTCCCAGCAATGAAGAGTTGGAAGAGTTGGAAAAAAAAACCCAGAGTTCCTTGCCGTATACAAGGAATTATTGTGTCATCACAAAACTTGCCAACAGATCTCCAAGAAGAATGATAAGAGTTTAGAAGAAAATTTTCCCCATATTACAACTTGGACCTATTACCTCTTCCCGGTTGATGACTCGGGTCAAGTCGACGTTTGAAAGCCCCAGTCTTAGAGGAAAGTTAGCGACCTAGTGCGCAACTTTTTGAGATCCTCTAAAACCAGTGACGAATTTGGTGGTCCAGATGACTCCTTCAGCTATTTTTATTCGGACACCCAACAGTTATCTGAAAAAGCTGTGCTGGCTTGGTTCTTAATGATATAGTGGTAAAATCGAGTAGTCCTGGGGGCTCTGGGATGATCGAAAGAATCAGCCGAAACCTTATCCTTTCGGTAGTAAAATTAGGTTTTGGCCATCGGCTTGCTTTGCCCCCTGGGATGGATTGCATCATCCATCACGGGCTCCGTAGTTTTACGAAGAAGGTGACGGACTATGGAGGTTCCAAGATTTCAACTGGGTTAAGATGCCCTACCATTATCTAATGAGTTGGCTGTTAATGCATTGCTTACCCCTGATGGCCCCTGGCTTAGAGGGTAACACGACAGGCAAAGACGCTTTTATTCGTCGGTATAGTGGGACATCTTGTGTTTACACTGAGTCTCCCGCTATCGGTACATACTTCCTTTCTAAATAATTACTCTTTCTTCATCTCAGTTCCTAAGTTCATGGAAGATGAGAGGAATAGAGTATAATGCGATGGCGGTTCTGGCAGCCAGGCCTTATCGTCGAGAGCATTTCTGTGAGACATCTCATAATATCTGTATTGGTATATGGATATGTATTTTGTATTATTTATATACTATTTTTATTGGATCTCGTGGAATCTTAAATTTTTCTCAGAAGTAAAACTTTACTCACTGACCGGATTACCGTTGGCATACCGCGACATATCGACAAAAAATTCGTCCGACATATATTCTTTTCACTTTTGAGTTATTTTTGAGATATTTGCTTTTAGATATTTTCGTGCATAGTATTTGATACTTTCTATTATCCATTGATTTCTTGGTTTTGTTTTGAGCTGTCGAGATTGATTTAACTCATGATATAGATCATTGACGAGGAAGATCAGACGGTCATGATTAAATTACCTCTTATATATATATGAATAGATTTTCTCTCTCCTCTCTCTTTTCTTTCTTTCTTTACTTATTAATTTTCTCTCTAATTTCTACAGGAGTTAGAAGCTAGGTCTTGATATCTAAGAGTATAGTTTCTGAACCCCTCTTGGTGGTAGAGTTGAAGGTTTAGGCTGTGAGCTTTACTTTAGGCAAGTACATCTTGCCAAATTCTAGAACAAAAGTATTTTTATCGTTTTCGTTTTCCTTGATATTTTAAATCCAAAAGTTCACAAAAATACTTTTTTTAAATATGTTTCTCTAGTAATTTCCAACCATGTGCATATTTTAGAAATTGATTTAGACTATGTTTGATTTTTTCTGCTTAGTCTAGATTTTCCCTTAGTAGTCTGGACTCGATGTCAAGAGAAATATTGGAGTTTCCATCTTGCAGTATATGTTTATATGCTACTTGAACCCATGCCTCGCTTCTATTGTAGTAGTTTTGAGTTTTGTGGGATCCGGACAAGTTATAGATTTTTCTGTAAAATTACTTTTACTGTATTTCTCAGAATTGATCAATCAAATCTCAAAGTTGGTAAAATCAAATACACCCTGGTTGTTGGGAATTTGATCCTATACAATTTTGACATTTGAAAAATCTAAATTTCGAGTTAGAACAGAGTTTTTACGGCCGGAACAAGTCTAAGAATTATTCCAAGTCTAGGTTTTTGTGACCGCTCGGAAGATTCGACGATAATCCGCAGCAGTTCGACGGATGGTCCGATTTTGAGGCGCACAATCTTGTTGTGACGAATCAGATGATCCGACGGTGATCCGCGACAATCCGATGGATGCTCTTAATTTTTACCCCTTAACTTGCTGTGACAGATCGGATGATCCGACGGTAATCCAAGAAGATCCGATGGATGATCCGAATTGCCCAAATTTTGCCTATTTTGTCTTTTCCTGATCTTTCGCTTGGCTACAATACTTTCTTAGCGTGATCATGACTTACGTAACCAGTCTTTCGCATGTTAGAGGATTGATTTACACCCTATACACTCATGATAGTGACTCGTAGCAGTTTACTCGTGGTCATTGTATATAACATGCGTGATAGTAACTCGTAACAGTACACTCAGGTTCATTGTCCCTTACATGTGTGGCAGTGACTCATAGTAGTGCACTCTTTATACTTTATCAGTATATTATCTATTGTGTCTTATTATAGCGCACTCTAGTCGTGTCTATAACTGTGTGGTTGTATTATTTTCTTACTAAGTGTGTATGTTTGTTAACATATTATCTTATCTCGCATATCCCTGCAGGGAGCATCATGTCTAGGATAGATTCTGCGAAATGCCACACCCAAAATCCTAAATAAAATATAAGGATTATAAATAGATCATTGGGAGGGAATAATCTCTAGGTTGCATGCAGTCCCGCTATCTAGCCACCTTGCTTCGTAGACTTCTAGGTCTCCATCATGAGGGGCACATTTTCAGCTCACAGTCCTATGGGGCATTATGTCTATGTAAACAATTATTAGCTCGTCGTTATGCGGGGCATAATAGGATCAACGTTGTGTGGTGCCACTTCCTAGGATGCAGGCTTTGAGGCCGAACAATCCACTATATATATTAGCTTAGTTATGACTGGGCTTAACTTGGATAGTCTGTAGGGCATGTGACCAATAGGGAGATTCTTAAGATTATATTTGCTAGTAAATTAGGTTTTGTGATAAGCCTAGTTAGTTAATGATAACAAGTCATAGACATTGCGTGGCCGTGCTTTATTGATTGTTACTATTGCTTGCAGAGTGTCCTTTCTTTACTCATATGGTTACATTATCGTTAAGTGAAGATAGATTAGGTACGACTCAAAAAAAGAATCATAATTGGTCCTTGTTTAGTTTAAGGGTTATGGTTCCTATCTCGAGGAGTTCCCGTATCTTCTTATTGCTTGCCGAATTATCTTTTTTTCATGGATATTGTCACCTACATATATACTCTTTTGACAGGTTATTGTCACTTACATGCTTATTGCTTTTACTATTCCATGATCCTATGTGTCCCACTGTTCTAGTACGCTTGACATGACATGTACAGGTTCATGTGCTCAGTTTTGCTTTCATATTAGTAGTTTTTTTCATGTTTCATGATTCTTTTATATTTTGGTGGTTATATATTTCTTAGTAGATTGCAGTTGTGTTGCATGCTGGTTTTAGTTCATAGGTTTTGGTCTCCTTTGTGGTACTTGCTATTTTGGGTCTGATGTTAGCCCAATGTTTATGTTGAGTTTTTAAATATGGCTAATCGATTAAGTTTAACATTATGGTAATCGATCCATCACTATAGTATCTTTTACTTAAATTCAGCATTGTCCAGATACGTAATATTTGCTTTTGTATATTTTCTTGTTCGTCTAACATGTACAAGTAGAAAGCAATAAACAAGATCAATAATGGACATATGCTATATGACGATGAGCCAAAGATGGCGTTATACCAGAAGATTTTGTCCAACCACCTATGACTTATCTGGAGCCTCGCACCTGGGGATTCCGCTGCCCGGTCAGTGGACGGAGGTCAGGGGGCAGCTCTCCTCATGGGAATTCGGGGGCAAAGCCCTCGAAAGGTATTCAGATTTCCAGATATGGTTATCTTTAGACAACTGCTGTCAAGGAAAAAAGCGTCTTCAAGTCAGCAAATATTTCAAAAGTTTGGCGTCATCAGTACTCTTGGTTTTTATATATAATCTTATATTTTATTTGAGTCTATGTAAGTCGAGTCTTACTGGCAACTAGAAAGCAACTCAGTCCACTCAAATAGTTTAAAACCCATACACCCAGAAATTAGGCCAAAAATATCTTGAACCTATCCACCAAACTAGTCCATATACAAACTTGGATCTACCTAAAATAGGTAAACCAAACTCAGGCTGAATTTGCCCCGAATTCTCACCGAACTTGGTCACCTATTTAGTATGAAATTATTCAGTTATTATATCCCTAATTTTATGGCCTCCAACGTTCAAAAATTTAAATATTTCCTACCAAATTCTGGCTGAACTCGATTTGGTAATAACCTATAAATAGAGTTGGATTTTCATATTTTTACTCACTCAACCATTCTCAATCTTTTCATACTATAGTGAGTAAACTCTCAGAGCCTAAACTTTCCATCTTCAAGATTAACTCTTTAGCCTTCTAAGTGCCAAGTGCGGTCTCGGTCTAGAAGTCTACAATAGATGTAAATAGCTTGGCTACATCAGTTTTCTCTCTTCTTCTGTGTGAAGTCTGCGTACCCTTCATATCAAACACATATGTATGAAGTTATGAGACTTTGGATCAAATCTCATGGTGTAAAAAAGTGGCAAGCCTTTGGATCAAATCTTATGATTCACTATTGGTGATTATAGTAGATAAAACTCTGAGCTTGAGTTCTCGGGACTGATCTATTGCTCTCAGAGGAAAACCAGTATGCATCACGGTTGTTGTGTTTGCTCTCTTTTACTGTTACTCTTATTTTATTACTGTCTTGCATATACACTGTTAGTTAGTAGCTGCCTTCACTCTACTTAATTTTAAATTGGGTTGATTATTCTATTGCACTCTATTGACCCCCTCTAGAGTTGCTTTACGGTCCTTCATCTGACCCTACTGGTTTTGCTTGGCCAGAACCGGTAGCAGAGCCAGAGGATCTTCCGTACCTTCCTGTGGATTATGACCACCAGGAGAATCATACCATTTGACTAGGTTTTTAAGGATCGTGATTATAACTTTAAAGGGGGGATGAATAGAGTGCAGCAGAATAATCTATCCAATTAAAAATTATGTGCAATGTGAAGGTAGATAACAAATAACAGTGGATGATATATATATATATATATATATATATATATATATATATATATATAAAGCAGTAAGAGTAAGAGAAAGCAAACGCAAACACCGTAATATATACTGGTTTCCCTCTGAGAGGACTAGTCCAGTCCCGAGAACTCTTGCTCAGAGTTGTATCCACTATAATCACCAATAGTGAATCACAAGCTTTGATCCGAAGGCTTGTCACTTCCTTACAACCAAGAGTTTTGATCCGAAGGCTCGCAACTTCACACACGTGCATTTGATACGAAGAGCACGCAGACTTCAAACAAAAAAAGGGGCTTGATTAACCAAGCTATTACAACTCTGACAGACTTCTTACCGAGATCGTACTTGGCACTAGAAGACTAAGAGTTGATCTTGGAGATAAAAAAAGTTTAGGCTCTGAGGATTTACTCACTATAGAATAAAAATAATAAGAATGGTTGAGTAAGTTAGAATGTGGAAAACTAATCATATTTATAGGGTATTGGCAAACCAAATTCGGCTAAAGTTTGGTTAGATTTTTATTCAAATTTTTGAATGTTGGGCCAAGAAATTAGGGATGTAATAATTTGGTTGATTTCATACTAAATAGGTGACCGAGTTCGGTCCGAGTTCGACATGTATTCGGGCCGATTTCGGTTTCCTATTATAGTAAGGTTTTGGTTTGAATGTAGGCTAATTTGGTGGCTAGGTTTGAGGGTTTGTTTTGAGTGGACTTAGGTTATGCCTGTATGACTCGATATACATAAGTCCTAGACTCAATAAATAATAAATTATATTGCTGAAAATCAAAAGCACAGATGATGCTAATCTTCTAAAAAAATTGTCGACTTGAAGATGCATTTTCCCTTGACAGCAGTTGTCAAAAGATAACCAGATCTAGAAATCTGAATACCCCCAGGTGCGAGACTCCGGATAAGTCATAGACGATTCAGAGAAATATTCTGGTATAATACCGTCTTTGATTCTGTAGAAGCATAAAAGTGCTCCTCTTAAACATGGAACAGTTTCCTACAAATAAACTAAACATTGGAAGAATGACGCACTTTCTCCATGTTCTAAAGAATGGTGCACTTTTTACTTGCTTCAGAGGATGACATACTCTTCCAAAGAACATAATAGTGGCACACTCTAAAGCTGCTCTTATCCATCCCAATACATGCGCACAATCGGCCTGTGATTCCCCCCCTCGAGCATTAAATAAGATAAATCTGACAGCTAAACAACAGTCAAGGATGTCATAAGCCATCATGATAGCTGAGCTACGACACACAGACCCAAGTTATCGTTTAGCAGCCAGTAGAATCAGCTTCTTCAAAGTGCTCCATAAGGCCAACCTCTTCAAAGTGTGTCGTAAGGCCAATTTCTTCAAAGTGCGTCGTAAGGCCAACTTCTTCAAAGTGCGCCATAAGGCTAACTTCTTCAAAAGTTTATCATGAGGCTACTTCCTTAAAATTGCACCATCAGGGCTAATTTCTTAAAAGTCAGCCATCATGGCTACTTCTTTAAAAGTGCGCCATTACGGTTAATTTCCTCAAAAGTGCGCCATTACGACTACTTCTTCAAAAGTGTGCCCATATAAACCATTTTATCAAAAGTGTGCCAGGTTCTAGACCACTTCTATAGTGCGCCTACAATTCTAACTGACAAATAGAAGTTGAGATTACGTATCCTACTTTTTATGTTCCTCGTGACAGCGGAACCCCCGGGTGCGAGGTTCCGGATAAGTCATAGGCAGTTCAGAGAAATATTTTGGTATAATACCGTCTTTGGCTCATCATCATATAGCATATGTCCATTGCTTATTTTCTTCTACAAGTATATATTGAACAAACAGGAAAATATACAGAAGCAAATATTGTATATCTGGACAATGTTGAGTTTAAGTAGAAGATACTATAGTGATTGATCGATTATCATAATGCTAAACTTAATCGATTCACCATACTCAAAAAATTAATACAAATATTGGGCCAACATATTTTTATTTTGTTCTCCCACTTATTTTACATATTCTTTTGTGGTGTTTAGGACGAGCACTATTTAGCTCTTATTTTAGCATATTCTATACCATCGCTAGAGTTGATCATGCATGACTATTACTCTTGCTAGTTCTTTATTTTCTATTACTAGCTTAATGATCATCTATGTATATTTGGTTTGGAATGATTTACTATCTTGCTTCTGATGATCATATATTTTTTATATTATGGATATCTGTTTATGATTGAGACACTAGGATTTCTTGACTTAGGTTGACTGAAGGCTTGTAGTATTAACCCTCCATATCTATTCACAACTGTGATCGTATCTCGGGGTATTAGAGTACTCTGATATACGTAGCTGGCTTTGTCTGCCCCCGCTCTCCAGTATTCTGGTTCTGGAGTGTGACAGGGTTTTAGTGCTGGCCCATGCAGGTATGGTTTTATACGTGTGGGGGTTATTAGTGATTAAATATCTTAATCCTATTTGTTCCTCCTCGATCTTCCTTTGAACTATCCTATATCTCTGATCGTTGACTTGTTATCTGCTTTCATCTTCGCTCTATCAGGTTCCTCGATTTAACCCTTGTGTCCTTTATCTTTTAGGGGTACTGTTCCTGATCCTTTTGGTCAGATCGTTCGAGCATAGACGATGGAAGATCAGTGTACAGATGGTCAGCCGCTACCTAGGGATCCGCCTCAGCATTTAGGAGCAGAGTCAAGGATTGATCCTGGGGAAGAGCAACATATTTCGCCCGATCCGCTGGCAGTACCAGACCAGCCAGATCAGTTAGAGCAGCCAGATATTATTCGAGCACTGATGAATGTTATGACATGATTCATGGTGACTCATCAGCGACAGAGTGACGTTCTCACTCAATCAGTTCAGACGACTATGGAGTGAGGTAGTTCTCAAATCTATAATTCTGTAAACAAATTCAGGCATCTCCATCCCTCGTACTTCTACGGTACTAAGAATGCGATAGCGTCGGATGCATGGCTCCAAGATACTGAGGCCATAATCGAGGTATCGGGAGTTTTGTCTAGGGAGTGAGTGGTAGTTGTTAGGCTGTAGTTGCTAGATTTGGCCTGCAACTGGTTGGCAGCTCAGGAGGTTTCAATGACGGTGTCGGCACCATGAGCGGACTTCAGTGATAGGTTTCAGACTTGGTACTAAGATATGGTATCATACTATAATTTACAACAGAGGTTTAACAACCTCATAAAGATGGTGATGACCGTTGACGGCTATGTGGCAGAGTTCTGTAGGTTCAGTCGGTTTACTCCCACTTTGGTGGTGACCGAGTTGGACCAACCTAGGAGGTTCCAGCAGAGACTTCACCTAGAGATCATATTGGCGGTCGAGAAGTATGAGTTTCAGACTTTTGACGTTGTAATGAGAGTAGCGAGGAGGTACGATTACACATCTCAGAGGATCATCGACAAGATAGGGGCCAGAAGAAGCCTCATATTCAGAGGA
This sequence comes from Iris macrosiphon, assembly GCA_036927795.1. Lineage (NCBI taxonomy): Eukaryota > Viridiplantae > Streptophyta > Magnoliopsida > Asparagales > Iridaceae > Iris > Iris macrosiphon. The sequence continues at coordinate 92,942,074 of JAYESA010000004.1, read as the reverse complement.
GATCTTTTACCCATTATTTGGTACCAGCTCTGGCAGTTTGAGCTTTTTTGATCGGATCTCTGAGGAGATCAGCCCCAGTGGCATTATTTCAGCAGTCTTCCTAAACTCATCCTCAACAGCAGAGGTAGACTTCTTCGGTTGGGTGTTCCTACTGTGGGAAGCCAGGTCATATCTCTTAAGAGTGTCATAAGGGGCAATGCTTATGTTGGGTGTATGGTAGAGTAGACCACATGGTGAGTACTTATTCCCGAAGGGCTCAAGTTGGATCATTATTAGTCTAGTCAGCAGCTCTGTAGTTCAAGACCACAGCACTGGTACAACATTATCAGGGCCCGAGGCCTTTACCGACGCAGTCCCGGATATTCCAGCAGCAGAGGTCGCAGTAGTATGCTCAAGCCCAAGCTCAAATCAGGCAGAGAGACCAGCAGTAGAGGGGACCAGTGCCCAGAGGGAAAGGATAGGCTTTCTGGATATCGAACGAGAAGGCGCTAGCCGCTGGAGAGGTGGTTGCAGGTACCGTTCTCTTATATTCGCATTCAACTTCAGCATTATTTGATTTTGGTGCATCGCACTCGTTGATTTCTGTACGATTTGTGACACGAGTTGGCTTGGAGTCCGAGTCTTTACCTGTAAGGCTAAATATACTTAATGGTAACAGTCTAGTAGGAGTAGATAGAGTTTATAACTTGTGTCGAGTTATAGTGTGCGGTAGAGAGTTTCATGGTAGGTTAATAGAGTTTTCTATGGACGATTATGATCTGGTCCTAGGAATGGATTAGTTAAGTGCACGACACACGACAATAGATGCCATGCTGGCAATGTTATCTCTCATATCCCTAGCGATGAGGGGTTCTCATTTTCGAGAGGTGAGGTGGAGTCTACGTTAGTTATCCTGAGGACGGCAGTAGACGATGTCACTACTACATTCCAGAATAGGGGTATTTTCTTCTTTTATTTATTATAAGTATGTGTTAATATATTTCATGATATATATATATATATATATATATATATATATATATATATATATATTATAGTGTTCTTTAATTCATGAGTTAGTGGACTGGACCTAGAAATCTACTAGTAGAACCTCTGACCAAATTATAGGACTATGGACTTTAATTAGCATTTTTGGGATTTAATATTAGGGATTATATTTAATTTCTATAATTTTATTTGATTGTTGTACCTTACCGTGCTTCAATATTGGGAGCGCTACACTAGCTTTTGTCTTCCAGCAAATTTTATACCCTTGTTCTAGACATACCAGCCTTCCATTCTGACCTTGGTGTAACTTATAAATATGCCCTTTTGTGCTTCATTTTTGTCGCACAATACTCATCGCATACATTTATCTTTATTTCCAAATTAATCCAACTTTGCATCATTGTGCGTTCCAATCAAAATTGGAGACACAATCTTGACCCATTTTATGCAACCCAAATTATGACAATATTTTATTTTGAGTCTTCTACGTCCATAACACTTGTGTCCCACCTAATTTTAACCCTATGTACTTCCAATTAATTTTAGAATATCATTTATATTAATTTTAATTAAATTTGTGTAAGGACCCAACTTAACCAAAAACTAGATTCAACACCAAACCAAACCCCTATTCACACCCTCAAGACTCATACTAAATACCACAGACCCTTTTCATCCACTACATCATACCAAATATGGTGTTTTCCCTCATTTAATCTTAAATTTCTACTTTCATGAAATTTTCCAAATGTTGGGGACTTTTATGCAAAAGTGCAGTGAGGTGTCTACATCCCATTGGATCCAACACATGAAGAAGCATCCTTTTTCTTCATTGACCGGTCATATGTGAATTTCTCCATAATTTTTGGAGTGTGCAACACTCAAATTCTTCCCCCTCGCCAATCTTGGCCACCCATTTAAACCAACACAATCCTAGCCATTCAAATTCCTACATGAAGAAGCAAACCCCACATCCCTAGGCGCACTTGGGCGGCCCAACTTCCTAGGTCAACATCAAACCCTATTTTCTCCCCATATATATATATATATATATATATATATATATATATATATATATATATATATATATATATATATATATATACTTTTTTCCATTATTTACATCACCATCAAAACATTCAAAACCCTAGCAGACTTCAACCTCATCATCTCCCTCACCGTCGGACCCCGATCCCCCGCCTGAGCAACCCTTCGACCCCGGTCACCCCCAACCGCCTGCGCACCCGCGGAGCACCGCCCCATCACCTCTTTCCCCGATCGAACTCCACCCGACCGCTATCACCGCCGAGCCCGCTGAATCACCACCGACTTCCCACGGACCCGGGGTTACCTCCCTAGACCTACTCGTCACCCATCAGCCGCTGCTGTGCAGCGGACAACCCCGACGACAGCCCCAATGCCATCATCAACATCATCGTCTCCATCGTCCATTCGACCGCCATCACCATCGAGCCCGCTGAACCGCCATCGACTTCCCACGGATGCGTGGTCGCCTCCCTCGACCGACTCATCACCCTATCAGCCACCGCCGTACAGCGGATGACCCCGACGACAGTCCTACCGCCATCATCATACTCACCGTCTCCATTATCCACCCGACTGCCATCACCCGACCCATCATCGCCTGAGCACTCTCCTGAACTTTATCGCCACCTCCACGATGACACAACAGCACCAACGACCTCCCTTCATCACCATCATCATCATCTACACCATCGCCACCATCCAATCCCGACCGCCAATACCACGCCGTCAACCTCCACCGGAGCGGCCTATCCTATCGATCGCAGTGCACAGCCGACCACGCGGCTACCCTCGCTGGAGCCCGAGTAGCATCTTCGGTCAGTGTCACCCCCTCGTGCACGTGCACGCTAACACGTAGGTTCATCCTTGACTCCCTTTTATGTTATATATGTGCATGTGTAAATAGTATTAGGGATTAGCATATCATTTCATGATGGTTTAGTTAGTTAATTTCAAGACCCTGTATTGGTGAACCTAGTAACCAGTTGCGTGTGCATGCGTGTATGTATAATAATGAATTGGTATATATATTATATGGAAATTGATTGCTAGAACAAGGTATGACTGTATATATATATATATATATATATATATATATATATATATATATATATATATATATATATATATATTACTTATATATATATATATATATATTACTTATATATATATATATATATATATATATATATATATATATATATATATATATATATATATATATATATATATATATATACTGTATGACCCTAGACACTAACTGTGGATATCCCATATATTTGCATTATGACCATGTGATGTCACGCCCCAATACCAAAATATCGAGGGACTAGACACGTGGCAATGGCCAGCAGCACACACCGATGGACAAACCCAATTTAATGGACCCATTAGGGTGTACCTAAGCTGTAAAACAATAATATGGGCAATGGTACTAATCTCATCCACAAAAATAAATACAACAATATCAGAATATAAAGCAATATCAAGTCTCAATAAAACATAACTCGGGGAACAACTCGATAATGAGTCTGATACAACAACTCAATAGACATGAAGTAAAGAGTCTAACAAATAAAAATAATTGATTATAATAAACTAAGTACTCAGGAGAAATCCTCAGCGATCACCTCGTCCTCGGGTTCTGGTACTGCTCCAATGTCTGCCTCTGTCCCATAAACCTTGGGGTAGATCTCCTCTGCTAAACCTGGGGACATAATCCGGATCCAGGTCCTTAGGGGATATAGCAAGGTACAAGAATAACTCAAGCCAAAATAAATATAGTGCAATAATAAATGAATCAATAGGGTAAACTATATAACCAGCTAAGTGATATGCAATATGAGAGCATTAATCATACTCAGGCTGAGACTATTATAGGCTCTGTGTCGGGAAAACCCATAGCAGCATTTTCTCGAAGGGCCAGTATATGTGTCAAAGCTCTGTGTCAGAGTCTAAGATACCTCCAATAATATATATATATATATATATATATATATATATATATATATATATATATATATATATAATATAATCAGCCTTTGATATGGTAACACTCTCGCCACCAAATGTAATCATACGTATCATATCCACGACATCTCATATCCATGTCACGTAGGATCATGACCTCTAACTGATGCAATAAGTCATAATGATAGCTAAGCACAAGCAATATCTATGTCATGAATCATGTAACCTATACAGAATCACCATGAATATCTCAAGAAGATTCTGTCTCATAAATAGTATCAGGTGTCCTGTGGTATGACGTACTTGATGATGCAAGTATGTATGGCAAGGTACACTTGCCTGGGATTTGATTACCAACTGCTGCTCTGGTATCAGTGGGATCTGCAGGTACTCCTCCGGTTGCTGAATTAAACATTACCATCAGGTTCAAAAAATATCAAACAGTTAGAATTGCCTGTCCATAAGTCCAATTTGGACATAGGGGCAAAAGTGACAGTTTCTGGTCAAAGTAGGATCCACATATGGCCCACTCCGCACCGAAAAATATGCCAGAGATAATATTCTCCAAATTCGTCAATCTTAGTGTTTACAAGTCCAGAACGACGATATAAATCCAACAAAATATCCAGAACTAGATTTTGATAAGCCGATCATAAAATCGTCTGTCAAGTGGAGCCGTGGGGCTCACGAGACGGGATTTTGTCAACGTTCTCAGAATCGAACCAAACTTCGGTCACAGGACCAGCGTAATGCTATGAACCTGATGGCGCAAGTTTTGTTTCAAAACGACGAGCGTACACAAAGTTACAATGAGTTTCAGAACATGGCCGATACGGGGCGTTGTCGACGGATACGCGTTGATTTCGGTGTGCACGCACATCCAAATCAACTTTTGGTAAATCTCACACGTCCGTATTAACAATGCGCACCTTTAGGTGAAGTTCGCACACGACCAAGTCGTCCCGTTTAGTGGGGCGCATCGAGTTTCGAGAAAAACAGGGTATTTAAATATCAATAATTCGGTCATTTTTACCCTCAAATTAAATATAAACTACAGCTCAATAAATTACACAAAAATAGGATTTTTAAACTTGGTCATATAGGCTAAATAATTATTCAAGCCAATTTTGAAAACATTAAGCAAGTTGGTGGCAAAACGATCGCGAACTAGGGAGTTCGGGATATTTTTTGAATTTTCAGAAAAGAAAATTATTTTCCTGATTTTGCGTCGCAGTTTGCGACCGACGCAGGACGCGACACCCCGAATAATTTGCATGGGTATCGAGAAGGTTACGCAGGGTATGCGTAGCAATAGACAGAATGGAAAATAGATTAACGTACATGAAATTACACACGTGGGAAGGCGGGTACCTCACTAAGGTTCGTGCACTAAGAGGGTCGCGGCGAGGCACGGCGGCTAGGGTGCTGGTCGTCGGCGGCGGGATTCTGCGGTACTGTGCTCGTCCATGTGGTGAACTCGTCAGGGTCCTGGGCGTAGGCGTCGTCGGAGGGGGAGCTCGGGGTCAGAGGATCGTCGGAGGGGCAGTAGGGATAGGTGTCGACGGTGGCGGTGGTGGTGGTGGTGACTGTGAAGGGGTGGCCGGGGTATCGGTTTATATAGGCGAGGGTGGGGAGGAGAAGAGGTCGGGAAGGCGAGGGTTTCGGCGGTTGCGGGGGAGAAGAAGCGGCTGGGAGGAGCAGCGACGTAACCGCCGGCGGCCGGTCGGAAAAATGTCGCCGGTGAGAAAACGGAGGGACGAGTTAGAGAAAAGCTACAGTTACTGTAGCATTAACTAATGGGTTCGGGTCGGGTAAAAGCGGGTCGGGTCGGCTAACGGGTCCGGATCTGACCCGCTAGGAGTTTGGGTCGGTTCAGTTGGTCCAGTTCGGTTTGGTTTAATTGGGTTTAAGGTTTTGAACCGGTTCGATTTAATAAACCAGTTGATTTATTTTGGTTTATTGAAAAGCTTAGTTTTTAGGTCTTTAAAAATATTTTTGGGGTCCAATAAAATTCAAAAAAATTATCCTATGTCTAATATTTTATTTTACACCCAAAAAAATTATTTTCATAATATTTTAATATTTAATAAAATCACAATAATTATTTAATGCCAGAAAACATTGCTTTAATTAGTTTAAAAATCCAAAAAAATTCTAAAAATTCATTTTAAATTCCTAAAAAAATTGGGGGTATACAATCTACCCCCCTTAAGAGGATTGCGTTCTCGCAATCAAAGAATAACGAAACATAATCGGTCAGAAGAAATAGCACGGTTGCAAAATATGTTTGAAGCACGACACACAAATAAAGAATCTTGACCAAGAAGAAATCGAATGCTGAGTGTTAAGCAAAACACCTAGGGAATGAATAAGTTATTTCCCTAGACAATGAAAATTAGGTAATTCAATAGTGAAGGAAATCTGGATAGAGCAAGGAAAATTACAGTTTAGAAAAACTAGGTTATCAATTATTAACAAGTTCAAATACTAGGTTTAAGGCTAAGGTCATAAAATAACAGGCATGTGCTAAGCAATACTAGAAATAGATATCTATGAATAACTTAAATCTTACACGCATTTGCTACTCCACGAGTTTGTGCGTCCTCCATGGTTATCGCAAGAGCTTGTCCGCGTCCTTGTGGTGTATTCCTCTGCTGCTGCTGGACCTGCTGGAAGAGTACTGCCTGGGGTATCAAAGGTGGCCTCGGCTGATACCCTCCTGGAGCTGGTAAAGCTTGTTGGTTAACCATTTGGTGCTCGTTGGTGAACCATCGGTGTTTCTCCTTGATGCATCATGCAATCTTTGGCTAAATGTTGACTGGATCTGCAAATCAAGCATAATCATATTTTGCGTCTGCACTCGCTCTCATAATGGCCTCGCTTGCTACAATATTGACATGTCGGCAGGAATAAGGTTCTTGGTGCTACTTCCGGTGGTGGATTCTTCTGGGGTCTCTTTTTAACTCTTTCCTGCTGTGCTTGGTATGGTGCTAATGCATGCGGTCGCTTCTGACTAGACTCTCTCTTGGTGACATGCTCCATGCGTCGGGCTGCAGCAAGGACTTCCGTGTCTAAAGTAGTTGTAACGTAGCTGATTAATTTCTGTACCTCAAAGCCAAGTCCATCAAAGAACTTCGCTTGGCTTTGCTGGGCCTCTTGATAAACCTGTTATTGGGCTCGCATCATCGTGTAGAATATTTAAAACATCTTATTTTCGTCCATAGGCTGTCCGGGTGGAAAATTAGGCATTGATGGAGTAAACTACGGCGGAGGTGGAATGTTGTCTCACCGGAATCTAGAGGCATGCTGATTCGCTTGACTGCTTTGGTGAGCTGATTGACCTCCACCAACTGGTGTCACTTCATCTTCTTCGTAGGTGGCTTTAGCATCTTGTGGTGTTCCTGTAGGAGTCTTATCGCTTGCTGGTGGTTCCACTACTCTGTATTCAAAATAAACTATAAGAGGCACAGAGGAATCAAGCTAGGATGCATGTCAAGAATTTAATTTGAATCCGATATAGATATCAAGAACGATTCAATCAAGTAGATGAGATCCTAAAACTTATCCTATCCTTATCGCAGGCTTGCTCAGTTCCTAACTTGAAACTGAAGCAATTTAGTCGTAGACCTGTATGGGCCACCACAAAAACTATGTCACACCCCAATCCTAAAATATTGAGGGACTAGACACGTGACAATGGCCAACAGCATACACCGATGGGCAAACCCAATTTAATGGACCCATCAGGGTGTACTTAAGTTGTAAAACAATAATATGGACAATGGTACTAATCTCATCCATAGAAATAAATACAACAATATCATAATATAAAACAATATCAAGTCTCAATAAAATATAACTCAAGGAATAACCCGATAACGAGTTTGATACAATAACTCAATAGACAGGAAGTAAAGAGTCTAACAAATAGAAATAACTAAGTATAATAAACCAAATACTCAGGAGAAATCTTCAGTGATCACCTCGTCCTCGGGTTCTGGTACTGCTCCAATGTCTGCTCATGTCCCATAAACCTTGGGGTAGATCTCCTCTGCTAAACCTGGGGATATAATCTGGATCCAGGTCCTCAGGGGACATAGCAAGGTACAAGAATAACTCAAGCCAAAATAAATATAGTAAAATAATAAATGAATCAATAGGGTAAACTATATAACCAGCTAAGTGATATACAATATGAGAGCATTAATCATACTCAGGCTGAGACTACTATAGGCTCTGTGTCGGGGAAACCCAAAGCACCATTTTCTCGAAGGGCCAGTACATGTGTCAAAGCTCTGTGTTAGAGTCTAAGACACCTCCAAATAATAATATATATAATATAATCAGTCTTTGATATGGTAATACTGTTCCCACCCAATGTAATCATATATATCATGTCTACGATATCTCATGTCCATGTCACACAGGATCATGACCTCTAACTGATACAATAAGTCATAATGATAGCTAAGCACATGCAATATCTATGTCATAAATCATGTAAACTATACAGAATCACTATGAATATCTCAGGAAGATTTTGTCTCGTGAATAGTATCAGGTGTCCTGTAGTATGACGTACTTGATGATGCAAGCACAAGAATGTATAGGGTTTCGATATCCATCTCTAGTGATGTTACACAACTTCGCGTACGGTGTTGACACCCAAATATTATTTGGACGTTAAGTAATGTCACACGGTCCTAGGTTGAACTGAGATATTACAGTAATAAATTAAGAGAATAGTATAAACAAATACTGTAAGTATGTCAAGGTACACTTGCCTGGGATTTGATTACCAACTGCTGCTCTGGTATCAGTGGGATCTCCAGGTACTCCTCCGGTTGCTAAAATAAACGTTACCATCAAGTTTAAAAAATATCAAATAGCTAGAATTGCCTGTCCATAAGTCCAATTTGGACACAGGGACAAAAGTGACAGTTTCTGGTCAAAGTAGGGTCCACATGTGGCCCGCTTCGCACCAAAAAATGTGCCAGAGACAATGTTCTCCAAATTTGTCAATCTTAGTGTCTACAAGTCCAGAACAATGATACGAACCCAACCGAATGTCCAAAACTAGATTTCGATAAGCCGATCACAAAATCGCCAGTCAAGTGGAGCCGTGGGGCCTACGATACTGGATTTTGTCAACGTTCTCAGAATTGAACCAAACTTGGGTCACAGGACCAGCGTAATGCTACAAACCTGAAGATGCAAGTTTTGTTTCGAAACAACGAGCGTATATGAAGTTACAACGAGTTTCAGAACAGGACCGATATGGGGCATTATCAACAGATACGCGTTAATTTCGGTGTGTACGCACATCCAGATCAACTTTTACGAAATCTCACACATCCGTATTAACAGTATGCACCTTTCGGTGAAGTTTGCACACGACCAAGTCATCCCGTTTAGCGGGGCACATCCAGTTCTGAGAAAAATAGGGTATTTAAATAACCAATAATTCGGTCATTTTCACCCTCAAATTAAATAAAACTACAGCTCAATAAATTACACAAAAATAGGATTTTAAAACTAGGTCATACAGTCTAAATAATTGTTCAAGCCAATTTGGAAAACATTAAGCAGGTTGGTCGCAAAATGGTCGTGAACTGGGAAGTTTGGGACATTTTCTGAATTTTTAGAAAAGGGAATTATTTTTCTGATTTTGCGTCGCAGTTTGCGACCGACACAGGATGCGATACCCCGAACAATTTGTACGGGTATCGAGAGGGTCACGCAGGGTACGCGTAGCAACAGACAACAAAAAACGGATTAACTTACATGAAATTACATACGCCGGAAGGCGGGTACCTTACTGAGGTTCGTGCACTGAGAGGGTCACGGCGAGGCACGGCGGTGGGGCACGACGGCTAGGGCTGCTGGTCGTCGGCGGTAGAGTTCTGCGGCACCGTGCTCGTCGATGTGGCAAAGTCGTCGAGGTCCTGGGCGTAGGCGTCGCCGGAGGGGGAGCTCGGGGTCGGAGGATCGTCGGAGGGGTGGTGGGGATGGGTGTCGACGGTGGCTGTGGTGGTGGTGGTGGTGAATTTGAAGGGGTGGCCTGGGTATCGGTTTATATAGGTGAGGGTGGGGAGGAGAAAAGGTCGGGAAGGCGAGGGTTTCGGCAGTTACGGGGGAGAAGAAGCGGTTGGGAGACGGAGCGACGTAACCGCCGACGGCCGGTCGAAAAAATGCCGCCAGTGAGAAGACGGAGGGACGGGCAGTTGAAAAGCTACATTTACTGTAGCAGTAACTAATGGGTTCGGGTCGGGTCGGCTAACGGATCTGCTAGGAGTTTGAGTCGGTTCAGTTGGTCCGGTTCGATTTGGTTTAATTGGGTTTAAGGTTTTAAACCGGTTCGGTTTAATAAACTAGTTGGTTTATTTTGGTTTAAATTGGTTTATTTAAAAACTTAGTTTTTAGGTCTTTATAAATAGTTCTGGGGTCCAATAAAATCCAGAAAAATTACCCTATGTCTAATATTTTATTTTATACCTAAAAATATTATTTTCATAATATTTTAATATTTAATAAAATCATAATAATTATTTAATGCCAGAAAACATTATTTTAATGAGTTTAAAATTCCAAAAGAATTTCAAAAATTTATTTTTGAATTCCTAAAAAATCTGGGGATTTACATATGACCCTGAATATTAGTAAAATGACTGTTTTGTGTACACCAACGTACTGGCTTAGACATGTGTTGGTGTTACACGAGATTTAGATCCTTAGACATGTGTTAGTGCCAGTAACTGTCTTGTTATGCACAGTAATCAAAGACATGACACCCGTGCATTTAGACGCACACTTGACCCTGCCAGATGACCAGTATTACCCTAACATAGTTTCTTAGTTCAGTGTATTATGTTTGTGTGTGTGTTAGTGTAATGACTGATGATATATTATTATTATTATATTATGTCTATAGGACTGTTGGATTATTCAGACAAGACTTAAAAAAATAGGACATTGGTATTGCCAGCAGAGGACCACAGGCGAGTATATTCTTTGACAGTTTTTATTATTTTGATCATCCTCTACGATTCTAGTTATATAGCGTACATGATTCTGACACTATGTATACACGGGTTAGCATCATCGAGACCTGTCATGAGGAGTCGTGATTGGAATCCATCGTGTAAGCTGGGGACGGGGAAATATTAGTAGATTATGTGATCATACCCCACTCTACATGCATCATACCTCACCCCATACCTCACGTCGGGTGCAGCCTGACCATTACATGCCTCATAGCCTATTTTATATGATTAGTCTGACTATTGCACACATCATAGCAAGTCGGATGGTTAGCCTGACCTACATGAATCATAGTTAATCATATATAACAAGCCTGATCTCTTCTAAGCCGATCACATAATAGACTGATATTTCACACACTTAGCTAGATACTCTATTCATGTATTTCCAGTTTATTAATCCAGCATGCACTTGTATTTCTGTTCATTAATAGTTGTACCATTGATGATGATATGTTCTCCAGCATTTACTTATTTCAAGTATTTTATTATTTCCAGTATTTTTATTTCTAGTATTATATCCATCTTGTATTTTTTTACACTGTGTTATAGGTTTTGTCAATATATATGGAACTGCTATTAGTGCTTGTACTTTACTCCAATTCTGACTGGATATATTTTTTTAGAGGATCTTGAGGACTTATGTCCTACATATTATGGACCAGGTGTAGATGGAGACTATATACCAGAGAGCTTAGAAGAGTCCATTCCTTTAGAGGAGATACTACCTGCAGCTATTTAGACAGTTATTATTTATACATTTGAGTTATGTTGAGACTTATGTTGAGTTTATTTTGAGACATATTAAGACTATTTATGTTGGACATCTAGATTATAGTTAATCTCTACTTGAGTCGATGTGCTTGACTTATGTCAGTACTTCTTATCTTTTATCGTGCAATTTATTTCTTTTAGTTATTATGATTGAGTATATATTATGAACTATTGAGAGATATTTGTTTTATTGTCCTCCTTATGGAGTTAATATCATAGACAAGTTGTAAGTTATGTTTAGTATTATTGAGACCTAGACAATGTTCTACCGTCGATGTTGCAACGTAGACTGGACGTACCCATGACTCATACCCAAATTTTGGGTGTGGATCATGACACATTTTTAGTGGTGGCCCATGCAGGTCCTATCTTTAGTCTAGATTCGCATTTAGAGTGATATCGTAGTAGTATTCATTTAGAGTATTGCTACGAGCCTGTGTTAGAAAATAGGATTTAGGATGAGAGTATGCTCAATCACAATTAGGAAATTCTGATCTTATAATGCTATTCTGAATAACTACTTCCTTTAGAATTTTACTGTCCTTCCTTGATGATATCGTATCTATTACCTTAATTGATTCTTTTCAGTCTGTCTTCAGGATACCGTCGAAGACTAGATCTTTGAGACTGGGACCAGCAGCTTCAGAGAGGTCTGCCACCTCTCGACCTGACGAACAGACATCTAGAGTTCCTTCTACATCTCATATTCATATGGAAGTATCTACAACTTTTGGGATTCCTTCTCCTCCACCTGTTTCGAGGGTTGCCCCAGCTGTGACAGAGAATCTTCCACCACCACCGACTCCATCTTCCGGAGGTATGCCTGTTGATGGGGCACAGATGCTCACACTGATCCGAGGCATGTTAGATACCTAGAGAGTGACGGTGGAAGCTCAGCATATTCAAGTTGAGGCTCAGAGGGTGCAGGCAGAGGCACACCAGGCACAGACAGAGCTGATGAGAGAGAGCATGGAGAATGCTCATCAGGTGGCTCTCCAAGCTGTGGAGAGAGTAGCATAACACCAGCAGCATCCTGGCCAACAGCACCATAGGCCGGGTACTAGAATGGACTTCAAGAGGATGATGCCTCGAGTGTTCAAAGGCACCGAGGGAATACTCTACGCTGACGAATGGCTAGAGGATATAGAGAAGAACTTGTGCTTAGCGCAGATTTTGGAGATTCTTTAGATCGAGGCTGCTGGCAGTCAGATATTTGACATCGTACTGACATGGTATCATACAAAGCCGAGACTCGCTGTTGGAGGACTTACTTGGGAGGACTTTAAGGAGCTCTTTAAGGAGAAGTTCTTTCCTGATGTAGCCCTGGGAGCATTGGAAAGTCAGTTCCATGACTTGGTCCAACGAAGCATGTCAGTCGACGAATACGTCGCAGAGTTTTACCGTTTGAGTCGTTTCGTGCCATCGATGATTCGAGACCCAGGAGACAGAGCCCAAAAATTTAGGAAGGGGTTGACTAGAGAGATCAAGTCTAATACTTCGGGACGTCACACTGCTACATTCGAGGGTATTTCGATGGATGCTCAGATTACTGAGGATGACTTGGACCTCAGGCCCAAGAGAGGATGTGACACTTATAGAGGAACAAGTGTTAACACAAGACCGGCCAAGTGCCTAAACTTTTAGTAACAATAGAGGCCTTACAAGCAGCAGCATCAGTAACACCAGTCACCAGTTCGAGGACACATCCAGCAGCAGCAGCCACAGAGGCAGACTCAGCCCGCTGCCTAGTGTGCATATTACGGGAAGATAGGATACACTAGAGACATCTGCAGGAAGAGGTTGGATACATGCTTGTCCTGTGGATCGTCAGCACATTAGCTGAGGGATTGTCGATATACTCAGACTCGTCATGGTGGAGCAGCCGCTCAGAGGGGACCAGCCAGAGTATATACTATACCAGGAGGCCAGCATAGGGGACCTCTACTTCCATTACAGGAGTAGAGGTTTGCTTAACACCAGCAGCAGCAGAGAGGTGCACACTAGGGACGAGCATACGCCATGACGATTGAGGAGGCTGAGCCAGCTGGAGACGTGATTTTAGGTTTTGTTTCTCTTAATTCTATTCCAGCACTTATATTATTTGATTGTGGCGCTTTCTATAGTTTTGTATCTATATCTTATGCTCTTAAGCATCATTTAGAGATAGAACCGTTAGATAGGACTTGTAAGATCATGACTGGAGGAGGCATTATCCTAGTCCGTGATTATTGTAAGGATCGAAGAGTATCATTGGGAGACCAAGAGTTGAGTGTGAGCTTACTCATTATGCCACTTCCGGAATACGATATTGTACTCGGAATGGACTAGTTGAGTAGGCATCATGCTACTATAGATTATCACGGAGGCAAAGTAATATTTTGACCACCAGGGGAGCTAGAGTTTGAGGTCGCCAGAGGAGCAGCGAAGCAGAGCAGAGGCACCTTTTGTGGAGCTAGGAAGAAAAAAGAGGAGTAACCACATCCTCTGATAGTGGAATTCCTGGATATATTTTCAGAGGAGTTGTCAGGCTTGCCGCCAGACAGAGATGTTGAATTCTCTATAGACTTGGTAGCAGGTGCGGAGCCTATTTCACAATACGTCTATAGAGTCAACAACAACGAGATAGCATAACTGAAGAAGCAAGTTGAGGAGCTGCAGGACAAAAGTTTCATCAGATCCAGTTCATCACTTTGGGGAGCTCCGGTATTGTTTGTACCGAAGAAGGATAGCATGGTACACAAGTGTATCGAATATAGAGCTCTGAACAACCTCACTATCAAGAACATATATCCGCTACCAAGGATAGATGATCTCTTCGATCAGTTGAGCGGCATGAATGTGTTTTTGAAGATAGACTTGAGGTCAGGCTATCACTAAGTGAAGGTGAAGAGAGAAGATATACCGAAGACAACCTTTCGGACCAGATATGGCTAGTTTGAATTTATGGTAATTCTATTTGGTTTAACCAATGCACCAGCAGTATTCATGAACTTGATGAACAAGGTGTTCCACCAGTAGCTTGACAAGTTTGTAGTGGTGTTCATCGATGATATTCTTGTGTATTCAAAGACCCCAAAGGAGCACGAAGAGCACCTGAGGATGGTCTTGGAGACTCTAAAAAAAGATGAGTTATATGAAAAGCTTTTAAAGTACGAGTTCTTCCTTGACAAGGTTGAATTCCTTGGACATATTGTAACGGGTAACAAAATCTCAATTAACCCAAAGAAGATCGAGGCAGTAGAATCATGGGCTACCCCCAGTTCGATAGCTGAGATCAGGAGCTTTTTCGGGTTAGCAGGATACTACAAGAGGTTTGTACAAGACTTCTCCAAGATTACAGAGCCAATGACTAGGCTGACCAAGAAAGATGTGAAATTCGTCTGGACAGAGGATTGTCAGGCCGCGTTTGATGAGCTGAAGAAGAGATTGACGATGGCTCCAGTTTTAACATTGCCATCAGGGACGGGTGGATTCACTATCTACAATGATGCTTCAGGAAAATGTTTGGGTTGCGTTCTTCAGCAGCACGGGAAGGTAATTGCCTATGCTTCAAGATAATTATGCCCTCATGAAAAGAACTACCCCACCCATAATTTGGATTTGGCAGTAGTTATCTTCGCCCTAAAGCTATGGAAATACTATCTGTAAGGAGAGCGTGTAGAGATCTTTATGGACCACAAGAGCTTGAAGTACGTATTTACGTAGAAGGAGCTGAACATAAGGCAGAGAAGGTAGTTGGAATTGATGAAGGACTTTGATATCTTATTACAGTACCACCCAGGAAAGGCCAACGTAGTTGTCGATGCCTTGAGCAGGTATCTGATGGCTATGTACTTGACGACATATAGACATTTATTGGTCGATCCTGAGAGCTTGGGAATTGAAGTGCTAGTTCCAGGTATAGAGATTCAGATGTGGAGATTGTAGATACAATCAGAGCTGATGGACAAAATTAGAGCTGTATAGTATGATGATGAGACTCTAAGGGGTATCAGGGCATAAGTTCGGACAGGATTGACAGACGACTTCACTATTGCGGATGATGGATCTTTACGACACGGTACGAGGATGTGTGTGCCGAGTAGAGATCTGCACGAAAAGGTTTTGTAGGAGGCACATCGCTCTCAGTACTCGATGCATCCCGATGCCAACAAGATGTATCAAGATCTGAGGGAGCACGTATGGTGGTATGGTATGAAGTAAGAGGTAGCACGCTTTTTATCCCGATGTTTAGTGTGCTAGCAAGTAAAGGCAGATCGACAGAGGCCAGGTGGATTGCTTTAACCTTTACCCATCCTATAGTGGAAGTGGATGCACGTAACTATGTACTTTGTTTCAGGGCTTCTACGTTCTCCAAGAAGAAATGACGTAATTTGGGTCATCGTGGATAGGTTGACCAAATCATCCCACTTCTTACCATTCAAAGTGGGTACATTGACAGAGAGGTTAGCAGAGATGTACGTACGATAGATTATCAGATTATATGGGGTTCTTGTAAGCATCATCTTAGATCGGGATAGTTATTTCACTTCCTATTTTTGGAGGAGTCTGTATTCTAGCTTGGGCACTCAGCTCAAGTTCAGTACCGCATATCACCCTCAGACAGACGGACAGTCTGAAAGGACTATTCAAACTCTTGAAGATATGCTACGTACTTGCATTTTGGATCTCAGAGGTTCTTGGGAGGATCATCTACACCTAGTAGAGTTTGCTTACAACAACAGCTACCAGGCCAGCATTGAGATATCACCATTTGAGGCTTTATATGGACGAAGGTATCATACACCGTTATCTTGGGATGATGTCAGAGAAAGAGCTTTGTTAGGACCAGAAATGGTCGTGGATGAAGCAGAAAAGGTAAAACTCATCAGAGACAGACTGCGGGTGGTGCAGGACAAACAGCAGCATTGGGCTGATAGCCACCGTAGACCCCTAGAGTTTTAGGTATAGGTTTTGTTATTTTGGTTTGTGATTATTTTGTTTTAGATTGCTTGTTAAGATTATTTGTTCTAGGTTGGCGATCTGGTGTTCCTACGGATTTCTTCGACACAGGGCACTATTCATTTTGGTAGAGACGGAAAGCTTAGTCCACGATACATCGAACCTTTCGGTATTCTTGCAAGGGTCGGTATAGTGGCCTATAGACTGGACATGCCGCCTGCACTAGAAGGAGTATATGACGTGTTCTACGTGTCGCAGCTGAGATAGTACGTGGCAGATCCTAGTCACATACTAGATCACTCAGAGATCGAGGTTGGACCGACTCTCAGCTATCCTGAATAGCCCGTAGAGATCTTCAATCATAGAGAGAAGGTATTGTGGAACCAGACTATTTTCTTTGTTTGTGTTGCATGGAGACATCACTCTCCAGGCGAGTCAAACTGGGAGAGAGATGATGAAATGTGTGAGCAGTATCTGTATCTCCTCGAGACTTGAGTTATAAATTCTTTGTCTGATTGTTTGTCTTGTGCTAGTTTATTTCAATTTTGAGGACGAATTTTTTTAAGGAGGGCAGACTTGTCACTACCACATTTCAGAATAGGGGTATTTTTGTCTTTTATTTATTATAAGTATTGTGTTAATATATTTCATGATATATATATATATATTATAGTATTCTTTAATGCATGAGTTAGTGGACTGGACCTAGAAATCCACTAGTAGAACCTCTGACCAAATTATAGGACTATAGACTTTAATTAGCATATTTGGGATTTAATATTAGGGATTATATTTAATTGCTGTGATTTTATTTAATTATTGTACCTTACCGTTCCTTCGATATTGGGAGCGCTACACTAGCTTTTGTCTTCCAGCAAATTTTACGCCCTTGTCCTGGACATGTCAGCCTTCCATTCTGACCTTGGTGTAACTTATAAATATGCCCTTTTGTACTTTATTTTAGTTACACAATATTCGTTGCAGACATTTATCTTTATTTCTAAATTAATCCAACTTTGCATCATTGTGCGTTCCAATCAAAATTGGAGACACAATCTTGACCCATTTTATGCAACCCAAATTATGACAATATTCTATTCTGAGTCTTTTACGTCCATGACACTTGTGTCCTACCTAATTTTAATCCTATGTACTCAGGACTCATACTAAACACCACATACCCTTTTCATCCACTATATCACACCAAATATGGTATTTTCCCTTATTTAATCTCAAATTCCCACTTTTATGCAATTTTCCAAATATTGGGGACTTTTATACAAAAGTGTAGTAAGGTGTCCACACCCTATTGGACCCAACACATGAAGAAGCATCATTTTTCTTCATTGACCGGTCATATGTGAATTTCTTCATAAATTTTGGAGTGTGCAACACTCAACATCTTTCCCCTCACCAATCATAGCCACACATTTAAACCAACACAATCCTAGCCATTCAAATTCCTACATGTAGAAAGCAAACCCCACATCCCTAGGCACACTTGGGTGGCCCAACTTTCTAGGTCAATATCAAACCCTATTTTCTCCCCATATATATATATATATATACTTTTTCCTATTATTTACATCACTATCAAAATATTCAAAACCCTAGCCGACTTCAACCTCATCATCTCCCTCACCGTCGGACCCTGATCCCCCGCCTGAGCAACCCTTCGACCACTGTCACCCCCAACTGCCTGAGCATCCGTGGAGCACCGCCCCATCACCTCTTTCCTCGATCGAACTCCACCCGACCGCCATCACCGTCGAGCCTGTTGAACCGCCACTGACTTCCCAAGGACCCACGATTACCTTCCTCGACCGACTAGTCACCCCATCAGCCACCGTCGTGCAGCAGATAACCCCGACGATAGCACAACATCATCATCAATATCACCGTCTCCATCATCCACCCGACCGCCATCATCGCAGACCCGTTGAACCGCCACCGACTTCCCACGGACCCGCAGTCACCTCCCTCGACCGACTCGTCACTCCATCAGCCACCGCCGTATAGTGGATGACCCCGACGATAGTCCCAACACCATCATCAACATCACCGTCTCTATCATCCACCCGACCTCCATCACCCGACCCATTATCGCTTGAGCACTCGCCTGAACTTCACCGCCACCTCCTCGATGACACAGCAACACCGATGACCTTCCTTCACCATCATCATCATCATCATCTACACCATCGCCACCATCTGATCCTGATCGCTAATACCCTGCCGTCAACCTCCACCGGAGCGGCTGATCCCGTCGACCGCAGTGCACAGCCGACCACGCGGCTACCCTCGTTGGAGACGGAGCATCATCTTCGGTCAGCGTCACCCCCTCGTGCACGTGCATGCTAACACGCAGGTTCAACCTTGCCTCTCTTTTATGTTGTGTATGTGCATGTGTGAATAGTGTTAGAGATTAGCATATCGTTTCATAATGATTTAGTTAGTTGATTTTAAGACCCTGTATTGGTGAACCTAGTAACCAGTTGCGTGTGCATGCGTGTGTATATAATAACTAATTGGTATATATATATTGTGTGGAAATTGATTGCTAGTACTAGGTATGACTGTAATATATATATATATATATATATATATATATATATATATATATATATATATATATATATATATATATATATATATATATGCTGTATGACCCTATGTACTAATTGTGGATATCCCGTATATTTGCATTATGACCATGTGACCCAGAATATTAGTGAAATGACTACCTTGTGTACACCTACGTACTAGCTTACACATGTGTTGGTGTTACACGGGATTTAGATCCTTAGACATGTGTTAGTGCTAATTACTGTCTTGTTATGCATAGTAATCAAAGACATGACACATGTGCATTTAGACGCATACTTGACCCTACTAGATGACCAGTTTCACCCTAGCACAGTTTCTGAGTTCAGTATATTATGTTTGTGTGTGCTAGTGTAACGACTGATGCTATATTATTATTATTATATTATGTCTAGAGGATTGTTGGATTATTCAGACAAGACTTCGGAAACAGGATATTGGTATTGCCAGCAGAGGACCACAGGCGAGTATATTCTCTGACAGTTTTTATTATGTTGATCATCTCTATGATTCTAGTTGTATAGCGTACATGATTCTGATACTATGTATACACGGATTAGCATAATCGAGACCTGTCACGAGGAGTCATGATTAAAATCTATCGTGCTAGCTGGGGACGAGAAAATATTAGTAGATTATGTGATCATACCCTACTCTACATGCATCATAGCTCACCCCACACCTCACGTCGGGTGCAGCCTGACCATTACACGCCTCATAGCCTGTTATATATGATTAGCCTGACTATTGCTCGCATCATAGCTAGCCGGATGGTTAGCCTGACCTACATGAATCATAGCTAATCATATGTAACAAGCCTGATCTGTCCCAAGCCGATCACATAATAGACTGATATTTCACATACTTAGCTAGATACTCTATTCATGTATTTCCAGTTCATTGTTCCAACATGCACTTATATTTCTGTTCATTACTAGTTGTACCATTAATGATGATATATTCTCCAGCATTTACTTATTTCTAGTATTTTATTATCTCCAATATCCTTATTTCCAGCATTTCATTATTTCCAGTATTCTTATTTCCAGTATTATATTCGTCTTGTATTTCGTTATACTGTGTTATAGTTTTTGTCAATATATATAGAACTGTTGTTAGTGCTTGTACTTCGCTCCAATCCTGACTAGATATATCTTGAGGACTTCTGTCCTACACATTATGGACCAGGTGTAGATGGAGACTACATACCAGAGAGCTTATAAGAGTCCATTCCTTTAGAGGAGATACTACCTGCAGCTATTTAGATAGTTATTATTTATGCATTTGAGTTATGTTGAGACTTATGTTGAGTTTATTTTGAGACTTGTTAAGACTATTTATGTTGGACAGCTAGACAATAAATTTATTATGAACTATTGAGAGATATTTATTGCTAGACTGTAATACATAAGAGTCCATTCCTTTAGTGCTAGACTGTAAATACATAATGTATATCTCTATTTGAGTCTTTGTGCTTGACTTATGTCAGTACTTCTTATCTTTTATCGTGCCATTTATTTCTTATAGTTATTGTGATTGAGTATACATTATGAACTGTTGAGAGATATTTATTTTATTGTCCTTCTTATGGAGTTGATATCATTGACAGGTTGTGAGTTATATTTAGTATTATTGAGACCTAGACAACGTTCTACCGCCAATGCTGCAGTGTAGGCTGAAGTACCCATGACTCATATCCAAATCCTGGGTACGGGTCGTGACAAACGAGGAGGTATAGTTTTCTAGAGTTGTCTACGAGTTCCTAGACGTATTTCTCGATGAGCTTCCAAACATGTCGCCAGTTCAAGACAAAAGTATTCTACATTGATTTGATTCTAGGGGCGGAGCCAGTCTCAAAGAGAGTCTACAGGATGTCGCCATCATAGTTGGAGATTATTTACCATATGATAGAGGAGTTAAGGACCAAGGGATTCATTTATGCTAGTAGATCACCTTGAGGAGCCCCATTACTTCTTATTAAAAAGAAGGATGGTTCATCGCATTTATGTGTTGATTATTGCACTTTAAATGTGGTGACCATTAAGAACAAGTATCCCTTATCCAGGATACATGACTTATTTGATCAACTTAGCGGGACAACTATGTTTTCTAAAATTAATTTGCGGCTGGGTACCACATATTAGAGTCAGAGAGTAGGATATACCCAAGACATCATTTAGATCAAGATATGGCCATTGGGAGTTTCTTGTTATGCCATTTGGAGAGACCAATATGCCAGCAATCATGTGTTCATAAGTGAAAAATATTGAGGATGGGTTTGGAATGGACTCACTGTTGTTTTTATAATGGACTTACTGTTGTTTTTGTTCATAAGTTAGGAAGAAGTGCCTACATAGTATACTTTATAGCACCTTGCATGGGAACATGGGGTTGTCCATATGAAGAACTGTAATCACACAGGACCATGGTATGCATATCAGTAGATTTTGAATGGAGGGTTAAGGTTGTTATAATGGGATAAAGATGTAGACCTTAGAAAAGAAGAAGAAGAAATATTGTGTATATGGGAATATGGTTTTAGCCCACTGTGTTGCATGGTTTCATATTGGGAGAAAAGAGGATGAGAAACAAGTATTGAGTATACGTACATTAGAGGAAGTTATAAATAGGGTAACTAATATCTTGTACAAATACAAATCATTTTCATTAAAACCTATTTGGCCTAAAAGCCTATTATGCTCTAGATTTTCTTGTGTTCCTGGGATGAACAAAAGATACTAATTCAGGTACAATTATTAGGAATAATTCCTCTGTTTATTATACCAACAACTTATTAATTTCTATTTAAATATTAGGTTACTTTGGTTTTTTGGACTAGGACTTTATATCATTCTTTTCCTCCTTCCAACTTACGGACCCAGACAATTATACCTTGCCACTCTTTGTTTATAATTTTTAAATACTGCAACTGCATTTATTTTATTTTATTATTCTGATTGAATGATATTGCACGTCCTAGAATAACTTGGGTGCAAGTCAGTATTGGACGATTAAGCGTGACTTAGTATCTAGAAGCCAAACTCCCTTACTTGAGAGATGCTCCAATCTCTCTATGACCATGACACATTTATGACACGGAATGGTTCATATGTGGACGAAGACTCTTGTACCAGTCGTATACTGGTATAATTAAGATGCGTGACAATATCATTTAGATAATTTAATATTGACTCAAGAGTAGGAGCTGGACATGTCGTGATGCACGATAGTTACAACAACATTGGGTGAAAGAATAATCATTAGGCATATGGGCCAACTTCACTTTTTCTTTTGTAACCTTCCACCTTCGCTGGAGTACCAGGTGAGGTGACCATAGATATATTAGTATTAGGTTCTGCCTCTGGCGTCTACAATACTACGCTGTAGTAGGCCTCTGTTTCCCCTAGGGAATTATGGCGATCTTATTTTGGACAGCAGCTCATGTGTCGAACGTGGTTCTCAAAACATTTACACTTAGATTGGTACATCCTTATTTTATTGCAGCACTTTCATATCAATAGTGTCATATTTCTATGTATCTTATTATGTTCCTCTGAGGACCTGGTTCTTTTCCACACGTTTATGGGCCGGATCCTGATGCTATCTACGAGGCAGATGAGGTGTACCTCGACGAGTATATTTTATCTTGGTATGATACCATCCTAGTTGCAGATTTTTACTCGAGTCCGTCGGTATCTATTTTACTTTCAGCACTTTATTTTATCATATTTATGTAGTGGATTTGCCTCCACCAACTCTAGACTTATTTGGTTCTATATTGACATATTCTAATTATATGACTATTTTGTATTCAGACTAGTTCATTATATTATGTGGATGATATTTAGTATGCCAGTGACTATATTATTCTTCAGGTATAACAAAATACGTAGTTGAGGATTCCATTAAATTGGGCAAGTACTTGATTATGTTTTGGTTGGCCAATGCCACATGGTCTAGTCTCGTATATTTTGGGACTGGGACATGATATGGTTTTTGTGGTGGCCCATGTACGTCCTGATTTAAATCGTCTTGGTTACGTTATTGTGCCAAGCGAGCCTGCAGTAGGATTAGATATTAGAATCTCATTCATATGCTTGATTCATGTTCTTGATTCCATATATACGTATCCTAAATTTATTCTTTAAATTATATCTTGTTTGATCCTACTCTTATTTGATAAATGTCCTTGTTCTTTTGGTTAGGAAGATGAATCTCCACAGCGGTCGCGTTGCTTAGCATGACGATGTTCCCCGGGACACTGGCTTAACTGCGGAGCTGACTCCCGAGCAGGCACTAGCATTGATACATGTCCCCCATTTCCAACAGGGGTACTCATCGTGGCAGCCAGAGATGGCGTAAGAGGAGCGTCACTATCAACATGCAGACCTTGGAGGGCAGCAGGCCCAGGGTCAGCGGGAGAAACCTTTGCCTCCACTACCACATATTCCTCTTCAGGGGCCAATTTTGTATCCATTTTCCTTTCCTCCTCATCCACAGCCTGGTCAGCAGGCACCACCACAGGAATGCCAAGCATTTTTGTACCAGTTCTTCTAGGGCATGATGCAGGCCCAATGGAAGCAAAATTAGCTCTTGAGGAAGAGCATCGAGACTGGACGGTCGGACACTATCGACAAGTTCAGAGGGATGCACCATCCACCATTCAAGGGTACCGAGGATACATATGAGGTGAACGAGTGGCTCCTCACCACATAGCAGATGTTGGAAGCCACTTAGGTACCCAAGGAGAAGTGGGTCACTGCCATCCGCATATAGCTTCAGGATTTGGCCTACCATTGGTAGAAGGCAAAGGAGTAGCACTTTGAGACACCCCCATAATGGAGGGAGTTTCGCTGGTTATTCTAGAAGCAGTTCTTTCCCGCTTCTATCTGATTTGAGCTTCAAGAGAAGTTTACTCATCTCAATCAGGGCAATATAACGGTGAGCGATTACGATACAGATTTTAGCAGACAAAGCCGGTTTGCCCCCTCGCTAGTCGAGGATGAGTCAGACAAGGCTCGGAGGTTCCACAAGGGCCTTAACTACGAGCTACGATAGTTCACGGGCAATGTGGCCCACACTACCAGAGCAGATGTCTTGAAGGCTACGAAGATTCAGGAGGCTCTTCGCTTGGAGAGGTCACTTGAGAGGCGTGTTGGATGTCATAAATTGCACCCGGATATTCGGGTAGGAGTACGTGGGTACATCCAGCCTACGCCGTATCATCGGCGGTAGAACGTTGTCTGGGTAAACTCTACTAACTAAACATGTCAACATATATATATGGTATCTATCGGTCATTTTAACTCCAAACAGAGGAACAATATGGTTTCATATAAATGTAATATATACTCAATCACAATGCAAACTAGGAAAGATAAAGCACGAATGGAATAACAAAGAAAAAAAATCACAATACATCCACAAGACTGAAATAATATATACATGCCAAATAACCTCAATAAAAGTCAAATACAAGTCCACCAAAATAAACTAAACCTCCTCAGGCTCTGATACTAAGTCCTCCTGGTCTACAGGAGTATACTCTAATGTATGACCTCCTACGGTCCATAGTACGTAGGACACTGGTCTACGAGCCAACCATATAAAAAAAATATCCAGTCAGGATTGGAGCGAAGTACATACCTCTGAAAGCAGTTTTAAATATATAATCGAGCATATATAACAGATAATAGAAAAAAATTCAAGATAACTAAACAACAGAATGAAATGAACTAGAGTGAACATGTAATATACTACAAAGAAGGACATACAATAGAATATCTGTAATATAATGGAAATAACTAAAATCTAACTAATAAGCCTAGGAATACAAGTTCATTTTTTGATCGATTTAGGTTGAACATGAATATAATAAGGTAACTCGATTACAAGTGTGGTATGTAATTGATATGTACACGAATACACTGAGGCTTGATCACATAATCAACTTCTACTCCCCCATCCCCAACTAATACCAATGGATCCAATCAGGACACGTTACAAACACGAATATGGGCAAACTGAACATGAACAGTGTGTACACGAATATAAGCACACTGAATACAAGCAGTGTGTGAACACGAAGTACACTAAATCAATACCTGATACACATAATAAAATATATGTGACATAGTACCTGCTGAATACGGTAAAGGATAACATCTCATGACAGGATCCATGTAGTACCAGTGCGTGAAACTACTGTGTCAGAATCAAGATTACAGTTCTAGAACATGAGATATATATACTATTATGAAATAAAAACTAACAGAGAAATATACTCGCCTGAGGTCATGAGCAAGGTGTATCTCTCGATGCCCAAGTTAGGGTCACACAGATCTATATATAGTATATTGCATCAATACAAGATTTTGGAATAAAAATAAGTTAAACTAGTTCAATTCTAGGTCATAAAGCCATTTCTAAGTCAAAATAATCAAACTAGCAGATTTATCCGACACGGGGCATGATTCACATTGGTAGAGGCGGAAAGCTTAGTCTACGGTACATCGGACCCATCGATGTTCTTGCCAGGGTTGGTGTAGTAGCATACAGATTAGACTTGCCGCCTGCACTGGAGGGAGTGCATGATGTGTTCCATGTGTCGTAGCTGAGACGGTACGTGGCAGACCCTAGTCACGTATTGGATTACTCGAAGATCGAGGTAGGTCCGAATCTTAGTTATCCAGAGCAGCTAGTAGAGATTCTGGATCGCAGGAAGAAGGTGCTGAGGAACCAGACGATTCCCTTAGTATGCGTCGCATGGGGGAATCACTCTCCGGGAGAGTCTACCTGGGATAGGAAAGCCAATATGTGCGAGCGATACCCTTATCTCTTTGAGCCATGAGGTATCATTTTTTCTGCTGTGATTGCTTGCTGAAGTATTAGTTCTACCTTAAATTTTAAAGACAAAAATTTTCTAAGGAGGGTATACTTGTCACTACTACATTTCTAGATGAGGATATTTTTGTCTTTTAGCATATTTTAGACTTAGTGATTAAATATTTATATATATTGTGCTACTAATTATTTATTAGTGGGCTAGTCTATTTATTTGGACTTGTTATAGTGGACCTAATTAGAACTTGTCATGATACATTGAGACCAATATTAGTATAGGCCCATTAGACTATTTTTCTTTAATTAATTAAGGAGATTAGATTAGTTTCATGTAGAATTAGAAGCTTCCTAATATAGAGCTCCTAATTAATTTCTCATAAATATTTAGTGGAGGGTATCTTGGACATTGCATGTTGCTTGGGAAGGGAAAAGGAGGTTGGCTACATAGAGAGGGTCTATATCTCTCTTTTTATTAATTTATTTTAATTTAGATCTCCAATTGTGTTCTTCCCCAAATTGACTTATCCCTTTACCAAATTTACCCAATTCACTCTTATTCTCTTCCAATTATATCATCTAAGGAGCATTGGAGCTTGGATTGCAAGGAACACTTGAAAAAGAAGGAGTTGGCTAAGAGCTTTTGTCCTATTTGTGTCCATTGTGCGATTTATTAGAAATCTATCTCCCAATAGGTAAAATTCTAATTTTACCTATAATTTAGATTCTAATTCATTCATTTAACCATTAGAAAATCTTTCTTTGCTTCGGGCTACCCATAGGAACAAGAACTAGTTTCATAGGAGCCCTATTGTGATTTCTACATAGGTTTTTTTGCCCAACTTGAAAGAATTTTGATATTGGTGCATCAAGTATTTGTCATTATGACAATTAGGCCTAATTAGATTTTTATGGGTATTGTGGGACTAGATACATATCCATAATTGTATACGAGTAGAGCGTATCATGGTATTTTATGATACGCTATGATATGAGGGCTCATTTTAGGGGTTTAATGCATAATGGTGTAATTACTCACCAATTTCTATTGTAACTAGTTGCATTAGTTATGTATAGGTATATTTCAAATGTGTGGATGTTAATTATGGATATGTATCTATTTGGGTGCGTATCATAGAGTATCTTGCGTACACATACCAAGTATTTGATATAATGCTTTAGTATTGATTGTAAGCTTAATTACAGTGATATCTTTATATGTATGTATGTATGTATGTATGTATGTATGTATATATTCTATCTACATAAGTTTTATATATATATATATATATATATATATATATATATATATATATATATATATATATATATATATATAACTTATGTAGATAGAATATATATATATGGGGTTGTCCATTGTGTGTATCACTTGAAAGTGGACATGGGGAGCTTGGGTACTTGCTGCTATTGCAGCAATTATTGTTGTAGCTGTTGTTGATGTTGTTCGCTCATAGTGCAATGATGGAGTGGGTATATGAATATGAGATGAGGGTTGCACTGTTGTGTAGTGGAATGAGTGAAGGTGAGTGCACAGCAGCAAGGTGGCCTTGCTGTGCAATGGGCTTAGTTTCTTGCAGCAGTAAGTATAGGCTAAGGATTGTAGACTTGGTGCTCGAACACTTATGCATTGTGTGCACCAAGTGACTGCTCAGATAGTGTTGTATCAGGGCACCTATGGTTCAATTCAGTGTTGTAGTTAAGGATGGGGATTGAGCAATAGCAAGTATCAGTAGCCTAAGCAAGCAGTGGCAGGAACTTGGGCTTGCTTGGAAGCAAGCAAGGGCATTGATAGCAACAGTTAGAGGAGCTACTGTATACAGGTAAGGAAAAAGTTAGGTAAGGATGTGTTGTGGTTGCTTGTGTAGTGTATGTATGGTGTGAAGTGTCGTGTGGTGAGAGTAGTATATGTATGTGTGTGTTGAGTGTGGTGGCAGTGAAGAGTTGGAGAAGGAAGGTTCAGTACACTGCTCTACTGATGAACAAGTAGTAGTAGATGCATCAGTACACCTGGAAGAGAGGGGTGTACTATTATAAGCAACAACAACACTAGTTGCAACAGCTAGCAGTGGATATCATTATATTGAGGGGTTTCCAGTATCCTTGATACCTTGAGCATGTTCTCAAATAGACATCAGTAGCATTAGCACTTGAAGAGTATCAGCAGCAACAGTGAGCCTGTGTGTGTTTACATATACTGGTAAATATGTATCTAGAACTAGGTGTTAAGGTAGTGACATCCTAGTGAGGTATTGGGGGTTTAAGGTAATGTTAAGTATTAGTAGTGTTAGTATAAGGTATTGAGTAGTATTGTATAACTAAGGTAATAGTTAAGGTAAGTTATATAGTTAAGGTAATAGCTTGATATTAGTATATTATAATTTTATATATATAGTTACTTGTGTTACTAACTAGTGTATGTAGGTTATATAGATACTTAGTGGTATTAATTAGGTATATATGACCTAGTATCACTTAGTAACTACTAGTATGGACTAGTAATCAACCTAGAAGCTAGCCTTGGACCTAAAAACCTAGATATAGATTGATTCAACTAGTTTGACCTAGTCTGGCCTAGAAAGAATATTTTAACTCATTTAAGTTGTTTATCACTTTATTACACCTAATTTGACATGACACTCATATATAGGTGTGTGTGACACCAACTTGGACACCGAGTTACATCTTTTGCCCAGGACCAGAGGCGAGTACAATCTCTGATAATTTTCTTATTTGATAGTCTCATGTACATGTATTTAGTATTGAGATATCTGATTTTTGACACGATGGTTACACGAATTGGTATACATGGATCCCTGTCATGAGATATTATTATTGTGATTACTCAGTGATCGCCATGTCGCTTTTTCATAATTACTCAGTGATTACTGTGATATCTTCGTTATTATTTAGAACTTGATCATAGTGCATGATATTATAGACCGTGTATCATGATATACGTGTTATAATGTGTCATAATTTGGATCTGTATACTAGTTGGGGTTGGGGAAGTATTAGTGGATATGTGATCATACCTTAATAGCCTCTGATTTAGCATCACCTCTGACTCGCCTCACATAGAAGGGAGTCGTATTCGAGTGGTCTGCCGACTGCGAAGCCTTGTTTGAAGAGTTAAAGCAACTTCTCACCTCTGTCCCACTAGTCGCACTACCAGACGAGACATCGGAATTCCAAATATTTAGCGACGTGTCTGGACAGGGCTTAGGATGTGTACTCATACAGCAGGATAGGGTGATAGCCTACGCATCCAGACAACTAAAAAGTATAAAAAAATTATTCTACGCATGACCTGGAACTAGTGGCAATTGTGTTCGCGCTAAAATTGTGGCAATACTATCTCTATGGAGTGGCTTGCCGAATTTACACTGATCACAAAAGCTTGAAGTACCTATTTACCCAAATAGACCTTAACCTACGACAACGACGTTAGCTAAAATTGATCAAAGACTATGACTTGACAATCGACTACATACCTCGCAAAGGAAATATTGTAGCAGATCGTTGAGTCGAGTGTTTACGGGATCCATGTCCGTTGATCACAGATTACAAAGAGACTTTGAGGAAATGGGAATTGAACTCCGAATTTGATACCGCGGTGCGTGAGTTACTCAGATGCGATTCGTACCTAACCTGTAAGAGAGAGTCATATCTACTCAGAGGGATGACCCATTCCTAAGGAAAATGCTTGAGCAGATTCTATCAGAGAAGGCAAAGGACTTTGTAGTAGATGAGAATATAGTGTTGCGAGTGAAGGGAAGGTTATGCATCCCAAAAGATGCAGAACTCAGAAAGAATATCCTTGTGGAAGCTTACTATGCAGCTTACACAGTCCATCCCGAGAGTACTAAGATGTATAAAGATCTTTGCACTATTTTCTGTTGGCATGGTATGAAGAGAGATGTGGCACTATTCGTGTCATAATGCATAACCTGTCAGAGGGTGAAAGCAGAACATCAGAGAACGGGCGAAGAGATACAGAATCTTGCAATTCCAGAATGAAAATGGGAGTACATAAGCATAGACTTCATTGTTGGCTTGCCAAATACGCAACGGGGGAACGACGCAGTCTGGGTCATCGTCGACCGGTTAACCAAGTCAGTGTACTTCATTGCCATTAAAATTACTTGGAGCATCGATCATCTCACCCAGACCTACCTTGATGAGATAGTTTGGCTGCACGGAGTGCCAATTTTTTATTGTCAGATCGGGACGGACAATTCCTATCACATTTCTGGGAGAGCATTCAGTCAGCGATGGGGACCAAGTTAAAATTCAGCTCAGTCTACCATCCTCAAACCGATGTCCAAATAGAGTGGGTGAATCAGGTACTCGAAGACATGCTGCATCTCTGTACAATCGATTCAAAGTCAAGTTGGGACGTCCACCTACCATTGGCCAAATTTGCATATAACAATAATTATTAGTCCAATATACAAATAGCTCCGTATGAGACTCTGTATGGGTGAAAGTGTAGGTCACCGATCTGTTGGGATAAAGTTAGGGAGCGTCAAATTCTTGGGCCAGAACTAGTTAAACAAACAAACCAAAAGGTTCGGTTGATCCGAGAGCAACTAAAAGTAGCACAAAGCCGGCAGAAGCACTATGCCGACATTCATCGTCGACCCCTTGACTTCTTCGAAGGTGCCCATGTATTTTTGAAGGTCTCGCCAATGCGAGAAGTTATGAGATTCAGAGTAAAGGAGTAGTTAAGTTCGATATTCGTTGGCCCGTTCGAAGTCCTCAAGTGTGTCACTTATGTTGCCTATCAAATTGTATTGCCACTAACCCTGTCAGGCGTACATGATATTTTCTATATGTTACAGCTTAGTAAGTACGTGCATGACCCAAACCATATGGTAGATTTTGGTCATCTGGATCTGCAGACAGACTTGTCGTACGTCGAAGAGCCCGTTCAGATCTTAGATCGAAAAGAGAAGCAGTTATAGAATCATGTAGTCTCGCTTGTGCGCATTCTTTGGTGGAACCACTCGGACGAGGAATCGACCTGGGAACTCGAATTGGACATGAAGGAAAAGTTTTCCTCATTATTTCTTAGGGGTAGGTTCTATTCCTAAGTTTCGAGGACAAAATTTTTTGTTAGTTGGTTAAGATGTAGTGTCTCGTTCCCCCTATTCGGGGAGCGCGGCTAAGAAATACTTGGTATCGTTCGATCAGGATGGAGTGAATCAAGATCACTTCCTTGTTATGGATTAGTTTCTTCGGAATCAGGTCCCACATTCAACGGATCATGCCTCAAGGAAGGACTACGGCAGAGTCGAGAGGGGCCTTTTCGTTGCGCTGGTTTCTTTGCCCGTTTTTTATGCCACTTGGTTGCTTTCTTGTTGGTTTTGTGATTTGTATTTTCTTGAATGATTTCGATAAATTTTATTATCTTCGTTCTTTGGATTTTGTAGGAGACCAAAGCAGGAGATATTGATCATCTGTTGGTGCGTGCAGGTGATCGTGTAGGCAACGCGCAAGCGGAGTCTTGAAGATCTCTTTTTTTCTCTCTTCCAATTCACCAACTTGTGAGTGGTCTTACTCCCGAATTGTGCCATTCTTCCAAGTCTTCATTCCTAATAAATTGACTCGTTTGTGCATTACGATCGACGATACCAAAAGGATAAAATTGAGTCAAGATAAAAGAAGAAGTAGACTTGAAACACTTAATGCTTGTCACATAAATTTCTATGCGGTCATATTGTTGCATGCTTGTCCGCTATACATGTAGCTATTTTGTGTTCAGTTGTAGTTAGAACTTATTCATCTATAACTATTCAATAAATAATACATAACTTGTGATTTGATCATATCAGCTAGTAGACTATGCCATTGTACTGTGCTAAAGTAGTTATGTTCATGTTGATACCTTAAAATGTTTCGTATGTTAACTTTGTGTAACTTTGTGTTTAGATCGTCAATGATCATGGATAACTTGTGCAAAAGGTATATGGTTCCTACGAACGGTCGTCGGGGCACCGGGGTGATTCGTCCCGGGCGGAACAACAATTAGTCATGCTAGCAACTTAGAAAGGGTAAGGCGGGAGTTTGTAGCGGAGCTTGCTACCTACGCTGCAAACATCACCCTCTACCCAGACTATAGTCCATGACGGCTAGTCAAGACAGTGATCCTTATGTATATTTAAACTGTGCAAACTAACTATGTCTTCGTGGCAGGAAAGGTCATGGTAAGTTTTGTACAGGTGGTTCAGACAGTGCAGGTAAAGTCATCGAACGGTGTCATATTTTGTTATGTCATTCCATTCTATCATATATATAAAGAATTGAAATAAGGCAAGATAGAAAGATCATATAATAATAATATTTCATGTTCACATGAATACGATGTTGATTTGGTATGTTGGGTTAGCTCGCCATCACCGGTACTTTTTGAAGTACTGACCATAGTTGCAGCAGGTTTCCCGAGCCAAGGCGACGCAGCGAGAAGCGGAAGCTTCCCCTAACCTTTTACAGATCTTGCGCGTTCGTGTTTCTGACTTTTGGAACTAAAGTACATAATCTCAAATAGCTCGCACGTACCTTTTTGAAAGCTCCTAGGCGATGGTGCTAACACGCACCCAAGGTAGTCTGCTCTTTTGAAATATAAGTAAGGGATGTAATGTATGGATCGACTATCTCATTTTGCGTCCAAGTTGTAAGCCCGTGCGACATCCTTATTACTTTTGAGTCAAGAGTCTGTTACCAGATATTCATTATCAATAAAGACAATTTTTCTATATCTCAATGTGTGATAGCTCTTTTGCATACTCTGTTGCATATATTCTAAAGTATATCATTATGCCTAGGCCTTGAGCGCACGCACCTTACGCGTGCACGGCATCACGTCCGGGGGGACGATTATCGATTTAGCGAAAATTAGGGCATGACAACACTATCTCAACTACTATAATCTAACAACAAAAATAATTATGGTAGAATGATAAGACGACATCAACTATCGATACCTGAAATTCTGAAGAAATAATCATCTACCAAGATACGCCACCAATCCAGCTCAGCAATATCCTGGGGATAAAATTTTGATCCATGTCCTCATGTGACATAGCAAGGTACAAATAAAATATGCCAATAGTAAATAGTATAGCAGCACAAGGGTGCTCAGGGGCATAATTATAGTAACCATCTATGTGAATGCACATGAGAACGTCACTCGTACGCTAGACCACCGATGTGTAAATCAATGTAAATCTCCAGGCTCCGTTAGGGAACCTGCAGCAACTAATAAAAATTTGGAACTCTCGTAAGAGTTCACGATAATGTGGTAAATAGTGATAGCCCAATGTTCTGAGTACGCTCTCCCCACCCAATGTTACCTCGCGTCTCATGCTCATGACGTCTCATGTCTAAGACACGCAAGATCAATCATTAACTATGTATCGAGTCAACTGTGTAAATGTAATCATATCATTTATCATATGTCACTAGTCCTGTCCTAGCACAGAATCCAGAATCCCTGAATGTCTCAAGTATGGATTTTGTCATGCAAGTCATGTCAAGAAGTAGCACGAGCAGGGCAACATGACGATAATGCAACTAACGATACTCGACTCCACTGACAGACGTCAGCACCCGAATACAATTCGGACACTAAGTATCGAATACGGTCATATGGTCACAATACAGTAAGAGCAGGTAAATGAATGAAAATACAACAAGAACTAGCAATATATATATATAAAGCGCAATGATCTGTGAACGTTGGCAAGGTATACTTGCCTGGGGTTCATCCAAGGTGGTGTTGAGGCTGTAAGTACAAAAGTTGTATCCAAGCCTAACCATGCTAGTGGTGCTACAGTCCACAAAAAAAATCTACCAAACCCAAACAAACAACCAATAATCAAATAGAGTATGCATACTTATCGATATGTGTTTAGGTCGACAAAATAATTTTCCTTTATCATTTATAACTTGAAGGGTGTTATCGTATAAAACTTTTACAAATAATAATGTAGATACTTTGTTTCCATATATAAATATACTTAATTTCTTGAAAATTCTCATAAATATATGTAAAATTCAATATGTGAAAAAATATATAGACTACTTATATTAATTTTAACGCCTATTTATTTAGCCTTTATAAAAACAATTATTTATATCTTTGTAACCTACATAGAGCAAGAATAGAACATATAATAATACATATACTTAAAACTTGATACAATTATTTATATAAAGAATAAGCATGTAACATACACATTATATTTGAATAGCACACTCATACATAGACAAAAAGGAATTTTATCTATGTAATAGAAATTATATATCATAAGTGTATAATTTGGGTATATATATAAAATATGTATCATCAACATTTTTTATAAAAAAAAAACATGTGTGAGTGCATAATACTAATATATACAACTTATATATAAACCTAAATATATGTACACTGCCACCAAATATATCATATCCAACACCAACACATTGCTACCTATATATACTAATAACTTAGAGTGAAAAGGGATTTACCTACTCCTATGTATATGGCTACTGCTACTCGTTCATTCCTCTGGAACGGCTTGTTCCCGTTCCATGACTGTGCGAGTATGCACAAGTAGGTTGCTCGCAGCGCACGCGGCCTCGTGCGCAGGTGCGGGTGATGGCAAAAATTTCTGGTTAGGTGAGCAAATTCCCCACAAGGTGTGGGTCGACCGCTGACAACGTGGGTGCGCTAGGCGCCTGGAGATGGATAGTCAAGGCGGGAAGTCTGCTCGCGGTGGCTCCTTCGACGAGGTATTACAATGCTGCGTCCAGCCGATTACAGCGGTGAAGGGAGACCTGTCAGGCAGCTCATGTAAAACCCATAAGTTATATTAAACCCTTTTCTTTTCTTTTTTTTAACCCAAAGCCCAATACCCAAACCCATACCCACTAGACTAAGTCAGAACCAACCCCGTAACTACCTCCCCACTCCCGGATCTGGAAAGTACCCCCTCACGTACTTATTCCCACTCCCAGAGAACTATTCGGAGAACCCCACACTTTCTTCCCATTCTTCTTCTTCCTCCCTCCTCCTTCAAACCCCGGCCAGCCCCGCGCGCCAGCCCGGCGCCCCCTGCGCGGCTAGCCCCCGCGCGCCAGCCGGCCAGCCTCCGGCGCCCCCTGCGCGGCCCCCGCGCGCCAGCCGGCCAGCCTCCGGCGCCCCCTGCGCGGCCAGCCCCCGCGCGCCAGCCGGCCAGCCCCTCGGCGCCCCCTGCGCGGCCCCCTGCGCGGCCAGCCCCGCGCGCCTCCCCGCGCGGCTTCTCCGCGTGTCCCGGCTCTCCCCCGCGTCCGTCCCCGATTCCGTCTGTGCCCGACCCCGAGTCCGAGGCCTCCCCTCGGTGCTCCTCCATCAACTTCCCGGTAGGTGCCACTATCAGAACGTACTGTTCCTTCCAAAACCATTCTCCTGTCCGACCGGGACTGACAGAATAAAGCTCTGTCAATCCCGGGATAGCTTAGAAATTGATAGGTTTATAGTTAATTAAGTAGATTAATGTTAGTTTAGTTTTTGGTTGTTAATTAATTAACGATTTGATATAACGATCTTCAATACATATATTAGTTATATATATAATAAAAACCTTATTAAATATTACGTAGACTAGTAATTATTTAGTATATATTTTCAAAATGATTTTTAGTATTCAAAATATAATACGTTAGTATTTAAAATAATTTTTTCCAAAATATTATTCTCTTACAAATTGATTTGTAATATTACCAAAATAAAAATTAAGTAATATTTTTCCCCTTAAGCTTAGTTTATTAGAAATAAATTGATTGCTAAAACAAAATGATTTTTAAAATATTAGTATAATATTTTTAAGTATATCTAAAGCGTATTCATTAATTTTCGCGTATTCGCATCTTTATTTCTTTTTACCAAAGATTAGTGTTTAAACGAAACAAATATAAATGAATGCTATTTCTTTTAATAAAATAGAAAACCGTTTATTTACCTTATTAAAAGCAGAAATACGATATTTTACCTTAAAATAAAATGTAATATTTTCTACGATAAAATAATAAGATAAGTTTTATTATTAAAAAGGGTTTTTGTTTTACTAAATTGCTATTACAAATTATTATTAAAAAATCGATCGTTGGATTAAATCATTAACTTAGTTAACTAATCAAGTCAGATTAAAACCCTTTGATTTAATTCTAAAATCAGATTATTAATAAATGTAGGTTCCTGTAACTAAGGTTGAGACCGTCGCGACATCTCACTCGCGTCACCAACCAACTCCAGGCAAGTTTCATATAATTCAAAACCTGTATTTTAGTTGTAATTAAATATGTTGCATGTCATATAGATATATTGGGACGACACTTGATTTCACGGAACCGACTGATTGACTGATTGATTGACTCATTGACTCATTGATTATTGCCTTGGGAACTGGGGAGTAAGAGTTAGCACCCGTGGTCAAAGCCCCCTTATTGCCTCATTGTGGATAGCTGAAGTCCAACCTCACTGGACTGACGCCGCACCGTGTTCACTAGAACACATATTGCATCCAACCCCAACCGGCCACGGGATGCTACCTTTCTCAAAACACTTTTAGTGATTGTAGTTGTCATCATTTGCTTCATCGACATTTACTGTTCTTGTCTCATATTTGTTGCATACAAAATATAAATATTGTTCAAAACTATTTTATTGCATCATTTTAATTATCATTAAGATGCTGGAATTGGATATATGTTCTTGCTCCCTCCTGACTGGAGATTAACAATTTTTAGGTGATTACGGTGGCGATGAGGCGTATGACACATTTTATGGTCCGGACCAGAGTACTGAAGGTCTAGCTGAACCTAGCCAGGAGGCCGATGTTTAGTTGTTTCCCTTTTAAATTCCAAGTTGTAATAATCAGGGTTGAAGTAATAACCCTGGACCATGTTTTGCTTGATATTTGCTTGTAAAAGAATTTCTTTTTCGGACTTAGCAATAAAATTGAATTTCCTTCATGTATTCTAGATGTCTGTGTGTTACTACGGATTGATACAGCTTACTGCCGCCGTCTCACAACGGTGCAGGCTGGGCATGATCCGACTGGACCCAGATTATTGGGATCGGGTCGTGACATGTTTTCAGTGGTGGCCCATGCAGGTCTAGTTTACAACCTTTGGTCTAGTTAACTTAGGCTAGCCAAACCAACCGACTTGCCTTTGACTTTAGGTTTAGTATGACTTTAGGAAAACAGACTCTAGAAACAATTAAAACACTTAGAATTCTTGAGAAAATTTTAATCTGTCACATCATAGGACCAAAATTCTTCTATCTATACATATGTACAATTATTTTTGCTTGCTTATAGAACATAGGTTACCTTGCTTATGCTTGCTTCCTAAACCTTCCAGAAGATGGCACGGGGAAAGACAACCCGTTCCGGCCCAGCCGAAGAAGAGGCTTCGTCTTCTGAGCATACCCCAACTCAAGCTCAGTCCGACCCCTCTCCGTTGCAGCTCACAGATCGCCCCCATGCTGCAAGAGCTCCCCGCGCTGCCTACACTTCAGTAGTGCATGCAGCTCCACCCATTCCTCCCAGGACCACATCAACTCCAGCCGATGTGACTCCTCCTGTTGCACCACCTGTGCCAGTGGACCCCGCTGAACTCGTAGGCCTGCTACGAGGAGTTCTTGAAGCCCAGAGGGTCCAAGCTGAAGCAAATCGCGAGCAGACCGCGATTATGAAAGAGGGCATGGAGAACGCCCATAATGTAGCCATGGCAGCGCTAGGAACATCCCAGTCAGAACAGGGGCCTGCCAAGGTAATTAAGAATTTAAAAGCTTGGATTCCATTAATGAATTTCTAGTCTAACCACAAACCTGTTATCCAGGTAAAGGTTGGAACTGTGGAAAATTTTAAGAAGTTGGACCCGCGTCCCTTCAAGGGGACCGAAGGCATCATCTACGCAGACGAGTGGCTAGATGATATGGAGCGACTCCTCAGCGTCGCTCGACTTCCAGACGACCTCATGGTTGAGGCCGTAGCACTCCAGCTGAGAGATTTGGCTAACATTTGGTACCGCAACGAGCCAAGATTTCGAGCTGGAGGGATTTCCTGGCGGCTATTCAAGAAGCAGTTCAAGCGGAAGTTCTTTCCAGAGGCTGCCCTCGAAGCTATGGGAAGACAGTTTCAAGATCTGAAGCAAGGAGACCGCACAATTAAAGAATATGCGGCTGAGTTCAACAGGCTTGGCAGGTTTGCAAGTCACCTGGTGGACAACCCTGTGGAACGTGCTAAGAAGTTCCGGCACGGACTACGTGAAGAGATCCGCACCTTAGTAGCTGCTAACGGTGCGAAGACTTATGACAAGATGTTGAAGGTGGCCCAAGATGTAGAGGCCAGTTCACCTGCCCGACCCAAGAGGGAGCATCCAGGGTCAAGCAACAACTATCAGGGCAACAACAAGAGGCACAGCAACAACAACAATAGGCCCTCCTATCCCCAGCAGTCCCAGCAACAACAGCCAGCAGCGGCCAACAAAGCGCATCAGTACAACCAACCAAAGGCGGTCAACTGCGTCTACTGTAAAAGGCCAGGTCATACCGCAGAGATCTGCAGGAAGAAATTGGGACACTGCCTTGCTTGTGGATCTGCCACCCATCAAGTGAAGGACTGCCCCACAGCATACAACAAAACTGGAGCTGGACAGCAGAGAGGTCCACTGCCTACCCAGCAGCAGTGCTACAACCAGCACAGAGCCGGGCAAGCTTTTGCCTTGACTGTGGAAGAGCCAGAAGCTGAACCCGAGACAGAAGGAGATGTCATCGCAGGTTCCATTCTACTTTATTCGCACCCTACCTTAGCATTATTTGATTCTGGAGCATCACACAGTTTTATATCTGCAAACTTCATTTCTGCACACCATCTAGTTACTGGCATAAGTAAGATAATTTGTAGAGTTATGACTGGTGGAGGACCAATACCCATTAGTGAGACTTGTAGCTGCCCAGTCACTATCTCAGAACATGAGTTTCAGACTCAGTTCCTAATAATACCTCTGCCAAACTATGACGTAGTCTTGGGCATGGATTGGCTTAGTCGGCATCATGCTCTGATAGACTGTCGAGAAGGCTGCGTAACTCTAGATCCACCTGGAGGACCTAAACTCAAAGTGATTCGAGCACCTGAAGGCGTGGAGTGTGTGTCCTACACATCCATCACTGAAGAAACCGGACCCCCTCATCCTCTCATAGCGGAATTTATAGACGTCTTCCCAGACAATCTTCCAGGGCTACCCCCTGATCGAGATGTGGAATTCTCGATCGATCTTGTACCTGGCGCAGCACCAATCTCCCAACGCTGCTACCGAGTGAATCCCAAGGAGTCCAAGGAAATGAAAGACCAGATTGACGAGCTTCAGGCGCAAGGATTCATCATGACCGGTGCCTCACCCTGGGGTGCACCAGTCTTGTTTGTACCCAAGAAGGATGGGACAGTCAGAATATGCATAGACTACCGGGCATTGAACAACATCACTATCAAGAACAAGTACCCGCTGCCCCGGATCGACGACCTCTTCGACCAGCTGAGTGGAGCTAAGGTTTTCTCGAAGATAGACCTCAGATCGGGTTACCATCAAATCAAGGTGAGGAAGGAAGACATTCCAAAGACAGCATTCAACACCAAGTATGGACAATTTGAATTCTTGGTCATGCCCTTTGGTCTTACAAATGCCCCAGCAGTGTTCATGAATCTCATGAACAAGGTCTTCCACAAATACCTGGACCAGTTTGTCGTTGTCTTCATTGACGACATTCTGATCTATTCGAAGACCAAGGAAGAACACGAGCAGCATTTGAGGATAGTTTTGGAAATCCTCAGAAAGGAGAAGCTATATGGAAAGCTGTCCAAGTGTGAATTCTTCTTAGACAAGGTGGACTTTCTCGGCCACGTTGTCACAGGAGAAGGCATATCAGTGGACCCCAAGAAGATAGCTGCCGTGGAGACATGGAATACCCCCAGTTCAGTTGCAGAGATCAGAAGCTTCTTGGGCTTAGCTGGATATTACAGGAAGTTCGTGAAGGACTTTGCAAAGATTGCTGAGCCCATGACCAAGCTAACCAGGAAGAACGAAGAGTTCGTGTGGACCGAAGCGTGCCAGGCGTCATTTGAAGAGCTGAAGAGAAGGCTAACAACAACACCGATCTTGTCGCTACCCTCAGGATCAGGAGGATTCTCAATTTATAGCGACGCGTCCGGCAAAGGATTAGGATGTGTGCTCCAGCAACATGGAAAGGTAATTGCTTATGCTTCCCGGCAATTACGGACTCATGAAAAGAACTACCCGACGCATGACTTGGAGCTAGCAGCAGTCATCTTCGCCTTGAAGCTGTGGAAGCACTACCTGTACGGCGAAAGAGTAGAGATATACACGGACCACAAAAGTCTCAAGTATGTCTTTACACAGAAGGAGCTCAACATGCGTCAGAGACGATGGTTGGAGCTCATGAAGGACTTTGATATCAGCCTGCAGTACCATCCCGAAAAGGCTAATGTGGTCGCCGACGCACTTAGTCGATATCCGATGGCGATGTTCTTGACGACAGATCGGTACCTACTGGAGGACATGGAGAAGCTGGGACTAGAACTCGTATTGCCTGCAGAAGAAATGAAGAAGCTTGGACGGGAAGCAATAGTACCCGGCACCGACTTCCCCATGATGCATTTGCAAGTGCAGTCTAGCTTGATGGACAAAATCAAGGAAACTCAATTCGAGGACGGAGCATTGTGCAAGCTCAGGGACCAGGTGTTAGCTGGCACACTAGAGGGATTCTCTATTTCAGACGGCGGAACACTGAGGAATGGCACCAGACTTTGTGTACCTGCTGGTGATTTGAGGGAACAGCTGATGCAGGAAGCTCATCACTCACAGTATTCCATCCACCCTGGAGCAAATAAGATGTACCGCGATATACGGGAGCACGTATGGTGGTATGGAATGAAGAAGGATGTCTCAAAATTCGTTGCCAGATGCTTGATCTGCCAGCAGGTGAAAGCAGATAGACAAAGACCAGCAGGACTTCTTCAGCCGCTGCCCATTCCAGAATGGAAATGGGAGCACATCACTATAGATTTTGTGTCAGGATTGCCTCGATCCCAAGGAGGGAAGGACGCTATTTGGGTGATCGTAGACAGATTGACTAAGTC
Organism: Iris macrosiphon; assembly: GCA_036927795.1. Classification (NCBI taxonomy): domain Eukaryota; kingdom Viridiplantae; phylum Streptophyta; class Magnoliopsida; order Asparagales; family Iridaceae; genus Iris; species Iris macrosiphon. The sequence continues at coordinate 92,900,667 of JAYESA010000004.1, read as the reverse complement.
TGCCCACTTCATTCCCTTCAAGGTTGGTTTATCCACCGAGAAGTTAGCTGCCCTATACATGAGGCAAATCGTCCGGATACATGGAGTTCCTGTGAGCATTGTATCAGACCGAGACAGCCGCTTTACTTCTCACTTCTGGAAGAGCTTGCAAGAGAGTCTGGGGACCCAACTGAAGTTCAGCACTGCATATCACCCACAGACCGACGGACAGTCAGAGAGAACCATCCAGACGTTAGAGGATATGCTGAGATCTTGCGTCCTGGATTTTGGAGGGTCATGGGAGGACCACCTACACTTGGTAGAGTTTGCTTACAACAACAGCTACCAGGCCAGCATCGGCATGACTCCTTTTGAGGCTCTGTATGGACGTCGTTGCCGCACTCCCTTGGCTTGGGACGACGTAGGAGAACGAGTCATGCTGGGACCTGAGATGATTACAGATGCGGCTGAAAAAGTCAAGGTGATCAGAGACAGACTTCGGGTGGCTCAAGATCGTCAAAAGCATTGGGCGGACAGCCGTCGCCGACTTGTGGAGTTCGAAGCAGGTGATAGTGTCTTCGTCAAGATCTCCCCCACCAGAGGAACTATTCGTTTTGGCAGAGCTGGGAAACTGAGTCCCAGGTATATCGGCCCATTCGAGATATTGAGCAGAGTTGGAGAGGTGGCATACAGAGTGGCGTTACCACCTAATCTTGAAGGCGTGCACAACGTCTTCCATGTATCGCAGCTGAGGCGTTACATTCCGGACCCGAGCCACATCCTGGATCATTCAGAGTTGGAGATTGGACCAAGTCTTACAGTACCAGAGCAGCCAGTAAGGATCGTAGACCGTATGGAGAAGCAGTTGCGGAACATCGTGATTCCACTGGTCAAGGTTCAGTGGCTTCACCACTCCCCAGGCGAATCCACCTGGGAATGAGAGGCTGAGATGAGGCAGAAGTACCCTCATCTGTTTTAAGGTATGTTTACCCTTGTTCTCCCTTCAATTATAGTTAATTTCGAGGACGAAATTCTTTAAGGAGGGAAGGTTGTAAAACCCATAAGTTATATTAAACCCTTTTCTTTTCTTTTTTTTAACCCAAAGCCCAATACCCAAACCCATACCCACTAGACTAAGTCAGAACCAACCCCGTAACTACCTCCCCACTCCCGGATCTGGAAACTACCCCCTCACGTACTTATTCCCACTCCCAGAGAACTATTCGGAGAACCCCACACTTTCTTCCCATTCTTCTTCTTCCTCCCTCCTCCTTCACACCCCGGCCAGCCCCGCGCGCCAGCCCGGCGCCCCCTGCGCGGCCAGCCCCCGCGCGCCAGCCGGCCAGCCTCCGGCGCCCCCTGCGCGGCCAGCCCCCGCGCGCCAGCCGGCCAGCCCCTCGGCGCCCCCTGCGCGGCCCCCTGCGCGGCCAGCCCCGCGCGCCTCCCCGCGCGGCTTCTCCGCGTGTCCCGGCTCTCCCCCGCGTCCGTCCCCAATTCCGTCTGTGCCCGACCCCGAGTCCGAGGCCTCCCCTCGGTGCTCCTCCATCAACTTCCCGGTAGGTGCCACTATCAGAACGTACTGTTCCTTCCAAAACCATTCTCCTGTCCGACCGGGACTGACAGAATAAAGCTCTGTCAATCCCGGGATAGCTTAGAAATTGATAGGTTTATAGTTAATTAAGTAGATTAATGTTAGTTTAGTTTTTGGTTGTTAATTAATTAACGATTTGATATAACGATCTTCAATACATATATTAGTTATATATATAATAAAAACCTTATTAAATATTACGTAGATTAGTAATTATTTAGTATATATTTCCAAAATGATTTTTAGTATTCAAAATATAATACGTTAGTATTTAAAATAATTTTTTCCAAAATATTATTCTCTTACAAATTGATTTGTAATATTACCAAAATAAAAATTAAGTAATATTTTTCCCCTTAAGCTTAGTTTATTAGAAATAAATTGATTGCTAAAACAAAATGATTTTTAAAATATTAGTATAATATTTTTAAGTATATCTAAAGCGTATTCATTAATTTTCGCGTATTCGCATCTTTATTTCTTTTTACCAAAGATTAGTGTTTAAACGAAACAAATATAAATGAATGCTATTTCTTTTAATAAAATAGAAAACCGTTTATTTACCTTATTAAAAGCAGAAATACGATATTTTACCTTAAAATAAAATGTAATATTTTCTACGATAAAATAATAAGATAAGTTTTATTATTAAAAAGGGTTTTTGTTTTACTAAATTGCTATTACAAATTATTATTAAAAAATCGATCGTTGGATTAAATCATTAACTTAGTTAACTAATCAAGTCAGATTAAAACCCTTTGATTTAATTCTAAAATCAGATTATTAATAAATGTAGGTTCCTGTAACTAAGGTTGAGACCGTCGCGACATCTCACTCGCGTCACCAACCAACTCCAGGCAAGTTTCATATAATTCAAAACCTGTATTTTAGTTGTAATTAAATATGTTGCATGTCATATAGATATATTGGGACGACACTTGATTTCACGGAACCGACTGATTGACTGATTGATTGACTCATTGATTATTGTCTTGGGAACTGGGGAGTAAGAGTTAGCACCCGTGGTCAAAGCCCCCTTATTGCCTCATTGTGGATAGCTGAAGTCCAACCTCACTGGACTGACGCCGCACCGTGTTCACTAGAACACATATTGCATCCAACCCCAACCGGCCACGGGATGCTACCTTTCTCAAAACACTTTTAGTGATTGTAGTTGTCATCATTTGCTTCATCGACATTTACTGTTCTTGTCTCATATTTGTTGCATACAAAATATAAATATTGTTCAAAACTATTTTATTGCATCATTTTAATTATCATTAAGATGCTGGAATTGGATATATGTTCTTGCTCCCTCCTGACTGGAGATTAACAATTTTTAGGTGATTACGGTGGCGATGAGGCGTATGACACATTTTATGGTCCGGACCAGAGTACTGAAGGTCTAGCTGAACCTAGCCAGGAGGCCGATGTTTAGTTGTTTCCCTTTTAAATTCCAAGTTGTAATAATCAGGGTTGAAGTAATAACCCTGGACCATGTTTTGCTTGATATTTGCTTGTAAAAGAATTTCTTTTTCGGACTTAGCAATAAAATTGAATTTCCTTCATGTATTCTAGATGTCTGTGTGTTACTACGGATTGATACAGCTTACTGCCGCCGTCTCACAACGCTGCAGGCTGGGCATGATCCGACTGGACCCAGATTATTGGGATCGGGTCGTGACAGCTCAGTCCCGCACGACGACGACGAGGAGAACACGGCTATCAGCAATGAGTCAGCAGGGTGATGATCATGATGACAGTGAAGGGGAAGTGGCAATCAGAACTGGTGCTTGGAACTCCGTCGGGCCTTGGCGGCGCGGGGATGACCATGAGCGAGGTTTGTGCTGCAGACGCAGGTTGTGCACTGCAGCGCCCGGCCTGGTGATAGCGATGTTTGATGGTGGTGGCTAGTGCACGAGGTCTTGGCCACGTGGGAAACGGTCGCACGTTTTGCAGTGGAGTCGGTTCCAAGTCGACGAGTCGCGGGGATGGAGGTCTGGCTTGCTTCTATGGCATGGAGGAGCGCCCGATGTGGAGGAGTATTTGTTTTGCGGCTAGGTTCGGGTTTGGCCCATTGCGGGCAGGGTTAAGGTAGATTTCGACTGAAAATAGTTAGGAAAATGGACAGGTAACCTAAGGAATTCCAGGAATAGACTCAATAGGTTAAGTGTTAAAAAAATTGCTTTTAGGTTAAGTAAAATAAAATAGTTAACTATTTAATAAAAGTGACTTCAGAAAGAAAATATATTATTAGCTATTTAACAACAGAGCACTAGCTAATGATTATAGATAAATGATAGTCCTTCTTAAGTGTATTGACATAGATTATGTAGTAAAATAAATAAATAATAGAAATTTGGGAGAGGGGTTTTACAACCATCTAGCCATCATTGATGTCCATCCTTAAGCTTGTATTGCATAACAGACTACTAGAGATCAAGTTCTTAGAAATGACCGTTGCATGCTTCACGTTCTCCAGGGTAAATGACTTTCCGAAGTCAATTTCAGCACCACTGACTTGATCCCCAGAACTTCAGGTTGAGACTTGTTCTCCATTGAGACCTTCTCAGAAGTAGGTTTGTATGTGGTGTGAACAACTCATTCTTTGAGCATACGTGCCAAGATACCCCCCGTGTCCGCCCACCAATCAGTGTCCACTCCAGATGAGTCAAGCTACGCAATCATAGCAACCAAGTTAAACTAACCTTGGTCATCTGGATTTGGTTTAGGCTTGGACCTGCAGCCCTCCTTGAAGTGGCCTTTCTTGCAACATTTTAAGCAAGCCCCATCGTTGCTAGACTTTGACTTGAAAGAAATTCACTTCACAATCAGATGGTTGAAGTCCTTCTTCTTGTTGTTGTAGGAAGCCTTCTGCTTCCCTTTGGAATCTCCAAACATGTTTGACTTAGCAAACTATTTGGACAGAGTGTCCATTTTTATTTGGCCCATGGCTTCATCTTCAATATAAATCTAGCACGGAAGATCTTCTAGCATGATCTCCATATTCTCGCGTGTCAGTTGCGAACTTATTTCAACCATTAGCAAGCTTGGAGATGATGGCACCCGCCATGAACTTCTTTGCTTGAGGCATGCCTTCCTCTTGAAGCTTTTGCTGCAACTTTTGTAGTTCTTTGACTTGAGATATCATTGTCTTCTCATCTTCAAATTATATTTTTCATAAATTTGTCGACGAAATAAATTTTTGACATATTCTTGTCATCTTTGTACTGTTTCTCAAGAGACTTCCAGACATCCCTTGCAAGCTCATTCTTGATCAATGACTCCGCCAAGAAATTATCCATGGAGTTGAGAATCAACAACTTGCAGAGTTTGTTGTCTCTTCTCCATTTTTCTTGCGAAGCAATCACGTCTTTCTTCTTTTGTGCATCATCTTTTCTAAAAAAACAGGTTCTAGATCAGTCAATACATAGTCAACGTTGATGAGTTGAAGATTCAGACTTATCTTCCTCTTCAAGTTATTGTAATGCTCCCAATCGAACTTCTCGTTTGTAAATACTTATTGAGGAAACTTGCACAATTTTTCATCTTTGTTGCTCAGATCTTGCTTTGGGATTGTTATTATCGAGTTACAAAGATTGTACAAAGTACATGAAAATTGAAACCAAAAGAACTCCTTGGTCATTTGCAACCTATTACAAACTAACTATTTAAAGAGAAATATTGCAACAAGAAGTTACTAAAACATAAAGCTATTAAAATTTTGCAACACAATTGCTACAATCAGGATGAAAACAAAAACGAAAGTACAAGATGCAAGAAAGAAAAGAACGCCTCGATGGGGTAATGAAGATCACTGTTGATCAATGCAATATTCGACCATTTCCTTATATTTGCTTCCAGGAACCAACAATTTCGAAAAAGAACTTCTGGAATGCTCCTTGTCACCCTCATTGTAGATCTCGAACTGGACTAACTAATTGACGGACAACACTTCATGAATCTGCTTTGTATGTTGTTAACTCTCCTCTTGTAAAAAATATATTTTCTATCTACTTTTAAAAAGGAAGAGATGCATGATCAGAATGGCACTTTGAGGGAGGAGGGGACAGTAATGCAGGCAGGGATATGGTGCTCTCCTGCATCCCGCCATTAGGAGGGCCCATCCAGTTCAAAGAACAAGGTGGGGGGTGCTTCCTCGTGGTCGTGTGACTGAAAGCAAAAGGAAGAAAGTGGGAAGACATGAGAAGGTGACAGTCTATTCAAGCAGGAAACGGTATGCCCCTAATCCTCGGAAAGATGTATTATGACCACAACATTTACAGGAGTGTTAGGAGGGAGGAGCAGTAATTAGAGACAATATGGAGTGGCCGATACTACTTTGAAGGAAGGCGGAGAGCGCATCTAGTCGTCCAGCAAAGATGGACCTACAGGAGGCAACGCCTGATACTCCCAAAGATGTCAGGTCGATTGGTGTACATGAGGACATATATGTTGATTAAATATCGATTATTGCTTGGAATGTTCATGGTGCATGCTCGATTGGGAGATGGAAGGAGATTTCATAAGAGTTGCGGAGGAGTCAGTGTACTATTAGTGTCATTCTTGAGACCAAGATTAAATCAGAAAGGATCTTGGTTAGGAGAAAGGTGATGTGGTGGGGGCAAGTTAATAATCTATACTTATGTAGTATAGACTGAATCTGGGTACGGTGGGATAAATGCAGCTGGGACAGTCAGGTATTATTCATTTCAGAATAAGCTATTGCTCTCATTTACTAATAAAGGTGGATTGTTCTTCATTCTTTGTGTTGTCTATAGTCATAATGACCGCTGTCAGCGGAGGAGATTATGGCAGGAGATTATCTACCTTTGCGGTATCGCAGAGAGAGACATGGGTTTAACATTACTGGCTATGGGAGACTTTAATGCCCTCTTATATGGTCATGAGAAAATTGGTGGCAGGCGCGTCCCTGACATCATTTTGCATGACTTCCAGAATTATTTGCTACAATCAGGGTTGCGAGACCCGGGCAGAGAGGGGTATATATGGACCTAAAATAATAAAGGGTGCGAAAGCGAATCATCTATCAACTGAATCGAGCTTTGGTAGCAGGAGCGGGTTCGACATATTTCTGCAGGGACCAATGACCACTCCCCAATTCGAATTCGGTTGACAGCTACGGAGGCGAGACGACCCTTACCTTTCAGGTAAAACAATACGTGGCACCTACTTGATGTGTACACAAACGTTGTACGGAGGGGACTACAGGTGGAGGTGGAGGCAATATCCAGTTTCAACTGGTGATTAAGATGAAAAGGATGAAGGAAGGACTTAAAGCATGGAACAATGGCAGACCTATGCCGGACGTGAGGGCCAAGGAGCAGGAGCTCAAGGGGGTCCAAGATTGTCTGCAGGCGGATGCACTTAATGCAGGTCTAGCAAAAATGGAGAGAATAATGGTACAAGAGGCGGGTCGTGGCTGCCTGTTTGAGGAGATTCATATGGCTCAAAGGGCCAAGTGTTCCTAGCTATGGGATGGAGACAGATGTAAAAAATTCTTTTATGATGTGGTACGGGTCCGCCAATATAGCAACAACATCAACAAACTCATAGGTCATGATGGAGGAGACGTCTCGGCACCGACGGACATCCAGGAAGAGGCGGTTAAGTACTACTCTACTTTGTACAACTAGGACGATTATTTGCCCATTTTTTTTGTATTGTGTGTAAAAGGTTGGTTACGGAAGTGGGGAATCAAAAATTGCTTATGGAGGTATCGATGGAGGAGGTGGAGACTATAGTGAAGACTATAAATCCTAATAAAGCTCCGGGGCCTGATGGGTTCAGGAGTAAATTTTATAAACTTCATTGGGAGGAGATTCGGCACTTGGTGTTGCAGATGATACGAGATTTTTTTTAGGCATGGCAGGTTGTTGCGTGAATTAAACCACACCTTCCTAACACTTATCCCAAAGAAGGAGGGGGGCACGACATTATAAAACTTCAGACCAATTGTGTGCTGTAATTATTTGTACAAACTAATTAGGCATCCTATGTGTCTCCGTATGGAGCAGATTATGCAGGAGCTGGTGTCAAAAAACCAAGTATCCTTTATAAAAGGAAGTTCCATTGCAGAAAATAGTATGCTTGGTCATGAGCTTGTTTGGGAGTTTACAAACCTGGGGTCCCGAAAGCATGCATTAAATTCGATCTTCGGAAGGCATATGATGTCATGAATCGAGATTTATTTTTTGTCACATTATGCTTTCTATGGGATTTGGCAAGGAATGGGTGGCCCGAGTTCGTGAATGTATTACGACAACTACTTTCTCTATTCTTATCAAAGGTCAACCTCATGGTTTCTTCAGGAGTAATAGGGGACTACGACAAGGGGATCCTCTCTCACCTTATCTTTTCACTCTGATCATGGAGTATTTCTCATGCTTGATGGACGTTGTTGTGTGTCGAAAGTATATTATTCCGCTGTATCGTCAGGTACAACCACATATTTTGTATCTTATTTATGTTGATGATTTGTTTATTTTTTTGGTGCTATATTTCTCTGGTCTTGAGGCTATTTCCAATGTGATGGGATTGTTTAGGGAAATGATAGGGTTATCGATGAATATAGACAAGAGAAAGGTCTACTTCAATAAATTGTGCCCTACAAAGGAGGAGTAAGCAACGTACTTGAAATTCCTATTGGAGAATTACCTGTTAAGTATCTGGGGATTCCACTCCGTCAATTACGCCAAGGAAGCTGTGTCACAACATTATGGAGTTTACACAGAGACGAATGGAGGGGTGGAAGGCTCAGACATTATCGTTTAGGGTTCGTATTAAATTTGTGCGATCTGTCATTATGGCAATCACTAATTTCTGGCTTCAACCGATAATGCTACTTATTGCGACTATCACCAAAATTGACAAAATGTCTGTAGATTTTATTTGAAGGGGCGGTATGCATGCAATTGCTTGGGACATTCTTTGCCGACCGAGGGAGGAAGGAGGGGTTGGATTACGACCACTTCGTCTGAGGAGGAAAGTGACAGGAATGAAGCTGGTATGGCAATTTCTTCAAGGGGACTCCTTATGGGCTACTTGGATGTGGACGAGATACTTGAAAGGAGGTAACTTGTAGGTGTACTCCTCCAATAAAAATGAACCATTTTTATTCAAGCAAATACTTAAATACAGGGTGGCAGTCAAGCAGGCTATTTCAAGTGTATTCATGGATGGAATGGAGACCGATATTTGGTTAAATCCTTGGTTTCAGCATAAAGGGCTAATACATATGGTCGGTATGCACGTCAGCCACAAGGCATATCATAAGGAGAGGGTGACGGTTATTATTAATGCTGGAGAGTGGCTGACGGAGCAACATGGCTATGCTTGTCGGTTTCACGATATCATCAGGCGGGTCACGATTGACACGTCTGGCGGGAGACAGATAGTTTTGGGATGATACTCCGGGTGGCCGATTTGATTACACGGCGGTTTATAATTGAGTTCGAATGGTACATGATAAGTGGGAGCTTACAGAGGCTGTATGGACTAAAGGGAGTGAAAAGGAGTTCCAACTGTGTTTGTATCAATTACTGATGGGTCGACTGCTGGCACGGGATCAGTTTCCTTCAAACCTAAATCCTCGGAAGGGGTGATGGTGTGAAAAAAATGCTCCTAAAATGACAAGGTATAATATATCAATTTCCTTCAAACCTACTGTAATCTAAATTTTTAATCAACTTAGTCAATCTATTAGTCTAATTTCTAACTACTTGTTAATCCATTTACGTAAATTGACCAATAACCAAATTAATTGTCTACCTATATTAATTATCCAATGCTATTAATTAATTTAAAACTAACCCAATTACTTGATGCTATAGTAACTCTAATTACCCTTGCTTAAGTTAACCAATTATAATTTACTCTTAATAGACGACTTAATCTGATAATCAACTACTGGATCCGACTCTACTTCTGACCCGACTACAACTACTGGGCTGACTCAGCCCAAGATCCACTGGACTGAACTTGCGAGAGTCCAAGGCCTGGCCTATAACTTGAATGGATACTCAAACCCAAAATTAAATTCAAGTGGAAAGCTCAACCACTACACAAGTCACCATGGTGACTTAAGTTTAAATACAGCTGTAGAGTTTACTTGAAATCTAATTCAAACACTGACTTTTCCCGCTCTCAACCTCTCATGTTGAATACTAGTGTCGAACCTGTACACAACTCAAGGTTTAATTCTTTTGTCGATTCAGACAACACAGCGGACACTTGGAAGTAGCAGGGTCATACATATGCCTTCGCGTTAACTACCCAAGCTCTCGCTCGATATTGCAATACACACTTTGGGTTGCCACATTGATGTCACGCCCCGATCTTCCACAGGAATCGGTCGTGCCCGCGGGTCGCGAATCACCGCGCCAACGCTCCCGCGGGACGATCTTTCCCATCTGGACGTGATGTCGCACGAGCACAAGCTGCGCCCGTGCAAGGTCATAATCCGAACAGGCAATAAAATGACTAAGCCACAGAGTCGCACATATAGTCCGAATGCAGCAGAATAAGAAACGAACAGGCGCTTGGTAACAAGTTCACAAAGTTGTCATAGCGGAAGCATTGAATAACACAAGTATGGAAGTAAAATAAGCACTTTATTAATATTGAACAAGTATTACAAGCGGCGCTAGGCCGAGATTATAAGTCACTCAAGTCCTCTCTCTCAAAATAATAAAAGCGTGCCAAGTGGCTACAATTTTGAAATGATACATAGCGATGTTCCAACATTATGTCTTGTATATGTGCTTTAGTTTCGGACGCAACGCTCCAAGGCTCCAGAGTGAACTCCACGCCTTAGCACAGACGAAGGGGTTTTTGCATCGAACGAGGTTCTTCCGTACCCTGCAAGCAATTGGGTGGGTTATCAGTACATGAATGCACTGGTGGGGAGGCTTCTCGTACGCTAGACAAATCCAAAATCGTTATATAGGTTCCGTGCACCATCTATTACGTTATCTTTCTAATCTTGCCTTAGGATCAGTTTTATGGTATAATGAAAGGCCTAACTCGTGTGGCAGTACATTGTGCCATATAAGAGTAACACGGCGAGACTTACCAACTTACCATCCGTCCTTCCTTGTCCAAGGAAAACCAAGTTAAACCAAGCATGGGTATATATAATGAAATCCATGGGGCAATCGCATAAGAAAACACAAGTGTCACGAGCGAGATTCTGTTTCAAGTGCACGAGTAACACGGATACTCAACTGTGTTGCAGAAGATGTTCAAGTGTTCAAATATATACAAGTCTCGTATACTCATAATCGTTCAGGTGTATCAGATTACTGAATGCGATACAATAACTCGCACGCAAATTGTCGCTAGGCGAGGATGACTTATTAATATGAATAGGATTCGCTGGCATAGCCATAAAGGACGAGTTATAATTTTTGATGATGATGGTATGCAATAAAGTACATGGTGCGCTACAAGCCATCTCGTCCAGCATACGAGACTATCAGCCTTTTGAGCGAGGATGGCACGGCGTTAGCGGAGACGCCATCCTGCTGCACACAAAAGGCTGCATGAGTTCCATCCGGATCGGATCAGCCCCGGTGCCCTAGAGACCGTCTGTGGAACAAGATTCAAGAATCTTTCTTATTACCGAGTTGTCCGCGACATGCAAGTCTTGGGTCTTCCATATTCACAACATGACATGATAATCCTTGATTCTTGCTCCGAACGAGTATTGCTCCATGATCTATGATTCTTGCTTTACTTGACATGATTCTCGTTGAGAGTTCAACTTGACTTCATGCATTCCCCTAGTTCGGGAACTGCCTTGGCGATCTAACGGTCTCGAATACTTGTAGGTTCATATTGCAAAGAATGACCATTTGATAGTCTTCTGGCTAACTAGATGCATGCACGATATGGATAGTATTACTGGATCGTGGCATAAAATTATTTGACAAGCATTAAAATGAGGCAAACGAGTACAAGATTACAATGTAAGCAGGCAAGGATGCTTACATATGAAACATAAGCATTTACGTTAGCATGGGTCTAAGGGTAGTGCGAGGAGTAAAGCAGTATAAGGACATATCAAGCGACATAATCTATATGGCGTACAGTGTAAACAAGTGAAGCAGTGCACTACGAAGAGTTTGTAATGATCTACTTGAGGTATAGCGGGGCCTACTTGCACGAAGCTAAGGTAGCATGCGAGGGTCCAAGTTATAAGCCAAGTTTTATTTTTATGTTCTAACACAAGCAATACAATGTGGGATTATTCCCTTAGCTAGGTACGTTGTATTCTTTATTAGCATGCAAGGGATGATTCACCTAGAGACTAGCATGTATCGCCCATATTTTAAGTGTGCTGGCTAAGTAAAGACAAGTTCATTGTAGCTACCCACCTTAGCGATGATTCGCCTCGGTCGAGCGATACTTCGATCGAGTATAGAAGCATGAAATAAGCTGGAGAATTGTACGCGTATTATACAGTCAAAACCCCTAACATGCATGAAGTCTGCGTAAAGTAGCACTTCAGAACTGCTCGCGTAAAACAGAGCTTCAGTGTTGTTTGGCATAAAGAAGAGCTTCAGAATTGCCCGCGTAAAGCAGCGCTTCAAGGCCGTTTTGGCGTAAAAGGTGGCTACACCTCCCTACGGCGTAAAATACGTTTGTCTTTAATACAACGTAAAGTCATACGAGGAACTCTTCGTATTTCTCGAATGAACCTGTCAGACAGAACAGTGAACCTGACTCCTGACAAAAGTACTACACGACGATCGAGAGGACGGCTGTGATGATAATTTTGCACAGAGACCCAGACTGTCGTTTAGTGACAGATCTTTGATACAAGCCGTTTTTACGCATTCAAGGGATACGCTGCCTATTCTACACAGGCAGAGATGAGTTTTTACGCTTAAGATGAGATGAAATCAGACGCCACATCAAAAGTTATTTTTCGTACAAAGCTCGAGGCATATCTCGGCATTTAATGCACGAGATTGAGGCATATCTCTGCATTAAATGCGCGAGATTTGGTTCTATCCTTTATAATTTTGTCATGACTGGGAGAGCTAAAACTAGGGCTAATATGCTCACATCACCATCTTGGCATTTTACGCCAACCAGACTATTTTCAACTATAGGAGCACGCCGTATGCTATCTCCTCAAAATACGCCAACTCAAGCTATATTTGCAAAGGTACGTGATAAGGCTATTTGGCCCTGAATACGCTCAAGACCTCAGTCAGGAAGAATAATTGGCTATCTTTATGCTGGTTACCTATTAGACAACTATTTGGCTTTTACGCCAACAAGACAGCTGTTTGGCTTTTACGCCAACAATACAGTTATTTGGCTTTTATGCCAATCATCTCTATGCGAGGGGTAGTTACCTACGTGGCTTGCATGCCGTGATCTTCGAGAGGCAGTTATACGCGTTACCTTATAATAGGACACGTGTCATACGCATATTCAGATGATCATTCAAACATGGGTATTAGTTATTATAACCGCCGCGTAAAAGGTGCAACTCTCTCCACAGTTTGGCTTCTACGCCGCATGGATTATGGTGACTGATCTCTATAAATAGAGACCTCTGGTCACAGTGAAAAAGAGAGGTAAGAGGGGAGAAAAAGGGTCGAAAAGTAGGTCGAAAGATCGAAGAGAGGATCAAGATCAGAGATCAAGAGATTATAGAGAGAGAGCACAGACAGAGAGCGTTGATTGACAACTTTGGCAACGAGAATTCAATCCCTCCTGCAATCTTTGAAGCTTCTTCTTCTTCTACAATACTTCTTCCTCATCGTATGGTCCAAGGGACAAAGTGATCGACGGCAGATCAGACTCCTATAGCAATTTTTCCCCAGAATTATTTTTATTGTACTTAACACCCTCGTATAGGATTAATTGTACTCTTTTATTTTCTTGTTTATAAACAAAGAAAGGGTTTCGTATAAACCTAGTTTCATTCTTTTATTTATCATCAAACACAAGATGGCGACTCTGCTGGGGACTACTTTCTCATCTGATGAGAAGGCAATTGCTCAATACGATGTGGTATCCGTCGGATCAACGAAGAAGACTTTGGTCGTCCAATTCGACCAATCTGCTTATGAAGACATGCTTCGTGCAGGGGGTAGCTCTCATTCCCCCTCTGTCCAGAACAACAGGAAGCTGCATAAAGTTTGGATGCCCAAGACGTCCTCTACCCTTCCTGCTAGCTCTCCTCCTCTGATCAACAAGGTTGTGACAACACAGCCTACGCGCTCTGTGCGTAAAACTATGTCTCCCATCCGTGACGTGGCAGACAAAACTTCTAAAAATGCCTCAGTGCCAAACCAGAAGTCTATAACGCGCTCTGCGCGTAAAACTATGTCTCCCGTCCGTGACGTGGTAGACAAAACTTCTGGCAATGTCTCAGTGCCAATCGAGAAGTCTAGAACGCATCCTGCGCGTAAAATCTCGTCTCCCGTCCGTGACGTGGCAGACAAAACTTTTGGCAATGCCTCAGTGCCAATCCAGAAGTCTAGAACGCGCTCTGCGCATAAAACTATGTCTCCCGTCCGTGATGTGGCAGACAAAACTTCTGGCAATGTCTCAATGCAAATCCAGAAGTCTAGAACGTGCTCTGTGCGTAAAATCTTGTCTCTCGTCCGTGACGCGGCAGACAAAACTTTTGGCAATGCCTCAGTGCCAATCCAGAAGTCTAGAACGCGCCCTGCGCGTAAAATCTCGTCTTCCGTCCGTAATGTGGCAGACAAAACTTCTGGCAATACCTCAGTGCCAATCTAGAAGTCTAGAACGCGCCCCGCGCGTAAAACTTTGTCTCCCGTCTGTGACGTGGCAGACAAAATTTCTGACAAGGCCTCAGCGCCAATTTAGAAAATTCAAACGCGCGCTGCGCGTAAAAATACATCTCCCATCTATGATGAGGCAGATGGTCCCTTTGATCACATCAAGGAAAAACAAGTGGCGAATCTTCCAACCTCTAGGCTTTTACGCCCATAAGAGAAGAAAGTTCCCACTCTTCAGATTACGTGGACGTTCCCTGTTTTTCGTGAACCTGTGCAAAACTCCAAATCATGCCAGGATAAGTCGATCCGCGTAAAGAAGACCCATTTTTTGGAAAAATACGCTCTTCAGACGGACAGACGGATGACGGGTCATATGCTACTCACATGGGTGAACTACAGTATTCCTATGGCAGGAAAAGGGTTCTGGTCCCTAATCTTCGCGTCCCTACTGATGTAAAAAGACAGAATAAGCCTTCTTCTTCTGTTAATCCCCCTGATTTGCGTGATTTTTTGATCCAAAAATATAAAAACAGGGGTCAAAATCAAGATTTAGTGCCCCTAACTACCAAGCGCGGGGAGATCATGTGGGAAGTAGCGTCAACATCTGATGTGCCACATAAAGAAACTGTCTTTATTGTTCCACCTTCTCGCAACAATCAGCATCTAATAATCTTCGGTCGAATACGGAATAGATCGATTATACAAGAAGATTCCCACGAGTCTGATGTTGGAAAAATATAAATCCACAGATATAGCCCACAAGATTTAAAGATCATGCAAAACATGGGTTATGATTTGAAGTTGAAGCCAGGCCTCAACTATATAAAAGGCAGACGAATACCGTTGCATAGTGATCCTTGCTGTCAACGAACTCATTTTGGGTTAGGGTATACCGCATCTCTTGCAAAATCCAAACCTCCAGAGTCTGATCCTGTAATACCAGAAGCTGGTCCTTCTAAATCAACTTCTGTGGACAAAGGCAAACGAAAAGAAGAAGAAGAACCAGACAATGACATCTCTGGGGGTAGTCTCCCTCGACAAAACAGAGCAACATCCAAAGCTGGGGGCAGAATCCCCTCTGAGTCCGAAGATGATGCAACTACGACCACCTTCCCTGAGGACCGTACGACTCAGGTGTCGGAAGCCCGAAAGACAAAGGGGACTTTCTCCTTCAGTGATGAAGACATCATTGAAATCTTTAATATATTGATGAAGGAAAACAAGCTTCGGCTACCCAATATCAGATACCCTGAAAGGGCTGGCTAGGTCGAGGACCCAAAATATTGTCTCTTTCATCGGTACATTCATCACCCCACAAAGGTATGCTATGTACTGAAAAGAAAAATCCAGGAGCTGATCGATACCAAAGTTATCACTTTGCATTTATAGCGAGAAGACGGTCGCTGCAAATCGATCTAACTCCAATGTGGCAATTTTTCTCCCTCAAGAAATACTGGAGGATGAGGCCCTAAAATCTCCCTAGCTGAGCAACCTTCAGGTCTATCCCCACTCAGCAAATCACTCCCCAGTGAATTTTTCGGACATGGGTTTACGTTCATATTACCTCTGAACTGTTGTCCAAACATTTTTTCCCCCAGCTGAGTTTGCCATGTCCAAGTGACCTCTGAGCAAACCTCTCAGGTTGCTGCTATCGATTAGTTCATGTTCATATTACCTCTGAACTACGTCTCTCCACTTTCTTCGGCAGAGTAAATCCATCATCACCTCTGCCCTGTTTTTCTTTATTCCCACAGAGCCATATCTTACCACGTCCACATTTCCTCTGAGTAGGATATTTTCAGAACTTTTTTTCATATCACCTATGAGTAAAGTTCTACTCTTCGACTTTCTACTATCACGTTCGCATAACCCCTGGTAGTGTTAGTCATTCTAGCTTATTATCCGTACTTAAGGTACGCCATGGGTAATAAGTCCACAACCCAGAGGTACAAATCAACTCTTGGTTTTTTTTTTCATCCCCAGCAAGTGCCTATGTGCAACATTTTTTCCCTTCGCCATCATCTGTATCCAAGAGTCCCGGATACGCAATGGATGATGGATCCTCAAAATCTCCCTAGCGGAGCAATCTTTGGGTCTACTTGCACACTATCGCAGTAACTATTCAAACCAATCTCGTTAGACGCTAGCCATGCTCATATTGCCTCTGAGCTATCGTCCCATCAATCTCCCCAGCGGAGCGATCCTTTGGTCTATCTTCATGTTCAGATAGACCACACTCAACGAATCACTCCTCAATGAGTTTTTCGGACATTAGTTCACGTCCATAATACCTCTGAACTGCTGTCATAATATATCTCTCAGGATGAGTTTGTCATGTCCATATTACCTCTGAGCAAACCTCCCGAGTTTTGGATATCGATTATCATGTCCATATTACCTCTGATATCGGTTGTCATCTCAACTTAGCACCCGTACTTAACTCTAAGTACGCCAGTGGTGTTAGTTCCATAAAAACTGCCACGTCCATATTACCTCTGGCAGGGCTTGTCTTAAACCTATTACTTGCACTCTCGTGTACAAGAAGTAATAGGTCCAAAAAATAAAAAAATAAAAAAAATCCTCGGTGGGATGCCCGCAATGGAGACGAATAATTCAATTCTCCATATTACCTCTCAACAGAAATATGTCTCTCTACTATCCCCACAGAGTCATATTTTACAGCGTCCATATTACCTCTGGCAGGACTTGTCTCAAACCTATTACTTGCACTAACGTGCACAAAAAGTAATGGGTCCACAAAAAATTCTCTAGCAGGATGTCTTTACTACCCACAAAACCTATCACGTCCATACTACCTCTGATAGGGCTTGTTTCGAACTTATTATTTGCAATCAATATGCGCAACAAATAATAGGTCCACCAAAGATCCCCCAGTGGGATGTTCTCAACAAACACGGTATTGTACTACGTCCATATTATCTCTGGTACGATATCCGAAGTTCACACAAACAATCGTAAAGAAATGGAGGGCCCTTACGTGGTTGAAACAATATTCTCAAATGGCGCTTACAGACTAGCCAAGCCTAATGGAGAGTTGATAATAACTCCTATCAACAGCAAATTCCTGAAGAAGTACTATGCTTGATCTCTTTTGCTTAACGGAGTATGGTGAAGATTCCATTCTGACGATACCACTTACAAAGGTTAGCTGGATTATATTCTATCAGGTTCATATGACCTCTGAATAGATCTGCTTAACTAATTTATAAACCTATCATGTTCATATTACCTCTGATATTTGGATTATATTCTGTCAGGTTCATATTACCCCTGAATAGATTTACATTCAACCAAGCCTTACCAAAAGTATATCATGTTCATATTACCTCTGATATCACTTTCATCTAAGCCTATCATTTATATTTTAAAGTGATGGGTCCACAAAGTCAGAAAATGTATCTTTATTATCTTTGAGAAAATAAGGAGCAAAAAGTAAGAAGTACATCATTGGGGAGGAGCAGTTAAATCACGAATCTGTCTCGCCAAAGCAGCCATCCTATCATTCATGGAGTTCAAGATGTTGGTACGAGCCCGCTCCAGCCTGGCTTCGTCATTGTTCAAGAGAGATAGTTCGGACAGAGAATCAACAAAACTTGCATGGATGACCCCCGCATGTGTCAAGTTCTGTTGAGTTGTCTTCATCTGGCCCTCAAATACATCACGAACCACCGATGCCTTAAGAAGCCTCTCCCTTGCCTGAGCAAGTTCAGCTTCCAATTCTTGAACCCTCGCTTCACATCCCTCACATTCAGCCTGGCACATAGCTAGCTGAGGAACAACCTCCACCAATGTTGCTTGCTCTTTCTCCATCTCTTGTTGATGTTCCTGGATGGATTTGCTTAAAGTTTCTGCCTGCTGAGCAAAATCTGCAGTTAGGGAGTCGTACTCAGCCTGAATCAAGTCATTGATGCTGCCTCGGGATAGTTGCAAATATTCGTTAATGGGTTGTTCTAAACCATTAACTATTTGCTCTAGCACATTAGCTCTTTCAGCGCCACTAAAATTTCTAATTTGCGCTATAGTGAGATTGGAGGACATCTTCAGAGCTTCAAAGCCGAGATTCTTCTCCAGCACCAGGGATATCAACTCTTTCAAAGTGAGGTAGAATACGCTAGTATATTGTTCAACTAGCATAGCAAAGCTTGAATGGACGCTGGGAGTGGCCGCAATATCGGTAAGTCTCCTTTCTGGAACGTCAGCGGAGGATGTTACCACTGTCGTTGCTTCAACAGATGGTGCGACGAAAGAAGAGACGCCAATAACGGTTGAAGCTGCTGGCATGCTCGACGAAGGAGGCACGGTCGAGATGGTGGGTTCATCCTCCTCTGATGTTATTTGAACTGCTACTGGCGGGATGACACACGAGAAAGTTGCGGATGAAAGATCGACAGTCTCAAAGTATGTTTTGTCAAGCGCCGTTGTTTCATCAGCTGGATCCGCAACAAAATCAGAAGTAGCGTCAACTCCGCCCTCCCCCGAGATGTCTTTGCCTGAAATTAAGACAAGAGAAAGTTAATGTCAATTGGATGTTAATTTTCCTGAAAAAAGCGTGAAGACAACATTTACCCATGGCCGATGGTATGTATGTTGCATCTGCAGCCTGTATAGCTAAATTATTTCTTAATGATGCTAAACAAGCTGTCATACCTGGAGAAGAGGGTGCACCAACTGACACTTGAGGGTAGTCATCCTAATCATCACCCAGATCCAGTCGAGGTTCATCGGGTGGAATCTCGCTTGAGATACTTACAGACGAAGGAGGGGCTAGTCCCATTATTTGTCTGGGTAGAGGTATATTGATTTTTATTATGCTCGGCCTCGAAGGCGATCTAGAAGCAATACCAGTAGCGGTGGTAGCGACAACAATCGCGGGCAAAGAATCTCCAGCACTGTCAGCTGGAACTGTGGAGGTTCCCTCTCTAAAAGGCGAAGGACCCCTGATCAAAGAATCATCCCCAATAGGGGAAATAATGGACTCTCTCCTGGAAGAGGTCCCCTTGGTAGAAGTCCTTTTGGGACCTCCGGTCATCTGCTTCTTCTTGCAGGGAGAAGGCTCTTTCAGAGTGGAAAACTTTCCTTTTTGGGAGATGATGAGAGGCTCTGCTGGCGGAGCTATTACGCCTCTCGGTAAAATCAACAAATAGTCATCGGCACCAGTGGTTTCATCACCTTCGTCAGAGGAAACAGAGGGTATCTCCTCCCTTCCGATGGACTTATGGGAAGGCATCCTAAAACTTCCATGTACATCAAAATCACGATGGAAGGTATTGATGGACGCATAAAACTGCGCGTACAAATGAAGAATGTGCAACTCCATGGAGAGAGAAGTTGCGGGCACAGCAAAGATTGCTCCAGTACAACCCATTATGAAGTACCGCCATCCTCTAGATCTATCAATAAGTCCACCTTTGAACTTGAAGCTGGTGATGGAATTTCCCACATGCAACTGATCATACCCAAATTGCCTGACAAAACGGCTAGGCAGATAGGGCTCCAAGTAGCAGTGGTCCTCACTTCTGTACAGCAGATGGGAAGGTCTGATACAGACCAACCAGTAAAAGGCTTCAGGAGAAAGAATAGTCTTCCCCTGACCTGCATCCTGGAGTTTAGTCCCCTGTTGATTGATATGTATAGGGGGGATGACGCAGAAGAACTTCCAACTGTGGGCAAAATTTAGTGCTAGCCGGCAATCTATGACGCTAGTCACATTCCAAGAAGAATTCCTGTAATTCAACAGGAAGTTATTTCCCGAACCACTGGCCGATCCGGGAGACATCACTTTGACGTTGTGAAGGATTAACCATCCCATCAGATATAAGAATGGCAATTCCACTCTGGGATATCCTTCACGCTGGGTTTCATCAGCCAGCAGTCCCACAGTAATGGCCCTCAGGCCAGCTTGAATACTGCATACCATGGCAGGGAGCAAGCCCAATCTTGCTCCAAACACCAAACGCACTACGGGACATAAGGTGTTACGATGAATGCGATCCGCAGACGCGATGCCAGGGACTACCCATCAGCGTAGACAGACAGAAAGGAAGCCAGCCAATTGAGCTTCTCTTGACAGAGGCTTCCGGCAATGCCTCATATAGCTGTAGGCTTTGGTTCCTGCAGGATAACCCCCTATCTCTTCATTAAGAACCCAATCTGGATCCCCCGCATCTTCGATGAGATCGTCGATTGTGTTGGCATTGAGAATGCTCAAGGGGTTCAAGGGTTTATCTCTGCTATCTACAACCTTGTCCTGCTTGTCATTTCGGGTATGATGGAAGAAGAGGTAGGATACCCATTTGTTGATATGAGCCAAATCAGAAGGCTCCCCGTAGAAGGTGGTGCATGCAAGGTAGTGGCTCATCAGCTCTTGATAAACTGCCACTACCCGAGGGTTGGTATCCTTCAGCTCCCTATTGGTGGGAACGTACTCTTCATAAGGAGTGTCTCCCATTGGCAGCTTTGAGATATCCGCCATCTCATGAAGTGCCAGGCCCAACTCCCCTAGTGGAGTGGCGAAAGTCCTAGTGAGCGAGTTATACCGCTCCATCAAAGCTAAGAACAAGTTGGGGTTGAGAGGCAGCCCAACACTAGTGGCACTCACAACCGCAAACAAGCCAATACTTTCCAGCTCTGTCTGAAAGTGCTTCAGGGCCCATGCAGTTAAACTGGCCCATCGAAGATTCTGGGGGCTAAGCCACCCACTGGTGCGAGGGTTCACCTTGGAGTATACTCCTCCATGTCCCATAAAGTTATTACAGAAAGTCGCTATTTGAAGCGGCTGAATCAGCGAAGTGTCTTTACTCGGGACGTTGCCCGGCAGTAAGCCTCTGAAAGGCATAAAATAACCTAAGGGACTGCTTACAAAGGATCCTCGGCCTAATCCTTTCTTGTAAAAGATCTTCCCTGGCTGCCCATGAAGATCAGGAGTCAGAGTCCATACCATCTTCCTAGGATGTGTGGCATGGAAGAATGCAGAGATAGGGTAATCTCTGGGCATCTTTGAAAGATACATGATCGTGCCCTCAGCAGTAAATACCCAATCTTCCTTCTTGGGCTTCGTCTGGGATTGCTTATCAATCACATCCCCGAATAAGAAAGCTGGTTTCCTATACTCAGTCCCATCTATGTATGTCAGGGGCTCTCCACTGATCATACTCAGCAACATTCGTTCTCCTTGGGCCGAGATCAGAGTTCTCCTTCCTTCAGGATACTCGTTCCCAGAGATGGGGAATATCACATGGGACAAGTCCTCCAGATAGTTGGAATTCAGTATTCCAGCAGCAGAGCCCATCACTTCAGCCAGAGGGGGGATCTGTAGATCCACTGCAAAAAAGCAAGAAAACAAGTCAGTTTTACGCTAGATGCTACACTCTTTGCAGTATACGCCAAAATTTGATAGTTTGTGCTTTTACGCCAGACTGCAAAATTTTGAATTTTACGCTAGAATTTACTTCCAGTGCGTAAAACGCAAGGTTGGCAGTATACACCAAAACCTAACAGTCTGAGTTTTTACGCCAGACTGCTAAAAATTGAGTTTTACGCTAAAATTTACATCCAGTGCGTAAAACGCAAGGTTTTGCAGTATACGCCAAAATTTGACAGTCTGAGTTTTTACGCCAGATTGCAAAAGATGGAGTTTTACGCTGACACATTAAAAATGTGGGCGTAATGATAAAACATCTCTATGCATCATCTTTCTCGAAGAGACTCTTAGCACAAGAGATGACCTTGCGCGTACACGTACAACGTGTGCGAAAGATTTTATTCCTCACGAAGCCTTTACCTGTGATGCCCGGTGCACAGCTAGACGGTGGAGCACTTTGTTCAGAACGAGGCTCGCTCGGCCTAGCGGGGGTCGCTCGTACTTGAGCAAGGGAGCGAGATGAAGAAGCGACTTTCTTTCCCTTAGCAGTGGAGGCCTGTTTTGGTGCCATGGCGAAACTGAGTTCTCAGGAAGAGACAAAAACGAAAGTTCTCAGAAAGAGACGAAGAGTTTTCAGAAAAAAGACGGAGGGTCTCTCTCTCTCACGACCTAGGTCTATTTATAGAGTTCAGATAACTCTTCGAATCCTTAACCAAATCCAATATTTAATATTTGGTTATGATTTGGGACCACGTCAGCCTATCATTTGAAAAAGAAAGGCGGACAGTCATACTGCGTAACAGATCCATGATTTTACGCGCAGAGCACAGATCTACGGTTTTACGCTCAGAAGCTACAAATCTACGATTTTATGCTCAAAAGATATAGATCTACGATCTTTACGCTCAGAAGCTACAGATGCTACGGATCTATGACTCTTCGCATATCTTAAAATTATGCAGGACAGGATATGCGTATATCTGGATGATTCGGGTCTTATACTCGAGAAAGCCAATTACAAGGGTTTACGCAGAAAATGCTTCTTTTTTGTTACAAAATATTGCAAGTGCCTAAAACACACAGATGTCAGCATGGAAGATGACTCTTTTTCTTGAGCCATTGGAAGTTCATTCGAAGTCTAGCCAGAATCCTTTACATCTAGGTTCAAAATATGGCCTGTTCGACGGACATTTCTTGCCCTATTTCGGGAAACTCTCGGGAAGCCATTCTTGAAAATGATGTTCTGAACAGAAACTCTTCGTATTAGAGAAGCGACAGTTCAGAATTCTATGTGACTCCTCGTCCAAAAACAGCATGACAATTGGATCTTCAAGACAATTTAATGCTGAAAAGCTTTTTACACATATTCCTCTATGCGTAAAAGTCGGAACATGACATGAAGCATATTTGTCAGAATCAGCGTAAAGATTACTCAAGTATGTTGAAGCTGCGCATTATCAGACTTCCTCACAGCAAATATGGCAAATCAATGATGCGTAAAAGAAGACAAGTTTATTAATCATGATTACATATGATGGAAATCCATTTTACAAAGGATTTTTCATTAATATTCAGATGTGAATCTATTGCGCCAGATTCTCATTTGATGGAGATCTTTTTCTTCTTCTACGGCACTTCTTCGGCTTCTTCGGCCGATGAACAAGAAAATGGTGAATGGCGGGAGGATACAAAACTGGGCTTGTTTGAATTATTCAAGCCCCCCTTCGTATGTCGTTGGGGCTACGCTCAAGAATTATGTTAGGGATTCAGACCCAACATAATACTGGAAGATACGGCCAAGCCGCCCACCAGGATCCAGCTTCATGATAGGGGAAGATACAGCTAGCAAGCTGTATGGTCTAATGAGACCCTTCCTCTCTCTTAGACGAATCGCCATATAAAATTGCTGATTATACTGAGCAAAGGAAGCTATGATATCCTTCCATGATCCATCGTTGCAGAGGATATTTGCTCGAAGACGCCTCATTTTACGGCTCCTTACATGCTGAAAAAGCATAATCTTCTTCTTTCTCAGGCCAGCCCAATGAAT
Source organism: Iris macrosiphon (assembly GCA_036927795.1). Lineage (NCBI taxonomy): Eukaryota > Viridiplantae > Streptophyta > Magnoliopsida > Asparagales > Iridaceae > Iris > Iris macrosiphon. The sequence goes on along the minus strand of JAYESA010000004.1, from coordinate 92,876,878 downwards.
CTCGGTAACCATCTATGTGGTGAAGGGATTATGGAAAAAACAGGTTCATTCGCTTGCCTTTATATAGGCAGAAGATAACATACCAAATCCCAACAACTTCTTAAATATTGCCGAAAAATCAGCCTCAAAGAACGAGTCAAATTTGACCATTTCATGCTTCATTCAAAGTATTTCAAATTATGAGGAATTTGAAAACTTTGAAGGGGGTCTTGTAGAAGCATGAAATACGCTGGAGAATTGTACGCGTATTATACAGTCAAAACCCCCAACATGCATGAAATCTGCATAAAGCAGCACTTCAGAACTGCTCGCGTAAAACAAAGCTTCAGTGCTGTTTGGCGTAAAGAAGAGCTTCAAAACTGCCCGCGTAAAGCAGCACTTCAAGGCCGTTTTGGCGTAAAAGGTGGCTACACCTCCCTACGGTGTAAAATACGTTTGTCTTTAATGCAACGTAAAGTCATACGAGGAACTCTTCGTATTTCTCGAATGAACCTGTCAGACAGAACAGTGAACCTGACTCCTGACAAAAGTACTACACGACGATCGAGAGGACGGCTGTGATGATGATTTTGCACAGAGACCCAGACTGTCGTTTAGTGACAAATCCTTGATACAAGCCATTTTTACGCATTCAAGGGATATGCTGCCTATTCTACACAGGTAGAGATGAGTTTTTACGCTCAAGATGAGATGAAATCAGACGCCACATCAAAAGTTGTTTCTCGTACAGAGCTCGAGGCATATCTCGGCATTTAATGCACGAGATTGAGACATCTCTGCATTAAATGTACGAGATTTGGTTCTATCCTTTATAATTTTGTCATGACTGGGAGAGCTAAAACTAGGGCTAATATGCTCACATCACCATCCTGGCATTGTACGCCAACCAGGCTATTTTCAACTATAGAAGCACGCCGTATGCTATCTCCTCGAAATACGCCAACCGGGCTATTTTCAACTATAGGAGCACGCTGTATGCTATCTCCTCGAAATACGCCAACTCAGGCTATATTTGCAAAGGTGCGTGATAAGGCTATTTAGCCCTGAATACGCTCAAGACCTCAGTCAGGAAGGATAATTGGCTATCTTTATGCTGGTTACCTATTAGACAGCTATTTGACTTTTACGCCAACAAGACAACTATTTGGCTTTTACGCTAACAATACAGTTATTTGGCTTTTATGCCAACCATCTCTACGCGAGGGGCAGTTACCTACGTGGCTTGCATTCCGTGATCTTCGAGAGGCAGTTATACGCGTTACCTTATAATGGGACATGTGTCATACGCATATTCAGAGGATCATTAGAACGTGGGTAGCAGTTATTATAACCGCCGCGTAAAAGATGCAACTCTCTCCACAGTTTGGCTTCTACGCCGCATGGACAGTTATGGTGACTGATCTCTATAAATAGAGACCTCTGGTCACAGTGAAAAAGAGGGGGAAGAGGGGAGGAAAAGGGTAGAAAAGTAGGTTGAAAGATTGAAGAGAGGATCAAGATCAGAGATCAAGAGATTATAGAGAGAGAGCACAGACAGAGAGCGTTGATTGACAACTTTGGCAACGAGAATTCAATCCCTCCTGCAATCTTTGAAGCTTCTTCTTCTTCTACAGCACTTCTTCCTCATCGTGTGGTCCAAGGGACAAAGTGATCGACCGCAGGTCAGACTCCTATAGCAAATTTTCTCCAGAATCATTTTTATTGTACTTAACATCCTCGTATAGGATTAATTGTACTCTTTTATTTTCTTGTTTGTAAACAAAGAAAGGGTTTTGTATAAACCTAGTTTTATTCTTTTGTTTATCATCAAACACAACGAGCCTTTGAAAGTCTAAGTCTGAACTCCTGAAGGGCCAAGACTGGAAATTCTTTACCTCAAATGAGTCATCTATGAGCAAAGCGGGTTGGCTTGTTGCACTTGTGTCGTTTGAATCGGCTATCCGCTTGAACGGAACGGGTCGTTACATTATATACCACTCAGAAAAAAGTCTCATCCTCGAGACTTTCTGAGCGCAAACCGTTCTATCGCAATCTATCGAATCTATCTCAAGCATAGCAATCGGTACCACTAAATCCGTTCGAACACAATTTTCTACTCGTTCCTTATACTGTGTCACGTATTTGTTGGGTCTGTCTCATTGAATGACTCTATCATTCAATCCAAGCTCTGACTCAGTCTCTCCTGCGCCTTAGAGCGGAATATATATCGCTTAATGCGGGGTACAGTATGATCCATATTGAACAACGATCTAAGGCTGAGGCAAACTTATCCTAATTGTTATACTCGACCATGCGAATCTAACATATTCACTTGAACTAGCATTCGAGATCAGCATATCGCGAGTCTGAATCATGCACATATTCAAAGCGTCCCTCAAACATATGCATGTCAACCAACTTAGCGATAACGAAGTCTTTGTACTCGAGTTCAACATATCACTGAGTCTTGGATCGTTCACACGTTCAAGACGTCCCTCAAACATATGCATTCAACCAAACTTAGCGATAGTGAAGTCGAACAAGCTACTTGCGAAAAGTCTTAAGGGTTCTCGTCTTACTAATCACGATAATACCCTTAACAGGGTCAAAATAAAATCCAAGTCATTCCAATCCCACTCAAATCAAGTATTGTACTACTGTCAAGCACGATCTATCTGATCTACCGATAAACGTCCATTCCATTTGTCAAACATAACAGACACTTACCATTCCAAGTCTAACTCTAAGTCATGTTGCCCTAGTTCTGTGGCTTGCTCAAGCAATGCTCTAAAGTCGGTCACACAAGTTCTTTCACTCGGCACAGGTCGTCTGCCTAATTACTAGGTCAGCTCACAAGGTCATAGGTACAAGTTCAAGCATATGATTCATCGTGCAAATTCGTCGCACGATGCTAGCCCCAATTCCTAAGGTTAAACCATTGTTCATTTGCATGGAATATTCTACCCAAGCTCTTTCACTCAGATTTTTAAACATCGAGCACAGATCATCCTACCCACATTAACACGTTCGTTTGTACAGGGTTCGAGTCTGTTCAGTCAAACCCATGATATATCCAAGATGAATGACAAGCCTAGCAATTCGCATAGTCTATCTCCTCAAGCATGTTTGATAGAACACATATATCCATTCTAAGTCTAGACCACCAAGCCATGATTCAATTCTAAATCTTCGATCATAACTCTAAGTCGTCCAACCAGATTCATGTATCCGCTCACGAAACCATCAAGCGTGACTTACTCCAGGTTCTAGACTAACTCATCCTTGAAACGCTTTCGATTCACTTGTATTCCAAAATTTGTCTTATCATATCGAACCACAAGTCAAGACGATCCTTCAATTGTCACACTCCGATCTCCCATAAGTTCGATCATCCTCGTAGGACGTGAGATCATCATGCCAACGCTCCCGCTGGATAATCGTCCTAATCCGGGAGTTACGCATGTACGAGCATGAAATTACGCTCGCACAAGACAAGAACGTCGAACTTTATGGTTATCATCGAAATGATCGAGACACCTTATCATTTACAGTTTGCTCCATCCAAGATATATATCCTTTCTTCATTTCATGTCCGTTCATGTCGTGATCATAATTCGTTTAGCAAAATCATCCAACTTCAATATTTTCGTTCAATAATTTCATAGTCTACTTCTAGCATTCCTCAAGCGACTAGGTTCAAAACCTCAAGCCAAAGTCTAACCACTTTGTTACATTCCATTTCTTCGAGTTCGTTTGGAATAATCACCGAACATGTTCCCGTGAGTTCAATTATCCCGTAGTATAATCGTTCTCGGTTGGGACAGATTGTCGAGAGTTATCTTTTCGAACTAGATTCAAGATCGTTCTTACAAACTCCAGATCAAATCCGTTATCGTTTACCTCTTTCATCGAACCACGATATTCCTTACTTGTATCAATTCGTATTATCTTCCAATTATCGATACTATGCCAAGTCTATTGATTCAAAATAACAATATCCGTTCTCGGGCTAACTCCTATCGAGTGATATCCTACTCAAGTTTTAATCCGTTTGATTCAATTTGAAATCGCTCGTACGATCCATCAAGTTTCCACTAAGTTTCCTTGACCAAGATATCGATTTCATTACCTTGAATCCTAATTCGATATAAGCCTTATCACTTGTTCAAGACATTCTCAAATCGTTCAAACCAACTATCGCACGAGACCTATGAATTCACTTGAACATTTCTAAAATGATCCATACACCACTTAGGAATCGAGTCACCCAATAAAACCCTCAATCGTGTTCGCGTCACTCGCTAGCATATTCACCAAGTTGTTCCTTAGAACTCCTACGTGATACCTAAGCATCTTCTGATAAATCTTAGTCTCGTGTATATTCATGTTGATAATCATCCAAGTAAAGTATATTTGATTTGTATCTGCCGACACGAAATACCGTCCGAGCTATTTTCCAAAATCCAAGCATGATTCTCTATATTTGCCTTAGCGATAAACTGATAAGGTTTATATCGGTTGCCATTCTAAGTCTGGCTTGTCCTTATCTGAATGGTATCCCAACCTCACTAGCAAACTTGCTCGCACCTAAGGGTCTTGGTACGCGATACTCAACACAACTTAGCCGAAAGGCTGTGTGCATAGTTAATCGTCCGAACGATATTCTATCTCGTACACTAACCAGCTTGGTAATCATGTATAGGTATTCGGATTCGCACATAATTTGCAAATTCTAGCACGAGTATATTCCCACAAGTCTAACACAGGTCGGAACAAGGGTCTTCGCATAACTATCCAGTTCAAGCAATCATACCAATCACATGCACTTTTAAATTTATTTAGACTCATTGCATGGAACATCCCAACTGGTCAAGGAGAGAGAGTGTATGCACATAACCCACGAATGAGCTTTCGAAACTGATAAAATCGATAAGAAGTCCAAAGACGTAAAGCCAATGCTCTGATACCAACATGTTACGCCCCAATCTCCCGCAGGAATCGGCCGTCCCCAGTAGTCGCGAATCATCGCGCCAGCGCTCCCGCGGGACGATCTTTCCCATCTGGACGTGATGCCGCACGAGCACAAGCTGCGCCCTTGCAAGGTCATAATCCGAACATGCGGTAAAATGACTAAGCCACAGAGTCGCACAGATAGTCCGAATGCAACAAAATAAGAAACGAATAGGCGATTGGTAACAAGTTCACAGAGTTGTCATAGCGGAAGCATTGAATAACACAAGTATGGAAGTAAAATAAGAATTTTATTGATATTGAACAAGTATTACAAGCGGCGCTAGGCAGAGATTACAAGTCGCTCAAGTCCTCTCTCTCAAAACAATAAAAGCGTGCCAAGTGGCTACAATTTCGAAATGATACATAGGCGATGTTCCAACATTATGTCTTGTATATGTGCTTCAGTTCCGGACGCAACACTCCAAGGCTCCAGAGCGAACTCCACGCCTTAGCACGCACGAAGGGGTTTCCGCACCGAACGAGGTTCTCCCGTACCGTGCAAGCAATTGGGTGGGTTATCAGTACATGAATGCACTGGTGGGGAGGCTTCTCGTCCGCTCGACAAATTCAAACACGTTATATAGGTTCCGTGCACCATCTATTAAGTTATCTTTCTAATCTTTCCTTAGGATCAGTTTCATGGCATAATGAAAGGCCTAACTCGTGTGGCAGTGCACCGTGCGATATAAGAGTAACACGGCAAGACTTACCAACTTATCATCCATCCTTCCCTGTCCAAGGAAAACCATGTTAAACCAAGCATGGATATATATAATAAAATCCATGGGGCAATCGCATAAGCAACACACAAGTGTCACGAGCGAGGTTCTGTTTCAGGTGCACGAGTTACACGGGTACTCGAGTGTGTTGCAGAAGATGTTCAAGTGTTCAAATATATACAAGTGTCTTATACTTATAATTGTTCAGGGTGTTACAGATTACTGGATGCTATGCAATGACTCCTACGCGGATTGCCGCTAGGCGATGATGACTTATTTATATGAACATGAGTCGTTGGCATAGCCATAAAGGACGAGTTATAGTCTTTGACGATGATGGTATGCAACGAAAGTATACGGTGCGCTAAAAGACATCCCGTCCAGCACACAGACTATTAGTCTTTTGAGCGAGGATGGCGCGGCGTGAGCGAAGACGCCATCCTGCTCGCATACGAAAGGCTGCACGAGCTCCATCCGGATCAGATCGGCCTCGGTGCCTCGGAGACCGTCCGTGGAACGAGATTCAAGAATCTCCCTTGTTGCCAAGTTGTCCGTGACATGCAAGTCTTGGGTCTTCCATATTCACAACATGACATGATAATCCTTGATTCTTGCTCTGAACGAGTATTGCTCCACAAGCTATAATTCTTGCTTTACTTGACATGATTCTCGTTCAGAGTTCAACTTGACTTGATGCATTCCCCTGGTTCGGAAACTGCCTTAGCGACCTAACGGTCCCGAATGCTTGCATGTTCATATTATACAAGGACTATTTGATAGTCTTCTGGCTAACTAAATGCATGCACGATATGGAGTGTTACTGAATCGTGGCATAAAATTATGTGACAAGCATTGAAACGAGACAAACGAGTACAAGATTACAATGTAAGCAAACAAACATGCATTTATATGAAACATAAACATTTACGTTAGCACGAGTCTAAGGGTAGTGCGAGGAGTGAAACCGTACAAGGACCTATTGAGCAACATAATCTACAAGGCATAATGTGTAAACAAGTGAAGCAGTGCACTACGAAGAGTATGTAATGATCTACTCAAGGCATAGCGACGTCTACTTGCACGAAGTTAAGGTAGCTTGCGAGGGTCCAAGTTACAAGCCAAGTTTCATTTTCATTTTCTAACACAAACAATACAAGATGGAATTATTCCCTTAGCTAGGTGCGTTGTATTTTTTATTAGCATGCAAGGGATGATTCACATAGCAACTAGCATGTATCGTCCATATTTTAAGTGTGCTGACTAAGCTAAGACAAGTTCATCGTAGCGACCCACCTTAACGAAGATTCGCCTCGGTCGAACGATACTCCGAACGAGCTTTTGAAAGTCTAAATTCGAACTCCTGAAGGGCCAAGTCTGCAAATCATTTGCCTCAAACGAGTCATCTCGCTGAGCAAAGCGGGTCGGGTAGTTGCACTTGCGCCATTTGAATCGGCTATCCGCTTGAACGGAACGGGTCGTTACAATTGATCTGGAACTACTTTCTTGAGTTCAAAATCAAAAACCATAACAAAATTTTTATTATAGCTCAAACATCAGCTAATGAACAAAGTCTCTTATTGTAATGTCCACATTTCCTGCTGATGTAACTAAATTCAATACTCATCAATTTATTTACATTTTCAATTTATTTACATATAAAAACAGAACAGATAGAATTGACTTTGTCCGTCTTGTTCAAAAAATCTACTACCATTAAATCACTGTAAGAGATCTGATAAGCTGGCTGCACAATTTTGCATTTAGGTACTTCTTGTTTGAGGTAGAATCCCTTTCCTACCGTGCCTTGAACAAAGTTGATGGAATCTACAATAATATTACATTATAGTTAAGGTCTCCTAGTATATGCCCAAAACAAATTCCATGGCATTCCATAAAAATGTGAACATTCATAATGATAAAATTAGAGAATCAGTACCAGAAAAATTATAGAATATATCCACTAAACTATGATTAACCTACCTTGACATGATGTGGCATGATCTTTATGTCGAAAGGTACATGAAGCCAAGCCTCAGGTGGGTACAACAAGAAGTTTTCAGGCTTACTGGTATACACATCTGCATATTGATGGATATGATAAGCAAATGCTGATTCCTGGCCAGTATCTGTTAGGAAGGTAGCACCAAAGGAACTATTAAACATCCTCCTCATCAGGGATCGACACTGTTGTCTTTCCTTGTTCAGTTCATCTAATAACGCATCGTAAGCTTGTCCACTCCCACTATTGGCTACTGTTGCGTGAAATTTACCAAGCAACTCTTGTATGATGTGAAATTTTGCCTGGGCAACAAAAAGATTAAATGCACATTATTCTTGGCTTTGATAAGGAAATTGTACAAGAAAACTAACTGAACCTGAAATATATAAATAAATAATAATAAAAACAAGAAAATACTTTTCCTTATGTAATTGTTTTCGGTAACATTTTGGTAATTTTTAGTCTGCTACGGGTGAAACCTGGACAAACTTTGACTAAAATATGACAAAACTTTCCACACTTCCCCAAAACATTTCCAATATTGGCCGGAAACTGGTCAAAACTTTTGATAAAAAGCGCCAAATTGGATGAAAGCATTCCAAAATTTGCAAAAAATGGACAGTGTGCACTTGATTTAGTTACTTATGCGTCGTTCTGTGAAAACATTTCCAGGCATATATATGTTAATTTGTTGACAAAATATTGTAATTATCATGTTCAGTTTCATAGAAATCATGCAGTTAGGCATCTATTTACTTAAACCAACACAAACTAAAATATTGTAATTATCATGTTCAGTTTCATAGAAATCATGCAGTTAGGCATCTATTTACTTAAACCAACACAAACTATGTATGAGATAATATTTGAAGTTCAAGTTCTAAAATTTTTATAACATTTTAATATAATTCAAATTTACATCCAATATCTGAAAAGATGAAACTCTCCAATCTGAAACCACCAAAACTACAGCGATATTCTCATAGAAAGAGGTCCGATACCAATAGTGAATCCACATTTTAAAATGTGACTAATACATGAAAAACATGTATCGAGTGACTGATCAGATTACTGACCAACAGAATTGTTGATGCAAAGTCAACATATGTTGCTCTATAAAGTGTAGCAAATTCGGGTCAGATTCATAAGTTTCTAATTACCAGGTTGATTTTCAGAAGGAATCTTGAAGTGGGGCATGCACAAATTGTTCAGCAGACCATATTTAACAAATATCAAAGAATAACCTCCAAAGTTGTGAAGTTCAGAAATTTGAAGAAAAGGAAGATTCTAGTAGGCCTTCTGTAAAAGATCAGAAGCTCATGATCCAATATTTTGCGAAAAAATACATTCCCTTTTAAAAGTTTCATGTAACAGGACCCCACTAGGGCAGTTTCTGCAAACTTGGTAAAACAACTTCGTCTGATAGTGATATCGCATTTGTATAGTGTACCTGACCCTAAACTTTCACATTTGCAACTGTTATAGTTCATATCACTACATCAAAACTGTTAAAGTGTTGGCAGGGCATGAGGGTTATATATTTATATTATTCAACACACTACCGCAGGTCGAACACCCGTTTTATGGGATGAGAACTGGATTCACTCTACGGTATAATTTCTATGAAGTCCACCGAAAATGCCCACTAGAGAGGTTGAACTTATTGTTCTGATACCATGTTAAAATCAAGGTTCAAAGTATCGGTATCGGAATCGGTATCGGACCATTCCTATGAGTATCGGGATCGGCGGTATCGGTAGTATCGGCGGTTTCGGATCGGAGTATCGGATTTTTTGGTATCGGAAAGCAAACAACTATTAGTAAATTATTAACATTTAAAAGAATATATTTTATATATTTATGCATAATTTAAAGTATTTTCAGTATTGTTTCTTAGTATTTTTGATATTGAATGAAATAGTAGTCATCCTTGTTGATTGATTTATATGCGATAGATAAGTTTTCCTCTTTTATATGTTTTTACAACCTTACTATACTTTTACATCCTTTCTAATTGGTCTTTTTAATTCAAATTTTTTTGCCGAATTGACTGAAAAAAGACCTCTAATGTCGGTATCGGTCAGTATCGGGTATCGGTCTGTATCGGATCGGGACATGCCAAACTGTATCGGTATCGGCCGTATCGGATCGGTATCGGCCGATACTTTAAACTATGGTTAAAATCCTCACCGCTACACAAAATATCTAAAGTGGTAGTCAGGGATGAGGGCTAGATTATATTATTCAACAACAAAGAAGGTTATGCAATGCATGTTGGTTTAGCATCATCAAAAGGCTAAACAAAAAATTGTTGCCAAACAGTCAACAGATTGGTTAAATTCAAGCGTAGAAATTTATCTATTATACTCACAGCTTGTTCAGTATTTATGATCAAGACTACTAGAGAATATTCAATGGGTAGTTAGCATGTGTTACTATGGCATCAGGTTAATATTCTATAGTATGTGCATTACCATACATAGCAACATTAACATAAATTGACTACTATTCAATGCCAAAAACATAAACTAGGATATTACATACTTGAGTACTATTCAATGACAAATGTCAAACTGAATCCTAGATGGTCTGACTGATACTCTGTGAAAAGCATATGTATAGTAAATCATGATGCAAACAAGATAAGAAAGGTATACTGTAGAATATGTAATATAAAACGAAAAAGGTAGACAAAGTTGAATTGATTACCTGCTGAAACCGATAGCCCTTATCATTCTGTATACGTATTTCACTCTGCAATGAGGAATAAAATCTTATATTAATTAACTCCATTTCAGTAACTCATGCCATAGAAACTTACTACTCAAAATTAACAAAAATAAAATATAATACAGAAAAAACTAATAAGTTAAATCACCCATCATTTATATTTATAGCCTTAAATATTTTAGATATTTAAAGGATATATTTCACAGATTGAGAAGACACTGAACTACTCCTTCAGAAACTTCTCTATAAAAGGCCCTTCACCAATTAGAATAGTAAGCATCAGTGCTCCATTAGGTAGTCATGGGATACTTCTTTAACTAAAGATTCTTAATTATATATTAGCATAACAGTAAATGAAATGCCACCTAGTACAGTTTTGAAACTTCTTTTCAATGTTCTGGAAAAGCCACCTACAAAGTCTCTATATAACGTCGCCAACACGGCCAACATCTCACTAGATAGTGTCATGACAAAAAATGTTGTTTGATTTCCTCATTGGCCATGAGAATGGAAATTTCTATGAGAAGGTCGACAACAAGGACCCAACTTTTCTTGTAACTTATATAAGTAGCCATTTTCTTCCATCCCAATAAATCATCAGTCTAACTCCGCCGAGAAAATTTGAATGAACTGATAATAACATTTTTGTAATATCGATATCAAATAAAGTTGAAGCAGATCCTCTTAAGCTACCGACTAGTCATATATGGACTTTTCTTTAAGAAAATATATTTAGTGAGGAAATATATTTACCAAGATAAGACGTGTGTTACTATGTAGAATAAACTAATATCCAAATTGGACTGGGTGACAGCGGCTCACAGACAATTCTAATCCTAGTTTTTAGCGACTAAAGTAAAGCTCAATGATCTTATATAACCGGCAGGCTCCCCCAGGTTGCAACACAACAAGAGTAAACCTAACGCGAAAGAGGAAGAACTTGTCCAAGGTCCTGGAGTTCATGCCTATCAGGTTATCTAAACAATATACAAATTCCTGATGGAGACCATCTTAGTAGCAGTTATTGAGAACGAACGGGTGTTTTAAACTCCCAGGAATTAATATCGTGCATTGCATGATGCTGATACAAGAAACTTGGCAATCCATTTGAAGAGAAACACATGCGTCAGGAATGGTGCTATTGCCAAATTTATGTGGAGTAGGCATAACACAGGCTTAGATGGCTTTTCATCTGAGTTACTTCAATTGGAGCAAGATATTCCAACATATGGATTCAATGTATTATGGAATGTGTTTCAATGGTTTCGGCGGTTAGAAAAAGAAAAAGAAAAGAAAAAAGATCTTGGCGGTATATGATAACATCTCCACGTGTTGCTCACCTTAAATGGAGTGAAATATGGTGATAATTGTACTGCTACATTAACATGCATAATCAGTAATTTTGCATTTTTTTATGACAACACTATTTTATTTCAAATTTGAAATTGTGAATAGGAAAAATGGAATTATAACCGAGAGCATTTCTAGCAAATTCTGTTAAGTTAATTATATTTTATATTATAATTATACATAAAAACTACAGCGGATCGACCCTAAGAATAAGATAAGGATAAAGATATAACATTCATGGTTTTCTGGTCACTGAGTAACATAACTGATGTTCGCCAACATCCACCTATCTGGGAGAATGAACAGAAATGAACTCTACTCACTCAAGGTTGTCTGGACCAGTAGCCTTGTAGGTCACATTTGGTAAGCAATAATGAACCAAAGACTGAATGGACTAGAAAGGAATCCATTCCACAATGGAGTGGAATATTTATTCCTATTACCATGTTTAGTTGCCGGTCTGCTAAAACCCAGAATCAAAAGGTCGTGTCCAACCATTCCAACCTCATGGACAACTCAACATAGTAACACAAAGCCAACCTGACACCAACTCTCTGTCAACCTCCCTGCAACTCGCTACCATGTCGGTTTCATGTGTAACTCGGTGTTTTAAAAAGCTCTAAGTGGTCCTAGGCGAGTTGCCTCGCCTCATCGCCTGGGAATGCCTAGGCACGCCTAGACTAGCCCGGAGAAAAGCGTCACTGGACACCTTCTCAAATTTCCTTTTCATACCATATTTTGCCACTTTTGTAGCTAATATTAGGTTATACAAATATGTCATATATACATAAAAACTCATCAAACATGTTTTTTTTTTTTTACCTTTTAGATAATATAATAAAGAAAAGAACTAGTAATAGAGAACAACAAAGTAACTTAACAATATCACAAAATAATCTATGAAATGACATTAAGTTTAAAAACAATAACATGACTCATAAGTCATTATGATAGAAAACAAATTGTTCAAATAATAATAAAAAGAAAATAATCAACGAATCAATGGTCCACATTCCTAAATGACTTAAATAATCATTCTTCTCCCTACTTAATCATCCATCATCCATCTTCATCATCTAAGTCTAAGAGATCATCATCATGAATATGATCATCAATATCGTCATAAAAAAATGATATCTTATTTTCTTTTTCTTTTTAAAATTGTCTATTTAGTTAGTAACTTTGTTAAAACTTAAAAAAAGAGGATTAGGGGGGTGAAATAGCATCTCTCGCCTTTTGGACGTCTAGGCGCGCATGGACGGGCACCTTTAACAACAAAGTTCGAATCCACCACCTATCTCAATACAACCTGGTGTTCAAACTTGTCGCGAGCAATGCCAACCTCACCCAGCGTCGACCTCTCGGCAACACGGTATAATAATATGCATGTTGCAATAAATATCCAAATTGCAATTGATATCATCGTAACAAAAACCAACTGCGAACTTCATTGTAGCACACAACCAACCTATCACAAATCAATCGCACCCCTACACCAATTTTAGCATGACAAGAATCTGTGTGTGAGAGACAGTGGAGTTGGAACGAGGCACCTACAGAAGGAGAGAAAGGAAGCTTGGGCGATGATAGGAGAGAGAAAAGGTAAGGTGGTGAATCAGTGACATGAACATGAGAGGAAATTGAGAGAAAGAAGTGTTGGGTCCCTTTCGAAGTTTATCCTGGATTAGCTTTTCCCTCTCGTACAAGTAAAATATGGGATCGTAATTCCTATAATGGGCTATATCGTGGAATGCCCTTTCCTATGTAAACTAAACATGGAATGAGGAAGATAAGTTGGAAAGCCCGTCTATTCCAGCTCATTGAACCCAAAATACAAGGGAACATGGAGCAAGTTAACAAAAGTAAATTCTAAGTCATATAAATTCTAAGTCATATGTGGATAAAGTGTCACTCTAGCACAAATATATCTGCCCAATGGGGAGTTGCATATCCCTATAAATAATAATAGATCCCTATTTTTTGAAACTGGTCACATCAACATTTATTCCAAGGAATGATGAGATAGAAAATCAATTGAACATTTGGAACATACCCTAGGAACCGTGTTTTTGATCCTGTGACCCCAAACTTGCGGGTTCGTGGCTCAAATAGCTATAAGTGACGAGCCAAGTTCAACATCAATCGAATGATAAGTAAAAAGATAATAAAATCAATTTAGCATCAAAATGAAGCATACACGAGTAAGTCATTCTAGGATTTGCTAAAATAATTTCCATAGTAGACTCACACACATATACATAAAGGTACACAATATCAGTATCGGCAGTGCCGACAGTTTCACATCGGAGTACCGGATCTTCGTTTCAGAAAGCATGTATTTTAAAAACCTCAAGAAAAAATATTTGATACAATTAGACATAATTTAGTATATTGCATGTTGTATCACGATAGTTTTAAATGAAATAACATTTCACTTGCAATACATACTATTGTTTGTTTACTTGCGTTTAGACATAGTACAACCACAATAAGTAATTTAGAATGGAATAATACTAATATTGAAGTTTATAGATATATCAAGGAATCCTATCGACATCCTATAATATTGTTTGTCAATTTTCGGCACAAATTAATCGTCGTGTTGGCATTATTTTTTTATTCTTCTATCTTTTTTTCGTTCATTTTTTCTATATAGAATCGACTCGGAAAGAGTTCTCCCATGTCGGAATCAACTATAGGTTTCGGATCATGACATGCCAAAACCATACATATCTGCCAATATTGCAATATATATATATATATATTGTTGAGTTATATGTTAAGTTGAGTTTAGTCCCACATGGCCATATCGGGTAGACTAATAGGGAGAGGGGTTAGCCTCTCCTATATAATGTACTCCCCTCTCCTTTTAATGAATAAATCTATCATTCACATTCTATACCGACTAATTGATGGGATTCAGATTCCCAATTCTGCAGAGGAGGGTCTTAAACATCCCGGCTGGCGTGTTGCTATGGAAGAGGAAATAAAAGTACTTCGGAAGAACCATACATGAAAGTTGGTTGATTTACCTCGTGATAAGAAGGCAGTGGGTTGCAAATGGGTGTTCAATATTAAGGTAAAACCGGATGACACTCTTGATCGTCTAAAGGCTCGTCTGGTGGCAAAATGTTATTCTCAGACCTATGGTCAAGATTATTTTGAGACATTCTTCTCAGTTGCTCGAATGACCTCTGTGCGCGTCCTCTTGGCCTTAACTGTTCGCTATGAGTGGTCGTTGCTACAGCTGGATATCAAAAATGCTTTTCTTCATGGAGATCTTGACGAAGAAATATATGTGGTGCAACCTCCCGAATTTGTTGCAAGAGAGGGTAAAGTGTGTCATCTGCGGAAGGCCCTTTATGGTCTTAAACAATCACTTCGTGCATGGTTTGGTCGTTTCACAAATGTGGTTATTCAGTTTGGCATGTGTCAATCAAAGAAGGATCATTCAGTATTTTACCGTCAGACATTAGCTAGGAGGTTACTACTCGGTGTCTATGTGGACGATATTGTGATTACAGGAGACGACAGTCAGGACATTGCAGAACTAAAAAAGTTTCTAGGAGAACAATTTCAAACCAAGGATTTGGGATCGTTGAACTATTTTTTTGGCGTAGAAGTCACACAGAGTAAGCATGACATTGTAATGTCTCAGAGAAAATATATGCTTGACATCATAAATGATGCAGGAATGATGCAAGCTAAGGGAGCAACCTCGTCCATGGACCCAGGAATAAAGTTACTTCCCGACGAGGGGACACTGATGACCGATCCGGATCAATATCGTCGAGTAGTTGGGAAACTCAACTACTTGGCCGTTATGACTCGTCCAGACATTTTCTTTACCGTCAGTGTTGCAAGTAGATTCATGTCTTCACCACGAGTTCCACATTGGGAGGTATTTCTCAGAATTCTGCGCTATCTAGTTCAGAATCCGGAAAAAAGAATTCGGATGGAGAATAAGGAACATACTTATGTTGAGTGCTTTACTGATGCTGACTAGGTGCCCGTCTTACGGATAGACGGTCTACATCTGGCAAATCGGTCTTCATTGGTGGGAACTTGGTATCATAGAAGAGCAAGAAGCAGAGTGTGATCGCACGATCAAGCTCGGAAGCGAAATATCGGACAATTGCTCATGGTACAACAGAGGTGCTATATCTGCATCATCTTCTATAGGAACTGGGAGAAGAAGCAAGATATAAAGTAGCAGAGATATGGTATGATAACCAGTCTGCTATTCATATTGCTACTAATCATGTATTTCATGAAATGACAAAGCACATTGAAATCGACATTTACTTTGTTCGTGATGAGTATCAGAAAGGGATGATAAAGTTTCACCACGTGAGGACCGACGATCAGATAGCTGATATATTTACAAAATCTCTTCTAGATCTTCGGGTTCAATTTCTCTGTAACAAGTTGGGCATGATTGACATCTATGCTCCAGCTTGAGGGAGGGTGTTGAGTTATGAGTTAAGTTGAGTTTAGTCCCACATCGGGGAGGGGTTAGCCTCTCCTATATAATGTACTCCCTTCTCCTCTTAATGAATCAATATATTGTTCACATTATATATATATATATATATATATATATATATATATATATATATATATATTTGAAATAGTAATTTTATTATAATTTTTGACAACCTAATAGCCCACAACACGGTCTGGAGGCCACCAACCCGGCCCAAAGGCCACAACCCGACCTGGAGGCTGCACCCGATCCGCTCCAACCCGCCTCGCGCATACCAGATCCCCGCTCCATGGCTATAAGTTTGGAGCGGAGAGAGAGAGAGAAGAGGAGAAAGGAGAAAATGAGAAGAAAGTGCAAGAGCTTAATCCCTATATTGTACCTCATGTATATTTATTATTAATATGTATGATGATAAATACACCCACAATTATTTCATTGTACCCATATAAGATAAATAACAATAATAACTCTTAACACCCTCCATCAAGATGGAATATAGAAATCAGACATGTCCAGTTTGCTACATAACTCAGAAAATAGACATGAACAAGTGATTTGGTGAGAATATCATCTAAATGATCCCAAGATCAAACATATGGAGTGGCAACATGCTTCTTCAGCAAGAAATCATGAACAAAATGATAATCCAACTCGATATGCTTAGTGCGCTCATGAAACATTAGATTACTAGCGATGAAAATTGTATTGGTTGTTACAATACATCTCCATAAGGATAGGAACCATAATTTCCATTTCATGAAGAAAAGATTGCACCCATATTATCTCAGAAGTTGTATAAGCCATTGTAGAGTTGAATAATATAATGATTATTATAGAAGAGAGGGTTACATATATATAGGAGAGGCAGATCAAACTTTATTATCCCCTTTTTATACAAATCCCACTCACTATTGTTCTATTCGATATGGGACTAAAGCCCAATACCACTACTAATACTTCCCTGAAGCTGGAGCATAGATGTCAATCATGTCCAGTTTGTTAGACAGAAATTGAACCCGATGACCCAAAAGATACTTTGTGAAGATATCGGCTATCTAATCACCGGTTCTCATATGGTAAAATTTTATTATCCCCTTTTTATACTCATCACGGACAAATTGCTATCAAACTTTATTATCCCCTTTTTATACAAATCCCACTCACTATTGTTCTATTCGATATGGGACTAAAGCCCAATACTACTACTAATACTTCCCTGAAGCTGGAGCATAGATGTCAATCATGCCGAGTTTGTTACACAGAAATTGAACCCGATGACCCAAAAGATACTTTATGAAGATATCGGCTATTTGATCACCGGTCCTCATGTGATAAAACTTTATTATCCCCTTTTTATACTCATCACGGACAAAGTGATGTCGATTTCAATGTGCTTCGTCCTTTCATGAAATACATTATTGGTAGCAATATGAATAGCAGACTGGTTATTACACCACATATCTACTGCTTTAGATCTTGTTTTTTCTCCTAGCTCTTGTAGAAGATGCTACAAATATAACACATATGTTGTGCCATGAGCAATGGCTCGATATTTTGCTTTCGAACTTGACCGTGCTATCACACTCTGCTTCTTGCTTTTCTACGATACCAAGTTTCCGCCAATAAATATCGAGTAGCCAGATGTAGACCATGATCCGTCAGACTTTGCACCCCAGTCAGCGTCGGTAAAGCACTCAATACGAGTATATCCATGATTCTCCATCCGAATTTCTTTTTCCAAATTTTGGACTAGATAGCGCAGAATTCTGAGAACTACCTGCCAGTGTGGAACTCGTGGAGAAGCGATAAATCTACTTTCGACACGACGAAGGAAATGTCCGGACGAGTCATAACCGCAAATAGTTGAGTTTTTCAACCACTCGACAATACTTATCCAGATTGGTCATCAAGACCCCCTCGTCTGGGAGTAGCTTTGCCCCTTGATCCATGGACAAAGTTGCTCCCTTGGCTTGCATCAGTTCTGCATCATTCGTATCTCCAGCACATACTTTCTCTGAGACATTACAATGTCCCGCTTACCCTGTGTGACTTCAATGGCCATGTCATATCCCAGTACCGGAATACGGAGACGGAGATGGCCAGCTCCTCCGTACAAGGTACAGAACATCGTACGGCGATCACGGCTGTAACTAGACAAGGGGGTGCATACTATTAACAAGTCACTTAGGGTCATAACATTTATTGTCTCAATCAGTCAAACATGAATAGCAAACATAGAACATGTATGATAAAGCTGAAAGGCGTCCCAATCGCCCTATCAAAATATTCTAAAAACCAGCTATACAAAAATAAAAAGCTAGCAGAGTAGCAAAAGTACATGACCATGATCAGCTGCAGCCTGATTAATTACATTCATGTAAGAAACTAGATGTCCAGATCTACGGCTAACAAGTGTCGGTGGCTAAACGCCCAAAAGAGAAAAATGTATAATATCGAGCAGGGAAGAAACCCACTCGTGTCCCTCAGAGGCCATCCGTCTGGTGCGTGTCATTGTTCAAGGGGAAGTACGCTGGATCCTTGGGTGCTGGCTCTAAACCTGGCCATGCAAAACCAGTGGGGTTAGACCTCAAATAGCAAGTACCATATATGACGCACGAATGAAGAAACAAAACCATATATATATATATATATATATATATATATATATATATATATATATATATATATAGTTTTTTGTCTCATAGTTTCGGTCCATAGCTTATCGTGATACAACAATCTAACCCTACAACCAAACAAGGACAAGGGTTAGACCATCGCACCATGATAGTCCGTGTCCTTAAACTATTCAACAGTAGATACAACCACAGCAAGTTCAATTACAGTAACGGCTAATCACTTGTACGACTTGTTAGGTGGAGTCTAGGTTATCCCAGAGACATTATGCATGCAATAGGAATCTCCATATCTAACCATGTGCTAGCAAGGCTAGCTGTCCCATGAATCACAGTATAGCACGTAGTAATTATGCACCGGTCCCTCGCAAGGCTACCGTGCTAAGATCGCATAAAACACATAGTACAATATAATAGTCGGATATCGCAATCCACTAATGAGGATTTAAACAATATCCGAATGTTGGCTAGCCTGCACTCCCCGGATGAATATTTGAGGGTGCTAGTTAAGCGCGATATCGGAATTTCGTCCCTCCCAATGCTCTATAAGTTTTAGTTGCCTAGTTAACCCTACAGTTAGCTGGAATCACATGACGTGGTCACATGTTATTCCCCTTAAATGTCGTAACGCAGTACGGGCACGCAAGATACGAATCCACTGTCTTTTGATAGTTCAATTTGGATTCAACCAGCGTGATGCAACAATCAACATAAGTCCTAGCCACGCTTAGTTATCGACCAACTATGATGTCCATGCTGGAGGAATCGTTTTGTATCACATGCCGCATAGCACGTAGGTACACCTCGGTGTAAAATATGTAACATAATCGTGTAGGAACACTTAGCACGTAGGAACATGTAGCACGTAGTAAGTGTATCAGCACGGATACCAATAGCCGGGTCAAGTTACCAATCATTGGTAAATCACATGAGTTCCAGCACATAGCAACAAATTAGATTAAGTCAGGCACATAGGTGGTCATAGTCACTTGGCGCATGGTCTAGTTCTGCCCCTAGTCGGGTCAGGCACATGATCACTTAGTTCTCATACACTTACAATCATTAATATCACCCATAAGATCACAAAATCTAGTCGAACATCCAAACCAAGCAAGTCAATAAAACACGTGTATAGAGCCGCATAGGAATCAGGAACACATAGGATCAGTGTCGTATAGGAGTCAAGGCCGCATAGAGGTCGATGTCGCGTAGGATCTAGGCCGCATAGAGTCAGGCCGCATAGGTCAAGGCCAAGTCCACTCCTTGGGACAAGTGTTGAGTGACGACCAATAAATGTGTCAGTAAAGTGACTGAAATGAGTGATATGTCAAGTCAAAAAGTGTGTCAAGAAGAAAGAGACGAAATCATGGAAAAAAATGTGTAAGGCAAGCAGAGTTATGCGTCCAAAAGAGAAGAGAGGCGCATAGGGTCAATGTCGCATAAGTCCGCTTGCCGCATGCTCTGATTGCCGCATAGATGTCTCTTAGACTTAGTGAATTCGTCCAGCAAGTGAAACACAAGGAGTTCCGTTACATAGTACTTTTCCAAGTACTTAGCTCCAAAACACTTTTTAATAATCATTCATCAAACAAGATAGACGCATGCCGTGAAGGTGTATACGGCAAGGAGTCCAGGCCGCATAAGGATCAGGCCGCATAGAACTCTCGGTCGCATAAATGCTGGCCGCATGAGAACTTCGTCTTTTCCAGACAGCAAGTTCAGCCTGGCAAAAAAGCTCCAAACCGAAAATTGTTTCCTCCATAATAATTTCATTTTAACTCCAAATCAAGTGAACCAAAAGCCAAACGCCTGAAATGCAATACTCCGTCACCTTGAAAAACTGGTTTTCTAAAATACCTTGTTTTAATATAACAAAACCAAGAAAAACTTATGGAACCCATGAAAAACCGTAAACTTAAAATATAGATCTAGTTACATACACCCATCAAAACCGAAAACTCCAAACATTAAAAGTGTTTAGAAGCATAATGTACACATATTTGACTAATAAAATGCAAGGAAGGAACAAGAATCAAAATCAAAGAGATTTTTCATATCATGCAAGGTGTACTTGCCTAAATGAAGAAGAAAGAGAAGGAAAGTGAAGAATGTGGGAAAAGAGAAAGATGTTGGTTTATATAGCTAGGCTTTGAGGTTTAGACCATGGGTTCTCTCATAACTTGAACCAACCATAAAATAAACTATAAACCACATTAAACCAAAAAATGGGTTAGTCTCCATGCAACATAATTAACATACAAGCACGAAATAATGTCCCAAATACGTATATCGAAAACGGGAAGTGACATCTTGGATTCATGTTAGCCTGTGATCGTCACTCCGTACAATCTACCGCCTTGGATGTGCATGAAGACTCCGTATATGTTCCTAACCGTTATTATCCCGGGTCCGAACAATCCGAAGAGGAACATCGATGTGTATTTACAGCCTTTGATAGATGAGTTGAATCAGCTGTGGGAAGTAGGTGCCAACACGTACGATGTTTCTAGAAAGCAGAATTTTCAGATGAGGGCAACACTTATGTGGACCATCAACGACTTTCCGCCCTATGGAATGTTATTGGGATAGAGCACCCATGGTCGTCTCTCATGTCCGTATTGCATGGACCGTACTAAGGCTTTCCGTTTGAAACACGGAGGCAAACCGTGCTTCTTCGATTGTCATCGACAATTTCTGTCGAAGGATCATCCGTACCGGAGGAACAAGAATGCTTTTCGTGCGGGCGTTGTGGAGAAGGCCAATCCACCGCCAAGATGGCCCGGATACACGATATGGGAAGAGGTAAAAGATTTACCAAGTGCTATCGAAGAGCCTGCTAAGGGGTACAAATGTGACGGATTTGGTCGCATCCATAACTGGACGAAGAAGAGTATATTCTGGGATCTGCCATATTGGAGCACCAATCTGATCAGACATAACCTTGATGTCAATGCATATCGAGAAGAATGTGTTTGATAACATAATTAATACTGTAATGGAGGTAAAGGGGAAGAAGAAAGATAATCCGAAGGCCAGGTTGGACTTAGAAGAAATATGTAGACGTCCTGCATTGCATTTGATAGAGGAGGGGAATGGAAAGTTAAAGCAACCTAAGTCAGTTTTCTCACTGGAGAAAGAATAAAGGGAGACTTTGTAGGTAGATTCAGGGTCTAAAGTTTCCAGACGGGTACGTGTCGAACTTGAGAAGATGCGTCGACCTCAAGGAGAACAAACTGGCGGGTATGAAGAGCCACGATTGTCACGTATTCATGGAGAGGTTAATTCCGATTGCATTTCGGAAATTCTTACCGCAGGTCGTTTGGGATCCATTGACAGAGCTCAGCATATTCTTCAGAGATCTTTGTTCTACTAAGTTGCTCGTCGATCATCTAGAAAAGCAAGAGAAGGACATTGCGGTAACACTATGTAAACTCGAGAAGGTGTTTCCTCCTGGATTCTTCGACTCTATGGAGCATTTGCCAATTCATCTTTCCTATGAGGCACGTGTTGGTGGTCCTGTCGGTTATCAGTGGATGTACCCCTTCGAGCGGCATCTGAATCACCTAAAGAGAAAGGTGAAAAAACAAGGCACAGGTTGAGGGCTCTATTTATGAAGCTTATGTTCTCGAGAAGATTACAAACTTTTGCTCGACGTATTTCAAACCTCATGTTGCTACTAATAGAACGAAAGCTCCGAGAAACGACGACGGATATCAGGAATCTAATGATGCAATACTCAAAGTATTCAATGCGTCTGGAAAGCCTTCGGGGAAAATGAAGAAGAGATATTTGAATGACGACGAGCTAAGGGCTGCTCAATTGTATATATTACTCAATTGCGACGAGGATGAAGTGGAGAAGCTAGAGGGGTAAGTAATTAATACGTCAACGTTTATATCATCTCAATGTAATAGTATAAGCTACTATTATGCTACTAATCAACAGTTGCTTCATTGTTTTTCAGCACATATAATGATGAGTTGAGGTCAGTTAGACCCTACATAACAGACGAAGAAGTAGAACAAGAAATGAGATGCCATTTTCCTTCTTGGTTGAGCGCATATATAAGGTGCTTGGTAATTACTTTTTATTTCTGCACTTGCAAAACAAATAACTTACTATCGCTACTTTGGTATTTAGGTCGATCGTCTAATAACACCCGATACTGAATCTATTAGAACTCTTGCCAAGGGACTAATTACTGCCGTTAAAATATGGCCAAGTTTATGTGTGAATAGGTTCAGGTTCAAGTCAACAAATGCTCCTATCAGAGACAGCTTTCTGGATCTTGATTCCACGAAAAACAGTTGTTTGTATATCAAATCTTCGAACTACAAAGACGTCGATCCAGGCAATAATTTCTATGGCATCTTACGAGAGATTGTGGAGTTGACATAATTATGGCACAGAACCTGCTAATATCGTGCTATTCAAGTGTGAATGGTTCGATCTGATTCAAGATCAAGATTGAAAAATTGACAAACATGGCCTTGTGAATATAAACTACAAGCGTAGATATCAAGGCTACGAACCATTTGTCCTATCAAGTCAGGCTCAGCTCGTGTACTTCACAACTTATCCTAGACGGAGGACAGCGGGGTCGGATTGGTGGACAGTATGCAAGACTAAAGCTAGAAATACCTTTGACATTGACGAAATAGCTTATCAGGAGGACGAGTTACCTCTTGTAACAAATATTGTAGATGTGGACTCAACGGAAGTAACTCATTACACGAGTACTAATGTAGAAGATGTAGAATTATCAGAAGAGGAAGACGAAGTAGATGAAAGTGAAGACGAGGAGGAGGAAGAGGAAGACGAGGAAGGCGAACAAGATGAATTTTCTGAAGATGATTGAAAATAAAATATTTTGCCTATAGAATGTAACTATATTTTGACTGTAGAATGTACTATTTTGACGAATATATGTATTATATTTTGACTGTAGAATGTACTATCCATTTAGACTTGTGACACCACTGGTTATTTACTGTACAATTCTATGAATGCTGTGAGATATGCTTAACATTTTGACTGTAGAATGTACTATATATTTGTGTATTTCTTTATTCATCATATGTTGTTATCAGGTATGACAGGACGACGCGGAGGGTTCGGCAGGTCCTGAGGTAGACAGAGTGCTCCTCCGGTACTGCCTACTGTTGGTTCCGGATCGTCGTCGTCCAGTACTCCAGTATATCGATCAGTCACATCTCCGACTACGACGACGTTACATGGCATCACTCCTGGGACGAGTAGTTCCAGGCGTGATAGTACTCCCTCGTCCAGCGTTCCTCCTACTGACGGAACCATGAAGACAGATGAGCATGTAGAGGAGGTCGTGTCGACGTTGTCCCAGCATCAGCAAGATCCTCCATGCGCACCTCCGGAGGAGACGAGGATAGAGATTTGGGCCGAGGGTACAAAGTAAGTCAATTAGATGGTTTAGCATCATATATATCATGTATTTCTTTATTCATCATGTATTGACTTTTTCGATCTAAATAATTATCTCTGTATAGATATCGTCCATCGTCGGTTCAGAGACGCCTGGACTTATTTCTGAGGAACAACTATGGTGGCCCTTGGATCATTTACTCTGAAGCTCCGGAGGAGAGGAAGGCGTTCTGGTTTGCGCACTTCAAGGTAAAAGTATATTATATAAATCCTCTAATTTATGCATATTATATAACTTATCCGTGATGTTCACTTACTAAATTATTTATTGTAGCAAACGTATTTCTATCCTCCGCACCGGGCCGAGTTGATCGAGCGGATGTTTCCTGCCGTTGCCGCCAAGCTTATCCGTGATGCTCTGGATGACCAGAAGGCTCGTGATCGTGCTGGAAAACCGATCCAAGGTTGGATCACGCCTGAGCAGTGGACTGCGATGAGGGCTAGATTCGACGATCCGAGCTACAAGGAAAGGTCTGAGAAGGCCAAGACGGCTAGGCGGAATGCTGCAAAGTGGTGTGGTGGCTCGATTCCGATGACGGAACATTTTCGTCGTTTGGTATATTTTTTATTTAAGATATATTATTTTAATGTAAGTACGATAAAATGGTAGTAGGAAAAAATGTTTAATTTTAGTACTAAATATATTTTTAACAGGTACAGAGGGGTGAGGATGCAAACATGGTGACCGTCTTCTTGGCCACCCATCGCAAGGACGGAAATCTCATTGATGAGAGAGCCTCGCAGACCTATGTAAGTATTACTTTACTTTGTTGTGATTTTAATATAACTTAGGCAATTATCGAGTATCCAAACTTTTCTAGGCCGAGTATCTTAGGCTGCGTGAGTGGGCGACTGCTAGTGCACCTACAGCTGGAGAGGCTGGTACTTCCTCGCAGCCCGCTCCAGCTCCGTCGGTGGACGACCTGTGGGTGACCGTCGCTGGTGGTCTCCAGAGGGGTACATACTACGGTACGGGGTCCTATGGCGCCCTGGTTGCAACGCAGTCATCTAGGACCTCCCCGACAAGTGCTCATTCCCCACAGCCCTCGCAGTCGTCGGCCAGAGTCCAGGAGGCCGTTGACTGTCAGATTGTGTCTCTCCGTGACGAGTTGCTGCGAAGGATGGAGTAGCAGCCCCGATCCCAGCCGCAGGCGGATGATCCGACGCTCATCGCACGATTCGATATGCTTGACCGCAGCATCACGGAGCTCCAAGATTTGAAAAATGATCTTAAAGCTTCGACAGAGCGCAGCGTAACAGAGCTGCAGGCATCACAGCTATCCATGGACGAGAGACTGACGATGATGCAGGATTCAATGGTTCATAGCAGTACGAGGCTGTTATCTACCATGGATTCTTACAACCAACGACTCGCAGAGTTGGAACGGATACGTCCTCCTGGTGCGCCTACATCGACACAGACTCCACCGACGTCACTGCCTTCTCCATCGACATCGGTGTCGATTTTACGGGAGCAGTATGATCTTTTCTTATCCTTCATGCGCGTCGGTGGTCATCCTCCTGCAGATCCGCAGTAGTATAAATATTTGCATGGATATTTGCTGGATATTTGTATTCTTTATATTATTTAGGATGAGACTCATTGTATGGATATATATTTGCTGTATTCTTTACAACGATATTTGCTGGATGTTTTATTTTCTTCAAATTTTATTATATTATTCATATTAAATATATGTTAATTTACCGGTGTTGAGTGTTCAACCCAAGGGGGTCGGCAAACCCAGAAAATTCAACGGAGGATTGCTCCGGGTCTATTTGTAAAGATTGTGAATTAATAAACTGCAGGAATAATAGTTTGAAAACAATTCAGTATTCATTTTTTTTACTGTACATTTAGCAACGTTTTTAGCGACGTTTAGCGACGTTACAACACGTCGCAAAATACGTCGCTAAGTTGCGACGTTACTACACGTCGCTAATGACGCCGCTAAAAACGTCGATGTGCGTCGCAACTTGCTGACATGGCAATATTGTCAGGTCATTAAAGACGTCGTTGTAACGTCGCTATATAAGTCGCTAATTAGCGACGTTAAGCGACAGATGAGCACGTCGCTAATTAGCGACGTTGCATCGCTAAACGTCGCTAATCTAGCGACACATTTACGTCGCTAAAAAACGTCGGTATAACGACGTTTAGCGACGTTTTTCCTTTCCGCGACTAGCTGAGTTCCGACTTCTGAAAAACGCCGCTAATTACGTCGCTAAAAGTGATTAGCGACGTTTATTGGTCATTTAGCGACGTTTCTTTACGTCGCTAATTTAACTTTTTCTGGTAGTGTATATATATGAGAGGCTAACCCTCTCACTATTGCTCTATCCGATGTTGGACTAAAGTCCAATACTACTAATACTTAACAGGCATGACATTGTACCTAGCCTATGTACTGGAACGACTCACAACATTATGCTTCTTACTACGTCATGTCACAAGATTGCTACCCACAAATGTACAATAGCCAGAAGTAGATCTCCTATCACTGCAACTGTCTGCCCAATCAGTATCACTGAACCTCGTCACTTTGAGAATCTGGAAAGGTTTGTACAACAAACCCTTTCTAGGTGCACCCTTCAAGTATCGTAGTATACGAAAGATAGCCTCCCAATGTAGTTGCCGAGGGAAATGTATAAACTGACAAACTACTCTAACTACATAGGTGATGTCTAATCTTGTAACAGTAAGATATATAAATTTTCCAACAAGACATCTATAGTATCCAATATCCTCAAATAACTCCTCTGTCAGCATCAAGCTTATCATAATAAATCCATAGGAGTCTCAACTGACCGACACTCCAACATCCTAGTCTCTGAAAGTAGAGTCTAGAACATACTCGCGCTACGACAAGTACACACCCTTCTTAGATCGAGTAACCTCGACTTCAAAAAAATATTACCCAAATCTTTAGTATCGACTAAGATAAGCCTTCAAGTCTATAATTCCAACATGACCACTCTTAGTTATAATGATATCATCAACATAAACAATAACACGATAACACATGCTGAGAATGGAAAAATACTGAATAATCTGATATAGTGCGCTGAAGCCCATAGTGAATGAGACCTGATTTGAACTTTTCAAACCAAGCTCGAGGTGACTATTCAGCCCATATAATGCTTTCTTCAATCAACATACGAGTTTTCCACTTCCAGCTACAACATACTCCGGAAATTTGATCCATATAAACCTCTTTTTGTAAGTCACAATGCAAGAAAGCATTATTTATGTCCAACTGATACAAAGGCCATTGGCAATTAACCACCACAGAGATAAGAATACGAACTAAATTTAGTCAAAGCCACTGGAGAGAAAGTCTCCATATAATTCATACCATATGTCTGAATATACCCTTTTGCAACCAACCGCGTCTTGAGTCGCTTAACTGAACTATTTGGATGATACTTAACATATACCCATCTATAATCCAATGTTTGCTTGCTAAGAAGAAGTGATATAAACTCTCAAATCTGATTTTGATGTAAAGCATACATCTTTTCATTCATTGCATTTTTTCAACCAGAAGATGACATAACTTGCTTATAAGTTTTGGAATGAAAATAGAAGACAATAAAACAGCAAATACATAAAAAGATGGAAAAGCACGATAGAAAGAAACATAATTATAGATGGGATGCTTTTTCTTTGTGGTACAAAGGCCTTTTTTCCTGAGAAATAGAAATACCACATGGATTTGTGGTGATAGGAACGGAAACCGCAGGCACAGAAGCCGATTGGTTGAAAAATAAATTCTGCAAAACTACTAGCATGTATTTGGATCTCTAATAAACCTACAAATGAGGAATGGAGACAGAAACTGATTCAAAAATGACCAAAAGTGGTATGGAAGATATCGAAGTGGTATAAAAGATACAAAATTTGATGGAAATAGAATAAGATGGTCTCCTGAGGGAATAGACTCAAAGAATGTAGCATCTGCACTGATATAATACATATGTAACTGTGGACTGTAACAACGATAACCTTTTGAGTATGAGGATAACCAAGAAAGACAGACTTCAAAGATCGAGAAGCCAACTTATCTCAGTTAGATTCCAAGTTGTGAACAAAAGCTACACACCCAAACACTCGAGAAGGTAAAGAAAAAGAAATAAATATATATGGATGTAACATGGAGAATGGGACTTGGTTAGTCAATACAGATGATGACATGTGATTAATTAAATAACTTGTAGTAAGAACGTCATCCATCTAATATTTGTTTAGGGACATGCATATTGAACATGAGAGTTCGAGACGCATCTAAAATGTGTCAATATTTGCATTCGGCTATACCATTTAGCTGAGAGGTGTGAACACAATTGGTTTAATGAATTATGCCAGTATCAACACAAAAAGTGTTCACAGACGATAGAATATACTCCAAAACATAATTAGAACGTAAAATTTTGATGTGTTTATCAAACTGAACATTAGACTCATTATAAAATGAAGATAACACATTTTGAATCCCAGATCTTTTTAATCATCAACAAAAATAACATAATGAACAAGTTAACAAAATACTGAAATTCTTTCGGACTTTTGACTCTAAATGGACACTAAATATCAGAATGAACAAGTTCAAAATGATGCAACTGACGACTCTCAACACGACAGAAAACTACGGTGATATTTGCCTAACTGGCAAGCCTCACATTCAAGAACAAAAACATGACTCAAAATAGGAACAACTTAACGCAAATTCGCCAATGACGAATGACCCAAATGAAAATATCACTGTAACGAAGAAGTAGAAACTGAAGTGAAAGTCTTTTCAGATAAATCTAAATAATACAACCCATCTCTTTCATGCCTCGAACCAATCTTGTTCTAAGGTCCTGAAAACACAAAAACTGGGAAAAAAATATTACATAACATTAAAGAGACTTAGTTTACTAACGGCTTTTGATAAGGGCACTGCCCATTTTACTTGGGGCTAGCCCAGGATTGGGGCTAGCCCACAAAAGAGGAACATTTACTCAGACTAGCCCAAGTTTCTACTTGGGGCTAGCCCAGGTTTATGAAAGAAAACATTGTTTCTTTGACCGGAGCTTCCCCCCCTCAGCCGACCGGAGCTTCCCCCCTGAGCCGACCCCCTCCCGCCGGCCTTACTCCGCTGTCCTCCTCCTCCTTGTCGATGGCTCCCAAAGTCTCGAAAGAAGCAAGGTAGAAATCATCATTCTCCTTGTGCTATTGTATTTGAAAAATTGTCCAAAAATTATACGAAATCATCTTGCATGTTGAAAATTTTGAGTTATTTTCTTTCAAATGAGGGCATACTAGTCCTTGGCGGAGTCTAGGATGTAGTTTAGACATAGAAGTCGTTTGGAACATGATTCTAGGGCGTACAATGTCGAGACTGCTCGACATTGTCGAGCTGTATCGAGCGGGACTGTAGAATTTCCTACAGTCCCATATATATTTAGGACTGTAGGAAATTCGACAGTCCTATATATATATAGGACTGTCGAATTTCCTACAGTCCTAAATATATATGGGACTGTAGGAAATTCTACAGTCCTAAAAGTTTAGGACTGTTGAGAAAACTGCAGTCCTGTATACTTACAGGACTGTAGAAATGGCTACAGTCCTGGGGAAAAATTCACTTATTTTGTTAAAATAGAAATTAATTTTTGTCTGTATCTTATAGTCATGCCCCTGGAAAGGACACTGTGGATGAAGAAATGAGAAGACGCCCTACTGCGTCGATGCGTAAGCAACGCACAGTTTCGCAAGGCGTGACTATCCGCGAGGCCGAGGCACGCCCTGAAGTGAGGAGACGTCCATTGACGAAGAAGATTGCCACAAAGAGACGTGCTCCTCCTAGTTCTTCCGGCTCTTCTTCCTCCTCCGATGAGGACATGCCAAATGTTCCAAATCGGCCTACTGATGGTTCAGGACCTTCTCAGCCTGCAGATAGTCCTGTCGAGAGTCTTCTACGAACTCTCGGAAACCGGCCTACTGATGGTTCGGGACCTTCTGAGCAGGCAGATAGTCCAGGCGATACTCGTCCAAACGGTTGCTCTATGTTACCGTCGATCGAAAACCATATTGCATACCAAATATGGAACAATCCGGTAAGTACATTACGTTATGATACATTTATATATAGTTGTAAGTTCAAAGTTTATTTTACATAGAGGTTTAATTTCATCCAATTGTTGACTTTTCAGGAGAGTGGTCGTATGTTGACGGTAATCAACCATGGCAAAAAATGCAATTCATGGCGGTATGAATTACTGGGAGATGATGTGAAGTCAAAAATCAGTCCCACCGGTCTGCAATATTTGGGTAGCTACTCATATACGACGGTGGATAATGCACTGATTTCAGCATTTGTAGAACGGTGGCATCCAGAGACCAACACTTTCCATCTACCCAATGGGGAGTTGACGATTACCCTTGATGACGTCCATCATATATTGGGACTTAGGGTTGATGGTCGTCCCATGCAGAATCATACTTTTGATAATTCGAGCATCAACTATTACGACTATATGGTGGATTATGTATCAGGGTGTCTGGGAGTTGATGCCACTAGTTTTACTAGTATTCGAGAATTCAAGAAGTCCTACGGACTTCCTCTAAAATATTTGGAGGAGATATTCGCTGAGACGGCCCCTGAAATTGATAATAGCGAAAATGTGGCCCGCGGATATATTCAGTTCATCTTAGGGGCTGTCGGCATTACCGATAAGTCTGGAACGTCCATAAATGCGAAATATCTCATCAATTTGGACAACATTGATACGGTGGAGCAAATTTCTTGGGGAAGCGGTATACTGGCATACCTTTACCGCGAGCTTGGTACGGCATCCCGTGTGGGTTCGAAGACTATTTCCGGATGCCAGACTCTACTCCATGTATAGATATATCTTTGTCAACTTGTTTACATAAATTGAAATTGTGTTGTTTATTTTTGGACTAATATATTTCCGGTAACGTGTAGGCATGGATATACGAGCACTTCCCAACCCTGCAGCGGGCGAGCCTGAACCGAGGGTATGACGAGAACATGCCAAGAATGTGCCGATGGAAGCCAAGTAAGGTAGATGCCAAACGTTCTCACACATTGGCTGCTCTACGGCATGCACTCGAAGAAATGACGACAGAAGAGGTGAATTTAGACCTAATATTGTACTTAATTGGTATGAATTTACTACGTTATGCTAAATGACGTTATGCTACATTTTATGCGGTGCAGATTGTATGGGATCCATACCGTGATTTGCGACAGACTACCCGTCCGTTGCAACCAGTCGCCTTATATCACGGTGTTATCACTTGTCATGAGATTGAGGAGGCTTATATGCCGGATAGAGTGCTACGTCAGTTTGGCTACGTACAAACTGTCCCAAGGCGAACTTTGCAAATGATAACTCCTCCGCGCGGTACAAAACCGCTAAACTATATACCTGCACAATTCAACTGGGTATCGCACTTCTTCACCGAGTGGCAACGCCACGTCATTAGAGATACCGGCCAGCTAGCAGCAGTCAATATGGCGGAGTGCAGCGACGACTACCTCGCCTACTACGCCGGTGTCGGACTACCGACCTTGTTCCAACGCGGAGGGGATATTGTGCGTGTACCGTCAGATCTTCCTCCCAAATCGGTCTTATATACTGCACTGGTCAAGATGGTGAGCCTACTTGTAGAGTTTAAGTTTGATATTTGTCACTGTGGCTAACAATTATTTTAATTTTTCATGAATAGGCAAGGAAAGTTAAGAAGTTGGGAAGAAGCCTCGTCAGTTGCCAGGGTTCCAATTATATGACAATCAATGACGAACTCCAAAATATCGACAACGCTGAAGAATATCCTTTCTTGGATACCAGAGAGCAACGCACGAAGAGGCGCCATGACGTTTGAACAATCATGACTTGTGACAATTTGAGTTGTAAACGTTGTAAAACTTTAAACTATAATTTGAGTTGTAAACGTTGTAAAAGTTTGATTGAATATGACTTGTGACAATTTGACTTGTGACAATTTGAGTTAATTTTGCTATGTTGTGACACTATGAGTTTATTTTGCCTTTATATAACTATTTTGATCTGTATACTGTGCATATATTTCCTCAAAATTGACAGGGAGAAAACTTTAGGACTGTCACAATTTTGACAGTCCTAGTGTACACTAGGACTGTCAAAATAGTGACAGTCCTAAAGTTATATATTTTCTCAAAATTGACAGGGAGAAAACTTTAGGACTGTCACAATTTTGACAGTCCTAGTGTACACTAGGACTGTCAAAATAGTGACAGTCCTAAAGTTATATATTTCCTCAAAATTGACAGGGAGAAACTTTAGGACTGTCACAATTTTGACAGTCCTAGTGTACACTAGGACTGTCAAAATTGTGACAGTCCTAAAGTTATATATTTCCTCAAAATTGACAGGGAGAAAACTTTAGGACTGTCACAATTTTGACAGTCCTAGTTTACACTAGGACTGTCAAAATTGTGACAGTCCTAAAGTTATATAAATGTACATATTGACAGTGAGTAAACTTTAGGACTGTCACAATTTTGACAGTCCTAGTGTAAACTAGGACTGTCAAAATTGTGACAGTCCTAAGTTATTGGTAGCAATGCGCATTATACAATCAAAATCTTCATAACTCTTTTCATTACAATAGGTACAACATATAGTTCAATATACACTTAAACATACATGGATCAACACAATATACATCTTCACATGGGGCAAGTATCAATCGATTAAAATATCAAAGTAGTCGTCCGACATAATTTTTGGATCCTCCATCTTCATCATCTTCTTATAGGCCGCCATTGCATCCATGTAGGGTGTCGTCCATGCGATCGCTTCCTCAGGTGCGTGTTTATACCAAAGCGTAGAAGGTGGCGGAATAGGAGAATGAGCGATCAACCTTGGGATGACGAAGTGTTGTCCGACAAGCCCAATGCAACATAGAGTGGATACTCGGTGTTCGGCCGGGGGGGCACACATTGGAAAGAAAGTATTGTTAATACCCTGTGAGATAATTACAATAGGTAACTTATACCTATTAGAGAAGACGTAAGCAGCAGGCGGGACATCCATGTAATGCTCTGGTCCGGTAACTGTTTCCGTACAAGGTATGCCTGCCAACAAATCTCCAACAATTTCTTCGCCAAGTATCTGGCTATAGAAGGCTAGTCGCGACTCCAACTCCTCGTACAGCTCTGCCCTAACCTGTCGCCATCCTGCTTCCACTGAATAGCCTAGTTGTCTTGCTAGTGCATGGTATCCACAGTGGCCATCCGCAGGAACATCATCAATAGTCCAAATGAAGTTCCGTATCTCAGGTAGGAATTTTTCAATGTATAGACTATAAGAAACATAAAAGTTTTGAACACCCTCCGCCGTGACTGCATCTATCGTTTTCTGTTTCTTCCCCCTTCGAATAGTTAGCTTAGGAGTTCGAACAAGGGACTTCGCCTCCAAACTGCGTTCGACAAGTTCAAATAAGGATGGATCTCTTTTAGTTGACTCCTCCTCCTTCTTTTTGGCTCTACTCTTTCTTGAGTGTGGTCTTCCCTTAGGAGTTCGAACAACGGATGGCTCTTGCAATCGAGTAGTTGCCGGAACTGCAATCTCTTGGATTTTAAACTCAATGGATCTTCTCTCCGGTTCCGTTGCGCCACACCACCTTGCGTGAAGTAGTTTAACTTGGGGCAACGCAAAGAAATCATCTTGCACTTCCACCGCCGGCATTATCGACAGCTGTCGCCAACGTTGATCAACACCGTCTATTGGAATAGGTATAGATTCACGACGGTATTCGTTGATTTCATGTGCACACGGAAGTCCCAGTGAATGTCGATATGAACAACCGCAAACCTCGGGATCATAACCCACCGACTTCGACCTACGAATCTCCTCAAACAATAACCCCAAGGCCTTGTGAGATACCACATGGGTTAAACCATCCAAGAGGTTTTCTTGCTTGTATTCATGCTTTGCAATATTGAGGCTCATCTCAAATGATGCTACAATATCGTTCACCGTGGCAATAGTCATCAAATGAATAGATTGCCAAACAGAGACAAAATTACCGACCGATGAGCGTAGATATCTTTTTAAACATGAGTGTGCCCCTTCGACCCGGTTCGTAGTGATCGTGCCATAATGCTTCACCATGTTGGTCCATGCTAACACGAATTGCTCTTTATGTGGTCCTAGCCAAGTATCTTTGATATAAGATATGCATGTCGGGTTGCTTGGCTCCCACTTTTGTTGGAACATGTACCATGCTGCCTCGTAACTGTCTGTAGTACTTGCTCGCCATACAAGACTCCAATCACTGTAGAATTCTTCGAAGCGAAGCATGTCTATTTTACCGTCCACAGTTTCAAATTTTTTCTTGCATTGAGCATGGATATTTCTATTTATATGCCAAGTGCATAGTAGTCTATGCGCATAAGGAAATACAATATCTATAGCATTTATCAACGCATATTCTCTGTCAGTAACAAAAACAGACGGCTCTTTGTAACCTGTGTAAAGGGATTGTAGTTTCCTCAACGCCCATGTGTAATCCTCTACTGTCTCACTCTTCATAAAACAAAAAGCGACTGCAAATGTTTTTCCCGTACACGTAAACCCGACAACATGCAAAAGAGGCATCTTGAACTTGTTGGTCTTATATGTACAATCAAGGACCAACACGTCTGCGAAGGACCGAGCCATATGTGTGCAATCAGGATGAGCCCAAAACAATGAAAGGAGTTCATCAGTTTGTGGATGTCTTCTATGGTACTCCACGTAGTGATGCTCCCCAAGCAACTTCAATACTTGCTGCATCGCCATTCTTCCTTTCATACTATTGCATTTCGCTCTGGCCAAACTATTATAGATCGTCCTCATGGTAGACTTGTTCCCATCTTGTTTTTGTCGCACAGCAGAAAAAATTTGTTTCGGTGCAACTCCTGAAAGGAACAAGTCTTCAACCAACTTTTTTTCATCCTCCTTCAGACGTGCCACGTAGGCATGGCCCGTAACCGTCCCTGGAATAGGATGATTGTGTCTTCCATTCTTAACTTCGATTATCCACTTCACATCTTCAACTTTTACAATCAACACCTTCAATGGACAACCACATTTTCTCGTCCCAACATTTTTCTTAGGGATTTCTTTTTCAACAACACCCTTTTTTTTATGATCCCTAAACACACCTCCTCTTTCGCATCCAAGCTCAAGATATTTTCGGCCCAGCCGAGATCGGATGGATCTTGCAATGACAATAACTACGTTATGTCGTCTCCCAACTTCTCTGCACCACTCTATTGCTTCTTCATGGCTTGCAAATTCAATATCCGTTGTGAAAATATCATCCACATCAACACCAACGCCAGGGTGTACCACAATCTCTGAACAAGGTTCCTATAACCAATATAAAAAAATATATAAATTAATAACTTCATCTAAATATCAAGGACTGTCACTATTTTGACAGTCCAATTTTTATATAGGACTGTCATAATTATGACAGTCCTACTTTTAATTAGGACTGTCGAATTTATGACAGTCCTATATTTATATAGGACTGTGTAATATTTGACAGTCCTATATTTATATAGGACTGTCTAATGTTTACAGTCCTAACTCGTGACTGTCAAATTAGGGTTATCGTTTTACGTACCGAACGTGCTTCGGAACAACCAACTTGTTCTTCGGAACGTCCGGAGTGCATAATTAATGAATTGGACGATCCGACTTCGTCATCGAACATTTTTTCATGCATTGTTCCTACATTAATTAAAAGAAACTAAATCTTTTTCGCACAATTGCAAAACTTATTCAACGTAGCTTGTCGAAGACATACCGTTATAAGTATTTTCCTTGGAGTATCACCAAAGTTAAATACTCCTCCAACCACAACTACCTATTTCCAAATTTAGGTTTGGCCTTGGTGGAATGAGGGTTTCTTAAGTCTAGGTGGAATGCCAAAAATAGAAACCCATTCCACTTTTATACTTTGGTGTGGGGCAGCCCCAAGTGTGGCAAACTTGTAATTTTGGGAAATGGACTGTCAAAATTTTGACAGTCCTATCAATTTTTAGGACTGTCATATTTTTGACAGTCCTAACTAGGTTAGGACTGTCAAAATTGTGACAGTCCTTCCTACTTTTAGGACTGTCGATATTTTGACAGTCCTTCCATGTGGTAGGACTGTCAAAATTTCGACAGTCCTGATTATAACAGTGGGCTAGCCCCGAGTAACTTTCATGATGGCAAACTTGTAATTTTTTCTAATTTTTCAATGGGCTAGCCCCGAGTAAATTGTGTAGTGCCCTTATAAATTGCCTTTACTAACTCACATATAGCAAATTAAAAGAAAAATTAGACACATAATGAATCGGATAATGACACGGTGATTAAGGTGAATTATACATTTTTCAAGCACAAGATGAGTAGACCCATCAGCCAAGATATGTTATGTTTTATAGGATTACGATTATGAAAGAGAGTTTATATCCAAACATATGAGAACTTGCTCCTAAGTCTATAACCCAAGAGAGATGGTGACTGGGTTGCCACAAAGGCAAGATTACCTAATGTGCCATGGTTGTAGTAGTCTGGAAGGTGGTACTAGAAAGCGTATTCAACTTCTGAAGGATATGTGCAAGTGGAGATGAGGTATCAAAAGTTTAAGTCTGATTGAAATTAGAAGCATATCTCTAGGAGCAGAAGTAACCTGGAAGTGCATATTTTCATCATGCACTTAATGTGCATATTTTGGTTTACCGCACTTGTCCCAAAAGTACTCTATGATGTTTACACTTTCGTAGTTGACCACGGCCACGACCGCCACGATCACCTCCTCAACCAAAACTACGACCATCATCTCTATCACAACCACGTCCACCACCACAACCAGCAACACTAGTAACTAAGACAGAAGAGTAATTACTCCGCACCACAGAACTGTCCTAAAAATGAACGATTGAAACGGAAGAGAGTATCTGCCACCGTAGGTAACTATTTTCCAACAAGGATATGAGCCTTATAAGATTCGAGGGCAGGAAATAAGCCGGCTAGGATAAGAGA
Organism: Iris macrosiphon; assembly: GCA_036927795.1. Taxonomy (NCBI): domain Eukaryota; kingdom Viridiplantae; phylum Streptophyta; class Magnoliopsida; order Asparagales; family Iridaceae; genus Iris; species Iris macrosiphon. The sequence continues at coordinate 92,839,432 of JAYESA010000004.1, read as the reverse complement.
AACATAAAATTCTTTCTTCTATCGCTGAGCTTCCTTCAAATCAGTAGTAACATGATGATATTGTAACAGTTCCTCCTATAAAGCCTTATTTGAAATCAGATATTCATTTACATTCATTCACAGGCTTCTCATTATGCTTTTTATTAAACAATAACTTGTACAACTCATACATACGAACAATATTTTACTTCAGCGAATAATGATTATTCCAAAAATGCCCAAATCTGTTTGGAGGATTAATACCACTGAAGATTACAAGCGATGCGCGTCATACTATGCTACAACCATGACATAACAAATGCATTTGCATTCATCTAATCCTCGTACTCAAAACATTTTAGGGGGGCTTCTTCTATTAAAAACTTCAACTTCTTCTTCTTCTTCTTCTTCTTCGTAATCGATTTTTTCAATTCATCTTTGTGAATAACAATAAAAGGCGGACCACCTCCACCCCCACCACTATTAACCTCGCCAAAAACTTTGATCCACATCGTACTTGTAGATGCAAAAAAAAACCATATCTTTGGAACCCTAAATTTCATAACGAACCAAAACCGACAACGAACAACCAATAGAGATCTATACAAATCCTAGATCTCACAACCAACGACGACTATTAACTACGAACACCGAGATTTGTAGAAATTCTAAATCCTATCAACAAACTGTGAACAACAAACAATGAATGATAAACGATGAATCACGAAAAATAAATGAAAAACACAACGATCTATCAACGCCCAAAAAAATAAGAGACAGAATTGGATGAGATAAAGAAAATCAGAAAAGAGAGTAGTGTTCTAAAAGTTGGAAAAGTCGATCGCCTAGGCGCTAGACGCCTATGGCCCGCCTAGGTTTCTGCTGGAATCAGCTCAGTAGACGATTGGCTTAAAAGTCAAAGGAAATCGGCCGCCTAGGCACTGGGCGCCCATGGCCAGTCTAGGTTTCCGCTAGAATCTGCTATGTAGGCGGCCGACTTAAAAGTCGAAGGATATTGGCCGCCTAGGCGAGTAGGCGGCCGCCTAGAAGTCCTCACCGACTTCACTAGTCGTCCACCTAGACTGTGTCTGTTCAACGGGTCTGAAATCCGACCCAAAAGCTGACATGATATTTCAAGACAGCAACCAAACTTCCAAATCGATCCAAAACCTTAAAAACAACTTATATGTGAGTAGCCGACAGCCAATGGAAGAGGACCTGAGTCTCTCGCGCCCATCTCCACCACTGGCCACCCGCGCCTCTTCGACCGATGTTGCCGACCGAGCAATGACAACACAGGTATACCTTTTTTTTTCTAGGCGGCCGTCTAGGCGCTTGGCGGCGAGTATCCGCCAACCTAGCTTCTAGCTCTTTTTACAACTTTTAAAAAGAGTGCAAGAGCTTAATCCCTAGATTGCACCTTATGTGTATTTATATTAATATGCATTATGATAAATACACTTACAGTTAATTCATTGTATACATAAGATCTGAAGTAGTTAAGTTGTGAGGCATCCTCCCCAGAGGGTGTAGGTTCCAAGTTAACCAAGGGAGAAACAATTTAATACAAGAGAAATTAAATCGGGTGTTGTGGTGCGTAAAACATCTGAGCGGGTCAGTGTGGGCCGAGTGCAGCATCGGAGCGAACCAGTGTGGGCCGGGTACAACGGAGGTACTATCATTTTGGATGGATACTTAGCTCAAGGATAGATCATTAGACCAGCATCCATTATGGTAAAAGAGGAAGTCATCTTACATTTGACACTTGAGTCTTCTTATAAGGAAAAAGAAACTTCCCTTCGTATTATAGCTAACATATTCCCTCTAAATATTACTAATCGTCTTTACCTAGTTTGTAAGATTTTCAAAACACAATACTTCATTCATCGATGCTATGTAAACTAGGAACTATCACATACATCTGTGAACTGAGGTATAGAATAAAATGAATAATGCATTACAAATCCATCATGTAATATGGAGATAAAAGACAAATGAAATGAGACAAATAAACTCGACAAATAATAAGTTACAGAGTAAAAATATGCAACCATACAGTTGAAAAAGAACTCTCACAGGACGGAGTATACCTCAAGTTCATGAATAATAGCAGCTGTTCGCCAACCTGCTTTTGAAGGTCCTCTTAAGTCACTAAATAAATGATCACCAAAATATATCACCTAAATGAAGAGTAAAAGAACGTTAAAATATATCACAAGGATGAGAACCGTGAGAGAAGTGCAAAAAAGTACAAGAAGATTGTATGTTGCATGGGTTCCATGGAACTGATTATTCATGTGACTCAGGTTTCCCAATCACCCTAACAAAAAAGCAACCGTGTGTTTTTGTGCATGTGTGTGTGTGGTCTCACACTCATTTAAGGATGATAAATACTAAATGAAGGTGTAATATTTATCAAGGTTCAAAGTGAATATATAAAATCATCTAGGGTTACGAATACGCGTAAGGATACGAATACACATAAGGGTTAAGGATATTTCCAAATAGGTACGATTTAGTCATCTATGTTGCATGAATACGGAAACGGATACGGGTACGGACATGAGACAGATACAGAAACCATTTTTGTGTCACAGGCAAATTTTGTCGCTACGAACTTTGCAAAAGCTGGACAGCAGTTTCATCAGAAAAAAACAAGAGCATGCAACTGGACCAAATAATATTTAAAATTAAATGGTTTCACCCACCAAAATACTTCTTAAAATCTAGAAATTTAAGGAACAAGCATAGAATACAGTACGAGATGCAATTACAAAAGTAGAATAGTTCTGATTTTAGCCCATAAACAGTTTAGCATTCATGATGGAAAGGTGTCTTAGGAAAAGTTCACCAAAGAAAAAGATCATGCCAATCCAATGCTACTATCCAAATTCCTTTCTTTCTCCAGTATTTTTCAGAAAATTGAAATTTCACATAAAATGGAAAGAAATAATGTGAGCTTAATTAGGCAGCTAAGATATCCAGAAGCACCATTTTATAAATAAGCATAAACCTAGTTATGTATAATGATCTATAAATTGCTACATCAGTAGGCATAAAAATGAGAGAAACAAATAGCACTTATCTCAAGTTAGTTCCCTGCTGCATACTATAGAAATTGCCAACTATAGAAATTGCCAACAAGCCCATATGGCTTCAGTGGCCTTCGTCTTTTTGTAGCTGCATCTCAATCATTAGTGATATCTTTATATACTCTTCTAGAAGTTTCAATTTTATGCTCGTCTAATCTTGGAAGATTTTTTTGTTGTTGTTGTATGAGCTTGACTACAGTTCCAATTGCAATCCTAGATAGTTCATTGTGCACATTCATTCAGCCTTCAGTAATTTCTAAATGCCCTCCAATTGACTCATCAGCAAAACTTTTCCATATCCTGCACTGGCGCCATACACGGCCACTATCATCACCACTTGATTCTTAAAACTGTTTTTCTGTAATTTTGACAATATTTAGGCAGTTGTCTATAAATACACAAATTTTGACTATATGACCACTATAGGAGTGTACAACGTCGGTTGATATGCAAGTTTGGCAACCAAACCGACTTAGTTGGTTATGCAATTTATACAACCGAAACAGACATACAGATCTCCCTAACCGATCGGATTCAGTTAACCCACTAAACTCGTGGGTTGGTCGGTTAGTTCCGCTAATAACCGATGGACTAAAGTCTCATGAAATAACTATATTTTACTAGGACCAAATCAATTTAGAATGCCATCTTGACAAAAAAATTTAAATCATCAATCTTTCTAGGCCTAAATTCCACTATACAAGACTCGAGTTATTAAAGAATTTGGCCCAAATGTAAATATACAAGCTAACCCAAGTCATTTTTTCCTTAATATAGTACAATTCTTATATAATTAACAAATATAGAATAATTAAGATAATTTCTACTAAGTATTTGGGTCGATCGTTTAATTGTCGGTTAGTTCAAGTTGAAAATCGCAACCTACCCGACTTACAAAAAATCTAAAGTTCATAACCGAACCAACCTCTCCTTGGAAGGGAACCAACCGAACAGATGGTCGTTCGACGTATTTGTGGTTAATCATGAACACCCCTAGTTCACTAGGCATTTTTGGCATTATGCCTAGCATGTGAGGGGCACATGGGAATTTTTAACAAATGGGTAGTGCAATTTGAACTAATTTTATTTGAGGTAAATGACACTACACATCTTACCTTCGTTTTGGTGGCAATTATTTGGATTACTTCACCATTTTCAAGAATATCATCTGCTCAACAAATTACCTTACTAAATTATATGGAGAGATAATTTGCAATCTAAAGGATTTGTAGAACGAAGACAGAGTATATAAATATAATTTAAACCCAAAATCAATGAGAAATGAGGGAAAATCTATATAGATGGACATGAGCTACCTAAGAATAATAGCTTTCGGTATTTAGGATCATTCATTCTTCATGATAGTGAGATTGAGAAGAATGCCATGCATAGAACTAAAATAGAACCGTTAAAATGGAGTGCTTCTGGAGTACTTTGTGATCGCAAGATACCTTTAATGTTGAAAAAAATTCTACAGGACAGCTATAAAACGGATTATGTTTTATGGATCAAAGTGTTGGCAATTAAGAAAAATGTCCAAAAAAAGTTTGAGTAACCAAAATGAGAAATGCTAAGATGGATGAGTAAAAATACATTAAAGGATAGAAAAGAAACGAGTGTATCCGTAAAAAGTTAGAGGTGGCACCAACTGAGGACAAGATAAGAAAAAATCGACTTAGACGGTTTGGATATGTGCAACACAGACCAGTAGATACTCCTGTAAGAAAATCAATAGCATACTCCTGTAAGAAAATCAATAGCATAGTAGTTAACGGAGTCGATGGGACTAGAGGTAGTCCTAGATAAACATGGTTTGAAGGGTTAAAGATAGATTTTGCTAATGTTAGAGTAGATATGGCCCTTAACAGAGCGGAACAGAAGAAGAAGATTCAAACAGCTAACCCAGGCTTTGTTGTTCTTGTTATTGTAAACTCAAAAGTAGTGTTCTAAAATTCGCTAGCCAGGTTCGATGCAGCGTATAGTGACCGAACAGTGTTTTATTTTTTGAAATTTGAAATCTAAACATGTTCTAACTTCTAAATCCATAATACAATTTCAAACTTTTTTTTGAAATTTCAAATTTGAAAGTTTTAAATTTTGAAATGTCAATATTCTAAAATCAAAATTCAATCTTAAAACCCAAACAACATATCCAGAATAAAAGTAAGCATGAAAAATAATTTTAAAAAATCAAAAAAAAATCAAAAAACGAACAACCGAATAGGGCCGAACAGGCACCTAGGACCGTCGATCATGAGGATTTTTTGTGCGACGGGCGGCAGCATAGGCCGATTTTTAGAACACTGCTCAAAAACAATCTAGCTGGCAATGGTGGTTGGATGTTTATGGCTACCATAGCTGCTGAAGTGCGACAGGAGAGAAGTGTGAAGAAGACAGTGGTGGTTGGACATTTATGGCTGCAAACGCTGATAATGAGCGATAGTGGAATGTGAAGAAGATAGTGGTGGCTGGATGTTTATAGATGCTAAGATGCTAAGGCTGCTGAAGAGCAAGAGGAGAGAAATGTGAAGACAGTTTTTGGGTGAACAAGGTTAAGAGGGGAGGTAAGTGATGACGATTTGACAAAGCTCTAAACCATAGTTTATCAATATAATTTTGTCATGTCCCGATCCGATAACAACCACTATTGGTATCGATGTTGGAAGTCTCTTTCCTAGCAAATTCGGCAGAGAAAAATTGAACGAAAAAGATACAATAATGAAAATTAGTGTCACAAATGATTAGTACTTCCGAGAATTGATAATATTACATTGAATCAATATGATTCCTTATTGATAAAGGCTCTTAATAAAGGCACTAAAAAATGACTCGGGGCTAGCCCAGTATTGGTGCTAACCCAGTTAGGAAAAAAATTTACTCAGGCTAGCCCAAATTTTATTAGGGTTGTCCACCCTCTTCACCTCCCTCCTCCTGCTCCTCCCCCACACCCACCCCCTCCGGCCTCTCCTCCCTCCTCTCGCGATTTTTTGCCTCTCCGCGTCATTGACCTCACAATCGACTGCGTCGCCGCCTCCGAGCCGCACCTCAAGCACCTTCCCGTCGGCTCCGTCACGAAGGCGATGAAGAAGAAGCAGCGTGCGGGGGGCTGCGCGAGGCGGAGGAATGCACTCGCGGGGGGCTGCGGCTACGTCTCGCGTCAACGACGGCTACGGCGGCAGCAACAGCAGCAGAAGTGGCAGTAGCAACAGCAGCAGCGGAGGCGAGCACGTGCGCCTACGCCTCGCCATCGCCCCCGGACGCGCGCCTCCGCCTCCTCCCCCGCCTCCCGCCGCCACCTCCTCCCGCTCCGACGCCTCGTCCCCTCCTTCCGACCTCCACGCAGCCCCGCCCTCGTATCACCTCGCGTAGCCCTCCCCTCCGGACTGCCAAAATTTTGACAGTCCGGATTTTTTAGGACTATCAAAATTTTGACAGTCCTGATTTTTTGGGACTATCAAAATTTTGACAATCCTTCCAATTTGTAGGACTATCAAAATTTTGACAGTCCTGATTACAAAAAAAAATCAATTGGAAGTGGGCAGCCCGGTAAGTAATTTTTTGGGAGTGGCAAACTTATAATTATCAATGGTAAAAATTTGGGTTGTCTTGAGTCTTTTTTGTAGTGCCTTTATCAAGAGCCTTAATAAACTATTACAATTACTATTTGTCAAAGTTGTATTTCTACAAATTTAGAACATTTAGCCATATTAATATTACTTCATTCAAAACTATTTTATTGTAGTTGCACAAAGGCAAGTAAATAAACACTAGTATTTATTGCAAGTAAATATTATTCCATTTAAATATAACGAAAAACAACATACAATATACAAAATTATGTCTAGATATCAAATATTGTTTTAGCTTTGTCAAAGACTTTTTATCAATTTTGGCCTTCTGGTAAAAGAGACTTTTAATAGACTACCTACAAAGGAATAGATCACATACACAACTACTATTCTGTATTTAATGAGCAGGTTGACAAAAGAAATTTGTTAAAACTTAAAACCAACAAATCAAGTACTATTAAAATTATTCAAGAACCTAATTAAAATTCGTTCTAGGAAGCCAAATAGAAGCTACAAGGAAAGCCAATACAGAAGATATAAAATATGATACATACATAAATTTCAAGTCCAGTGAGTAGCAAGTAGCATATAGATTATCGCTGCAATATGCAAACAACAAAAATGGATATTGGCTTAAGTTTTTGTGCAGGTTATTTATCTTAAGCAACAAACTTAAAAATAAACTTTCCCCCAAAATAATTATCAACCACTTGAGAAACGGAAAAGGACACTGCTCTGTTTGCTACCTACCTCAGGGCCATTCCATTTCGTAATTTGTAGAAATGATTTCAGGCAACCATGATAATATATTTGATTTGGGAGAAACCGGTCCACTGCTGTAAAGGCTAAGGTATCCTTCTCAACATCATAGCACCTATAAAGGTTCAGGTAAGACGATTAAACTATAAGATATATAACACATAAAAATCTATAACTATCTTTATTTTATAATTGAATAACTTGAATGTTTCCACCTCATTCAGATGAATGATAACCACCTCACTGTATATAGAAGCAAAAATGATATATATAAAATGTCAACAATAAAACTTTTTTTTTACTTTGTTTGATTAGTTTCTTTGAGTGTGGTGGGGTTTACAGAATCCTAACAAAATTAACAATAGACGAAACCACTATCAGACGTACCATAATATTATCATATTAGAAAAGAACAGTTTTCTTAAGTAGAACATTTAAACCGTTTTAAGGAAACAAAATTTATGCTTCCCCAAGAACCAAAGCTGAGTAAAAGACTATACAAAGTTCAAGGGAGAACCGGAAGGGGTGCTCAGAAGTATAGAAGCTGGGCTTATTAGCTTGAGCAATCACAACATCAAAAAGTTCCCTCCAGGAAAATCCATCACCAACAAAGTCCTATTAAACAAAGTCATGAGAAGAATTCGGAGTCAGCATGAAACTCAATTAGCAAAAACTTTACAATCATAACAGGATACTAGAAATATAGGAAGTCGCAATCAAATGAGATAGTATGTTTCCTCCATTAAGAGCAAAGAAAACAAAAGTGGTTTTACTGCACATAACTATGTTAGGAAGAAATGGGGCTAACAAAGAGTTAGAATGAGATGAAAAAGACCACTATTGCAGTCAGTCTGGTCCATAATATTTACAAACAACATCCACTGAGTCCTACTAGATAGAAAATGTGTTAATCCAGACACTAATTGAAGTAAATTCAGTTCCCAATATTTACTATTAGCAGAAAGTTTGGAATCAACTGTCAGTTCAAATAAGTCTGCTGCATTACCAGAAGCATAATAGTCTTACATTCAATCACTATAGATGCTAATACTCAATCGGAACCCACATTTGAGATGCCAGACTTCCTTGAAAGGTTAGCAATTTAGTGGGGATATTGGAAATTCCGTATATGTGGAAGAATGACCTTGAAGGGAAAAACATAAGCTATTAATGGTCATCTTAGTGCGCACGAAGGGATTTAGTGGGGATATTTGAGACGCAAACTGCTCACTGACTCATCTCTACCTGACATTACAAACAAGTGCCATCTTAATCGCTCCACAACACTGATGCTCTAGCCATGGATCAAGCCAGAGGTGAGTATCGGTTCAATCACCAATTATCCGAGTGATCATCGACTGTAATATGCTGCATCCAGTCAGACCAGAAGCATAATAGTCTGCTGCATTACCAGACTGTAATATCGGTTCAAATAAGTCTGCTGCATTACCAGAAGATAATAGTCTTACATTCAATCACTATAGATGCTAATACTCAATCGGAACCCACATTTGAGACGCCAGACTTCCTTGAAAGGTTAGCAATTTAGTGGGGATATTGGGAATTTCGTATATGTGGAAGAATGACCTTGAAGGGAAAAACATTAGCTATTAATGGTCATACTGGGAATTTTACCCCTAGCTATAGTTTCAGTTTTTGGCTTTTTCTCGTGGGAAGAATGGAAATCATCGTCTTCATCGTCACTCAACCCTCTTCCACAAAATTGGGGACGACTATGGAGCATAAGAAAGCTCCACAAAAGAATTGACAAAACTTTTAAGACAGTTTGTCGGCCTGACGTCAACACTCAATGATTACCATGTTCCTAAGCAAGATAGCTACGAGCACAAGGTCATGCCATAAAACATGGATGACCAAATTGGGGCCGGTAGACCTAACTTTTATCTACACTCAAGCAACCAAGGAGCACCTCCAAGTTCTCCATGCTATACAGAGCCGACAGATAGTAAGATGAAATGTGCTGTATGGACATGCATTCATCTGACACATTAAGCCAAAGATTGTAAAGAACTGATATACCATTCTCTCTCAAAGCTCACATCCATGTCAATATCCTCAGCTAAACTCAATCTGTGACATACTGTTTCGTGAATGCACAACAATCTAACCCATTAAGCATTTTGCCCACACACCCATCTTATAAACCTTCCTTGTCAGTTCAAGGTTAAACTACACTTGGCAATTTAGGGTAATTCCACACTTGTGCTTAGTTCACTCTCCTTTAGGTTTATGAACCATATCTTCCATCATCCATAGTCTCCCATGATAGTGAATAATTAATCCTAAGCATGGAAAGTTTCATCCTCACTTGTCTCCATGTGATCTACGCACACTGTTGTAGAAACCGGAAAAATTTAAGCGATAACATAGGCAACCACTACAAAGCCGCTTAGGTTTTTGAATGAATCAAACACAAGAATGCAATATGCTCATATTAGACCAATTATCAACCAGGATTATTTTAATTAAATATGATCCATAAAGCAAGCGTACTTTACTGAACCTATGATCGCAAAGTACTCAAGAAGCACTCCTCTATTTTAATCATCATGTTCTAGTTCTATGCACAATATCATTCTTATTCTCTCCATCATAATGAATGATTTATCCTAAATACATAATTATATGACGGACAAGTGACAATATATTCAAAGATATAATAAGAAATGAGTGTATCTATGGGAAGTTAAAGTTGGCGTCAACTAAGGACTATGACAGAAAATAGTGTTAGTTGGTTTAGACATGTGCCACGTACACCAAGAGATGCTGAAGAGCAATAAGATAGTAATTAAAGGAGTCGCTATGACTAGAGATAGCCTATATTATTTGGATTGAAGTTTAAAGAAGGATATGTTTTTGTTAGTGTTAGAGAGGACATGGCCCTTAAGTTAAGAGAGCTTAATGGGTTAAAAAATGATTCAAACACAAAACCCAAAAAATAGGGATAAAGGCTTAGTTGTTGTATCATTTCTTTTTCTCGTTCTTAGCCCTTCTCTAAATGTTCTTCTATGCAACAAGTTCAACCTGCTAACTGTTGACAACATTGCAGTGGAAAACGATGTAGAAGAGAGAGAGAGTACATGGAATGGAAACTCATAGAGCACCCTTAATTGAATTCTAGAGAACAAGGTTAGTTTGGAAGACTTCCAAGTAGAGCACCCTTATTTGAATTCATATGAATGAAACGACTAATTTGATAGTAGAGTAGGGGACTAGTGCTCAGCCATGATAGTTGAAGGGGTGTAAACTCATGAAATTCATTTGATGTTTTATGGAATGAATACAACGATAGAGATGCTGTAAGATACTATGTCTATTTGAAAAAGGTCTACTTAATCTTGTGGTGTGTGCATTGGGAAAGTAATATGTCATGTAACACTAGAAGAATAAATACCCCTAGGTTATGCAGAAGATCAGATAACAAGATCGTCTTCACAAAAGCCCCTTCTGACTGCATTCAAGTATCAGATGATCAAGTTATTTATCCAATAACTAAACAAGGTGACATTCACTTTCAAGAAGTTGGTTATATGACTGTTCGATAATGGCATTGTTGGTGGAAATATATTAAGAGAAACAAGAGTATCCTCTGTGTATGAAACCCTATTTACATATAAATAAGTTGACAAGGTATTTGGATGTGTATGTTTTTAGCAGAGCTATGAGCTGAAATATGGAAGAGACCAAGAGGCATAATAATGGGTTTCAGAGATGGCAAGATAATGTATTTCTTTTCATCACAATAAGGATTCTTCATGTCTTGAAGCTTTGACTAGAAATGCTCTTTTGAATTTAAACTGTAGCTTTATGGATTTTGCTCTTGGCCTTGACTCTCTCTCTCTCTCTCTCTCTCTCTCTCTCTCTCTCTATATATATATATATATATATATATATATATATATGAAAAAGGTAATTTTATTGATAGTAAAATCTCCCTCTCTCCTTTATAACATACAGCCAACATCATACTCAATATTATGCATGATGCCTATTTGGGTAGTAATCAACTTTTCAAAAATGTATCTATTCCTTTCTTTCCATACGTGTCAGACACTAACCGACAACCTGACGTGCACTTGTCTGTACCACCAGGCTCCCCTAGTTCGCTGACTGTGAATGTACTCAACCTGATATTGCAACTCTCTGGATGTGCACGGCACTAAGTTTAGTTTAGCACATTGATCTTGCCAAATATCCCATGCAAAATCATAAAGAACAATAAGTGAGATGATGATTCCTTATTGTGCAGACAAAGTTTGCAACCTTGTCCTACAATGTGTACTCCAAACCTGGAAAGCATGTCCAACGTAAGTAATCGTCCACTAATCGTTTTGAGCATATTTAATTGCATTTTATTTGTAAACCCTTTAACCCATATGAACTCTGCACGTGGAAGGGGCGGATGAGCATTGAAGATCCGGTCGTATGTCGACCGAAAGTTGAAGTGACAATTGGAGGAGCCTTTCCATGCCTAATGATCCCACACGCCATTCAGGTCCCTGCGGACTCCAAAGATTGCTTCAGCAAGCATCCTTCCAACCAAGTGGGATGATAGGTGCAAGACATCCCCGTGCAACAAACTGCTTACTGACTAATCTCTACCTGACATTGCAAACAAGTGCCATCTTAATCGCTCCACACACTCTGATGCTCTAGCCATGGATCAAGCCAGAGGTGAGTATCGGTTCAATCACCAATTATCCGAGTGATCATCGACTGTAATATACTGCATCCAGTCAGACCAGAAGCATAATAGTCTTCTGCATTACCAGAAGCATAATAGTCTTACATTACGAACAAGGGATTTCTGCACCAATTATCTGAGTGATCATCGACTGTATTTTGTCTCTATTTCAAGATAGTCTTATACGTAACCGAGAAGTTATTGTTCAAAGGTTGTACCGAAAAATTATGCATTTTCATATATTTGTTCCGCATTCAGTCAGACCATAACGACCTTCCTTTAAGGAATTTTCAGGTTAAGTCGCAACCTCGCAGCAGCTCGAAGAGTAAATAACGATCAAAGGCCAACTCTCCCTCTATTTTGTGGCGACAGAGATCATCCCAAACAATCATATGTATGCCCCCTCTCCAGATAAAATATGTACAGAGTTTGTGGATTCTACGAATAGTGGCAGATGGAATCATAATGGCATGCAGCCAAAATAAAGAGATTGCAGTGACTATCGATCTCACCAGTTCAATTCTTCCCCGAACGACAACGTTTAGGCTTGCCAGCTCCCGGTCGCCATCTGAAAAATCGCCATGAGCTCATCTTGATTATAACAATGAGTGTTAAAATACAACTTACTTTTACCTCTATTAAGTTGTAGACTCGTCAACGCTCCAAACTTATTCATAAGTTGTATGATATTTGTGAGGCCACTATTCGACGAACCCATAAAGACCAATAAGTCGTCAGCATATATGAGATGGGATACTGTAGGCTGGACCTTTTTATATAGTGGAGTTATCCTTTTCCGATGAACCGCAACATCCATCAAACATGTGAAGTACTCCACAACCAATGTGAAAAGGTAGGGGGACAATGGATCGCTCTGACGCAGACCCCGATTACTCCCAAAGAATCCATATGGGAGAACTTTAATAAGAATTGAAAATGTTGGAGTAGAGATACATTCATGGATCATGCTCACCCGCATTGGGTCAAATCCCATCGCTAACATAATATGACACACAAAGACCCGATTCACTGTGTCGAACGCTTTCCGGTGATCCAGCTTCAAGCAAGCCTTATTACCGCCTACCTTGTTGAAATTTCTGACCATCTCGTGCACCAGCAGATTATTAACAGCTATCGATCTTCCTTTAACAAATGTGGCATGATTGGGAGAGATCAGCCCCTGCATAATCTTCTCCATACGGCAACACATGACAAACGTAATAATCTTGTAGAAAAAGTTATAGCACGCAATAGGTTGAAAATCAGACAAGGACGTCGCCCCTTCTTCGGGGTAAGTATTAGGAATGTATGATTGAGCTGACGGAGCAGTCGTTCATTGGAGAAGAAGTCCTGAACAATAGACAAGATCTCATATTTGAAAACATCCCAATGAGTAATGTAGAACTTACTATTGAAACCATCAGGTCCCAGAGCCTTGTAGTTGTTGGGATCAGCTGCCTTTACAATAGTTTCTACTTCTTCCATAGTGACATGGGAGAATAGAAAACTATTACCCTAATGTGAGACCAGCCTCTTGCAAATAAGATTTGTCAATTTTTGAATAGTCTTCTTGGTGATATAACTTGGAATAGAATTATATGACTTGTTTCTGAATCTCAGACTCATACTCCGCTAAAATATCCCTACGAGAGCTATCAATAAGCTTGTTGATCGAGTTGCAATATTGGCGGGTCCTAATAATGTCATAAAAGAACCTGGAGCAACGATCCTCGTCTTTGAGCCATGTACATTTGGCCCTCTGAGCTAGCTGGACCTCTTGTAGAGCCAGGGCCTAGACCTCCTCCAGAAGTATTCTCTCCTCGCAAGCTAAGTTTGGATTCTGCGGTCAGCTTGAAGCTGATCTTGTTACTTATGCAGTTCTACCTCATCACCTTTAAGATCAGATATTGGAAGCTCTCGGGACCAACGTTAGAGCCTCCTGGGTGAGTTTAAGTTTATGTACAAAGGAGAACTGCATATTCCCGCGCACTGTCGTTCGACAGAGTCTGTACTACTTCTGTATATCCTGTTATAGAAGGTCACGTGTTGTTGAATCAGAACGGTTGGGAACGAATGTGAGATGCGGCCACAACTTGCACAAGGATAGAAAAATGATCACCAGTAGATGGAGCCAAGCCTTCTCCAATGGCTGCTAGGAACATTTCAAACCACCTACTATTAGCAATAGCAGTCTAACTGACATACAATTTTGTTGTTTATAGCTTTATTGTTCCAAGTCCACACGTGCCACGAACGTTCCAGACACTTAAGATGGCCTGCATTAGACACCCCTGGAAGTCTGCAAGAATAGAGTTTGGAACACGCCATCCACCCACCTTTTCATAACTAAAAAGCAATATATTAAAGTCGCCAACTAGGAGAAGTGGAAGATGCATATGAGTATCAACCATAATAAACGTAATAATATCCAGCCATAGCTGCCACCGTCGTCTTTTATCATTATGAACATAAACGACCCCAAAAACTAACCTGAAGCCTCCAAAATTAGTGAACTCACAAGCAAAAAGTTGATCTGATTTATGTAAGATATAACCAAACCAAATTCTGGTGTCCCAACTACCCAAAATACAAGCCATCTCGCAGACATCTAAGGTATACGCATGTGCCCAGAAGTTCGGAATTCGTTTGGTCAACTTCTTTTCCGACCGAATTTTGGTTTCCAACAACTTTGTGATTTACGCAACAATTCTTTAATCTCTCTCCAACGACCCGGAGAATTTGCACCTCGTGTATTCCATGTCAGTGATCATTAAAATGACCTAAAGAGGCTCCAAAATAACTATCATATGATTAGTGAATTCAGTCCGGAATCCATGCAACCCTTCATGGGAGTCATCAAGAATATTTGAATCCTCCTGCATAAGACTTACCCAATTAGGGTTATCCACACTAAGCTCGTCAACTTCTGCATCCAAACTGTGCAGTATAGAGAATCTTGATCCAGATTCTTGAGGTAGTGCCTTGATCTTTTTTTTTAGTGTAGTTGATAATATGAGTACATGGGGAACCGTCAGATTTTCCTTTATCAGCCAGCTCCTTCTAGTGACGAGTCATCATAGCATGTTGTCCACTAAATGGCACTATTTGTCCAGGGAATTGCACTTGTTCATTGACCTTTCTTTTTGTCATTTGTCGCATCTCATTTAGACTTTCTTTTTGTCGTTTGCCGCATCTCATGTAGACTTTGATTATTGGCTAGCTCGCAAATGGCATTTTAGAACGTTGCACACCCGCTACCACCTGTCTCCAAGCAGTACCAGCACTTGCAGGCCGTTGAGCATCTACCAAAGGTACCAAGGTAGATGAAAGGGGAGCTGCTACAGAGTCCTCTTCCTGCATAGACCGATTGAGCTCTCCCCCCTCCAACTGGGCAGCGAATTGTTGTTCCAGAACATAAGTGTCAATCCCATTACCCTCTTCTACCGGTACGTGCAAGCACTTCATGGCCACATGACCAAAGCATTTGCACTTATTACATATCAGTGGAATCCACTCGTATTTCACTACCTGAGAGTATATTTTCGCCGGAAGGTAATTGATACTCAAGTTCCCGCTTGATACTCAAGTTCCCGCAGAAGGGTCATAAACGCCTCTATTTCCACAAAGACTCGCGCATACGCAATTCTAAATTTCAAAGTCGTCACATCATCCGACTTTATGGGATTAGCAATTAAGCTGGCTAACTTCATAATCATTATAATACTCCAGAATTGGGTGGGCAAGCGAAGGGACCGTATCAAGGAAGTCCCTCTCACATTTAGTATTCAACTGTCATTGGTTAATGATGATCAACCTGTCGTCAAATGTCCAAGAACCCCCTTGTAGAACGCGTTATGCATCCTCGTTCAAACCGAAACACACAAAAAAATCTATTATCTCGTGAGTACAGCGCCATACTCCCTCGCGGCTTCCAAACGTAGTTGGCGTAACCCTGATTTGGCCATAGAATGGGTGATCCCCCAACACATAGAAAATCAGCGCGTTCTTCCAATAGTCCTCCGTCTCCTCTAGATTATCCTTCGTGAACTCAGCCACTTCCTATGTTCCCTAATATATTTCGGCTCAACATATTGCATAGAAACACTAATTTAGATTGACCCAGGCCGACAAATTTCCACTCAGGACTTGCTCCGAACACCTACCGTGTCCAAACTTCGGCCTAAGGGTTGATCCTCACAAACACTAGGGCCAGGAGTTCTGTGCAATAGTCCATGAGAAGCCCCAGAAACCAGACGGCGTATGCCCACAATTACCAGTAGAAGTTCGCAGCCGAGCGGGTTCCCAACCATTCCCCACCGGAGGTAGATGCGGCCTATCTCGCTCCGTCCAGGTAGTTGACCACGCCGCCGGCAATCGACGGTGGTCCAGCCACATGCTGCCGGGGTCGATGAGAGGCCCACGGGAGAGGGACACCCTCCTTCGCCACCTGCAGCAGCACCTGTGTCCTACGGTTGATGGGGGAGCTGGAGATCGCTCGATGCTCTGGAGAATTCTTCAGTCAACGAAACAAGTTTATATATATATATTCACGAAACTTATTTAAGCTTTCATACTGTGCATTTTCCACTTCAGCTCTTAATATTGACCATTTTATTCTAGCTTTAGAGGCAGCAATCTTTTTTGCATGCATTATATTCTAAGGTTTCAATTAGAACTAGGGAAATGTTTGAGCTAGAAGATGGAACATAATGCTCCTCCAAACAAATAATATTAGAACTTGAATTTCTGAATGTATATATTGTATACTTAAATTTCCAAATAAAATAAATAAACTAATGTCTTGAACATAAACCCTGATTGCCAACTTGGTAACAGAACATAACGATTAGAAAGTTGGGTAACATACTATGTTGGTAGTAAGTAAAATGAACATTCGCAAACATTGTACCATAAGCTATACACTACTACTGAGAATACATTAACTAAACTAGCAGAGAAATAAGAATAAACTTTATGGAAAGTACCTCTAGTATAAAATTCATTCCCCCATCAACAAAATAATATGGAGAATTTGTTAGCAAGAAGAGTTTCTTCCCCTTTTCCTTTAGCATCTTTAAGAACCGGAGAACTTGTCTCTATAAAACAAACCCATGAGACATAATCATGCAGGAGAAACATATTGAACAAAAGTTAATATTTTCTCTAGCACTTGATTACTATTGCCCAAACTATGAACATGACGCAACATTTTACTGTCAAATAAAAAACTCTTCAGCCAATTCAAAGAAACGTTTAATGTACCATAATGCTTACATTTTTCATCAAGTATTTCTGAGGATCAGAAAGAATGCTTCTATGGAGTAAACCACTTTTGTGAACATGCTGAATTGCATCTTTTACATCTTGATACACATATGAAGCATCAAAATCCAACTTAGCATCTACAAAATGCTGGATTATATCAGCAATAAGACATACCTACAAGAAGGGGAATCAATTTCAAACATGTTAGACACAAGGATACTAGAAAGTCTATCTTGTCTAATTAACAATTAAAAGCTTCATAAAAAGAATAAACCTCTGCATCTCACAGGATTTGTGACATGCTCCAATAGCTGCTTTGTCCATATTAATCATGAGAAGTATTAATGGACATAGTAACTTTTCTGTTTAAAGTTTAAACCTTTTGTACATATGACATTTGTACAAAAGGCACATAAAACTTGTGACACAGTATATTTCCGATAGTGACACCCCTAGGCAACACCCTTGGACCCTCACTTTTCTCTTCTGCCCCACAAAAAATTTCTAGATATATTTTAGGGCATTTGTTAATTTATCCCATTCCATTCATTAACCGATATAATTCACAAATTTATTATGTTAGCTTTACTCTTTAGGCTATATGAGCTCACTCCCATACTTGGGTCAAATCTCAGTGCCATGAATTTCTCATGCCAATGAACCTCAGCATCCATACTTCACCAAGCCATGCAACATTTGACCACGCAACCCCAATGTGCCACATATCAAGGCACATGGTTGAAACCTTGACACAATACCCTCATCCTACATCCCTCCTAAAGCATAAGACCATTCACTAATCTCTCCATCTAATCCTTCCATGTACATGCACTATGTGATTTAGCAAAACATCTATCACGTCCCGATTCCGAATAACCGAAAGTAGCCACGGATGTGATGTGGTACAAGGCTAGATTGCACTTGTACAAGGCAAGAAGATAGACAAGGCGTGATATATCTCAGAAACAACGACATCGCATCCAAATTAAGCAGACAAATTGAAGTCACAATGAATATAATGAAAAACTTCTCTTTATTGATAATTATAATTCAGTACAAGGCTTACAACATATTACAAGGCTTCTCAATTACAACTGATACTTGGCCATCTGGATTACATTCATATTTGTCGTCTTGGCTTACAATCGCACCGGTACAACTGAAATACAATGCTCCATATATGCCCTTTATAGCAGAAGACGCCTCCAATGGACGAGCTTCTGCGCGCCCCAACAATACTTCGATGTCTCGGAATCGTTCCAGCCACTCCCCAATGCCGAGTATCTGGGGATGCCCACAAACGTGGGTCGATACATATCGCATACTGATGAGCAGAAACTAGCCCACTCGTCTAAACCAACACTAAGTAATCATGTGAGAAACATGCACATTAATTTAGTAATATTTCTATTAAGAACTAGGTTCATTTCAATGATCAGAGTATTCAGCAGCATAATAAAACATATTTTGTAAAAACTAGCATACATTGAATATATATGAAATTTGTACATATCGCTCAATAGCGACCCTTACCAATAGCCCGTTATTCTTATTCCTGCAAAACAAGGATTAGCTAGAGCATAATTAATATGAATCATTCTTATAGAGATAATGTTAAGCCTTCATAAATATTCTCGTTAGTATGCAGCCTAATTACATGAGGGTCATTGATGATATGCTTTCGCACCACGAGGGACATGCCATATAGGACTTCGAAGGACGTACGAAGCGTCATTCATGAGTTTGCGATCCCTAATGAATGTCTCGTTTATACCCGGTGCTACCAAAGCACTATGTTTCCTCCTAGGCCGAACGATCCCGGTGCCCCGGTGTATCTCGTTAGAGAAAACTTACCAAACCTTGTGCACAAGTTGTCCATACCATGCAACTTCTATGCAAATGAAATACTAAGCATAAATTGTATAGTAAAAAAATGTAAGTAAATCCTCGCATTATTGATCCTTCTTGTTTTGCTCATTCTCATATTGGTTGGTGATCCGTAGGTCCCAACTTACAGACATTCTCGTAGCTCGGTGGTACCAAACAACAATTATACTTGCATATGAAGCGTTTCATTCATAGTTACTGTGCATTGATGCACTTATACTTATACAGATATTCAATGTTCCATTCTCAGTGTTATCAGCATATGAAGTAGATTGCATAATATTACTTCTTTCTCATGGCACTTACTTTATAACATTCTTGTGTCAATAGTACTAGCAGTTCATTATTCATGTGTTTCATTGATTACAACAGCATTGAACATAAGGCATCATTATCATTGTGTGGACTAGAGCAGCATATAGTTATGACATACAGCAAAGCAACACTAGCATTCATTTTATTTGGACATGAAGGAGTAGAGGAGAAGAGACAGATCCACTCACTTATATAAATATTGTTTCTATGCCACAATCCAACAATCACCTACGATCCCTCAAGAATGATCTGATGCGATGCAGTCTTCTAACTTAGCATAATCATACATTCGAACCACGTCGCATAAGATATCTCATCCGGCCAAGTTAAGCAATATAGCATCATCACACCAAGCGTCTCTATTTTTTGCACCACTTGTATTCCATCGGTCTGATCCATCTATAATTCCAGCGTAATGACTTTCCGCGGAGCGGGACATTACATAATATACCACTCAGAAAAAGTTTCGTCCTCAAAACTTAAAGAAATAACTCAATTCATCATATCACTTAAGTCATCCCACGAAAATGTTCTATGCCAGCTATAGCTCAGTACCCCGTTTACATCTCTTGTCAATATTGCTCATTCATGAATCTCGTACACTTATGAATTCCAACCATCTCTTTTCTTCCCAAATGATTTGTTCATGTTCTTCCATTCATCAATACTCTCCTACAGCTCTATTTTAATTCCGTTCACCACTTCGCCTGGATCGTACATATATTTCAAGCGTCCCCGAAATATAATACACTCAACCAATGCTAATGGTTAGAGAAACCAAACGACTACATAGGTAATTTCATTCCTCATTACTGATCATTTAATATTTTCGGCCAAGATGTTCTTTAACATCGATTTTCCATAACTCTAATTTCTTGCGACACTTATTTGGTCAATCATGTCAATATCTTTCCAACAAGTTGCAATCAAATTCCAGTCTAAGTACTTCTCAATATCCACCGTCATCCTCTCGGTCCGACATATGTACAAATCCTTTATCTCGATCACAGTGTTCCTTCGTATAACCATTTGCCACAATCGCTATCTTCCAATTCTGCCAAAATATAAAAATTCTTAGAAACTGCCCAGGTTAGGCCATTAACCCAAGCACGATACTTTAATCATTTCGAACAAACCGACCATAACGAAATTTTTATTAATTCTGAATTGCAATATTCCTTCTTTCAATGTCAATTCCATCGTTCTCATCTCTTATGAATAATTTTACATGTCGTCACATTGTTTTGATCCATCCAACTTTGATTGATTATATTAAAAATATCACCCGTCGTCTCTTTATTATGACCCTAAGTGTATTTATAGTCGTTCCGACCATTTTCTCGATATTCTAATTTCATTCATTCATTCAAACTTCTAGCAATCTTTTTTCCAACATTAGTAGCATCAAAATTTTAATAAATCCAGAGTTCCATTTGATCATATCACGGTCCATGCCACAAGCTTCATTATAGTTTAATGATCAAAATTCGTCCCGCACAATTGTCGCATTAACCATATCGTGTATCAAGTTTCTCTTCCGAACGTATGAAATTTCCATCCAAATTCTTCAAGCGACGATTTCCTCTTTTTATCTCAATTTATTTCTCATTCCAACTTGATTCCAAAAGAAGCTATTTCAAGAAATCCAACCAACCGAATCCACTATTGATTTTCCATTCCAGTCGAGGCAATCAAATCCATCTATAACCGCCAATTCCCAAATTTGCTCATTCAAAGTTTAACCATTCTAACCCGACTTGCTATTCTGAAACACTGATACTCAATCCCGCAACCAACTATTCAAACATCAACTGTACATATGCTGACTCACAACATATACTATTCGAGTCTCACATGATGTTACATTACCTATGCAATATCAATAGGGTCATCCTATGGGTCTCCCATAACCAACACAACTCTTCGGTCAAGTCTCTAAGGCTAGCTATACCGACAGCTAAACCTAGTGTTCATAGGCAACTCATATCATGATAAGCAGTTGATAAGGACCATACTCATCTCTCTTCTTAGGACCAACTGAAGTGTGATAAGTCTAAAGGACTTCTACCCAATCTTATTACCAACTCGAACCACAAATGTACTACCATTGACCTACCCACAAATAAGGGACATCCAACAGTCTGGGTCAGATCTATCTACCCACGGTCAATCTCTTAAGGGTCTACCTCAATTAAAGGTTCATTCTAGACTTACCCCAACCGACAAGGTCAATCTAGAACTACATGCTCAAATCTCATATCCATCAAGTAAATCACCAATATTCAAAATCCTAATTGCTATCACATGTTGTTTCAAACTTCTGATTTCATAGTCATTCTCTAGTTGTACCAACATATCATTCTTGATTCACATGCGTCTGATTTATCTATGGGACAAGGCAACTAACCCAAAGTTCAAATTCCGATCGGTCACTTTTACTAGTACATTGTTCATGATTCTTGCTCTCAATTATTTC
Source organism: Iris macrosiphon (assembly GCA_036927795.1). Classification (NCBI taxonomy): domain Eukaryota; kingdom Viridiplantae; phylum Streptophyta; class Magnoliopsida; order Asparagales; family Iridaceae; genus Iris; species Iris macrosiphon. Next base: position 92,817,385 of record JAYESA010000004.1, on the reverse strand, counting down.
TCCTTCATATTATGCATTCGTGTATTTAGTATCACCCAAATAATTTATAGTCGACAATATCTAATTAACACGTTGAAGATCTCTCTCTTTCGAATCGTTTCATCGATCTTACCTTTGCCAAATTTATTCTGATAGGGTCAACTTTTGTTCGCATAAACCATCAACTTAATTGTATCACCTCATCAATGTCTCATAGATTTTCATCTCGCTAAGCCACATTCGATAATTATTTACGTATTCGATATATTGGTCAAACCACCAATCTAAGAATCATCCCACGTTAATAATTTGATAAATTATATCCGCCAATCAACTGTTACCCAAGCGACTAAGGTTTCTGCCAACCAACTGTTATTGATGCGACAAAACTTTTCGTCGATAGTATTTATCCCAACGTGCTAGACCTTAAGCTTTATTTGTATTCCATCCATCGAAGTATCTTAAAGAACCTCCATCTATTGCCATACAATAAGGGTCATCGATTAGTTCTTTTACAATGCGTCGAGTTCGTATACCGACTAAATATTACCCACTAATCGATAAGTTCAAGTATTCCCACTTCACAACTGGTACCCCTTTTAAGTTAGGCATGTAGTAAGTGCTACACACCTAAGGTAAAAAGGAAGCAATTTTCAACATACTCGGTCCAACTGTAAATTATTTTTAAGAACTTCTAACTTAGGCAACCAAAGATTATATCCTGCCTGTGATTCCCAATCGATTCCAACCAATCTCCTTCGATATATGATCCAATTTGTTTGTCGATAGCAATATTCAATCATTGCTGCTAGATTTGAAACTTTCACCCATCCGATTCAAATCACCGTCTAAATATATGATCCAACTCGTTGTTCCCAGCTAAGGCATATATCTCACACCTTTCACTTCCTTGCTACCCAATGAAACATCAAGCTATCGAAGGTCTAATGTTGACAACTCAAATTCAACTATCAAGGGTCTGTTGTTGATACACAATCCGAAATACCCAAGGGACACTCGCATCATATTATCACTAGCATCGTTCCCGACTAAGTTTCGACACTACCCCATTGCTACCGATAGGCTCAACATTATCACTAAGAAAGGGTCACTGCACAAGTATCACTAAGAGGGTAGAGGCATATACCACTCAAAGACAAAGTCGTTCCTGACAAAAAATTATCCTTACACTAATCCAACATTCATTCCGTACTACCTTTACATGGTAGCATTGTCAGTCACAAACATGTTTCCCATGCTCAAATGTAGCACACAATCTCGTCATCACACATGAATCGATTTAGCATTCTTGTTGATTTCCTTTATTGAAATTACTCAAGCATAATTCACATTGATTACAGCACACATTGATTTATCTTTATTCCCACATGCAAAGTTAATAATCCCAAGTTATTCTTCTATAGCATCGAATCATTGTTGGGTTCTTGGTATCTTTTACAAATCAAGAATCACAACTTAGGTCAATCACCATATTTAGGCTTATTTTATGGAACATTCAGTGAGTGTAGCCAAGCGGTCAAATATATTCGATTACGGAAGCACATTCTAACAATAGCGAAAGCAACACAGAACGATCACAGATGCAAATTCAATAATCGCATAAACAACTTTGAATACTCGCAGAAGGCAACTTTGAATATGTACTGAGGCGACTGTAACTAATAGCGGAAGAGACTTTGAATAGTCACCGACGCAACTTTGATTTAGAACTTGCCGAGTCTAAGGATACATAAACCGTATTCTAATACCAATTTGTCACGTCCCGATTCCAAAGAACCGAAAGTAGCCACGGGCGTAATGTCGTACAAGCCTAGATTATACTTTTACCATACAAGAAAATAGACAATGCATGATATATCTCAGAAACAACGACATCGCAGCGGAATTAAGCAAACAAATTGAAGTCACAATGAATATAATGAAAAGCTTCTCTTTATTGATAATGATAATTGAGTACAAGGCTTACAACATATTACAAGGCTTCTCAATTACAACTAATACTTGGCCATTTGGCTTACATTCATATTTGTCGTCTTGGCTTACAATCTCACCGGTACAACTGAAATACAATTCTCCATACATTATGCCCTTTATAGCAGAAGACGCCTCCAATGGACAAAGAGCTTCTGCACGCCCCAACAATGCTTCGATGTCTCAGAACCGATCCAGTTACTCCCCAATGTCGAGAACTTGGGGATGCCCACAAACGTGAGTCAGTACGCGTACATATCGCGTACTAGTGAGCATAAACTAGCCCACTCGCCTAAACCAACACTAAGTAATCATGTGAGAAGCATGCACATTAATTTAGATCTTTCTATTAGGAACTAGGTTCATTTCAATGATCATAGTATTCAGCAACAGCATAATAAAACATATTTTGGAAACAACAGTATAAATTGAATATATATATGAAATTTGTATATATCGCTCAATAGTGACTCTTGCCAACAGCCCGCAATTCTTATCACTGCAAAACAAGGATTAGCCACATTATAATTAATATGAATCATTCTTACAGAGATAATGTTAAGTCTGTATAAATATTCTCGTTAGTATGCAGCCTAACTACATGAGGGTCATTAGTGTTATGCTTTCGCACCACAAGGGACATGCCATATAGGACTTCGAAGGGCATACGAAGCGCCATTCATGAGGTTGTGATCCCCAATGAATGTTTCGTTTATACCCGGTGCTACCAAAGCACTATGTTTCCTCCTAGGCCGAACGATCCCGGTGTCCCGGTGCATCTTGTTCGAAAAAACTTATCAAACCTTGTACACAAGTTGTCCATGACCATGCAATGTCTATGCAAATGAAATACTAAGCATAAATTGCATGGTAAAGAAATGTAAGTAAAGTCTCGCATTATTGATCCTTCTTGTTTTGCTCATTCTCATATCGATTGGTGATCCGTAGGTCCCAACTTACATACCTTCTCGTGACCTGGTGGTACAAAACCACAATTATACTCGCATATGAAACATTTTCTTCATAGTTATTGTGCACTGATGCACTTATACCTGTACAGATGTTTAATATTCCATTCTCAGCGTTATCAGCATGTAACGTAGATTGCATATTATTACTTCTTTCTCATGGCAGACTTACTTTATAGCATTCTCGTGTCAATAGTACTAGCAGTTCATTATTCATGTGTTTTATTGATTACAACAGCATTGAACATAAGACATCATTATCAATGTGTGGACTAGAGCAGCATATAGTTAAGCAAAGCAACACTAGCATTCATTTTATTAGGACATGAAGGAGTAGAGGAGAAAGGACAGATCCACTCACTTATATAAATATTATTTCCATGCCACGATCCCACATTCGCCTACGATCCCTCAAGAATGATCCGATGCGATGCAGTCTTCTAACTTGGCATAATCATACATTCGAATGTCGCATAAGATATCCCATCCGGTAAAGTTAAGCAATACAGCATCATCACACCAAGCATCTCGATTTCCCGTACCACTTATATTCCATCGGTCTGATCCATCTATATTCCAGCGTAATGCCTTTCCGCAGAGCGGGACATTACATCTCCTCATAATATACACCTCTGCAAAACCCAACTTCATAATATGGTACCACTGGCCACTTTTCATCTCACTATTCATCAACCTTCCAACAAATACAATCCCAGAAGCTGTCCTCCTTGCCCTTTGCCCTTGTGGAGAAACCCATTGTGATAAAAACCATGTTTTTCATATAGAAAAAACCAGTCCAAGCAAAAACTAGAAACCATAACCAACAACAAAATACTTCATCATCTTCAAGGGCACCAAATCAATAGAGTTTACCTTATAACAAGGCTGTACAAGTTAGACATCGAACAAATCACAATAAAAAAATTGTTCTACATCTAGAACCACTTGCTTATCCCATTTTTTTGCATTTGTTTTGAACCTCCAAGCATTGGCTACAATCTTATTTCCTCTCGGGACAAGTACCGAAATGGCCGATGAAATACTAAGCCACAGAGTCGCACAGATAGTCCTCCCCAAGCAGCGAAAGTTAAATGAACTCAAGTATGTAAATGAAACCAAGCCCTTTATTGATATTGAATAACGCTTACAACGGCGCTAAGCCAACATATTACAATCGTTCAAGCTCTCTCGAAACAAAAAAATGTGCCAAGCAGCTTACAACTTTGGAATGATAACATAGGCGATGTTCCATTACATTACGTCATGTATATATGCTTCAGCTCCGGATGCAACGTTCCAAGGCTCTAGAGCGAACTGCACGCCTTAGCGCGCACGAAGAAATTTTCGCACCGAACGAGGTATTCCCACACCCTGCAAGCAATCTGGTGGATTATCAGTACATTAAATGCACTTGTGGGAAGGATTCTCGTCCACACAACAAAACCAAACACGTTCATTTAGTTATGTGCACCATCTATTATGTTGTCTTTCTAATCTTGTCTTAGGATCAGTTTTATGACATATGATAAGAAGCCTACCCATGTTGCAAAATGTCTTACAATAATAGAACCGTGATACAACTTACCATGTGTCCTTCCCTAACCAAAGTAAATCAAGTTAACCAACAAACATACATACTGAAACGAAGTAGCACATATGAAAACTTAGTGTGTCCCAGACGTGTCTTTGCCTCAGATACGATGTGCTTGAACTATATAGTTTATCGTGCATCCATTCTCTAAATCTACAATGTGTCGTTCATCCTTTACTTGCCTTAAGACCAATTCCAAATGAACTCGCACGCGAATTGCCGCTAGCGAGCCTGACTTAATCTATATGAAAGTTGCTGGCCTGCAAGTCATTAAGGATAATAGCCGCAGTAAGACGATGGTCCCAGTGCCCCGGGAACTGACCGAACTTACCCGTGCTAGCTTCAACTAGCGCAGCTATCCGGATTCCGCCTAGGTCGAATCAGTCTCGGTGCCCCGGCGCCCCGTTCGCAAGAATCCTGCTTGTGCACAAACTGTCCGCGACCATGCAATCTCGTCTTTTTTTTCATTTCTTCTTTATCTCGTCTTCTGTGCAATGGCGATGGTTGTAGACAAAGGCAACACCCCGCTACAAGCCACCCCGAGCCATTCCTTTTGGTGACATTCCTTTAGTGCCAACTTGATGAGCTCCGAGAACAATCTCTTCTTTATATTCTTCACTTGACTTTATGCAGTTCCCTAGTTCGGGAATTGTCTTGGCAACCTAACGGTTCCGAATACTTTCCATGTTTCCATTACTTGGCTCAGAACGATTATTTTGATAGTCTTCATGTCTCAACTTAGTGAACAATATTCTACGAAGTGCTCAGACTCGTGCCAAGACCTGTGCGACATGCATCTGAATCGTGCGAAGACATACTACGGCGCATAGGAAAACTCTATTCGCTCGAGTGAAACGCATTTGAAAGTTTCTATTTTTCTAGCAGTATGTTACATTCCATGTTCTATGCAAGTAATACAAGATGAAATTATTCCCTTAGCTAGGTGCGTTAAATTCTTTTATTAGTATGCAACAGTTGATTTGTCTAGCGACTAGCATATATCGTTCATGTTATTAGGTGTGCGGGCTAAGCAAAGAGAGGTTCATCAGAGCCACCCACCTTAGCGATGTATCGCATCGGCCAAGCGAGACTCCGGACGCGTCGTTGAAAAGTATAACTCTGAACTTCTACTGAAGAGCTAAGTCCGAACGCCTTTGCATCAAGCGAGTCTTGTCGAGCTAGGCGGAACAGGTCGTCGCACTTATGTCGTTTGAATCGACACTCCGGGTTGAGCGGAGCGTGTCGTTACATAATACACCACTCAGAATAAGTCTCGTCCTCGAGACTTCCTGAGCGCAACTCGTCCTGCCGCGCCACTATTGAATCTAACTCAAGTATATTTCTTCGTATTATTAGACCTGTTCGAACAGAACTTCCTATTTATTTTCCTCATTCGGCATCGCACGCGTGCTTAGCCTGTTTCATTGAATGACTATCACTCAATTCGAGTTGACTATATCCACTCGATCATTACGCTCTCTGACTCGGTCTCTATTGTGCCTTAGCGCAGAACTATATTGCTCAACACGGGGTATGTTATAATCCACCGTGTACGAAAATCTTAGGATGAGGCTAACTTACCCAAATCGCTATACTCGTCCATGCAAATCTAAACATATTCACCTACAACTGCATTCAAGTTCAGCATATCGCTGAGTCTGGATCGTACACATATTTAAGGCGTCCCCGAAATACATGCATTTCAACCAAGCTTAGCGATAGCGAAGTCGGACAAGCTACTGGTGAAGGCGTCACATATTTCTCGAAACTCTTCAAGTTTGAATCTCAACTAGTCTTCTAATTCGATAAACTCCAAGTCTGATTCGCTTACGTTCTCTCCCGAAAACTTTTCGATACAATTTAACCATCGACCAACCAAACTCCAGATCGTTTCATTATCGTCTATCTTAATCATCGAGCAACATGATTCCGTTGAGTCATTCACGTACATTCATATCATACTCTCGATCGCAATCTCCTAAATATGGATTTCCATTCCATCGAATTTTCGAATTCATTATTGTGTCTTCTAAGCAATGACTTCAATTCATTATCCCAACTTTACTTGAGCATCACTAATTCCGATCATAAGCATTACATCCGACAAATCCTCGATATCGTATCATTCATCTCTATCGCACGACCTATCAAATCAAATTTACTAACCTCCAAGTCCTATCGTCTATTATGTTCGTGTCAAACATTAACTTCACTAGCGCACACTTCCAGTTCGAAGTCCTAACTCTAAGTCTCGTTGCCCTAGTTCCATCGTCTACCCAAGCGATACTCTAAAGTAGGTCACACTATTTCATCTCTTGGCATAAGGTCGTTTGCCTAACTGCTAGGTCAGCTCACCAAGTCATAGGTACAGTTCAAGTTCACGACTTCCATCGCACAATCCGTTGCATGATGCTCGCCCTAATTCCTAAGTCCAAAACCATAGTTGGTGTCACAAGATATTCTACCCAAGCTTGCTTCACTAAGATTTCTTAACATCGAGCAGTGATCATCCTACCCATATCAACATACTCGTTGCACAGGGTCCGAGTCCGTTCAGCAAAGTCATCCCTAAGTTCCATTTATTTTACCGAATCTCGATACAAAATCATCGACACACTCATCCGAGCGACACACATCTTAGTCCTCAAGTCTAAGCGATGACGTCTAGTAGTCCAGTTCACGATTTCGATCACTGAATCATAACCCAAATTCTCTAAGTCATTCATTTCCAATTCGCAACTCTAAACCACCAATTGCACGTTATATTTCCTAAGTCACCAAATCCCGAATCAAATTTCTAAGTCGTCCAATGTTGCTATGTATTCGATCACAAATCCACCAAGCGTGTCTTATTTCACGTTCTAGACTAACCCATCCTCGAAACGTCTGATTAACTTGTATCATCAAGTCTATCTTAATATCAATCTCGTTTGTTTCGAATCAAAGGTCAAACATCCATAATCTTGACATCCACTAAGTCGTATCCATTTAGTATCTGTCTATGCCTCGATCAACATTTACCTAACCCAGTCGTCCAAAACATCGGCACTATCGTTTTTTCAATTCATAGCCCAACATCTAGTATTCCTCAAAACAATTAAGTTCAAAAATCAAATTAATAATCTACTCGTCGTTCATTCAACCTAAATATCCTCGAGTCCATGTCTATCTATCTTCGTTACGTTCCATTTCATCAAGTTTGTATGCATAACCATCGAAATGTTCGTTTCAGGTCATCTACTTATCCTCGATACATTTCAATATCCTCAAGCGTTTCACATAACCATCGCTTCGCGTAACTTGTTTCCGTTTCAGCCGAATACTATCTTCCGAACTAGATTCAAGATCGACTCATCCAATTCAAGATCAAATTTGTTATCGTCTACCTCAAATCATCGAACCACACAATTCCTTCACTTGTATTCCAACTATTGATATCGTATCCACTCATTCAAGTTCAATACTAAATCGTTCGCACGTAAACTCCGATCACATTCTCGAGTCCTCAATCTCAACTTTAAGTTTGGTGTCGTTTGATTCAATCCGTACTTACGCATATGATCCACAATTATTCATCGACCAAGCTATCCATTCTATTACTCTAAATCCCTATCCGATATGTCCTTAACTTTCGCTTGACTCATCCTCAATCGCTCGAATGACTCTTTTGAGACACTTGAAATCACAACCAACTAAGTATTACTTGTTCTACGGCTTTGCGCGATCACATCGCTTGCTGATACTCTTTGCTACCCCGAAATCCTCGATTGCTCGAACATTTCAAAGACGATCCATACACCACTCAGGGATCAAGTCATCCAAATAAGTCATCGATCGTGTTCGCATCGCTCACTCGCATATCCAACCAATTCGTTCCTTAAAACTCCTGCACGATCCCTTTGCGTCGCCTCAATAATCTGTCTCATATAGACCTCTATCGATAGTCATCCACACAAACCATATTTTTTATTCATAACTTACCGACACGAATATCCGACCGAACCATTCCTCAAAATCCAAGCACGATCCTCTATATTCGTCTTAGCGATAATCCGATAACGTCTCTATCGATTGTCATTCTAAGTCTGACTTATCCTTGTCCGAACGATATACAAATCTCGCTCCCAAACTCGCTCGCACCAAAGGGTCTAAGTACGTGATACTCAGCACGACTTAGTCAAAAGGATATATGCATAGCTATCCCGTCCGAACGATATTCAAGTCTCACACACTATCCCGCTTAGTATTAGCGTAGAGCTATTCTGGTTCGCACGTAACTTGCTGAATCTAACACGAGTCTACTCACATAAAGTCCGACACAAGTTGGCACAAAGGCCTTCGCATAACTATCTCGTTCAACAAATTATCCGCATAATTTTCAAAAATATTTAGACTTATTGTATGTAACATCCCGTGGAACATCGAGAGAGAGAGAGAGAGAGCTCGTCTATGCCATCACCTACGAATGAAGTTCAATGCAGAGAGAATCGATACGAGATCAAGGACGTAAAGTCGTGCTCTGATAACAAAATGTCACGTCCCGGCCCCGCAGGGCCGAACGTCATTGCATGGGCATGATGCCGCGTAAGCCTAAGTTGCGCTCGTGCAAGGCAAATACCGAAACGGCCGATGAAATACTAAGCCACAGAGTCACACAGATAGTCCCCAAACAGCAGAAGTTAAATGAACACAAGTATGAAAATGAAATCAAGCTCTTTATTGATATTGAATAACTATTACAACGGCGCTAAGCATATTGTAAGTCCCGCAACCGTACGGTGCATTACGCTGAGTCGGATTAAATGAGACAATGGTTTGGTTGCATTTCAATAAGTTGGATTTGGGAACAAGTATTGGTTCGAGTTGATTTTTGTGTACAGGTGGTATGCGGATTTCAGAGCAATCAGAGTACAGAGCAATCAGAGTAGTGCCTCGCACGGGCTGAGGCATAGGCGGCGAGTAATGGAATTAGTTCGTTCGTTCAGATCAGTGCAGAGATAGCGGGATTGGAGCGATAATGCCGTCTTCCTTAGTCCGATTGGGTCAGATGATTTGGAGAGAGCACGGCCTGCTCATACGTACGGTCATACCAATTGAGTAGATCGCGCTTCGCATCTGACCACGAATTCAAGGAATCGACCGTATCGACAAGACAAAGTGCTAGGCAGAATGTCGAGCGGATTCAGACTTGGTGAGTGAACTCTGTCCCTTCTCCTCTACTCCTTTGTGCCTAATAAAATTGATAACATCTTGCATATTGAGTACTTAGTCTGGAACATGAAAACACAGTATCAGAGGCAAGAATCAATGTGTGGTTCAGATAGATAGGCTAAGTTGGAGTTTGTGTCAAACACTAAGGATAGAACATCGAAATACGGTTTCAGAGGCGTGCATAAAGAGTACGCAGCAGTTGTGATGCAAGGCCACAGAACTGCCAGTGTGAGATAGGAGCGTGCATTGCGCACGAGAATCAAGTTGGGATGCTTCGTCAAGCGAAGCATGCAGTTGTGGTTCGATACCGGACAACTGCCGATAAGGTGTGGTGCTATTGGAACACGAGACTTGGAACACAGGACTTGGAACTTATCGATGGACATGGTGCCACGGAACCCGCAATGATATGGCATTGTGCCTTTGCGTGATGCGGCCTTGTGTTGGGACCTCGGGTCATCAAGCGGAACATGGAAAGAGATGGATATTTTGATAATGAGATATTGTGCGGAATACGTAGTTAGCTCGTAGCATGGTCATGGACGTTGATAGCCTGTGCACGGGCTTGAGTTCCTCGAGCGGGATAGGCACCGGGACCGCTCGGCCTGGGAAGGAACATTGGGTATCGAGACATCCACTGAGGGGTTGCAACCCTCGGAGGGATGAGGCATCGTATACCAGGTACATAAGGAATTGCGGACCTTCAGTTCAGGCGTTGCAACCAATAGACTGAAAGGGAACATCGTAGATGCAGTGTATCGTCCGCTATGGTTGGCATGCGTGCCGCCAGTGACCACTTTCATATAGATTAGTGCATCGGTTTGGAGAGTATCATAGTTTGTTGGTGTAGGCGTAGATGGCATAGTTTGTTTCGTACACGGTTGATTGTGTTGGATTTGTAGGACTTGAGTTATGTCGTTGGTTTCACTAGGCACGTTGTGTTGTAACACACTTATAAGCTCACGCGATTTTGGAGTATAACATGTTGCATGTTTAATTACCTTTGTGATAGAATTTAACATGCTAGTGTTTACTGCTTTCAATACTTACATGCGGAAACTGCTTTCAATATGTATATGCCTTGCCATGAAATCAATTTAGATTCAAAGTAGAAAGATCACTTTGTAATAATTGTATGCTTAACATGACTACTTAGTGTTGGCTTAGGAGAGTGGGTTACCCCGCTCACCAGTACAACTGTGCACTGACCCATGTTTGTGGATATCTCTTTTAGGTACTCAGGTGTGGTGGCTTAGCTTGGATATACAGGACATGATGTATGGAACGGCGAGAACCTTTGTGGTCAAGAGAGATCAAGAGTGTTGTAAGCCTTTATGGCATCTTCATTTGGATCCTTTAAGAGCTTCGCTGCGTATACTCTATTGTGATCTTTTTTGTAACATTACTTTTCTTTCTCTGCAACTTAGTCGTTTCGATGATAACCATGACGTTTGACGTCATTGTCTTGTGCGAGCGCAACTCCAAGCTCGCACGGCATCATGTCCCAATGAGAACAATTATCCTGCTGGAGCACTGGCGTAGTGATTTCACGTCCAATGAGGACGATCAAACTTGCGAAAGATTGGGACGTGGCACATATTACAATAGCTCAAGCTCTCTCGAAACAATAAAATGTGCCAAGCGACTTACAACTTTGGAATGACAACATAGGCAATGTTTCATTACATTACGTCCTGTATATGTGGTTCAGCTCCGGACGCAACGCTCCAAGGCTCCAGAGAGAACTCCATGCCTTAGCGTGCACGAAAGGGTTTCTGCACCGAACGAGGTATTCTCGCACCATGCAAGCAATCTGGTAGATTATCAGTACATTGAATGCACTAGTAAGGAGGCTTCTCGCCCACACAACAAAACCAACATGTTCATTTAGTTATGTGCACCATCTATTATGTTGTCTTTCAAGTCTTGCATTAGGATCAGTTTCATGGCATATGATAAGAAACCTACTCGTATTGCAAAGTATCTTGCAATAAGAGGACCATGATACAAATTACCAACTTACCATTTGTCTTTCCTGTCCAAGGTAAATCAAGTTAACCAATACATACATACTGAAACGAAATAGCACATATGAAAACTTTTAGTGTCCCGGACGTGTCTTTGCCTCAGATACGATGTGCTCGAACCATATAGTTTATCGTGCATCCATTCTCTAAATCTACAATGTGTCATTCATCCTTTACTTGCCTTAAGACCAATTCCAAATGAATTCACACACGGATTGCCGCTAGCGAGCCTGACTTAATCTATATGAATTATGAAAGTCGCTGGCCTACAAGCCATTATGGATAATAGCCGCAGTAAGATAGTGGTCCCAGTGCCCCGAGAACTGACCGAACTTACCCGTGCTAGCTTCAACAAGCACAGTTATCCGGATTTCGCCTAGGTCGAATCGGTCCCGGTGCCCCGACCCGTTCGTAAGAATCATGCTTATGTACAAGCTTTCCGCGACCATGCAATCTTTTCTTTTCTTTCATTTCTTCTTTATCTTTTCTTCTTTTGTGCAATGGCGATGGTTATAGACACAGGCAACACCCCGTTACAAGCCACCCCAAGCCATTCATTTAGTGTCATTCCTTTAGTGCCAACTTGTTGAGCTCCCAGAGCTATCTCTTCTTTATATTCTTCACTTGACTTTATGCAGTTTCCTAGTTCAGAAATTGTCTTGGCGACCTAACGGTTCCGAATATTTTTCATGTTTCCATTACTTGGCTCAGAACGACTATTTTGATAGTCTTCCTGCCACAACTCAGTGAACCATATTCTATGTAGTGCTCTAACTCGTGCCAAGACTTATGTGACATGCATCTGAATCGTGCGAAGACATATACTACGGCGAATAAGGAAAACTCTATTCGCACGAGTGAAACACATGAAAGTTTATATCTTTCTAACAGCAGGTTACATTCCATGTTCTATGCAAGTAATACAAGATGGAATTATTCCCTTAGCTAGGTACGTTGAATTCTTTTATTAGCATGCAACAGTTGATTTGCCTAGCGACTAGCATATATCGTCTATGTTATTAGGTGTGCAGGCTAAGCAAAAACAAGCCACCCATCTTAGCGATGTATCGAATCGGCCGAGCGAGACTCCGGACACGCCGTTGAAAAGTCTAACTCTGAACTTCTACTGAAGGGCTAAGTCTGAACGCCTTTGCATCATGTGAGTCATCTTGTCGAACTAGGCGGGACAGGTCGTCACACTTATGTCGTTTGAATCGGCTCTCCAGGTTGAGCGGAGCGGGTCGTTACAGGAGTCTACCTTCTTATTTTATTCATTTCTCATTACCTTTTTTTTTCCTCTCTTATTTTCTTCTAGATTTTTGTCGTGTTGGGAACATGTTTAATCTCCTTTCCTATGTCACCATCGTACCGTTCTTTATGGGAGAGATCCGAGACCCTCTCCCCTTCTCAAAGCACAACCTAGCCAGATTTGTTTTTCATATTCTTCCTATCTCTAACCCCTACCCTCCTATGTCCCAAATCACATCCCCTCCTATCGCCTTCTGGTAGGCATTTCATTTCCCCATCCGACCTAGTCCCCAAACCTAACAACAATACCACCCTCCTACCATTCTGTCACCAGCCCATATCCATCATTACCTCCGTTTATACTTCCCCCTTCCACCAGAAACATGGTCCCTTATTCTTCTCTTCTATTTCTTTCCTCTCTTCCTCTCCCTTATTTCTTCTGCTCTGTGCACATCATCTCCGATCATGACCTCCCCTCCCCCTCTCTCTCTTTGTTGCTAGCCGTGATTTGTTGGTGCTACTGCATTCATTACTACTATCAAAATTGCTAGTACATGTTGAAACGGGTCTTCTACCTGCAGGCACATGTTGAATAATATAAATTAACAACCCTCATCTGTCACCAGCACTCTAGAGCTTTGGTGCAAGTGGAGGGACTTCAACTCAGAAAAACTTTCCCAGACCCAACTCACTTGGAAGGTAGATCAATATTTCAAACTCAACTGAGCAGAAGTAACTTGGTCTGCAAAAGCCAGAATAAATTAAATTCCTGTATATGTACAGATAGTGGATTGAATCTTCTTAAGAGAATCTTTTTAACTGATTATTGTCTCCACGAGTTATTTACTAACAAATTATTCTCTCCAAATTGTAGATGTGGGCATGGTTGCTTCTATATTTGCAATCAGACACCTGTTAACTCCAGTCTAAGAAAATATGTTGACTTGTTATAATGGCAAGCAATAATTCATTAATGTGCAAACCCAAAATATTAGAGGAAAGTACATATTCATGTGGCTGATAGGAAAACAGGATATAGGTTTGCTGCTGAAGAGGAAGTTTTGCAAGATGGTGTCGGTTTGCAAACTGAAAAAAATAAAAAAATAAAAAAATAAGCATGTGTAATCACCTAAATAGTTCTACTAAAGAATTGTTCAAACTTGTCTCAGGTACTGTTGACAGCATTCTGATAATTAATAAAATTACAGTCAGATTTATTATGGATCGTTATCGATGTTAACTCATAATCCTAGTCGACCACATTCTGGTGGGCACATGACAGAGGTAGTGATGATAGTCAACTCTACAGAAAGCAAGTAGAAGTAACAACATACAACTGACATCACAACCTAGTAAAGAATCTGACAGAGGAAGCATATAGAAAATCCACGTGCATAATTCTATTACAAATCCAATTGACATGAGAAAATAATCAAATATACTACAAAGACAAGTGTACATTGACTTTCCCTCAAAAACAACTGACAAAATGACCACTAAATAGCAACCGAATTAGAAGTGATTGTCGGGTTTTCGCATATTTAATCCCATGGTAGTAGATACATACATGATATCTTGACATGATAGTAGATACATACATGACTATAGAAGCAAAGAATCTCAATAGAGAGACATTATCAATGTCTTCTGACTCCTGAGCTGCATCTTAACAAAGCTAACACAATATAGTATATCATCAAGCAACACAGTCGTATGGATTTAAATGATTAATATCACTAAGAAGCAACATTTCTCCAAACATTTCCTATACTGAGAAAACTATCTGGACAAAAGTGTACAAAACAGCAAAACAAAGAAAATTTGGATTACCTCACTAAAACAAAAAAAGTCCATCAGTCCAACAAGTCCACGTGCTTGATCTCGTCCAATATGCCGTGTCCCGTATATTTCTTGTATCTTCTCTCTGCTTAGCTGGTAGACACAAGATACATGAATATAGCATGATGTTGTGTGGTATAATAGTTCTTTGGTCATACAGCTCAAAATTCATTAAAATAGTATATTCAACGGCTTTACAACTTTTAAATACATAGCAGAATATAAGAAGCCAATTGTGTTTGGTTAGGTCAGAAAATGGTTTAACTTGCCAAAAAGTATAGTATATATTATTTGTCGGCACCAGATGTCATATACTGTCATTTGGTTATGCGGTAAGTTTGCATTGTACTTCTATAGCACAATTGTTTCAAGCAAGAAAAAAGTATTGGGTGATACCAATTTGTATCAGTCATATCTTGTCAACTATCTCAGCAAGCCAGTTTCATCTTTGACATGAAGACCCATGTTATAGTAAATGTCCTAACATTTCGGGGCTTGTGGGAATAATATAAACTATTCAATATTTAACTCTCATCTATGTTACACGGACTCGCAACTTTAAGGCAAAGTACCCATGTCGACACGACATAACACGGGTACGGGATCCGGATCAGATCCTCCATGGTGACAATCGGACACGGTAGTTGAAGAAAAAGAAATTAGGGAAGCTCTATACTAACCTATTTTTTTATAATTTGTTGTTGTTGCACAAATTAAAAGAAGAATAAGGTAAACATGCTTTATGGCACTACTAGATCATCCATGCTTTATTATATAGTTACTACTATTACTAATTTCATCTTGGGAGTAGTAGGGCTCTACCTCGGCAATTGTATCTTGGGAGAAGTATGCTCATTTATGAAAAAAAAAATATTTGAAAAAAAGTATGGAAGCTGAAGGGATTCTTACTCAAGTATATAATAATTGTAAAAGTGGTCATAGTTGTTGCATGCATGTATGCATTCATTTCATTCAAATCTGGTTTATATAGTTACTATTATTATTATTAATAATTTCACCTTGGGACTAGCAGAGCTCCACCTAGACAATTGTATCTTGGGAGTAGTAGGCCTATTTATGAAAAAAAGAACATTTGAAAAAAAAAAAGCATGGAAGATGAAGACTTTACTCAACTTTATAATAATTGTAAAAGTGGTCAAAGTGGTTTCATACATTCATTCATTTCATTCAAATTTGGTTGTATTTGTCCTCGTTCATTCAATGAATCAATAGGTTAAGTTAGCATACAAAAAGCTACAATGAAGGCTTTTCCAATTCCAATCTAGTTGAGCATGGAAGCTATTAATATTGGGGCATATTTGGATGCTCTGAGATGTTGGCGGTGGTCTCTTCGTAATTCGTTTAGCATTTTAATAGGGTTTCCTTCCCAATTTTTCGTTTAATATGTGGTTTCTCTGCATTTAGCAAATATTTTTTTTTAATAATCGTATCCCTATACCCATATCCAAATTTTTGACTCATTTTAGCCGAATTCGTGTGTCCTTCAATTATGAGTTTGAAGGAACCGACTCTTGGATATGTACTCGTACCCGACACCTGTACCCGAGTCCAAATAGCATACTCTCATTGCAACTCAGTGGCAAAGACTTTAACATGGGTACAAAGCAACCTAGGTCCAATCTCACAGGAGCTCATTTAAGCGGATTAAGAAAATTTTATTGTTCAAATCTCATCCAAAATGGGTATTCGACTTGCCCGGGCATGTTGTACTAATATAAATATTTAACCCTCTAGGGTATGTAGTCGCAGGGACTTTAATAGGGCTATTTGTTAAAAAATGATTTTGTTTACCTTCAAGGTAATTTTGTTCCTTTCATGCTCCTATTGTCTATCAACAAAACTTAGTAACCAAGTGTATCGCCGAGTATACCGCCAAGACTAAATTAGCTCAATTTTAGTGTATTTTTGAACTGTTTTGACCGGATCTTTTTCGTATTTTTGTTGTATTTCTCCTTGACTTTTAAACTCATAACCTTGCATTTAAAAATAAATCTATTAGCTTTTTGTTCTTATTATTGTGCTATATGTTAGGCTATTTGACTAGAAATCCTCGTATGGATATCGCGAGTCATTGCTCGAGCTCGAACCGTAGTGCATAGGCACTCACGACCTGTTCATAGCTCGTCTAAACTTGTTATATCATACCAGTCGATCATTCTTGCTATCGTGGACTAGTTTTCCTTGGTTATGGTTAGTTGTTTGTTCAAGTTACCTGCATTCTTGGCACTAGACAACTCTGAATGTACTGTTCAATGCAGTACGTGTTGCATGATGCTAAAATATTCGCTAGTGTTGGCTACGATTGTTTTCGCTCCTAGCGCACGTCATTCTAGGTCGATTTTCCAGTTTTTACGGCTCGAAAATTGGAATGTAAATTGATAGGATAATTAATTAGTCTTATCATCTAGTACATTGGGTGGGTGTACTCTTCGTTACGAGCAGTCCCACTTGCTAGGGTGGTGAGACATGGTGACTCTGATTGGCAAGAACCCATAATCTTATACAGTAGTTAGTCACTATTCGTAGTGGATATTTTCTTATATGTATATGCTTTGTAGTTGTTCATGTTATTAGCTATAAGAGCCCTAATAGCCTGGGAGTCTATAGCGCGCGTAATGGTCGAATAGTCCATTTTGCATGTGTTACTAATTAGGATTTGTGATAACCCTAGTTAGATTAATGAGTAGCAAACCATAGATGATGTTTGATCATGCATTGTTGATTATGCACCATCTTTCATGCTTGTGTTCTCATTTCTTTATTTGTGTGTCGGTGTGAAGAAGCAAGGAGTAAAATTCTGCTAAAACAACGGTCTGCAATCCCAGTCCTTATTTGGTTTAAAGGTTGTGGTCCTACTCCACAGTGGTCTCTAACTCTCTTGTCATTATTCATCCTTTTCTAGCTCAGTAGCTTGTATTGTTCAGTATTATCATATTAGCCATTTTATTTTTCGAGATTCGTGCACCGGTAGTGCACGCGTCTTGACCTGCCTTTTATTTATTATATTTATCTGTCATTATCTCCATTGTTGTTGTGCGATGGCTTGAAAACGTGAATGGTTGTGGGATCAATTTCTACCTCTTGTCCTTGTTTGGTGTAGGGGTAGGATTATGTCCCGTGGCGATTTACGGATCCTTGTCTTATGGTTTTGTTGAGTTTTTTTTTTCTACCTCGAGCTTCTCTTGTGGTATTTGTTGCTTGAGGTTTTTAACCCTACAGGTTTTGCTTTGCTAGATTTACCCGTATAGGCCGAGAATCTGTCATACCTTCGGCTGGATAGCTCGCACTAAATCAGCAATTCTGAGGCATGTGTGATTTCCTTTCTTTCCAACTCACTTTGTTTATATTCACTTTGTCGCGTTTAGCCTAGAGCGGTATTAGCTCTATATTCTGGGAGCATGTTTCCTCTGACCTCGGTCGGCGTGATTGTATACATTCAACCATGGCTAGTAGTATGATCATGTATGTTTTAGTACTCTGCTAGTGTAGCATTTTGCCCTACCGGCTTCATGATCATATGTGATATAGTGTTTGGGACGTCTTATTATTTTTCATGTATGATATACTCTTGTATTTGTTGTTGATGGATGGAGCGTCCTGGTGTACTTTGTATGGCGTAGCTGACCTAGTCAACCCCGCTCTCCAGTATTCTGGTTTTGGGGTGTGACAAGGTATTAGTGGCCTAAAAATGTGTTTAACATTCTTGGGCCTTTGTTAAAAATGATTTTTTTTCCATCAAGGTGCTTTTTTTTCTTTTATGCTTCTGACTTCTATCAACAAAACTAACATAGTATATCTTAAATATAATTATAAGAAACTCAAAAATGTTGTTTTGTTACCAGAAGACGAATGGTCTCTTCTGAGATGTAGTTGGAATGGAGTTAGATAGATATCTGATAGAAACAAAGGTTCGTAGTATCAGTATTACAATCGCTTTAGATCCCTTCTTAAGAGTGTAAGTATCGACGGTTTCAAAAAATTTGGTGCTTTCAGAATGGAATTTAAGAGTTCTTATTTTCAAAAATCAAGAAATAATAAGAAATTATTTTTAAAATTAGAAGATATTTGATACATTTAGGAACAATATTGTGTACTAAATGTTGCTTCCCATTAGTTTTGAATGAAATAATATTCAACTTTACTCGATTACTCAACCACAATAGATATAGGGAACCCTATAGGAGTAAAAACTTGTGCAAGCAAAAAACAAGAATCCAATTATGATGTTATGTGAAGAATCAAGAGGGCCCGACTAGATCTATCATCTTTGCAAGACACGTAAGGGGGATTCAATCAATGAGATAGGTAGAGGCTAGATCCAGTCATTGACTAGATTGGCAACGGGTGTGGGAGGCAACGGGCAGCAAAGTAGTGGCCTAGGTTTGGTGTTAGGGATAAATAGCATTGGAGACAGTGGTTGCGGAGATAGTGGTGGGTTAGGTTAGGGTAGGGATTTGACTGACAGCTACATTCAATAGTGGTGAAGATGGAGGATAGGGTGTGGAAATTTTTGAGGTAAAGGACTAGATTCAAGATGAACCATGCTCTAGACTGGAAAAGCCTCAACTCGATGGATTGATATCATTAGAAGTATAGGGAACGCTAAGACCCACTTTTGGTAGCTATCCAATGTGGCACTAAACAAGAGATTAATAAGGCAAAAGAGCACTGATGAACGAAGAATTTTTAGGAGCAAAAATACACCGACTTATGATTTAAAGAGCATTAGATCATTCATTGTGTAAGTGAATTTTACAGGGCATTATATAGAATTATGTATCAACGATAATGTGCCTAATGTAGGTTTTGAACTCAGAGCATATTAAATATGATTCTCATTACTTAACCAACTAAGCCACCATTTGGTTGTTGAATATCTAATAAAAATGAATTAAAATATGGATAATCAAAGACTATATACATACAAAATAACTTAGGAAAAGCGGTTGCTTCCCCTCAGCTTATGGTGGGTCTGCCCCTGCAAGAGATGACTGATAAGACATTCAATTTCATGGTGGCCAACTTCTTGGCATATACCACACTTGCATTTTTTTTCTAGAATGGGTAGTCGAGGTTTAACTTAATATCTTGGTTTTTTGTAATAAGTGTTTTTTTTTAACTTGTTGTCCCTATTTTTCTTGGTCCAATATATTTTCTTGAACTTTCTAAATTTATAAGGCTTTTTATATTTCTTATATCTTTTAGTCTAAGGTTTTCTTTCTTTTCTTTACAACCATTCTCTAGGATATCCATGTATTTTACCACAAGAGGCCTTTCCTAAAGCAGAGTTTTTTTTAACTGGTATTAGGTTTGTTTGTTTGAAAGCCTTAGAAACATGGCAGTACTATTCAAGTTCTTCCATTACCGAACTTTGTACATATCCACTATACATTTTTTTTCTCATGGAACTTTTTTAAAATTAATTTCTTCAAGAAGTATATCCTACGGTCTGGGAAGTTCTTAAAACTTTGTTTTGTCCAGCAATCCGTTCTAGCTTCGTATTTTAATTTAAAAACTTTCTTAAAATAATCGATCATAAATTCTTCAATGAAGCATACTAGATATTTGCATTTGCATAAGAATTTTTTCAGCATTTGGATCTGGATCAATCTATTGTCTACAAAGATTGGTACACAACTGATTTATGAGAGTAGCCAAATCATGTTTTAGACTCATATGTCGTAAGATGTTGGCTAGTGTCACCTTTAGTACTTCTAATAGTTTTATCCAATCGACAACTATTCCGTCAAATAGCGAAGTTAACCATGTTGTAAAGGTGCCGCCTTTTTGGCGTCCCGACGGTGGCCCGGCGGTTTTTTTATATAGGACACTCCGTCCCTGTGTACTCGTGTTCCAAACAAGGTTTAAAAACTCGGTATCGGTATCAGTATCGGACAGTTTGTATGAGTATCCGTATCGGTAGTATCGACAGTATCGACGGTATCGGATCGGAGTATCAGATTTTTTGGTATCGGCAATATTTAAATAATTATTAATAAATTAGTAAAAAAATAGAAAAATAATTTACATATTTATGCATTATTTAAGTGTTTTTTATTTTATTTTTATTATAATTGAATAAAACAATAGTCATCATGTGTATGTTTGTAGAAGAATTTGCCTCTATTTATAGTTTTTTTTGTCTACTATTTTGGTTCTTTATTATTGTTCTCTGTTGGATTTGATGTCTGGAATCAATTTCTACTTTTTTTTAGCTTTTTGTAGAACATCTACTTTGTTAAAGTTCCTGTGATGATCTGATTTTTTCCCGTATCGGCCAGTATTGGCCCGTATCGGCCAGTATCGGCCCGTATCGGTCTCGTATCGGTCCCGTATCGGCCGATACAGACCGATACAAAATTTTATGTCCCAGTTTCAGCCGATACCGAATTTTTTGGCCGGTATCGGATCGGCCAAGGCCCGATCCGATACGGCCGATACGTATCGGTATCGGCCGATACTTTAAACCTTGGTTCCAAAATGTCTTTGACTTCTCAAACATCTGTCCAAACCCAAGCGATGACTGGACTAGACATTTTTTTAAATCAATTGGACTTCTTAGTTGTTACTAAGTGTAGGAGAGCATAATTGGATGATTTTATTGATGAAGAGATTACATAGGAGGATTAGCCTTCTCCTTATTCTCTACCCGATGTGGGACTAAATAACTAATACTCAACACCCTCCCTCAAGTTGGAGCATAGAAGTCAATCATGTACAGCTTGTTACAAAAGAGACTTCATGAAGATATCAGCTATCTGATCACCAGTTCTCACGTGATGAAATATTATCATTCCCTTTTGATACTCATCACGACGAATTGGATATCGATCTCAATGTGTTTCGTCCTTTCATGGAATACAGAATTTGTAACAATATGGATAGCAAATTGGTTATCACACCAAATATATGCTGCTTCAAATCCTGCTACTTCTCCCAGCTCCTCTAAAAGATGCTGCAGATATGACACCTCTGGTGTGCCATGAGCAATAGCTCGGTATTTCGCTTCCGAACTGGATCGTAAGACCACACTATCCTTCTTGCTCTTCCAAAACACTAGGTTCCCGCCAATAAATACCGAATAGCCTAATGTAGACCGGCTATCCGTAAGACTTGCACCCAATCAGCATCTGTAAAGCACTCAAGATGAGTATGTCCCTGATTTTTCATACGAATTTATTTCTCCGAATTATGAGCTAGATAGCACAGGAGTCATGACTACCAAGTAGTTGAGTTTTTCAACCACCCGACGATACTGATCAGGATTGGACATCAGTATCCCCTCATCCCTTCATCGGGGAGTAACTTTACCCCTGGATCCATGGGTGAGATTGCTCCCTTAGTTTACATTATTCCTACTTCAGTTAGGAAGTCAAGCACATATTTTCGCAGAGACATTACAATGTCTTGCTTTTCCCTTGTGGCTTCAATATCCAAAAAGTACTTCAACGCTCTCATATATTTAGTTTGAAACTGCTCACCTAGAAACGTCTTCAGCCCTGCAATACCCTTACTGTCATCTCCCGTAATCATAATGTCATCCACATAGACACCAAGTAGTATCCGTCTGGCTGATGTATGTCGATAAAATACTGAATGATCCTTATTTGATTGGCACATGCCAAACTGGGTAATGACATGTGTAAATCGACCAAACCAGACACGAGATGACTGTTTGAGATCTTAGAGGACTTTTCGCAAATAACATAATTTATCCTCCCTTGCAACGAACCCAGGAGGTTGCACCACATACACTTCCTCTTCAAGGTCCCCATGGAGAAATGCATTCTTCACATCCAACTGAAGTAGGGGTCAGTCATAGAGGACGGCTAAAGATAATAGCACGCGTACAGATGTCATTCTGGCAACTGGGAAAATGTCTCAAAATAATCTTCACCGTAAGTCTGAGAATACACTTTTGCCACAAGACGAGCTTTAGACGATCAAGAGTGTCATCCGGTTTCACCTTAATTGTGAACACCCATTTGCAACCTACTGTCTTATTACCAATAAGCAAATCTATCAAGTCCCATGTATGGTTCTCTCGAAGTACTCTCATCTCGTCTTCCATAGCGGCGCGCCAACAGGATGTTTCAGTCCTTCCTCTGCATAATTAAGGATCTGAATCCCATCAATAGTAGCCACCAAGGACTAAATGTGACTCGCGAGCCCTTGGCAGTTGTCAACATACAAAGGATGGTCGTGGCATGAACGACGAGAGCGAGCTGGTATTTCAGGAGATGGAAAATCGGTAGAGCTAGAGGAGGATGTTGATGACGATGTCGATTCTATGGCTGTGGGCAACATTGGTGATGCTTGTTCTGACGGAGTTGGTGTTCGCGGACCGATGGACGGTGAGACTGGAGATGTCGATTCTGACCGAGCCGGTGTTTGTGGATCATTAGATGGTAAGACTGACTCGGTAGGGAAGGGCACCCTTATAGCGGGTTGTTGTACGTGAACTGGATACACGAGAAATTCCTCATCTAGGTAAACTATTGGAGCAGAATCGTTAGTTGGAGGAGGTAGGGGAAACTCAGTTTCGACAAAGGTAAGATCCCGAGACATAATATACCTCTTCAAAGTTGGAGAAACAATAATACCCTTTATGATCCTTAGCACACCTAAGAAAAATACACTTGAGTGCCTTTAGGTATACTTTAGAAAGGGTAGGTCGAGCCCGAAGGTAACACAAGCATCCAAAAATTTTGAGAGGTAAAGAAAATGGCATTTGATTGGGATATAACCAAGAAAAAGGAGTGGCTCCATTGAAGACACGATATGGCATACGATTAATTAGATAACAAGTCGTCAGTACAGCATCCGACCAAAATTTTCTGGGTGCACTGACGTGAAACATAAGTGCTCGAGTTGTTTCCAACATATGATGCTTCATACGTTCTGCCACACCATTTTGTTGTGGTATAATATAGGACAGAAAGTTTGGTGAATAATCACATGTTAAGCAAGATGGGAAGAGAACCCCCGAGCAAGTCCATTGTCACTCTTAATGGAAATCCCATATTGGATTTTTATTTCCGCAAAGAAAGTACATCATATATCAAATAATTCAGAACGGTTCTTCATTAGGTAGACATAGATGACTCGTGAATAATTATTAATAAATAACACAAAATATTTGAACCCCATTACTGATTCTACAGGACACGGACCCATATATCATAGTGGACTAATTCAAACGGAGCGGAAACAGATTTATCCACACTCACATGATAAGATGCACGATGATGTTTAGCTAGACTACACGATTCACGATGAAAAGAAACTCGAAGATCTAGCGATGGACACAATTTCTGAAGAGCTTGAATAGACGAAAGACCAAAGTGACAATACAACTCAAAGGGATCGTGGCACACACTGGCACATGCAACAAACGAATTCAAAACAACCAGGTATAAGCCTTCAGCCACATGTCTCCTACCAATAGTTTTTCCTGACTTCAGGTCCTGAAAATACAATCATCAGAAAAGAATATTACCGAACAGTGTAAGTCTCAAGTTATTCGACTAATGAAAAATAAACTGAATGGATTGCCAAGTGTATGTAAAACGGAGGTGAGTGGCAAAGTGGGAGAAAGACGGACATTCACTCGTCCACGAACTTTCAGAGAACTGTCATTCGCAACAGTAATATCCGTCACACAACCTACAGATTCATAATTATGCAACATATCGTCATCACCTGTCATGTGATCAGACGCGCCTGAGTCGATCACCCACTATTTTGATCTTACCACACATGTCGATGAATATCCGATTGTGAATCTAGATGTATAAGCTTCACTATGACGCTGAGCTTGGAATTTAGCGAATTCTGCATAGGTCCCTGCCGTCATCTGCACAGATAGCCCGTCATTATCATGAGCATCTGATGCAACGTTGAGGGTAGGAGCTTTGAAACACTGCCACTGAAAATGTC
This sequence comes from Iris macrosiphon, assembly GCA_036927795.1. Classification (NCBI taxonomy): domain Eukaryota; kingdom Viridiplantae; phylum Streptophyta; class Magnoliopsida; order Asparagales; family Iridaceae; genus Iris; species Iris macrosiphon. Next base: position 92,792,570 of record JAYESA010000004.1, on the reverse strand, counting down.
TTTGTTGACCACAGTTGAAGCATCTACCTTGGGTCCTCCATCACGGCCGCTATCACCGCGTCCACCATTTCGGCCACCACGTCTACCACCCCGACCGCCACGGAATCCACATCGAGCTGCACCCGAGGCAGATCGATCAACAGGTGCATCACTCGTATCAGTCCCAACAACCTTCGTTGTCCGTAGGAGATGAAAGTGGACTTCCATCAGAGATAGAACCTCGATCCCAGCAATAATCTGAGACCATGCAGTGTTTGCATCATGACAAAGGCAAGATATACCATGACATAGAGCTGCTGTCGTTGAATCATCGTCACATTGATATCCGTCGTCAAGGGTAACACGCGATCTACCTCATCAGTCAGGGCCTTGAAGGTACGGAAGTGGTCCTTATGTGACTCGTCTCCCTGATCAACTCGGTAGACGCCGACAACCAAGTCATAGATGCGAGATAAATCACGTTTTCCATCAAACACAGTCGCTATGACCTCCTAGAACTCTTTTACCGTATCCATGTTCTGAACCATATCCTCAACGAATGGTTCCATCAAATTCATTACCTATGTAAACAGTCTGCTATTATCAGTCTTCCATTGCTAATATGTGGGATCATTCTCCTTTGGAGGGTTGTCAGTCAGATGTTTAGGCAACCGCACTCTCCGAAGCATTTTTTTGACCTTTTTACACCATGTGGAGTAGCTGTCCGGACCATCCAACCATCGATCGACAAGTCGAATCGAAAATATTGTTGAACTAGTGATATGTGCCCCCACCTTTGTGCTTTCGACACTGGTGCTACCAGCACTACTATTCACCGCAATGTTCGACATTCTTCACGTTCTTGGGATCATTCACCAAAGTGAGTTTGCTCTTTATGGTAGTCAAAGACGCGTCTCGGGCGCATGCCTCGCAGAAAGGCGCAATAGCTGCACCTCGCACCTCACAAGGCAAGATGTCTTTCTCCAGGCGCACCCGCCTTGGATGCGCCTTTCTGCAAGACGTAACCAAGAAAAGGCTTGCCTGATATTTTTTTCTATCTATATAAAAACCTTTGAGGCATGGAGATAATCCTTACCTAATACAATTAGTTGGTTACAGTTGAACTGGAAAAACTAAAATTTACTGAAAGTATGGTAGGGATAATAAAAACTCTTGTTAGTTCTGTTGACTGTTATTGTTGCCCTGCTAGTTCACTTGGTTATATTTTAACGTATTTTGTTGGTTTTATTATGTTATTTGATTTTATTTCTTACATTACTAATTTATTTATTTATGTATATTTTTATTGTTTTTTATATTTGTGTCTCGCTTCGCTCGGGCGCGCACCTTAACTATGCCTTACGTCTCGGGTGATATAAATCGTTTGCGCCTTTGACTATCTTGGCTCTCTATTATATCCTGATGTAGATATCGGACGAGGAACAGAGATTCACACAAACAATCAAGTTGTCTGTTTAACTCATGATGTCGTTGTCGAGGTTCAGAAGTTCACGCAAACGAGCATAGTTTGCCCTCTGAAGATCTTAATTTCGACGGATTTTTTTCAGATGTCCCCTATTTTTCATGTCCTTTTTTTAGGAGAGAAGGCTAGGGTTTGGTGTTTGGAGATTGGTGGCGGCTGAAGGAGATATAAGAGTTAGGGTTAGGGTTTGCATATGAAGGGGGCTAGGGTTTGCAGATAGTGTGGAGGGGTCGGTGGTAGAGGGCTAGGGTTGTGGTGGGTCGGGTTGTGGGGGGTCGTCGGGGATGAGGGTTGTAGGGGTCGTCGAGAGGAGCCTGGGCGAAGGTAGGCGCGATGGAGTGGTGGTGTTGTAGAGGCGGGAAGGGAAGGGCTGGTGGTGGATGGGAGGTCGGCAACAACCGCAACAGCGCAGACAACAGCAGCAATGCGACGTAGCAGCAGCATATGCTATAGAGAGAGAGAGGAGAGAGAGATATAGAGAGGGGGTGGGGTGGCGGCTAGGGTTTTGGCTCTGATACCATGTAGGAGAGAATAATTAGATGATTTTATTGATGAAAAGATTACATATATATATATATATATATGAGAGGATTAGCCGCCTTCTTATTCTCTACCCGATGGGGCCAGAGACTTAAGTATAATCATGTAATATGCTAGACTCAAAATTTTGATAATCCAAGGGCCATAGTGTTAGGTAAAAAAATTGTTTAAAAACTAAGACTTAATTACAAGTTACAAGTAACAAAAAAGATTTGACCAAGAATATTTAGCAACCCAAACCACCAACTGTTGGGCTTCCTTCTCCATCGCTTAATTACAAGGAACAAAAAAAGATTTGACCAAAAAATATTTAGCAACCCAAACCACCAACTGTTGGGCTTCCTTCTCCATCGCCTCCTCAACCATGAGAGTATTCTCTACTTCTCCATCATCTCATGCCTCATCAAGTTCATCATATCATCTTCAAGATAACAAGCCACCAAGTTCAACACAAACTCAAAGACTCAAAGGTATGTCAATCTTTTTTTGTTCTTTGTTTATTTTATTGATCTATGAGATTACACTTATTAATTTGTTTTTACTTGTAGCATTTAGTAACATACAATAAATATTGAGACTATGAAATGCTAAGGTTTAGTTTTATTAATTAATTTGAGATTTTGGCATGAGAGAGACAATTTATACAATGTATACAAGGTACTATTAGAGCGCCTTGACCCCACCCAGCCTAGCGCCCCTCTACTTTTAGACCCCACCGCCTAGCCTAGTGCCCTGCTCCATACAACATAGCATAATCCATAAACTTGATGGTTGTCCATTATGGATAGATATGGACTAATCCAAAGATATGTTGAGTCCACCTATTTATATGTTGGGATCTATCTCTAATTGGTATACTATCAATATTTAAGTATAATCCATCTAAGTTGCCTGGAGCAGTTGTCCCCCCTCAGTCTATGGCACATCTGCAAGAGTGTAATTACACAGAGGAGATTCAAATACGGACTCTTCTACACATGAAATATGAGTATGATGCACATACATATAAGGAAAAAGTAAGAAAATAAAGGAATATAAAATGAAGAAAACATATTTTATACCAATTATTATCTATGGGAAATGACAGTTCCCACATGAAAGTTACTAATTTTTTCTTTCTAACTAGACAGTTTCCTGTCTTTGAAGATCTCTAGAAATTAAAAATGGATGAGTGTCCTTGACTTATTTAACCTTGAAGTACCTAGTATCCATCAAAATGGACGAGTGTGACTGGTAGATTCTCATATAAGCATGATTTTTGTATCACAAACCTACTCAATTATGTGTAACATGAATAATTACTTGTCTTGGAAAAATTGTGATACATAGCTTGAAATCACAATACAATGACAGTTTAGAGCAAGTGAAACAAAGGGTGCTATTAAAGAGTATGTAAGCTTATATATAGAACCAATAACAGCTCAAAGTTGATCGGATTATGTGCATACGATTGGGCGTAGAAGCACTCACTGCATCAAAATTGCATCTAACATTCAATTAATTATAAATCATGTAACTTTTCATATGAGAACTGCTTGTTTTATTATCTGCTGAATTTTTCATCTTATTTCCACACACCTATCGGTAGTTCAATATCCAAGTCTCTGAGCCAGAAGAAGATACACAATCTAATACATTGGCTGAAACATGTATTTACCTGGCGACGTCCAAAGAAACAACCATCCGGCTCTATGGACCCAAAGAAATCAAGCTTCAGAAGACATCCTTTCAGCCTGTCATAGTACAAGCCCCTGATGGGAAATGTAGGATCATATTCAAACTGCAAACAACTCTCAGGATACTTAAGCTGAGGCATCCATAACCACCATAATAGCAAATGTAAGTCAGCCAATTTATAATAATTAAGTAATTTACTATAAACAACTTGGGAACTAACCTCATTAACAAGGTGACCTTTTGCTAGGTCATAGATCAAACTCTGTAAATTTGATGAGTAATGGGCTAGTGTGTAGTCATAGTCAAAACCATAGACTTGGATATTGTCCAATCTAAGGTTCTTATTCACATAAATACCTACATTTGAAGAAGGAAATAATATTATGGCTATGATGTACACATATTTAGCAAAGAAGGACATTTTGCATATAATCCTTCTCTTAAGCCTGCATGGTCATGTAGTCTTTTACTAATCAGTTACAGTCTATGCCCCCATCAACATACATGGCCTTCTAAATTGATGGTAGTCAATTGTACAATCATCTTGACAATAAGCAGTATCTTTTGGAATGATTGTGCCTCCTTACACTAGATATAGACTAGGAAACATGTCTACTCAAAAACTGGTGCCACGTCCGTGTTGCAACATGTCGTATGTGTATCGGACATGACACAAGCATTCCAAAATACACTAGGTATACATCAAAAGCAGTGCCTAGTCCATATCGCCATGTTTGTATCGTGTCATATTCATACCCATGCAACATAGGTTATAGACAAACTCATAAAACATATTTAGGAAATGTTTTATGGTGTACAAGAGAGTATATGAAATATAGCTTTACCTAGAGTTCAAGAAGAAATGAGTGAGCACTCCAAATTCATGGACAACGGATACCTAAGATCAAGGTAGTCAAAGGCGCAAGGCGCACTCAAGGCGCAAAGGTCCAAATCGCCCGAGGCGCAAGGCGCACTTAAGGCGCGCGCCCGAGCAACACGAGGCGCAAATATATATATATATATATATATATATATATATATATATATATATATATATATTCACATCGGATTTCTACATTGATAAACATGTGTGCTTCAAATTCTTCCATGTCTAGGTTGCAATCACTTTGAATTGAGTGAGTGAATGAGAGAGAGAACAATAAAAAAAAAGTACATCAGTTCAAAAAACAGTCTAAAAACAGTACAACAGTTAAAAAAAAAGTCTAAACATGTTATTTTTTCATAAGATTTTCAAGGCGCGCCTTAGGTGCGCCTTAAGAATTGTGCCTCGCCTGGAGTGCCCTGAGGCGCTGCCCCTGCGCCTAGGAGCAAGGCGCGCCTTTGACTACACTGCCTAAGATTTATAGGTTCATATATTTTGGATCAATCATCCATCATGATGAATCCACCACGATGAAGAGGTTGAGAATGATATGTATAGAACTAAAGGATGTCGTAGGGGACAAGTGATTTGTGCATGTGGTCATATGATAACATTGAACTTGAGAGGAAATTTTATGCAAGTTAACAAGACAAGATGCCATGAAACGCCGATCGTTGAAAGCAACGACCCAATATACGAGGACTGGCATCTCAGTTCCCACACAAGAGAATTAAAAGAGAATTAACACTTATTGATAACTCAAATAATAACAATACACTTGTTTATTGTCTTCTTCATAGTCCTATTATATGAAAAGTCTATCTTAAACCCTAAGAAATAATCATAAACAAACTAGGAAAAATAAATACAAAAAATATACTAAAAGATTCAACCAAAATCGTCCAAAAATGGGCTCAGCCACCTTGAACGGGTATTCCAATTTGGCCAACCGGAATAGCAGTTTCTCCGGCACCAATTTGTATGCTTAAGCACAAACCGGATCTCCGATTGGTCTGACCGGGCAGGATTCAGGTCAGTAACCAGAATTTCGGTCAGAGCTCCAAAAGCATCACCATCACCAGTCATGCTTCCCAGGTCAAATGTTGGGGAATTAACAAAACATCTAAAATTTGAGCATAGTAGAAATGAGAAGGCTAAGATGGAAAAAACAGCAACAGGTTGAAAGATGGAAACAGGTTGAGAGCATATTTACAGGAAATTGGAGGTGGAGTCCATTGAGATTAGGATGAGAAAATCCTCTAATTTGTTCCTATATATGATAAGATACCAGTTAAAGTCACTGAGAAGCTATAAGTAGGGGAAGGCCTAAACAAACTTGGAATGAGATTGTCAAAATGGATATCGAATTTGCCAATGTCAGAAAGTAAACAGCTGTGGAATTGCAGAATGAAAGAAAAGATACAGACAGGGCCTGCTACAAAATTTGTGACCTATTCTGGTCGAACAAAAAAAAAGTTCGTGACATGACATCAAAATTTGGTTCGTCGCGTCCATCGTCCGTCAGGCACGACAGAGCCATTTGTTGGAGAGGGTGGGGTTCTCAACCTATGTGGAGAATATTCCGGAGTGCGACGAGCGCCATCCGTGTGTCGGAAAAGCTCAAAAAGTGCATCGAACGCCGTGTATTGGAACATTTATGGTAAGCAAATATTATATTGGATTTCCATCTTTTACTTTAATTATATATTTATGATTGGATCTTTCAAATATTAACTTTCCATATAATTGGATTTCCAATTTATGGTAAAACTAATTTATGATTTGATTTCCATTAAATATATGATTGAATGTAATTGGATTTCCATAAATATTTTTGGCTTCCATATATAGATTTTCATATGGAAATCCTAATTTATGCAAGGGTATATAAAAAAGCTCATGCAATATACAACAAAAAGAGAGAAAAAAATGGCAAGAGTGCCATTGTAACTTTGAAGAGGAGAAAGAATGATTGGAGGCCGTTTCAGAGAAGGAGATAAATTTGGGATATTTCTCATTGTCTTTTTTCTCCGTGGTTGTAATCTATTTTCTGTTCCAAAGAGTTGTTGTGATCCGTGTTGGATCGGTGAGGAGCTTGTAGAGGGTGTAATCTATTTATTACATTAGTGGAGGTTCTTCAGGGTTGGACTCCGATCGTCTCGTGTTTTTTTCCATCTGGATTTTCTAAGTAAATATCACTCTGTCTGCGATTTGTGTTTGGTGTTTTTTGGTTTATGCGTTTTGCTCGGTTCTCTCGCAGGTACTCTCTGGTTTGGGAAACGGTTTTCGCATTTCGTTCCCAACAGTGTGGTATCAAAGCCAGGTTCTGGAATTTCAGAAGGGTATTAGGAGTTAACAGGCAAACCAGGGAGGAGAGACGGACGCGAAGCCGGTGCGCATGGTTAACCTGAACGGTACTAACTATCACTACTGGAGGAGCAAGATGAAGGATCTGCTATTTGTCAAGAAGTTGCATCGGCCGGTATTTGTTTCCGAGAGGTCCAGTGACAAATCCGAAGAGAACTGGAAGTTCGAGCATATACAGGTGTGTGGGTACATCAGGCAGTTCGTTGACGAGAACATGTACAACCACGTTAACAGTATTGAGCACACGAGGACACTGTAGGATAAGTTGGAACCTTTGTATACGAAGAAGACCGGGATAAATAAATTGTTCCTGATCTGGATGATGATGGGTCTGCAGTACAAAAATGGGACGTACATTACGGATCATTTGAGTGAGTTCCAGGACGTGGTTGACCAGTTATCCTCGATGGGAGTCAAGTTCGACGACGAGGTTCAGGAACTATGGCTGTTGTGTACATTGCTAGACTCGTGGGAGACCGTACGAGTACCTATGATCGCTTTTGCTCCGAAAGTCATGGTCAGTCTGGAGTTTGCCAAGAGCGGGATACTGAATGAAGAGATGCGGAGACGTTCTCAGGGTACTTCATCCACATCCCACTCAGAGGCGTTTGTTTCATAGAGCCGCAGAAGGGGTAAAAGCAGGGGTCCAGACGATGGCAGAGACAAAAGCAGGGGAAGGTCCAAGGGCCGGTACGAGGACTCGGAGTATTACCATTGTGGCAAGAAGGGCCATATCAAGCGGAACTGTTTCGCTTAGAAGAGAGAGAAGGGCGACAAGGGGAAGCAGGGCGAGAACACTACAACGGCGGCCTCGACACATGGAGGCGATCTGACCATTGTAGGTGATGAGGTAGTTATGAACCTCGCCTGCAATGACAACTCTTGGCTGGTGGACTCAGGTGCTTCAGCGCACGTATCTCATAACAGGACACTATTTGCTACTTACACAACAGGCGACTGTGGAGTGTTGAAGATGAAAAATGGAGATGTGTCGAAGGTAGTTGCCATTGGAGATGTGCATTTAAGGACAGACAGGTGCAGTTCTTGTTCTGAAAGATGTTCGTCATGTCCCTGATATCCGTTTCAACATGGTGTCGGTTGGAAGGTTGGATGACGACAGTTTCTTCAATCTCTTCGGGAACAGTCAGTGGAAGCTTTCCAGAGGTTCGATGGTGATTGCCAGAGGAAGCAAGAGGTTCGGACTCTACTATATGAAAGGGAGCGCACAGGGGGCACAGGAGGTGAACGCAACTACTGATGCGTCTACCGAGTTATGGCATAGACGGCTCAGCCATATCAGCGAGAAGGGGTTGAGCTACTTGGTGAACAGGAAGGTAATTCTAGGGCTAAAGTCTACAAAATTGGAGAGGTGCACGCACTGTTTGGCGGGAAAGCAAAATATGGTGTCTTTCCAAAGTCACCCAAGTTCAAGGAAGCCGACGTCGCTCAAGTTGATTCACTCGGATGTCTGCGGTCCTATGAAGGTAAAATCCATTGGTGGTGCCTCTTACTTTGTAACTTTTATTGATGATTGTTCCAGGAAGGTTTGGGTATATGCCTTAAAGACCTAGAATCAGGTGCTGCCCACTTTCAAGGAGTTTCAAGCCTCCGTTGAAAGAAAAACGGGCAAAAAACTGCTATGTGTTCGGTCGGACAATGGCGGTGAATATATCGGTCCCTTTGATGCATACTGCAGAGAGCGAGAGCAAGGGATACGACACCAGAAGACTCCGCCAAAGACACCTCAGCTCAATGGTGCAGCGGAACGGATGAACAGGACGTTGATAGAGAGGGTATGGTGTTTGCTGTCAGAAGCAAACTTGCCGGACAGCTATTGGGGTAAGGCTCTTTACACAACTGCTTATATTATTAATTTATCTCCTAGTGCTCCTTTGCAGGGTGATGTGTCTGACAAAGTGTGGTACGGCAAAGAGCCGCCATACAATTACCTGCGAGTGTTTGGTTGCAAGGTCTTCGTGCATGTACCGAAGGACGAGAGATCCAAACTTGAGCCGAAGATGAGACGGTGCTTCTTTGTCGGTTACGGTCGGAATAAGTTTGGCTATAGACTATACGACCCAGTAAGAAGAAAGCTCTATAGAAGCAGAGACATGGTATTCGGCGAGGATCAGACCATGACCAACACTCAGGATTCCGAGATGCCTTCTGAGGCTGAGGAATTGCCTGAGTTAGAGTCATTTCGCTTCGAGCAGTTTCTAAAGGACATCGCAGATGATACAGTTATTGGGGAGCCAGTACATGAAGTTGCTCCCAACCTTGATCATCAGCCTGCTGATGGTGGTCAGGATGATCTTCAGGAGGATGAGCATACCGAGGAGGCAGTTCCTGAGGAGGAGGCTGTTGGTATATAGCCAGCACCAGTGGTTCCATTAAGGAGGAGCGATAAAGAGCGTCGACCATCTACGAGATACTCACCGGATGAGTATGTGCTACTGACTGACAGTGGAGAACCTGAAAGTTTCGCATAGGCTATGGAAGACGAACACAGGCAGGAGTGGATGGAGGCCATGTAGGAGATGAGTTCCTTGGAGGCCAACTCTACTTATGATCTGGTGCGGTTGCCAAAGGACAAGAAGGCTTTGAAGAATCGATGGATGTTCAGAGTGAAGCAGACAGATGATGCTACTCACCCTCGATACAAAGCGAGGCTGGTAGTTAAAAGCTACGGTCAGCAAAAAGACATAGATTATGATGAGATCTTTTCACCAGTCGTCAAGTCGTCGTCTATTTGGGTGGTGCTAGCATTGGCAGCCAGTTTCGACTTGGAGGTCGAACAAATGGACGTGAAGACGGCATTCCTCCACGGTGATTTTGAGGAGAAGTTGTACATGGAGCAGCCAGAGGGATTCTGTGAGAAGGGCAAGTCACACTTGGTCTGTCAGTTGATGAAGAGCTTGTATGGTCTGAAGCAGGCTCCGAGGCAGTGGTACAGAAAGTTCGAGTAGTTTATGGGGAAGCATGGCTACGCACGGACGACGTCAAACCACTGTGTATTTATGAGATACTTTGTCGATGATGATTTCATCATTTTACTGCTCTATGTTGATGATATGTTACTAGTGGATCGAAATGCCACTAGAATAGCGGAGTTGAAGCGCTAACTGGAGAAGAATTTGGGCGCAGCGAAGACTATTCTTGGGATGGAGATCAGCCGAGAGAGAGAGTATCCAAGCTACTACACTTGTCCCAAAAGAAGTACATTCACCGGATACTTCAGCGTTTCGGGATGGACAGGTCGAAGAAAGTGAGTAACCCCCTTTGCGGCTCACTTTAAGTTCACTAAGAAGCAGTGTCCATCTACCGAGGACGAGAAGGAAGATATGGAGCGGGGTCCATATGCCTCAGCTGTGGAGAGTCTTATGTATGTTATGGTGTGTACGAGGCCAGACATCGCTCACGCAGTTGGCACAGTTAGCAGGTATACTTCCAATCCTGAAAGGGTATATTGGAGTGGGTCAAGTGGATTCTAAAATATCTTCAGGGTACTGCCGATTGGACTTTCTTTTGGTGGTGACGAGCTGAAGCTGGTTGGGTATACCGACGCTGATTTGGCTGGAGATGTAGACACGAGACGATCGACTTCGGGCTATGTGATGATGTTTGCTGGTGGAGCAGTATCGTGGCAGTCGCGGTTGCAGAAGTGTGTTGCCTTGTCGACGACAGAGGCAGAGTACATTGCGGCAACAGAGGGTTGCAAGGAGTTGTTGTGGATGAAGAAGTTGTTGCAGAAAACTGGGCTAAAGCAATAGCAGTATCCTTTGCTTTGTGATAGAGTGTTATTCACCTTGTGAAGAAACAGACATTTCATAGCCGGTCCAAGCACATTGAGATCCGGTATCATTGGATACGAGATATTATGGAAAAGACGGAAGCGACGCTTGAGAAGGTTCATACAGATGACAACGGAGTAGACATATTCACAACGATTCTTCCCAGGGGAAAGTTTGAGTACTGCAGGCGGATCGTCGGGATGACAACCCCCTCCACATAGTTGTGAAGGAGGAGATTTGTTGGAGTGGGTGGAATTCCCAACCTATGTGAAGAATATTCCGGAGTGCGACGAGCGTCATCCGTGTGTCGGAAAAGCTCGAAAAGTGCATCGAGCACCGTATATTGGAACATTTATGGTAAGCAAATATTATATTGAATTTCCATCTTTTACTTTAATTATATATTTATGATTGGATCTTTCATATATTAACTTTTCATATAATTGGATTTCCAATTTATGATAAGCTAATTTATGATTTGATTTCCATTAAATATATGATTGAATGTAATTGAATTTCCATAAATATTTTTGGCTTCCATATATAGATTTTCATATGGAAACTCGAATTCAAGAAAGGGTTTATAAAAAGTCTCATGCAATATACAACAAAAAGATAGAGAAAAAAAGGTGACAAGAGTGTCACTGCAACTTTGGAGAGGAGAAACAAGAATTGGAGGTCGTTTCGGAGGAGGAGATCAATTTGGAATATTTATCATTATCTTTTTTCTTCGTGGTTGTAATCTATTTTATATTCCAAAGAGCTGCGGTGATCCGTGTTGGATCGGTAAGGAGCTTGTAGAGGGTGTAAGCTCTTTATTCCATTAGTGGAGGTTCTTCAGGGTTAGACTCCGATCGTCCCGTGGTTTTTTCCATCTGAATTTTTTACGTAAATATCTCTGTCTACGATTTGTGTTTGGTATTTTTTGGTTTGTACGTTTTGTTAGGTTCTCTAGCAGATACTCTCTGGTTTGGGGAACGGTTTCCGTGTTTTGTTCCCAACACCATGGATTCAGCACCAAATCTCAGAGTGACTACCATTTCTAATTTGGGAAAAGAACTTTGTTGTTGTAGCGACTTTCCAACTATCAAAACGCATTTGGTAAATATAAATAAACTAATAGCAAGAGCACGTCAGATAAAAAAGAACCTTCAGGATTCATGTTAGGCATTTCCCCGAGGGCCATAGGGATGTTAAGGAAACTCCTCTTGGCCTCCTCGAACTCGTGTCGGACCCTCTCGATCTCGGGCCCGAGCTTCACAGGACTCGAATTGCACAACTCGTTAAACTCCAGAGCATCCGGCGAGACCACTCCGCTGAATCTCCGCACAAATCCAGCGAGTCCTGAATTAAAGAAAAACAAAACCCTAGGATCGTGGAAAATTTGACCTACAAAAGAATGTCGAGAGAAAACAATAGTTCACCTCGTGACGCTAATGAGGAGGAGAGGATAGAACAGAGGCTTTTTCGGGTGGCCGCCATTGGAGCTGGGTGTAAGTTCTAAAGAGCAGGAGAGGAATGGACGGAAGGAAAGAAAGAAAGTTGTTTTAGCGGGAGGAAAGCAAGATTAGGGATTTTTTATGTTGCTGTATATTGTGATACAATACTGCTACACAGAACGGGAATGGGGGAGCTATTTTTTTTGGACCCACACGTCAGCCAATTGCGGTCGCCACGTGGTCTTTCGGTCTGCTGCTCGGTCCAAATGTTTTGGCCGAGTATCATTTTCCATTGTGATATATAGATATTTCAATCTGGCTGCAACCCTGGCCGCCTGTTCACATGTCAACGGTTAATAAATAGTTGTTATACAACTCACGAGGAGGAGAAAAGGGAACTAACAAACTTCAGAAAGTATCCATGACTCTGTTGGAAGCAAGTGCCATTGAACGTGGACGGGAAAGTAGGGGAGAGCATTATTCGGTTTTGAGATAAAAATTGAACTGAATCTAACTGAAGAAAAGATTCGGTCTGGTTTGCATAGTCCAATCGAACAAACCGAACAAATCGAATAACCAAATAGCTTATTTTGTTCGGTTCGGTTCGGTTTTGAATTTTTAGAATTTCGATTTATTCGGTTTTGACTATTCCGATTCGACTGAAACCGAATAAACCGAATGCTTACCACTAATGGACATGATATATATTTATTTAGTTAGTTATTAATTGTATTATATTAGATATTGAATTATAGATTTTTCTTACAACTTCAACCCGAGCTGGATTTGGGTTTTTATTTTTATTTAAGAAAAGCTAAAGAATGTACAGAGGTTGGGATTGAGAGAAAAAAAATGTGTCCCTTCTTAGAGAGGGTAAATTTTTAATTGATTTTCTCAATTACTTTTTTTGGTTTGATTTTTATATACTTTCACATAAGTTTAATTTTGTTCGTAGCTTTTTATTCTTGGTAATCGTCAAATTTTGCCACACCGTGGAGCCATGTATGACCTTGTTGAGGTCATCGATATGAGCGATACTAAGTTTTATGCAAATTTAGGAGATCCTATTGTGGTCAAAACATTTATCATTGTTATTGTTATCACCATCATCGCATTCCATCTCCATTATCATCTAGAAGTTCTTTGAGACATGTTGCTTAATCGGGAATGAATTCCTACACAAGGACCCAACAGGAGTCTCGGATTCATTTCCATAATTCGTTGCTGACTTTTTCGATGTGATTTTGAAATCGTCCTCCAAAGCTTGGTTCAAGTAAAGTTTATGTTTCTTTGTGTTATAATTACAAGCTAACAAAGAGGCAAAATAAGACTTTGTGTATTCATTGTGTTGGGACCTACAGCGTCGATACCCCGTCCGATACCACGTGTCTGAGATTGAGCACAGCAAAAATTAGATAATTAACCATCCGTCTACCAGAATGCTAAGACAAACAAAACACGGTATATGTTAGGTGACTACGTCACCTGGACAAATCTCTATCTATATAACTTCAACTGGAGATACAAGATTGTAACCACCTAAAACTGATTAGGGGTATTTTTGTCAACTTATTTTTATTGCTAATAATATTAGCTATATTAAATTTATTAGTTTAGTTTAGAGTTGATTATACTCTTAGTCATAGATAGAATATTCTTCCATAACTGTCACTACCCGTACCCGAAATTGGGGCACGAGTACGCGGGTACGTCCAGCCTACGCCGCAGCATCGGCGGTAGAACGCTGTCTAGGTCATGATTCTATCTAAGCAATCTCACACAAGCATCCAATCTCCATAAGGAGGCACGGATGACGCAATATAAAGGAACAACATACTCAATCGCATAACTACAGCACGATAAGATATCGAAGAAATAAAAATAAAATACAACACAAGTCTAAAAGTAAATAATCTAACTCAACAAATATCCAAGTCTCAACAAGTATGCCGGAGACAAATCCGGTACGAAATGAACTGCTAAAAGAACTAACTAGATAACTAGTGATTCCGGCTAGACCTCCCAGAATCACAACTGAACTACCAAGTCCAAGTCTGCAGCTACTCACCATATGGTCCATAAAGTGTTGGATAGCGGTCCTCTAAGGCATAGTCTGGAAAAATATTTCCAGTCAGGAAGGAGCAAAGTACATTTCTAATAGCAGTTCTATATCAATGATATAAGCTATGTAGCAGTATATAGATGGAAACATATAAGATGCATGTACATATACGAGAGATATACAATAAAGGAAATACTGGAAATACTGTAAGTAAATGCGGGAAGGAAAAATATGTCAATGAGCAAGAATACTATGACTAAGTGTGTGAGTACTAGCTTTAACATGTGATCGGTTTGAGAACTTGTACAGGAATAATGGCCTGGCTAGTCATACGTGCGGTGTATGACCAACACTAACATGTGAACAAGACTTGTACATGAAGGGTATGATCACATATCTACACTAAAATACTCCCCACCCCGACTGGTATAGTAGATCCAACCATGGTACGCTATGGCACGGGATTCCCTAGGAAGGTAGCAAGTCTTCCCGGAAATCAGTGTCTGTACATGCACAAGATAACAAGGAAACAAGACTTGTACAAGCTACACCATGAACAAGGAATAACATCTCATGACGAGATCCGGATATACCAATCCGTGTAACCAGCGTGTCGAGAATATGGATATTTACACTAGATACAATGAACATAGGGGATATCATAAATAAGGAGCTAATCAGAGAATGTACTAGCCTTGGGTCCTTAGCTGGTAATGCCAATGTCCTGTCCCAGAGTATCGTCTGGATGATCCAACAATCCTATAGACATATAATAAAATAATACAATATTTGTATCAGATGCTACACTATCACACAATCAAAAATACATCGAACTCAGGGGCTATGCCAGGTATGGCACTAGTCAACTAGGGTCAAGTGCGTCAAGTTGCACGGGCGTCGCGTCTGTGATTGCTGGGCAAGACAGACGATCAAAATGGTACGGGGCTTGCTAGTACGTCAGTGTACGCGTGGCAGCCTACTAACATTTACAGGGTCACAGATCATGTGTAGTTACGGGGTATCCGTATTTACACTCGGGTCGCCTACAATATTTATCAATTACATATTATCAATAATTAAATATATTACATATATATGTATACCAATAATTTCGTACAAAAATATGTATAAGTATATATACATTAAATAGAAATATATATTATATATTATATATATACATATGTTAAAAATATACGTAACACATTTATATATATATAACAACCATTATTTAAGAATATATATATACTGAATATATATATTTATATTTATATTTATATACTAGTGAAAATATACATATGATCGAACCTGAGCGTGCGTGACGTCGGCGAGGACGTCGACGACGATGACGAGGTGGTGGTGGTTCTGCTCGCCGGAGGGGATGGCCGGACAGTGGAGTACAGCAGCGGGAGGGATGAGCTAATGGCCGGAGAAGGAGATGGGATGGCCGGAGTAGGGAGTCGGGTGGCTCGAGGTGCGGGACTTGCCGGGCTGAGGGTGGAGCTCGTCGAGGAATGCTGGAAGAGGAGTTGCAGCGAGGGGGAGATGGATCGGAATGGGTCATGTGTGGTCGAGCGGAGCTGCGCCGGAGTCGGGATGCAGCGGAAGGAGTTGGAGGTGGAGAACTGGTGAGCGGAGAGGGAGAGGGTGGTGGAATATGATGAACGGGTGGCTCGAGGGGGTGGAGCCGGTGGTGGCGAGTCGGAGCTCGGGATGCAGGGAGGGGGAGTTGGCCGAAGTTGTGTCATGTGGGGTGGAGCCGATGGGGAGCTCGACCGGTGGGGAGCTCGACCGGTGGGAGGAGAATGAGGGAATGCAGCTCGTCGGAGTCGGCTGGCCGGGAGCGGGGTTGGGGCTCGGCCGGGATAGTGGAGGTCGGTGGCCTGAGCTGCGGGGTCGGGCTCGGCCGGGACAGCAGAGGTCGGTGGGTGCTCGGCTGAAGGCCTGGTCGGCGGAGGCTAAAACGGTGGTGAGGAGAGGATGAGTTCGGGATGGTGGAGCGGGGTGATGCTCCAGCGGGTCGGCCGGAGTTGAGGGTCAGGGTTGCCTCGGGTGTATAGTGGGTGTGGAGATTCCCCCTTTTTCTAAAATTTGAAAAAACAAAGGAGAAGGAGAAGAAAGGAAGAAGAAGAAGAAGAAGAAGAAGAAAAAGAAGAAGAATAGAGAAGAAGAAAGGAAAAATTTTACGAAGGAGGGTGGCTACGGTTGAGTGAGGGAAGGATGATGGGGGCTTCCCTAGGTTTGGGGATTAGGTCTAGGTTGGGAAGAGTGTGGGTGATGGGACACTAAATAGGATGGTGAGTGGAAAATGAGTGGTGAGGATGCACCTATCTTGAATGGGTGGTCAAGATTTGACATGAAGGAATTCCTTCATGTAAGGATGAGGGTTGTTGAGTAGTCAAAATTAGGGCTTCTCCATTGGTTTGAACCAATGGGGTGTTGACACCTAATGCAATATTTGCAAATTAGCCCCCTTTAAATTTGGGTATTTGCACAGACACATAAAATAATGAAAATTGGTGGGCGATTTGGTGTTTGGTGTTTTGTAGGATGAGGGGGCATTGTGTGTTTTGTATGGGCTTAATTAGTAGGGTACTGGAATTAAATCGGGATTAACGAAATTAGTCAAAATAATATCCTCAATTTAATTAGAAATAAATACAAGCGGTGTTCTAAAATTAATTAGGAGTACATGGGGCCAAAATTAGGCTGGGCCATAAATATCATTAGTGAAGAAGACTCAGAACAGAATATTATCCTAATTTGGTTCACACGAAAAATGGGTCAAGATTGCCTCCAATTTCGATTGGAACGCACAACGATACAAAGTTGGAATTTATTAAGAAATTAAATAAACGTCCGCGACGATTATTGTGCGGCTAAAATGAAGCACAATAGAGCATGATTATGAGTTACAAAAAGGTCAGAATGGAAGGCGGGCATGTCTAGGGCAAGGTTGCAAAATTTGTTGGAAGGCAAAAGCTAGGGTAGCGCTCCAAATATCGAAGCAACGACAATGCGCAACAATTAAATAAAATTACGGTAATTAATTACTACCTCCAATAATTAAATTCTAAATAAAACAATTAAACATAACCCCATAATTCGGTCAGGTGTTCATCTAGTAGGCTTCTAGGTCAAGTCTACCAGCTCAAACATTAATGAACACTGTATATAATAATATATTTAAATACACATCTCACACATTTATTTAATTTAAATACACATATCATAAAATCATTTAATATAAATACCATAATATTAATAATATATAAAAAGTCGAAAATACCCCTGTTTTGGAATGTGGTAGTGACAAGAACTAATTATATTTTATTCATAACCAAGTAATTCATTTTCTATTAGATCTAGAATTCAAATTAGAGTGGAAAGAGGGTAAAATTATAATTTTTCACCAACAAACAATCCCCTATAGTGGTCGGCCACATATTCCATACCATTCATTTTATTTTTTTTCCACTCCATAACTTCTTCCTCAAGTCATCTTCTCTACCAATCCAACCCACTTCCAAATCCTAATTTCTCCTCCACCACCCCCAAATCAACCCAAATTTACTTTAATTCTTCTTCCAATAGAGAGCTAGAGCTTGGGAGCACAAGAGGAGCTTGGAAAGAGTGTCAAGCTAGGAGGATCGTGTCTAATTCATCTTTCTTGTATCCAAATTCGTTGATCTTTATTGGGAACCCACTCCCAATAGGTAATTCTCAATTTTTCCCCAAATTCTATGGTAAAACTCTAATTTGACCTAGTAGGAGATCTCCAATAGTTAGATCTAACCCTCTAGGTGGTGAATTAGGTTATAGAGAACCAATTCCTACTAGATCTATGTGTGAGAATGGTCAATTTAGTATAATTACGAATTTGTGTCCACCGAGTGTTTGATACATGTTCCTAAAGGAATTTGTGTGTCTAATTTGAGTTGTGCTTGTATCCTTGTGTCCTAAATAGGAACCTCGTGTTCGTGTCATGATACTTTAGGATACGCATAGTGAAAATTGGTAATTCATAGTATTTGAGTTCATAATTGTTAATTATACATATTTGTTAATTAGTTCTATTTATCTTTGTGTTTGAGTATCTATTGATGTTGGTATTATACAGGTGTGTTGATATATCCATGAATCATATGTAGATGTGATGTATTCCTTGGTATCATTAAGATTTGAGTATCATGGATTGATACATGTGTATCAATAGGTAGTTGGATTTAATTAGTTATTGGTACTTGTGTATCATGGATACCATGAGAGTGTTTCATTAGGTTGAGTGCATGTATCAATATGCATATAGAATGAGAGTGTAAAGTGTGCATGACAAGTGTGTGTATGCTCAAGTGCAGAATTTTGGAGTCATATTTGAGCTTGGATGTGTGTGTGTATCAGAGCAATGGAGAAGTCTAGACAGCAGGCAGTGCACAGGCAACAAGCTGCAAATCGAACAACTAACTGATGCAATGGATAGTGTATAACTGATTGGGGGAAGAAGTTCTGGCAGAAAGCTGCAACAGCAAAAACTATATCTCCTGCAACAAGGATCAACAACAGTAGTAGCTGTAGTTGTAGTTGCATCCTGCAACAGATGTAGTAGGGGCAGCAGCTCCATAGGGTAGCAGCAAGGGGAGTGCACAAAATCTGTGCACGGTGAAGGGTGTAACTGAGTATCCATGTGTAAGGTGAATATAAGTTTATGTCAATGGGTTGTATCTAGTGTCAAGTGTAGGTTTTTGGTTAACTTGTGGTGATCAAATATCAATGTGAACCTGTGTAGAAATGTGTATCTAGTGTAACAATGGGGAGTATCTTGGGTAGTGAGTGTATTATAGTGTGTGTGTGTGTGTGTGTGTGTGTGTGTGTGTGTCCTAAGAGCATAGGTATCTTGGGTATCTATGTGTCAAGTTATGTATCCTAGTATCATGGGTATATGGGTTAGTATTTTGGGTATTAAATACAAGTGTGTATCCTAAGTATATGGTTATAAGAGATAATAGGTATCTTGGGTATATGTCATAGTTGGGTATTCTATTACTTTGGATTATGTGGTTATCAAGTGATACCTACATACCATATATATATATATATATATATATATATATATATGAGATACCTAGATAAGTGTACATAACTATATATAAGGATAGCTATATAACCTAAGTTATAAGTTTCACATAGGTAATACTTGGTATAGGTTGAGATAACTAAGTATATGGTACAAGCTAGATAAATGGATATATGATTACCATTACAAGTAGGAATAGGTAAACCAAAACCAACCTACCTAGTATAAACCCAGTTGACTTAGAATTTACCTAGAAACCTAATAACCAAGTAGATAGGATTGATATTGTTTTCAAATCATGTATTGAATTGTAAACTAATAATATAGGTCACTTGGACTTCGATACGGATTCTGACTTGCACCATCAGCTAAGGACCACATGCGAGTACATTCTTTGATTGTTTCTATTACTTGATAGCTTATATAATGCATATTTTTAGTGATATTTTACTTGATTCTTTACACGTTTGTTACACGGATTAGTATTATATGGATTCATCATCTTGAGATACGTTATTTCAGGTTTATCTGTTTATAAAGATTTTCTTGTTGGTATCTTTTATATTTATCTGGCTGGTCTTGTCTTTTGATCTACGTGTCAGAAATTGGATCCATTAGTACTAGTCAGACGGAAAAAAAATACTTTAATAGACATGTAAACTATCTAAAACCATATCCTCTAGTCTAATCTGGACAGATAGCAGTCGCACAACACATGTATGGGCTGTCGTACATTATCCTATAGTCGTTTACATGTCAAGCATGATATTTCAAAATACTTAGATAGGTGTAGTCTCTTTGTTTCACTCTATACTTGCTGTTATATGCCATACTTGTTTATGTTTATTTGATTCACTTTACTTAACATGCCATGATTGCCATACTTATTTGTTTTACTCTATTTATCATACTATGATTCTAGCTTTACATGTTCATCATTTATTTTATTACTATTTATTATTTTATAGTCTCTACCATGTATTAGAACTGATTTCAGTGTTTGTACTCGTTCCATCCTTACTGGATAATGTTTTTAGGCGATGATTATAAGGATCTGTACCCAACCTACTATGGGCCCCAGGAGGACAAAGTAGTATAGTTTGATCATATTGCTCAGGAGGACCAGGAATTGATTACAGGAGAGACCCGGCCCCGTGGTTATCTAGTTAGCTTAGATTTCATATTCTAGTATTTTGAGACCGGATTTGTCTCTGGAGACATATTTGAGATTTAGATATGTTTATTACTTGGTTTAGTACTCTATTTGGTTTTACCAACTTTGGAACTTGTGACTATTGTTTCTCCTCATTATATTCTATCGTGCTTTATCTTCCTTAGATCTTGTGATTGAGTATTATCATTTATTATATAGCATGTTCTCCCTTTAAGGAGTTGAGATATTATTGCATGAGTTATGAATGGGGTATTAGACATCGTTTTACCGTCGATACTGCGGCATAGGATGTACGTTCCTATGACTCATGCCCAAATTTTTGGGTGTGGGTCGTAACAATGATTGAATAAAAATATAATGAATTATTTACCCATATATTCAACCCCCTCACCAAACTCAAGTAGAAAGATAAAGATTATAATGAAATTACTCACCCTACCCGTAGCCATCTCCCTAAACAAAGATGATGACTCCCTGATAAGATCAGATCTTCTTATTGTCTTGGATAGCGCGCCCTAAGAGAAAAGTATGGACTTTCTCTTAGATTTTTATGGACAAGCACCATGAATATCCCGTCTTGTGATATTCTTTGTGCCTCCATCCCCAACTCGTATAAATAGGTTGAGAAACCTATTTTAGGATTTAGAAAATCCCTAAAATAGCCTACCATCAGATCTAGATGTCCACTGGAGTCCAATGGTGTAGATTAAACTTGAACTACGTTCAGCTCCGACAAAACTGAGTTCTGACCAAACTCGATCAGTCGAGTATCCCTAAATTCTGTTTGGAATACCCCGAGTTCAGAACGAACTAGGCCAGGATTGAATTCTGGCCGAGTTTGATCCTTTTATATCCAGACTGGACCTAACATTCTCTTCCTCCAGTCTTATGAGATGTGCTGACCCCATGGATCCTCAACAAGACTCCATGTATGTTGTCCCATAACAAAGTTCTTGCCTCCCTTGTCACTGATCTTCGAACCCCCGAGCTGATGTGCATCTTCCTTCATCTCCAGCTCCTTTATTACAACATAGATGCTAGTTTCCATGCGTAGCATCTCCTAAATCACTGGGATCCTGTCGATATCAATAACACAACCAAGACAGAAGTCCCTGACGATAAATACTAATCATAAGTTTTGGCTACATGTCTCCGACTTCTGTCTTCCATCGGAACGTGCTACCATTCCCACGAGCTTCTTCACCCTTGGTCGGCCCAACCAAGCGAACGGTGTGGTTCCCTCGAGATTCAATCCTGCACACCTTCGTGACCAGTACTGAAGCTCCCCATATACATGCATCCTCGAGCAAAATATTATGCACTGTCCATGCCATCGATGATCGACAGCTCCCACAGAACTGTGCAAATAGAGATGCACCTACCTCAGATTGAGTTTCTACACACCTTGATCTCCATCCTGGCTTCGAACTGCTTAAACTAATGTTGCACTATGAAGCTTTGGCAAACCACCCATCACCAAAATCAGATTCGTAGAACAACTCCCACCTAGATATCGACCAGTTGTCATGGGACCGACAGACTGACCCTCAATATTTAACTCCTCATCATTCGTTACTTTGTCTCAACGAACCGAATCCTCCGTATCCCTTAAAATATCTCGAAGATATAGACTCCTCGATCAGATCATCTCTTTCTACTCTCTTCAATTGCGATCCCTAAGAGCAAAGTATAAATTTTCTCTTAAATTTTCTATGGACAAGCACCATAAATCTCCCGTCTTGTTCTATTCTTTGTGCCACCACCCTCAACGCTTATAAATATATTGAGAAACCTATTTTTGGGTTTAAAAAATCCCTAAAATTGCCCACCATCAGATCTGGCTGTCCACCAGCATCCAGCAATACATATTAAACTTTAACTACGTTTAGTGTCGACAAACTGAGTTCTAACCAAACTCGATTAGTCGAGTATCCACATTTTCTGTTTGGAATACCCGAGTTCAAAACAAACTCGGCCAGGACCTAATTCTGGCCAGGTTTTGTCCATTTATATCCAAACTGGACCCAACACATTGTTATAGTTTCCACACAATATCTAAAGGGATTCTCGAGGTTTTAGAATTGGTGACCATCTTTTCATTGTGAATTTGGAATCGTCCTTTAGAGCTTGGGTCAAGTAGACTTTATACTAAAGTTTTTGTTGCTTTGTGTTATAATCACATGCTAACGAATAGATAAAAGAAGACTATGTGTTCATTGCTATAGTTTTTATTCAAGTCCTCAACTTCTTACACTTTCATTGAGTCCCTCAATAAATTCAAGGTTCACTCAATGGGACTTCCATCATCCAAATTTTTCTTTCGGCCGCTTTGAAACAAGTGGAATCTTTGAAAATTGGGTAAACTCGACACTTATCCTTTATTTTTTTCATGAATATTACATAAATTGTTAGAATAATTACATTGATATGTTGATAATTATTTTATTATAAATTGCTTGCGCTATTATTTTTGATATTGTGTGTGGACTTTACATATCCGCCGTAACGTAGTTTCTCGTATCATAGCCTAGTTTTTAGGCTAATTTATGCAACTTCTTAGTGGTAGAATTATATAAGATCGATATGTTTTACCATGACACACTTCAGTTAATTCTTGAAAATATAGAAAATATGGACCATAGGTTTGCCGAACAAATGCAAAGTTTGAGAAGTTGTGCACTGATATGCATGCTGACATGTGTTAGTTAAGCAACCAATTTAGCGACCACGGTGCTTGAATGTAACATTTGTTTTCTTATGTCAATATTTTATATGGATACGTGTGTATATTTGTATTTTTCTCGTATTTCATGTTTTGGTATCCTGATCATGAGGTTGAGGTTTCTCGTAATACGTGGATTAAGTATATCGAGAGAGTATTGTCACTCCCTATTTCAAATATTTGTATTATTCTATTATCTTGCTACGATATTTTTTTCTTTTTCGTATCTTTTTGGTATTTTCTAGACCTTAAATCTAGTTTTAAAATGAAATAAATAATTAAATTAAGATTTTGAAATTAATAAAACTCTAAAATTTCTTTTTCTATTTTCTAATTTAATCCAGCACAAACCAGACTTGTGGCTTATGTTAGAAGCTGACAAAAATAATGTTGTAATTCTTTTCCTTGGGCCATCCTAGTGGATAATTTCTACTAGAATTATTTTCTAGCTTGCTTAAGCTCCCAGCCCTGCCTACTTAACACCCAGCCCACCTAGCTTCTAGTGGATTAAGGTCTACAAACCTGCCGTCTACCAACACGTACATGTCACTCGTGAGTCAAGTCACAATTAATAGCCGTTGATATGCATCTTATTTAAGGCACAACCATCCATTTTCTTATATGGAACCTGACCTGTGTTGTAGTCAAAATGGCTTATTGCTCAATCCTCATTACTGAACTCAAGTGGGAAGAAACCCATATTGTAGAATCTATCTTCCTAGTTGGATTTGGATTAGGAATCTGAATTCTAAACCCGACCTGTCCCTTGTGTCTCCTTAAATATATTGGTGGTTATAACAACAAAAAATTTAGTTGAGACCCTAATCCCATGTGTCACGACCCGCACCCGGTATAGGGGCACGAGAGCGTGGGTACGTCCAGCCTACGCCGCAGCATCAGCGGTAGAACGCTGTCTAGGTCACAATAAATACTAATATAACTCACAATATGTCAATGATATCAACTCCATAAGGAGGACAATAGACATCTCTGTCTATCTCATAATGTAAACTCAATCACAACAACTATAAGAGTATAATGTACGATAAGAGATAAGAAGAATGACATAGTTAAATACCATAGGACTAGGACAGCGTAAGCATGCCAGTCGCATGGATATGGCAACTCCAATATATGGAAACCAAACCCATACGTACGCTGTAATATGAATATCAAATTCACAAATGGTATAAATCTATCACAAGTCATAGGGTACAATCTAAATCTCATCCACAGAAAATCAAATATAAATAAATAACCAGTATCTATGAAACTAGATCTCAATATAAAATATCTCAAGATGATAGTTGGATGGAAATAAATCCACTACCAACTCGAATATATAAGTACAACACAACAAACGTAATATAAGAATACCAGCTAACAATCATGGGCTCGCAGAGAAGACCTCATCGAAACATATGTAACAATCCGAATCTGCGCTCCTGCGAATACTCAAGAACAGCGACACCTGGAAGGGCCAAGTCCTCAGAGGGACATAACAAGATACATAAAAGTATGCCAATAAAGTACTGAAATAAATATCCAATGGTCGCCTAATCGTCTAAGTGAATGCAGTTAAGAATAACTTTTCCCACAAGTGAGTTATCTGGCTGAAAACTGGGATTGGCATGGTTCTCTTGGAGATCTAGGGGCCAAAAAGGCATGTCGTCTTTTGAACGCCAGAAGCCCGTCTGATAGTATATAATATATAGTGGTCATCACCACCCGTATCTCCAACGGAGAATCCAGACGCACAATAGAAAAAGTGCAAAGGAGCTCAAATGTGGTACTTGTTGTTCTCTCCACCCCATGCTCTAAGCATGTCACATCCATGACACAATTTGGTTCATAGCCTATCCTTAGTACCCTAGCCCAATCTTGCAACCAAACAAGGACAATGATGGGACCACCGTACTATAATAGGCTATGTCCATTGACCTCTAATAACTGCTAAGTCTTTTAGCATACAAGGTTTCTATTAGCAGTTATCCCTAATGCACGGCCCATACGTACAGGAGGCCAGACCTGTCACGCAGTCTGTGATCTATATGAGACTCACACTCGTGTAACAACTGTGTCACGGCCAATGAACCTAATGATGCTACATGATAATGGGATAGTCTCATAAATAAGGCCAATGCAAATACATAAATAAAAACATATCACGACGACACCATCGTTGCACCTAAGTTTCCTTGGACGCGCATTTATATATAGTTAAAATATATGAACTAAAGACATAAAATAAAGATGCATGCAACATATGGAATATGAATAACAGTACGATGGCAAGGTATACTTGCCTGCTCTGAAAAAGAATGAAGTCCTAACTCAAGGCATCGTCCGATCTACCCGTCACATAAATAAAACAAGTTAGGTTACAAAAGTGGGTGAATAGGTTCCTCTATTTTAATCTATTTTAATTCTGAATAAAATAACCTAAAATAGTATTTTAATCTTATTAGAATCTGATTTTATTGTTAAACTCTAATTTTGGTCCAAAGAAAGTCAACTTTACGGATTTGTGATCAGTGACACGCAAATCGAGGCAATCCGTTGACCAAAAAGTCAACCAACTCAAATCCTAAATTTGTGTATGGAATCCTATAGATTTTAATGCTACATGAATGCAAGAATTGACAGTTTTATAAAATCACAAGTCGGTAAAGAGTTATGGCCACAAGGGTGCACAGATGACAGTTTTCGGTGGTTTCCTATTTACGTCTACGTTGCAGGAATTTTACAGTAGATTAAACTTGCATATTAAATTCTGAAAAAATAATTTTATGTAATTTCATCATGTCAGATTTTTGAAACTTCAAACGGCTCGTAATTCCGAGTTTGGGATCTCCCGAAATCTCAAAAATACGAAAATACGTCTGATTTCGGACAACTGGCACTTTCAGAATATTCTGGAAAAATAGGTTCTAAAATTACTGAAATAATTTATATATTCAAAAAACTAACCTTGATATGATTCTAATAAAATCTGGAGCGCGTTTGGAGTCCGGAGCTAGGAGATATCATCTTTTTAAGTCGTCATAACTACTAGAAAATGAGGCTGAATTTATGACAAACTTGACTGTTTTTGGACGAAAAAGTGAGGAGTTTGCGAAAGAAAAATATGAAAGATGTAGGTATTTATAATGGTGGAGACTACTTAATTGAATATGACTAGGATTGGCTAATTTAGATATGATTAGGATCAATTTAAATAAGGATAGGATATGCATGAAGTTAATTTCCTAGTAGGCTCAGGATTTGAATTAATTTAAAAAATAGAGTTTGAGGTTATCTCAATAATTTATAATCTTAAATAGAATTAAATATAATGCAAATAATTTATATATAATCTTATTAATATCTATTAACACTAAATTAGCATCTATCTAATATTAATACTATATATATCCAAATAAATCCTAAATAATTTTAAACATCTAAATAAATTTCTTAAATTTCTAAATAAATTACAGAAAAATATAATTAAATATTTTAACCTAAAATAAATATTTGATAGGAACAATATGCAAGTATGGTCTCATAGTAAATCATGGAAGTCCTAGAAATTTAGGTTCCCTATGTTTTAATTTCCTAAAAATTCTAGAAAAATCTCCAAAAATCTAAAATAGCCTAAAAATGATTCTAAATAAATATTTATATAAGTAAATATACTAAAAATTTTATTTTCTAATTAACTAAGAGAATACTCTAAAGAAATTCAACATCTATAATAAATATAATAATATAAAATATACATAAAATACCTATTTTGGGTGAGGGAGTTTACAATCTACCCAACTTAAAACAATTTCGTCCTCGAAATTAAAATAAGACATAGTTTGTTATTCCTTCACATTCACATATAAGGCAAGTCAATCGTAATCTCTTTACGATAATTAAAATTCTAATCAAATTCATCGCAATCACTTCAAGGTTAAGATAATCACTGTTCCAATCAAAATTTAACCTATTGTAATCTCTCACTACCAGAAAAAGTCAAATTAGCGACGCCCAAAAACGTCGCTAAATGACAAAAAAAATGTTGCTAATCACGTTTAGCGACGTAATTAGCGACGTTCTACAGAAGTTGATAATAATTACGTCGCTGAAAGGAAAAACGTCACTAAACGTCGCTATATCGACATTTTTAGCGACTTAGATGTGTCGCTAACTTAGCGACGTTTAGCGACTCAGAGTCACTAATTAGCGACGTAATAAAATGTCACTAAACGTCCCTAATTAGCGACTTATATAGCGACGTAATAGCGACATCTTTAATGACCTGACAGTACTGCCATGTTAGCAATTTGCGACGTACAACGACGTATTTAGCGATGTTTAGCGACATCATTAGCGACGACTATTAACATCGCTAATTAGCGACGTATTTAGCGACGTGTATAAACGTCGCTAAATAGTCGCTAATTTTACAGAAAAAAAAATACTGAATTATTCCAAACTATTATTCCTGTAATTTATAAATTTCTAATTAAAAATAGACCCGGAGGAACCCTCCGTTGAATTCTTTGGGTTCGCCGACCCCTTCGGTGGAACACTCAACACCGGTATATTAACATCATTTAATATGAATAAAAAGTTTTACAATCATACAATTAATACACACAAATATTATAGACAGACAATAAAAGTATCACAGTCATACAATTAATACACACAAATATCACAGTCACACAATACACAAAAAATAAAAGTATCACAGTCACACAAAATACATAATATATAAGTATCATAGTCACAAAATGGGCATAATATATAAGTATCATAATCACACAATAACCACAATAAAAGTATATGAAATATCACAGTATCAATCTCGAGGATATCCAATACGCTGGGGCAGATACCAGTCCCTCAGATAGTGCGCATAAACAGCGTTTATGTTATCAATCTCCGCTATGGGTGCTGGGTGACTGGAACTCCCCGTCTGAGATACAGTCGCTATAGGTGCTGGGTGATTGGAACTCCCCGTCTGAGATACAGCAGGTGGTATCTCTTCCTCCTTAACAGTAAGAGGCATCACTTCCTCCTTAACAGTATGAGGCATCACTTTCTCCTTAACAGTAGGAGGTATTGCTCTCTTGGGTGCCATCTGGTAAGATAGATGAAAACAAAGAATATAATTGATAGATCTTGTATAGGATGATGATGACAAAATGTATACGATGATGACAATAATGATGTATAGGACGACGACGACGGCGATAACGAATACAAATCTATTGGTAGTGTTGATGATGGATATGATAATACGAATGATGATGATTATTAGGGTTTTGTCAAGTCTTCTATTTTATTAGCCTGTGGTAGTTTCTTGTGAGTTTGATGATGGTTAACTCTTAGTTTTATCTTTAGAATTTTATGTTCTTAAATTAAAAAAAAATTAATGGTGTTATGAATTGATTAGATATGACTTCATTTATTTAAAACTATATATTATTAAAAAAATTCAAAAATGTGTACCTCACTTCGTTGAAGCGCACACCTCTATGAGAATCTTGCACCTAGGCTCCAGAATAACCTAGTGCTCGAGTGCGCCTCACCCCTTTTAAAACATAGGTTGTGAACACAAACATTTACTGGTAGTTCCTCACTTCAATCAATAGTCGCCTTCATTGTAATCCTTTGTGGTAATGAAGTGTAAAATGTGCTGCTATTTAATCCCTTCTTGGCATTACGACTAAGTTTTCAGTATACTTGGAACTTATATATTTAGCAACTTGCTTCAGTCAAGACTCAAAAGCTGGCCTCTTCTTTTACACTTGCCTAAAGCAATATAAAGTCATCTCACCTTGAAGTCGCCTTTACAGTGTATCAACTAGTAATGATGAAGCACAAAAGTAATGATGAAGCTTTGAGTTATTGTCGAGCGTAGCATTACTTTTATTTATTTTCTTTAGTTCTAATTTGAGTTATTTAGTATTGGACTAGATTTGGAACTTTAGTTGGATTTAAGGAATCTTCGGAAACTCTAATTGAAATCTTCATTAACGAGGAACATTTAGTAAATGTTAAACTGGAATGTAGTTGTATATGTATATATGTGGGAATGTACAGATACAAAGATGATACAAGAAAAGGTTTTGTACCTTTTTCTTGCATAATTATTCATACTAAGTTTCACTTTTGACACATTCATGTAGATTAAATACCATAATGACAAGCATAGTCTCCTTTCAAGAGCATGACATAATGTAATCTATCCTACTATATATATATAGGAATTGATTCATACATTTCATGTGCATCCATGTGCACTAGTACACTCCATTTCTATTGGTCCACATGTGCATGGCTCATGTAGGAATATGAACCCTATGACTCATATCCCGTTATATATATATATATATATATATATATATATATATATATATATATATATATTTGGTTTAGTATTTATGGGTCTCTTCATATGTGATGACAATCATTATGAGATATCATTCCCTCTATCCTATATCTTGTAGGTAAGTATGGATGGGTTTTGTGGTGTGGGGGTATAAATTTTGATGTGGGCATTATGGGAGTGTTATTCCTTTTGTCTTGAGGTGTCATTGAGATGAATGTATTTCCCTATAGAAAATTGTGTTTTCTTAGCTCTTCGTCTAGACTCTTGATAGGCTACAGAATTTGAAGGGTGCTCTTGGTTGCATGAACTTGAATTACTTAGCCAAAAGGTAGGTCTACGTATCTGGCAATTGTGAGTCTAGGTTTTTTGACATGTTCCTCTCATGCTCATTAGCTATCTTGGCCAGAAATTTGGCACCGATATAGGTGGTTGCCATAAGGTATCAGCTGATCATAATAATTGTCAATCTTTTGTGGAGCTTCCTTATGCTCCATAACTGATCCCATTTTGATGGGATAAAGCTTTGGCACTGATATAGGTGGTTGCCATCAGGCTACCTACTTTTTGCATCCTGTAATTATGCATGTGCATATTTACATCCTTTTCTCTATTTTGTGTCAAATGATGGATCATTGGCATAAACATAAATTATGTTGGTAGAATATCTGAATGTAAATTGCATATTACTACATCCTTTTCTTTCTTTGTGCCAAATCTGGGATCATTACATAAAACATAAATTATGTTGGTACTATATCTGATAATATTAAACCGAAAAAGCTACCTACTTTTTCTTTCGGCAAGTGAGGTTATGTGCATATATTTGGAACGTTTTTGTTTTCCATTCTACTTTTGCCGTTATTTTTTATGGCCTCCATTTTCATACATAAGTAGATCAGTATTTGTGATGAAATTTACCTCAAAATTGTTCACCATCGCTTGTCGACTAGGGCCAGTCGGCCCTAACCCTAACCCTAATCCTAACCCCATGTCAAAAAACCTAACCCTAACCCTAGGTCCTTATCAGTGTCGGTGTCAGTGTGTGTGTGTGCCGAGTCTGTGTCTGTGTCACTGTCTGTGTGTGTATGTCGTGTCTGTGTCAGTGTCATATGTGTTCTATGAGAGAGAGAGAGAGAGAGAGAGAGAGAGAGAGAGAGAGAGAGAGAGAGTTAGGGTTTACCTAGAGCTCGAGGAGGAGGAGGAGGAGGGGGATGCCGGAGTAGTCGCGGTGGAGAGGCGGTCGACGGAGTGGGGGAGGGGGGGCGGGGGATTTTTTTTTGAAATTTCGACAGATGGGAAAAAACGAAACCGAGCCCTAATTAACCAAATTTTAGCGACGTTTAGCGACGTCCAATAAAAATGTCGCTAAATTAAATTTTAGCGACGTTAAGGACGTCGCTAAACACGTTGCTAAATATTTTTAATATAAACGTCGCTATATACGTCGCTAAACGTCGCTAACTTAGCCATATTAGCGACGTTTAGCGACCTTAATTGAACTTATAGCGACTTATCTTTTAAAATCTTAATAAAAGTCGCTAAAAGTCGCTAAATGTTGCCATTTAGCGACGTCTAGCGACGTTTTTATAATGAGTCGCTAATTTATATAAAATTAGCGACGTTTCTTTTGACGTCGCTAAAATACGTCGCTAATCCCGCTTTTTCTTATAGTGTCTTCCCACTTTTTCAAATTATCAGTATCCAAATTTAAATTAAATCCATATAACATCTTCAAGAATTAAATACGAATATAAATTTTACATTACGATCTCCAACTATCATAATTTTCTCTAGAAAACAATTATAGTCCAATATTATTCCTATTTTCACTTATGAATTTTTGTATTCTTCAAATTTTAGCCCATTTTCATTCTCAAGGACATGCGAAGAGGGTAGCCAAGATAACAAAGTAGATCTCGCCCAAAGGTGCCTATGATTAGGTCGGTCACCGGGGTTGAAGAAACTTTCTACTTCTATCGCATGAAACTCAGTCGTTTGAGTTTGAGAGAGTGATCAGTCAAGTCTTAAATTCAATTCACATCCTCAATATTTCAAATAGGTAATCCAACAATCAAATTTTAATCTTAATTCAAATCATCAAATTGCAAAAATTTTAAATTCAATCCACCAATGTTCAAGTCTAAAATTCTATATTTATCCTCAAATTTCAAATTGATGATTTACCTTCAATATTCAAAATTTAAATCATGTACTTAAAGTATAAATATTTGGTCCAACATATCAAGATTTCAAAATTCATTAAATACTCATCATCTAACTCCTTCTTCTAAAATTCTCCACGTTTAAAATGACTTAATCTCTCAATCTGATCCTACGTGATCACAATCTAAAAGAATTTCACCTCAAATTAACAATTGCGACTTCTACCCAACTTAGAATTTACCCATCTATCACATAAGGCTCTTACATTTAAGAAGAATATTCCTTAATTTATTTACTCATGTCATTCAATCCTCGAAACCTTAACACCAATTATATCCTATATGATACGCCCTTAATCAATTATAAAGATAGTCATCAAATAATGCGATTGGCCTATGGGTACCTCTAGTACTATCTGTATATCAAACTTATACCAAGTACGAGATTTCATCTTTCCGAAATAAGGGAAGACGGAAGACAATGATAAAGAGTTCAAGGAAAGGTACTAGAATAGAAGTACGGAGATCAAGGCGATTAGAGAATTCAATGGAAATTGCCAAGGCAGTTGTGGATTAAAATCCTATTTGTTAAATCCTTATTCACATGCTTGTATCAGTATAGTTATGTAACTGATACGATCCACTCAGACATATCTAGAGGGCAAGTACATGTGTCTACTAGTCAACTATATATCTCGATCTATGTAAGGTAGTATTGCGAAGGGCGAATCAAGCGTACTATGGTTGATCAGACCGTAATACACTGATTCTGAAATGTATTATTGTGGGCCCCCCAATAATACATATGTCATGAACAAGCTCGATAAAGAATAAGCTTGCAAAAACTAGGCTATAATAGCAGCATAAGTCAAGGTAGTACAGCAAATATAAATATGCTGGATTATGATGAACGAAGGTATATAACAATTCAAGTTCACACAAATATAAGACTCTATAATCTCTACAGTTGTTATACTAATTCCTTGTCTAAGTCGATAGTCGACAAAGTAGGGGTATAGCCTCTAAGTTCTACAGTCTGAAAAAATACTGTCGTCCTAAGCTAGCATACAGTTAATGTCATTCGGTTATACTTCAATAATAGGTCAAAAGACTATGCGATACTATGTTGTGAGGTATACTACCCAACTTATAACAATAAACTAGTACTATAATCGTCTTAAGGATACCGTATAAACTCTTGTTAAGGTCTACGAGAAGGGGTCTTGATACTTATTAGGGTATCCTCTTTCATTACATAGGTCATGGTCGTCTTAAGTCTTAGTCATAGCGCTTATAGAGCAAGTGTCAATAGTAAGAATGGAAAGTTACTGGCCTTCAAGGGGAAAGGGGATATAACTCGTATTGAAGTGGGAGTACATGTTACGTGATTTAAAAACTAAAGGATAATCATCAGGTCATAATCTACAAGAATAACTTAAAACTATCAAGTTCTAACTACAAAGCACAGGAATTCAAAATTCAAGTTTACAACTATAACCTAGCAAGCTATATATCCTAACACAGAATAAAATCACCTAGCCTACAATCAGAAGTGTCAGATGGCACAAATTAAAAGATGAAGAGAAAAAACGTAATTAGTCGTCGCACAATAGCGAGCGCTATTGTCGCAGAGGAGCAATATATAAAAAAATAGAGGGCTCTAGATAACATCATGGTTTTCTAAGGAAAGATGCTTTGCTAATCTCTATATTGAGGTATGATTAAGGGAAATGTTATATTCATTCTCTTTGGCCTTCTAGGATACTGTCTGCTAATAATAAGGCAATGATCTAAGTTTATAGTTCTCCAATACTATCTAACTATGAAGGTTAGGTTCAGTTCTAATATTAAATTTTGGTTTTCTATTGGATCCTCAATACTAGGGTCAAACATTATGGTAAAAACTTCTAACTAACTCTAGTAGTGTCTATACTACCCTCACGTCCTCATAATACATCAAGGGGTAATGGTAAACCAATCTAAAGATAAGGAATTCTAGGGTTCACTAGATATTGTAAACTTAGTGGTGTGTCAATACTCTAGTTGTACTCTTAATAGGAAGGTTACCCTACTTATCATTTAACAACAGGGACTTCTATATTCTAGGAGGGGGCTATACTCAAGGAACTCATTAGGGAAGCACATGAATCAAGCAAGATACACTTTTTCAAATAAAACAGATTTGAAGAAGAGCGAATCATAGTCGATTGTGGATGAGATCCTATACTCTATTCCTAGGTGCAGGCTTGCTCGGTACAGTAACGTAACCGAGACAATATGCTCTCGACCTGCATGGGCCACCACTAAAAACATGTCATGCCCTAGTCCCAAAATACATAGGACTAGGACACGTAAGCATGTCAGCCGCATGGATATGGCAACTCAAATATATGGAAACCAAACCCATACATACGCTGTAATATGAATATCAAATCTACAAGTGGTATAAATCTATCATAAGTCATAGGGTACAATCTAAATCTCATCCACAGAAAATCAAATATAAATAAATAACCAGTATCTATGAAACTAGATCTCAATATAAAGTATCTCAAGATGATAGTTGGATGGAAACAAATCTACTACCAACTCGAATATATAAGTACAACACAACAAACGCAATATAAGAATACCAGCTAACAATTACGGGCTCGCAGAGAAGACCTCATCAAAACATATGTAACCATCCGAATCTGCGCTCCTGCGAATACTCAAGAACAGCGACACCTGGAAGGGCCAAGTCCTCAGAGGGATATAACAAGATACATAAAAGTATGCCAATAAAGTACTGAAATAAATATCCAATGGTCGCCTAATCGTCTAAGTGAATGCAGTTAAGAACAACTTTCCCCACAAGTGAGCTATCTGGCTGAAAACTGGGATTGGCATGGTTCTCTTGGAGATCTAGGGGCCAAAAAGGCATGTCGTCTTTTGAACGCCAGAAGCCCGCCTGATAGTATATAATATATAGTGCTCATCACCACCCGTATCTCCAACGGAGAATCTAGGCGCACAATAGAAAAAGTGCAAAGGAGCTCAAATGTGGTACTTGTTGTTCTCTCCACCCCATGCTCTAAGCATGTCACATCCATGACACAATTTGGTTCATAGCCTATTCTTAGTACCCTAGCCCAATCCTGTAACCAAACAAGGACAAGGATAGGACCACCATACTACAATAGGCTATGTCCATAGACCTCTAATAACTACTAAGTCTTCTAGCATACAAGATTTCTATTAGCAGTTATCCCTAACGCACGGCCCATACGTACAGGAGGCCAGACCAGTCACGCAGTCCGTGATCTATATGAGACTCACACTCGTGTAACAACTGTGTCATGGCCAATGAACCTAATGATGCTACATGATAATGGGGTAGTCTCAAAAACAAGGTCAATGCAAATACATAAATAAAAATATATCGTGACGACACCATCGTTGCACCCAAGTTTCCTTGGACGTGCATTTTATATACAGTTAAAATATATGAACTAAAGACAGAAAATAAAGATGCATGCAACATATGGAATATGAATAACAGTACAATGGCAAGGTATACTTGCCTGCTCTGAAAAAGAATGAAGTCCAAACTCAAGGCGTCGTCCGATCTACCCGTCACATAAATTAAACAAGTTAGTTTACAAAAGTGGGTGAATAGGTTCCTCCATTTTAATCTATTTTAATTCTGAATAAAATAACCTAAAATAATATTTTAATCTTATTATAATCTGATTTTATTGTTAAACTCTAATTTTGGTCCAAAGAAAGTCAACTTTACGGATTTGTGATCCGTGATACGCAAATCGAGGCAATCCGTTGACCAAAAAGTCAACCAACTCAAATCCTAAATTTGTGTGTGGAATCCTATAGATTTCAATGCTACATGAACGCTAGAATCAACAGTTTCATAAAATCACAAGTCGGTAAAGAGTTATGGCCACAAGGGTGCACAGATGACAGTTTTCGGTGGTTTCCTATTTACGTCTACGTTGCACGAATTTTACAGTAGATTAAACTTGCATATTAAATTCTGAAAAAATAATTTTATGTAATTTCATCATGTCATATTTTTGAAACTTCAAACGGCTCATAATTTCGAGTTTGGGATCTCCCAAAATTTTGAAAATACGAAAATACGTCTGATTTTGGACAACTGGCACTTTCAGAATATTCTGGAAAAATAGGTTCTGAAATTACTGAAATAATTTATATATTCAGAAAACTAACCTTGTTATGATTCTAATAAAATCTGGAGCGCGTTTGGAGTCCGGAGCTAGGAGATATCATCTTTTTAAGTCGTCATAACTACTAGAAAATGAGGCTGAATTTATGACAAATTTGACTATTTTTGGACGAAAAAGTGAGGAGTTTGCGAAAGAAAAATATGAAAGATGTAGGTATTTATAATGCTGGAGACTACTTAATTGAATACGACTAGGATTGGCTAATTTAGATATGATTATGATTGGTTTAAATAAGGATAGAATATGCATGAAGTT
Source organism: Iris macrosiphon (assembly GCA_036927795.1). Classification (NCBI taxonomy): domain Eukaryota; kingdom Viridiplantae; phylum Streptophyta; class Magnoliopsida; order Asparagales; family Iridaceae; genus Iris; species Iris macrosiphon. Next base: position 92,756,351 of record JAYESA010000004.1, on the reverse strand, counting down.
AATTTCCTAGTAGGCTTAGGATTTGAATTAATTTAAAAAATAGAGTTTGAGGTTATCTCAATAATTTATAATCTTAAATAGAATTAAAGATAATGCAAATAATTTATATATAACCTTATTAATATCTATTAACACTAAATTAGCATCTATCTAATATTAATACTATATATATCCAAATAAATCCTAAATAATTTTAAAAATCTAAATAAATTTCTTAAATTTCTAAATAAATTACAGAAAAATATAATTAAATATTTTAACCTAAAATAAATATTTGATAGGAACAATATGCAAGTATGGTCTCATAGTAAATCATGGAAGTCCTAGAAATTTAGGTTCCCTATGTTTTAATTACCTAAAAATTCTAGAAAAATCTCCAAAAATCTAAAATAGCCTAAAAATGATTCTAAATAAATATTTATATAAGTAAATATACTAAAAATTTTATTTTCTAATTAACTAAGAGAATACTCTAAAGAAATTCAACATCTATAATAAATATAATAATATAAAATACACACAAAATACCGATTTTGGGCGAGGGAGTTTACAATCTACCCAACTTAAAATAATTTCGTCCTCGAAATTAAAATAAGACATAGTTTGTTATTCCTTCACATTCACATATAAGGCAAGTCAATCGCAATCTCTTTGCGATAATTAAAATTCTAATCAAATTCATCGCAATCACTTCAAGGTTAAGATAATCACTGTTCCAATCAAAATTCAACCTATTGTAATCTCTTTTCACTTTTTCAAATTATCAGTATCAAAATTTAAATTAAATCCATATAACATCTCCAAATTTAAATTAACATCTCCACGCTCTCTCTTATCAGTTCTGTATGCGCCTGGTGTGCTTCTGCTTGCACTCTCTGAGCCTCAACTTGAACACGCTGAGCTTCTGCTGTTATTCCTTGGGCCTCTAGCTTGCCCTGCATCAGTGCGAACATTTGTGCCCCGTCAGTGGGCATTCCTCCGGGAATCGGTGTCGGTAGTGGTGGAAGGTTGTCTGTCATAGCCGTGGCAATCCTCTGAATAGGTGGAGGAGAAATCCCGTTAGTTGCAGATACTCCCACATGAACAGGAGATGTAGGAGGAACTCCAGGTGTCCGTTCGCCAGGTTAAGAGGTGGCAGACCTCTCTGAATTTGATGCTCCCACTCTCATAGATCTAGTATTCGGCGGCATCCTGAATACAGATCAAAATAATCAATTAAGGTGGTAGATACGATATTATCAAGGAAGGACAGTAAATTCTGAAATGAAGCAATCAATTAGAATAACATTGTGAAAATCAGAATTTCTTAGTGAGATTGAGCATACTCTCATCCTAAATCCTATTTTCTATTTCCTATCGCAGGCTCGTAGCAGTACAACTAAGTTGTCGCACTACCATGATATCATATAATTTGCAAAACACGACCTGCATAGGCCACCACTAAAAATGTGTCATGACCCACACCCGGTATAGGGGTACGAGAGCGTGGGTACGTCCAGCCTACGTCGCAGCATCGGCGGTAGAACGTTGTCTAGGTCACAATAAATACTAATATAACTCACAACCTGTCAATGATATCAACTCCATAAGGAGGACAATATACATCTCTGTCTATCTCATAATTTAAACTCAATCATAACAACTATAAGAGTATAAGGCACGATAAGAGATAAGAAGAATGACATAGTTAAATACCATGTCTCAAATATAGATAATCTACAATCTAGCTGTGCAACATAAAATCTCCACAAGTCTCAAATTAAACTTAACATAAGTCTAAACATAAACTGAAATAAACCTCAATAAGTCTCAGTTGCATAATATAAATACTATCTAGATAGCTGCAGGCAATGTCTCATCTAAAGAAATAGTCTCCTCTAAGATCTCTGGTGTGTAGTCTGCATCTATACCCGGTCCATAGTGTGTGGTACAGAAATCCTCAAGATCCTCAGGAAAAATTATCCAGTCAGGATTGGAACGAAGTACAAGCACTAACAGCAGTTCCACATATATTGACAAAAAACTATAACACAGTGTAAAGAAATACAAGACAGATATGAATACTGGCAATAAAAAATACTGGACATAATGAAATACTGGAATAAGGAATGCTCGAATAAAGGATTACTGGAACATCATCATCAATATACATCTAGCAATGAAATAAAAATACAAGTACATGCAAGAACAGTGAACTGGTATGTAAGTGTGTACAAGAACAATAACTAGAACATGTGGAGATGCTAGATCAATATACTAGAGATATATGTCAAGAATCATCTAACTAAGTGTGTGAAATATCAGCATATCATATGATCGGCTTGGGACTGATTAGGCTCATTACATATGATTAGCTATCATCCCTGAGGTCAGGCTAACCATCCGGATAGCTATGATGCGAGTAATAGTCAGGCTAACCACATGTAATAGCTATGAGGCATATAATGGTCAGGCTGCACCAACGTGAGTTATGGGTGAGCTATGATGCATGTAAAGTTTGGATATGATTACATAAGCTACTAATATTTCCCCATTTTCCTTATTTTTCCCCAGCTAGCACGATGGATTCCAATTATGACTCCTCGTGACATGGCTCGATAATGCCAACTCGTGTAAACAATAGTGTTAGAGTCATGTATGCTATATAACAAGAGTTATAGAGATAATCAACATAATAGAAACTGTCAGAGAATGTACTCGCATGTGGTCCTTAGCTGGCAATACCAATGTCTGGGTTACAAGGTATCGTCTGAATGATCCAATATTCCTATAGGTATATCATAAACACAATACTGCATCAGATATTACACTAATACACAATCAAACATCATGATCTCAGAGACGACGCTAGGGGTCACATTTGTAGTTGCTGTGCAAATAAGACAGTTAATGATACAGTCTTGCCAGTACGTCGGTGTACATATGGCAGTCTGCTATCATGCTACATGGTCACAAGTTATCCGTGGTTACACTCTAGTAGATAGACGTATAATACATATTATCTATCATATACATTAATACTAATTAATTACAATTATAATAAATATATGTATATACATACTTAATAGAGTTTATACTATATATATATTTATATACGTATACATATACATACTAATCAATTTTATACATATTAAAAGTATACTAGGGAATACCTATACAATACATATACATATGTATATATATACTAGTTTGAGAAATATATTATATATATACCAATATACCTTTGAATATATACCAATACGTATGCAAATACGTACATACATACATCTATATAATTACATATACACAATCACATGAAATGAAGGGAATGAGGGCAGGAACGAACCTGCGCACGGCACGACGACGATGACGATGATGTCAATGATGATGACGACGAGGGCGATAGTTACTACTACGACGATAATGATGATGGATGAAGGCGAGGGTGGTGTCGAGTAGGAGCAGATCGGGTCGAACTCCGGTGGTGGGCGAGTTCGAGGAGGAGGTAGGAAAGAGGACGTTCAGTCGATTGAACGAGAGAGGGTGAGGCGGTCGGGGTTCTGTCTTCAGGCGAGCGTCGTGGCCGTCGTCGGCTTCAGGCGGCGGGTTCCCGTCGTGGTATCATGGTGAAGAGGACTGGGGGAGATGAGGTTCGTCCGGCGGGGTTGTCAACGGTGTTCAGGCATTCAGTCGGGTCTCCGGCTGTCGTCGACGCGGTGGATGTCATTTTGGTGCAGTGGTTGTCGACGAGGGACTGGTCGGTTCATGGCAGCGGGACGGGGGTGGACTGTCCCGACGGGAGAGCTATGACGAGGTCGGTCGGGGGCGGACAACGAGGTCTCAGGCGCTACTCCAGCGAAGGTCAGGTGGTCCGGCTCATGGCGTGCAGCGGTGGCGAGTTGGGTTGGAGTGGCCGGTGGGGACTGGTCGGTTCTGGCGGGTCGAGGGACTAGAGAGATGAGATGGAGGAGGTGAATGAACAGGAGAAAGAAAGGGGTATCGGCTGGAAGAATTTTTTTAGGTGTTTGGGAAAAATAAGAAAAGAAAAGAAATAGGAATATATATACATGTGTAGGTCTTGGTTTGACCTAGAAATTGACTTGGTCAAATCTCCTTGGGTTTGGGCCTTGTCATGGAGATATTTCAAGGGCCATGATTAAAATGGGTTCCAAATAAATGGCTAGGATTCAATTAGTTCAAGGTTTGGAGGGTCATGGTTCAAGGAGGTTGGTGTTGAATTACACCTTTCAAAAAGTATGGAAAAATACCATGAAGGAGAAATGGGTTTATTCATGTGTCGTGTCCAATGGGGTGGACACCTTAATGCACTTTTGCATAAAAGTGCCCAATAATTAAAAAATTGTACAAAATTGTATTTATTGTTTAATTAATTAAATAAATGCAAGTGGTGTTCTAAAATTAATTTGAAGTACAAGGGACTGAATTTAAGTGGGACACAAGCATCATGAATAAAGTAGACTCAGTGTAGAATATTACCCTAATTTGGGTTGCTCAAAATAGGTCGAGATTGTGTCTCCAATTTCTATTGGAACACACAAGGGTACAAAGTTAGATTTATATAGAATTAAATACAATCGGTTGCGATGAATGTTGTGCGTCTAAAATGAAGCACAACAAGACATAATTATGAGTCATACAAAGATTAAAATAACAGTCTGGCACGTCTAGGACAAGGGTGTGAAATCTGTTGGAAGACAATGGCTAGTGTAGTGTTCTAATTATCGAAGCAACAGTAAAGTACAACAATCAAATAAAATCACAGCAATTTAAATATAATTAATTATCATGCAAATTATTTACACATTAATTACGAAAAGACGAAAATACCCCTAATTTGAAATGTGGGGGTGACAAGTCTACCCTCCTTAAAAGAATTTTGTCCTCGAAATTAAATGAACTAGCACAAGAACAAACAATCAAACAATGAATTATACCTCAAGTCTCGAAGAGATACGGATACTGCTCGTGCATTTCGTCCTCTCTCTTCCAGGTTGACTCGCTTGGAGAGTGATGTCTCCATGCAACACAAACCAAGGGAATAGTCTGGTTCCGCAATACCTTCTCTCTACGATCCAAGATCTCAACGGGTTATTCAGGATAGTTGAGCGTCGGTCCAACTTCGATCTCCGAGTGATCTAATACGTGACTAGGATCTGCCACGTACCATCTCAGCTGCGACACATGGAACACGTCATGTACTCCATCTAGAGCAGGTGACAAGTCATGTCTATAGGCCACTGTATCGACCCTTGCAAGAATACTGAAGGGCCCGATGTATCGTGGACTAAGTTTTCCGCCTCTGCCAAAACGAATCATGCCCCGTGTCGGTGAAATCAGTAGGAACACCAAATCGCCAACCTAGAATAAATAATCTTAACACGTAATCTAAAATAAAACAATCACAAACCAAATAAAACAAAACCTATACCTGAAACTCTAGGGGTCTACGGTGTCTATCGGCCCAATGCCGCTGTTTGTCCTGCGCCACTCGCAGTCTGTCTCTGATAAGTTTTACCTTCTCTGTCGCATCTACGACTATTTCTGGTCCTAATAAAGCTCTCTCTCCAATATCATCCCAAGATAACGGTGTACGACACCTTCGTCCATATAAAGCCTCGAATGGTGACATCTCAATGCTGGCCTGGTAGCTGTTGTTGTAAGCAAACTCTACTAGGTGTAGATGATCCTCCCAAGAACCTCCGAGATCTAAAACGCAAGTGTATAGCATATCTTCGAGAGTCTGAATTATCCTTTCAGACTGTCTGTCTGTCTGTCTGTCTGGGGGTGATACGCAGTACTGAACTTGAGTTGAGTGCCCAAGCTAGCCTGCAGACTCCTCCAGAAATAGGTAGTAAAACGACTATCCCGATCTGAGACAATGCTCACAAGAACTCCATGTAATCTGACAATCTGCTGTACATACATCTTTGCTAGCTTCTCTGTTGAAGTACCCACTTTGTATGGTAAGAAATGGGCTGATTTGGTCAACCTATCGACGATGACCCAAATCACGTCCTTTCCTCCTGGAGAACGTGGAAGTCCTGAAACAAAGTCCATGGTCACGTGCTCCCACTTCCATTCTGGAATGGGTAAAGGTTGAAGCAATCCTCCTGGCCTCTGTCGATATGCTTTTACCTGTTGGCACACTAAACACCGGGATACAAAGCTTACTACCTCGCACTTTATACTATACCACCATACATGCTCCCTCAAATCTTGATACATCTTCTTGGCTCCTGGATGCATCGAGTACTGAGAACGATGTGCCTCTTGCAAAACTTCTTCGCACAGCTCTCCACTTGGCACGCACATCCTCGTGCCATGCCGTAAAGATCCATCATCCGTAATAGTGAAGTCGTCTGTCAATCCTGTCCGAACTTGTGCCCTAATATTTCTTAGAGTCTCATCATCATACTATGCAGCTCTAATTCTTTCCATCAGCTCTGATTGTATCTGCAATCCCCACATCTGGATCTCAACTCCTGTAACTCGTACTTCAATTCCCAAATTCTCGAGATCAGCTAATAAATGTCTATCCGAAGTCAAGTACATAGCCATCGGATACCTGCTCAAGGCATCGGCGACTACGTTGGCCTTTCCTAGATGGTACTGTAATAAGATATCAAAGTCTTTCATCAACTCTAACCACCTTCTCTGCCTCATGTTTAGCTCCTTCTGGGTAAACACGTACTTCAAGCTCTTGTGGTCTGTGAAAATCTCCACACGCTCTCCATACAGATAGTGTTTCCACAGTTTTAGGGTAAAGATAACTGCTGCTAACTCTAAATCGTGAGTGGGGTAGTTCTTTTCATGAGCGCATAATTGTTTTGAAGCATAGGCAATTACTTTTCCGTGTTATTGAAGAACACATCCCAAACCTTTTCCTGAAGCATCACTGTAGATAGTGAATCCACCTGTCCCTGATGGCAATGTCAAAACTGGTGCTGTCGTTAATCTCTTCTTCAGCTCATCGAATGCGGCTTGACATTCTTCTGTCCAAACAAATTCCACATCTTTCTTGGTCAGCCTAGTCATTGGCTCTGCAATCTTGGAGAAGTCTTGTACAAATCTTCTGTAGTATCCTGCTAGTCCGAGAAAGCTCCTGATTTCAACTACCGTACTGGGGGTAGCCCATGATTCCACTGCTTTGATCTTCTTTGGGTTAACTGAAATTCTGTTACCCATCACCATATATCCAAGAAATTCAACCTTGTCAAGGAAGAACTCACACTTTGAAAGCTTCCCGTATATCTTCTCTCTCCTGAGAGTCTCTAAGACCATCCTCAGGTACTCTTTATGCTCTTCTGGGGTCTTTGAATATATTAGAATGTCGTCAATAAACACAACTACAAATTTGTCAAGGTACTGGTGGAATACCTTGTTCATCAAGTTCATGAATACTGCTGGTGCATTGGTTAAAACAAACGACATTACTGTGAATTCAAACTGGCCATATCTGGTCCAAAAAGCTGTCTTCGGTATGTCTTCCTTCTTCACCTTTACTTGGTGATAGCCCGACCTCAAGTCTATCTTTGAAAACACCTTCTCTCCGCTCAATTGATCGAAAAGATCTCCTCGGCAGCGGGTATTTATTCTTGATAGTGAGGTTATTCAAAGCTCTATAATCGATACACATGCTTAGCGTGCCATCCTTCTTTGGTACGAATAATACCGGTGCTCCCCATGGTGATGAATTGGATCTAATAAAACCTTTGTCTTGCAGCTCCTCAACTTGCTTCTTTAGTTCTACCAACTCGTTGTTGTTGACTCTATAGACATGTTGCAAAATAGGCTCCGCTCCTGGTATCAAGTCTATAGAGAATTCAACATCTATGTCTGGTGGCAAATCTGGCAACTCCTCTGGAAATATATCCAGGAACTCCATTATTAGGGGATGTGGCAACTCTTCTTCTTCCATCCTGGCTCCGCAAAAAGTGCCTCTGCTCCGCTCCTCTGCTCCTCTGGTGATCTCGAACTCTGGTCCTCCTGGTGGTCGAAATACTACTCTACCTCCGTAAAAATCTATAGAAGCATGGTGTTTACTCAGCCAGTCCATTCCGAGTATAATGTCGTATCCCGGAAGTGGCATGACGAGTAAACTCACGCTCAACTCTCGGCCTTCCAATGACACTCTCTGATCCTTGCAACAATCTCGGACTAGGATAATGCCTCCTCCTGTCGTGATCTTGCAAGTCCTATCTAATGGTTCCATTTTTAAACGATGCTTAAGGGCATAAGATACAGATACGAAACTATAGGAAGCACCAAAATCAAATAATGCAAGTGCTGGAATAGAATCGAGTAAAACAGAACATAAAATCATGTCTCCAGCTGGCTTGGCCTCCTCAGTAGTCATGGCGTAAGCTCGTCCCTGTGGTGCTCCTCTCTGCTACTGCTGGTACTGAGCAAACCTCTGCTGCTGTGGTGGAAGTGGAGGTCCTCTCTGCTGGCCTCCTGGTATAATAGGTGCTCTGGCTGGTCCTCTCTGAGCTGCTGCTCCTCCATAGTGAGTCTGAACAGCTGGGCAGTCCCTCAGCTGATGTGTCGATGATCCACATGACAAATAGGTACCCAACCTTTTCTTGTAGATGTCTCTTGTATGTGTCATGCCCCGATCTCCCGCAGGCTAATCGGCCGTCCCCGCTAGGCAGGAATCACCCTAGGCCAGCGCTTTCGCGGAACGATCGCTTGACCCATCCGGGCGTGATGCCGCACGAGCGTGAACCGCGCCCGTGCAAGGCCGTGATTCATTGGCTAGCGGTAAGAGTTCTAAGCCACAGAGTCGCACAGATTGTCCGAGTACAGCGGAGTCATGAACGCATAGCGATTTTGTAACAGGTTCACTGAGTCGACAATATAGCGGAAGCATTGAAACACAAGTTGAAGTAAAGCAACTCTTTATTGATATGAACAAGTGTTACAGGCGACGTATAGCCGAGATTACAAGTTGCTCAAGCCTCTCTCTCTGAAACATAAGGCGTGCCAAGTGGCTACAATTGTGGAATGATTATACAGGCGATGATCAGGCGAGTTCGGGCTATGTTCCAATATTATATCGTGTATATGTGCTTCTGTTTCGGACGCACCGTTGCAAGGCTTCAGAGGGAACTCCTGGCCTTAGCACGCACGATGGAGGCATCTGCACTGAACGAGGTTCTCCCGTACCCTGCATACAAACTGGTGGATTATCAGTACATTGAATACACTGGTGGAGAAGCTACTCGCCCGCTCGACAAATCCAAACACGTAATATAAGTTCTGTGCACAACTATTAAGTTGTCTTTCTAGTTGCCTTAGGATCTGTTCATGCAAATATTGAATAGCCTAACGTGTCGGGCAGTGCGCCGTGCGATGTTTGAGGAAACACGGCGAGACTTACCAACTTACCATCTCCTTCCCTGTCCAAGGCAAACATTGAGGCAAACATGTTAATTCACGCACGGGCAAGTATAAACATTCGGGGCATAGCATATGCAAACACGAAGGTCATTTTAACATGATCGTTCAGGTGTTAAGTTGTTCATTGATGCGATACAGTGACTCGCACGCGGATAGCCGCTAAGCGAGGATGACTTATCTATATAAACAGTTGTCGCTGACATAGCCATAAAGGACCAATTTTAGACTCTAACGAGAATGGGGTGCAGCGAGAGTACAGGATGCACTCCACACCATTTCGTCTTTACACAGGATGACTAAACAGGAGAGTTACCAATTTTAGTCTCTAACGAGAATGGGGTGCAGCGAGAGTACAGGATGCGCTCCACACCATTCCGTTTTTGCACAGGATGACTAAACAGTAGAGTTCCATCCGGATCGGGTCGGCCCTAGTGCCCCGGTGACCGCCCATGGAACGGTGCCTCATTTCCGAGTTGTCCGCGATATGCAAGTCTGTATTCAGGTCTGGCTAGGCACATGATCAAGTTCAGGATAGGACATATCATGTTCAATGTACATGCATGATTGTTCACAGTAGTATATCGATTGCCAGGCCAGTTGATTCAGTAGTTTGCTCCACGAGCTGTGATTCAGTGATTTATTCGTTCAGGGTGCAAACTCCCTGGTTCGGGAATTGCCTTGGTGACCTAACGGTCCCGGACACTTTCAGGTTCTTCCATGTGCGGAACGACTACTTAGTAGTCTTCCGGGATTTGGATGAAAACATGGCAACGTACAAGCAGACAAGCATGCATTTCTAAGGAACATAAGTAAACACGTTTGCTCGGACCCGAAGGTAAGCCGAGAGATGAAGCCGTTAGGGACTTAGCATGCGAGGGTCTGAATATAAGCAGTATTTCAATTTCCATATTCTAGCATAAGCAATACAAGTTGGGATTATTCCCTTAGCTAGGTGCGTTGGATTTATTAGCATGCAGGGGGTGAATCACCTAGCGACTAGCATGAATATTCTAGATTTTATGTGTGCTGACTAAGCAAAGACAAGTTCACCGTAGCCACCCACCTTAGCGATGATTCGCCTCGGTAGAGCGATACGCCGAGCGCGCCTCTGAAAGCCGAAGTTGATTCCTGTAGGGACAAGTCTGGATATCCTTTGCTTCTCGTTCGAGGCAAAGCGGGTCGGGACAGCTGCACTTTTGCCGTTTGAAACGGCAGTCCGCTTGAGCGAAACGGGGTGTTACATCCTACCCAACTCAAAAAAAGTCTCGTCCTCGAGACTTACTGAGGACAAGCAGTAATCTAGGGTTTGAGGCAATCCTAGACAAGTCATTGTACTTGTTCATTTGGATATTCACTTGCACAAGCTTCAAAATTAGCATATCGCTTAGACTGGATCGTGTGCACTTTCGAAGTGCACTTCTAGCGTGAACACGTCAACCAGCTCAGTGATAGCGAAGTCTTAGCACTCGAGTTTCACCTTTCCTTAAGTCTTGGATGGTGCACTAGTTCAAGACATCCCTCGAATAGATGCATTCAACCAAACTCAGGGTTAGTAAAAATCGAACAAGCTACTGCGATACTCTCAAGGGTTCGCACAGGTTGGCACAAAGGCCACTCGCAGCATACAACCAGACAAGCAATCATATCATTCAAAACACATTTTGAAAGTATTTAGACTTATTGTTGGAACATCCCATCGAGGCATTGAGAGAGAGTGTGCACATAACCCACGAACGAACTTTCAAAACAGAGATATCGAATCGAAGTCCAAAGGCGTAGAAGCCAGGCTCTGATACCAACATGTCATGCCCCGATCTCCCGCAAGCTAATCGGCCGTCCCTGCTAGGCGGGAATCACCCTCGCCAGCGCTCCCGCGGAACGATCGCTTGATCCATCCGGGCGTGATGCCGCACGAGCGTGAACCGCGCCCGTGCAAGGCCATGATTATTGGTTGGCGGTAAGAGTTCTAAGCCACAGAGTCGCACAGATTGTTCGAGTGCAGCGGAGTCATGAACGTATAGCGATTTGGTAACAGGTTCACTGAGTCGACAATATAGCGGAAGCATTGAAACACAAGTTGAAGTAAAGCAACTCTTTATTGATATGAACAAGTGTTACAGGTGGCGTGTAGCCGAGATTACAAGTCGCTCAAGCCTCTCTCTCTGAAACATAAGGCGTGCCAAGTGGCTACAATTGTGGAATGATTATACAGGCGATGATCAGGCGAGTTCGGGCTATGTTCCAACATTATGTCTTGTATATGTGCTTCTGTTCCGGACGCACCGTTGCAAGGCTTCAGAGGGAACTCCTGGCCTTAGCACGCACGATGGAGGCATCTGCACCGAACGAGGTTCTCCCGCACCCTGCATACAAACTGGTGGATTATCAATACATTGAATGCACTGGTGGGGAAGCTACTCGCCCGCTCGACAAATCCAAACACGTAATATAAGTTCTGTGCACAACTATTAAGTTGTCTTTCTAGTTGCCTTAGGATCAGTTCATGCAAATATTGAATAGCCTAACGTGTCGGGCAGTGCGCCGTGCGATGTTTGAGGAAATACGGCGAGACTTACCAACTTACCATCTCCTTCCCTGTCCAAGGCAAACATTGAGGCAAACATGTTAATTCACGCACGGGCAAGTATAAACATTCGGGGTATAGCATATGCAAACACGAGGGTCATTTTAACATGATCGTTCAGGTGTTAAGTTGTTCATTGATGCGATGCAGTGACTCGCACGCGGATAGCCGCTAAGCGAGGATGACTTATCTATATGAACAGTTATCGCTGGCATAGCCATAAAGGACCAATTTTAGTCTCTAACGAGAATAGGATGCAGCGAGAGTACATGATGCGCTCCACACCATTTCGTCTTTGCACAGGATGACTAAACAAGAGAGTTACCAATTTTAGTCTCTAACGAGAATGGGGTGCAGCGAGAGTACATGATGCGCTCCACATCATTCCGTCTTTGCACAGGATGACTAAACAGTAGAGTTCCATCCGGATCGGGTCGGCCCCAGTGCCCCGGTGACCGCCCGTGGAACGGTGCCTCATTTCCGAGTTGTCCGCGACATGCAGGTCTGTATTCAGGTCTGGCTAGGCACAGGATCAAGTTCAGGATAGGATATATCATGTTCAATGTACAGGCATGATTGTTCACAGTAGTATATCGATTGCCAGGCCAGTTGATTCAATAATTTGCTCCATGAGCTGTGATTCAGTGATTTATTCGTTCAGGGTGCAAACTCCCTGGTTCGGGAATTGCCTTGGTGACCTAACGGTCCCGGACACTTTCAGGTTCTTCCATATGCGGAACGACTACTTAGTAGTCTTTCGGGATTTGGATGAAAACATGGCAATGTACAAGCAGACAAGCATGCGTTTCTAAGGAACATAAGTAAACACGTTTGCTCGGACCCGAAGGTAAGCCGAGAGATGAAGCCGTTAGGGACTTAGCATACGAGGGTCTGAATATAAGCAGTATTTCAATTTCCATGTTCTAGCATAAGCAATACAAGTTGGAATTATTCCCTTAGCTAGGTGCGTTGGATTTATTAGCATGCAGGGGGTGAATCACCTAGCGACTAGCATGAATATTTCAGATTTTATGTGTGCTGGGTAAGCAAAGACAAGTTCACCGTAGCCACCCACCTTAGCGATGATTCGCCTCGGTAGAGCGATACGCCGAGCGCGCCTCTGAAAGCCGAAGTTGATTCCTGTAGGGACAAGTCTGGATATCCTTTGCTTCTCGTTCGAGGCAAAGCGGGCCAGGACAGCTGCACTTTTGCCGTTTGAAATGGCAGTCCGCTTGAGCGGAACGGGGTGTTACAGTATGTCCCGTATTTCCGTAATACGCACATGGGGCAACGGGCTGATTCTGTCTCTTTGGTTGCTGTTGCTGAATATGTCCTCGAACTGGTGCCTGTTGCTGGTGTTGCTGCTGGTACGACCTTTCTTGTTGTTATTGTTATTAAAAGTGTGGGCGCTTGGCCGGTCCTGTGTTACTACTGGATCCTCCAGAAGTGTCGTATCCTCTCTTGGGCCTGAGGTCCAAGTCGTCTTCGACAATCTGGGCATCCATCAGAATACCCTCAAATGTAGCGGTGCGTCGTCCCGAAGTACGAGACTTGATTTCTCTATTCAACCCCTTTCTGAATTTTCGTGCTCGGTCTCCTTGGTCTCGAATCATCGATGGCGCGAATCGACTCAATCGACAAAACTCTGCGGCATATTCGTCGACTGACATGCCTCCTTGGATTAAGTCATGGAACTGACTTTCTAATGCTCCCAAGGCTACGTCAGGAAAGAATTTCTCCTTGAAGAGCTCCTTAAAGTCCTCCCAAGCAAGTCCTTCAACGACGAGTCTTGGCTTTGTACGATACCACGTCAGCGCGATATCAAACATCTGACTGCCAGCGGCCTCTATCTGAAGAATCTCTGGAATCTGTGATGAGCGCAAGTTCCTCTCTATGTCCGCTAACCAATCATCAGTATTGAGTATTCCTTCAGTGCCTTTGAACTCTCGAGGCATCATCCTCTTGAAGTCCACTATGGTACCTGGCCTCTGTTGTTGCTGACCATGATATTGCGGTTGTCGTGCTACTCTCTCCACAGCCTGGAGAGCCACCTAATGAGCATTCTCTACGCTCCCTCTTATCAGTTCTGTCTGCGCCTGGTGTGCTTCTGCTTGCACTCTCTGATCCTCAGCTTGAACACGTTGAGCTTCTACTGTTACTCCCTGGGCCTCTAGCATGCCCTGCATCAGTGCGAACATCTGTGCCCCATCAGTGGGCATTCCTTCGGGAATCAGTGTCGGTGGTGGTGGAAGGTTGTCTGTCATAGCCGGGACAATCCTCTGAATAGGTGGAGGAGGAATCCCGTTAGTTGCAGATACTCCCACATGAACATGAGATGTAGGAGGAACTCCAGATGTCTGTTTGCCAGGTTGAGAGGTGGCAGACCTCTCTGAATTTGATGCTCCCACTCTCATAGATCTAGTATTCGGCGGCATCCGGAATATAGATCAAAAGAATCAATTAAGGTGGTAGATACGATATTATCAAGGAAGGAGAGTAAATTCTAAAAGAAAGCAATCAATTAGAATAGCATTATAAAAATTTGAATTTCCTAGTGTGATTGAGCATACTCTCATCCTAAATCCTATTTCCTATATCCTATCGCAGGCTCGTAGCAGTACAACTAAGTTGTCGCACTACCATGATATCGCACAATTTGCAAAACACGACCTGCATGGGCCACCACTAAAAACGTGTCACGACCCGCACCCGGTATAGGGGCACGAGAGAGTGGGTACGTCCAGCCTACGTTGTAGCATCGGTGGTAGAACGCTGTCTAGGTCACAATAAATACTAATATAACTCATAATCTGTCAATGATATCAACTCCATAAGGAGGACAATATACATCTCTGTCTATCTCATAATTTAAACTCAATCACAACAACTATAAGAGTATAAGGCACGATAAGAGATAAGAAGAATGACATAGTTAAATACCATGTCTCAAATATAGATAATCCACAGTCTAGCTGTGCAACATAAATTCTCCACAAGTCTCAAATTAAACTTAACATAAGTCTAAACATAAACTAAAATAAACCTTAATAAGTCTCAGTTGCATAATATAAATACTATCTAGATAGCTGCAGGCAATGTCTCATCTAAAGGAATAGTCTCCTCTAAGATCTCTGGTGTGTAGTCTGCATCTATACCCGGTCCATAGTGTATAGTACAGAAATCCTCAAGATCCTCTGGAAAAAATATTCAGTCAGGATTGGAACGAAGTACAAGCACTAACAGCAGTTCCACATATATTGACAAAAAACTATAACACAGTGTAAAGAAATACAAGACAGATATGAATACTGGCAATAAGAAATACTGGACATAATGAAATATTGGAATAAGGAATACTGGAATAAAGGAATACTGGAACATCATCATCAATATACATCTAGCAATGAAATAAAAATACAAGTACACGCAAGAATAGTGAACTGGTAGGTAAGTGTGTACAAGAACAATAACTAGAACATGTGGAGATGCTAGATCAATATACTAGAGATACATGTCAAGAATCATCTAACTAAGTGTGTGAAACATCGGCATATCATGTGATCGACTTGGGACTGATTAGGCTCATTACATATGATTAGCTATCATCCCTGAGGTCAGGCTAACCATCCAGATAGCTATGATGCGAGTAATAATCAGGCTAACCACATGTAATATCTATGAGACATGTAATGGTCAGGCTGTACAGACGTGAGTTATGGGTGAGCTATGATGCATGTAAATTTTGGATATGATCACATAAGCTACTAATATTTCCCCATTTTTCTTATTTTTCTCCAGCTAGCACGATGGATTCCAATTACGACTCCTCGTGACATGGCTCGATAATGCCAACTCGTGTGAATAATAGTGTCAGAGTCATGTATGCTATATAACAAGAGTTATGGAGATAATCAACATAATGGAAACTGTCAGAGAATGTACTCGCATGTAGTCCTTAGCTGGCAATACCAATATCCGGGTTACAAGGTATCGTCTGAATGATCCAACAGTCCTATAGGTATATCATAAACACAATATTGCATCAGACATTACACTAATACACAATCAAACATCATGATCTCAGAGACGACGTTAGGGGTCACGTTTGTAGTTGCTGTGCAAATAAGACAGTTAATGATACAGTCTTGCCAGTACGTCGGTGTACATATGGCAGTCTGCTATCATGCTACATGGTCACAAGTTATCCATGGTTACACTCTAGTAGATAGACGTATAATACATATTATCTATCATATACATTAATACTAATTAATTACAATTATAATAAATATATGTATATACATACTTAATAGAGTTTATACTATATATATATTTATATACGTATACATATACATACTAATCAATTTTATACATATTAAAAGTATACTAGGGAATACCTATACAATACATATACATATGTATATATATACTAGTTTGAGAAATATATTATATATATACCAATATACCTTTGAATATATACCAATACGTATACAAATACGTACATACATACATCTATATAATTACATATACACAATCACATGAAATAAAGGGAATGAGGGCAGGAACGAAACTGCGCACGGTACGACGACGATGACGATGATGTCAACGATGACGACGACGAGGGCGATGGTTACAACTACGGCGACGATAATGATGGATGAAGGCAAGGGTGGTGTTGAGTAGGAGCAGATCGGGTCAAACTTCGGTGTTGGGCGAGTTCGAGGAGGAGGTAGGGAAGAGGACGTTCAGTCGATTGAACGATAGAGGGCGAGGCGGTCGGGGTTCTGTCTTCAGGCGAGCGTCATGGCCGTCATCGTCTTCAGGCGGCGGGTTCCCGTTGGGGTATCATGGGGAAGAGGACTGGGGGAGATGAGGTTCGTCCGGCGGGGTTGTCAACGGTGTTCAGGCATTCAGTCGGGTCTCTGGCTGTCGTCGACGCGGTGGACGTCGTTTTGGTACAGTTGTCGTCGACGAGGGACTGGTCGGTTCGTGGCAGCGGGACGGGGGTGGACTGTCCTGGCGGGAGAGCTATGACGAGGTCGATCGAGGGCGGACAACGGTGTCTCAGGCGCTACTCCAGCGAAGGTCAGGTGGTTCGGCTCGTGGTGTGCAGCGGTGGCGAGTTGGGTTGGAGTGGCCGGTGGGGACTGGTCGGTTCCGGCGGGTCGAGGGACTGGAGAGATAAGATGGAGTAGGTGAATGAATAGGAGAAAGAAAGGGGTGTCGGCTGGAAGAATTTTTTTAGGTGTTTGGGAAAAATAAGAAAAGAAAAGAAATAGTAATATATATACATGTGTAGGTCTTGGTTTGACCTAGAAATTGACTTGGTCAATTCCCCTTGGGTTTGGGCCTTGTCATGGAGATATTTCAAGGGCCATGATTAAAATGGGTTCCAAATAAATGGCTAGGATTCAATTAGTTCAAGGTTTAGAGGGTCATGGTTCAAGGAGGTTGGTGTTGAATTACACCTTCCAAAAAGTATGGAAAATACACATGAAGAGAAATGAGTTTATTCACGTGTCGTGTCCAATGGGGTGGACACCTTAATGCACTTTTGCATAAAAGTGCCCAACAAATGGAAAATTGTACAAAATTGGATTTATTGTTTAATTAATTAAATAAATACAAATGGTGTTCTAAAATTAATTAGAAGTACAAGGGACTGAATTTAAGTGGGACACAAGCATCATGAATAAAGTAGACTCAATGTAGAATATTACCCTAATTTGGGTTGCTCAAAATAGATCGAGATTGTGTCTCCAATTTCGATTGGAATACACAAGGGTACAAAGTTAGATTTATATATAATTAAATACAATTGGTTGCGACGAATATTGTGCATCTAAAATGAAGCACAACAAGACATAATTATGAGTCCTACAAAGATTAAAATAACAGTCTGGCACGTCTAGGACAAGGGTGTGAAATCTGTTGGAAGACAATGGCTAGTGTAGTATTCTAATTATCGAAGCAACAGTAAAGTACAACAATCAAATAAAATCACAGTTATTTAAATATAATTAATTATCATGCAAATTATTTACACATTAATTACAAAAAGACGAAAATACCCCTAATTTGAAATGTGGGGGTGACAAGTCTACTCTCCTTAAAAGAATTTTGTTCTCGAAATTAAATGAACTAGCATAAGAACAAACAATCAAACAATGAATTATACCTCAAGTCTCGAAGAGATACGGATACTGCTCGCGCATTTCGTCCTCTCTCTTCCAGGTTGACTCGCTTGGAGAGTGATGTCTCCGTGCAACACGAACCAAGAAAATAGTCTGGTTCCGTAATACCTTCTCTCTACGATCTAAGATCTCAACGGGTTGTTCAGGATAGCTGAGCGTCGGTCCAACTTCGATCTTCGAGTGATCTAATATGTGACTAGGATCTGCCACGTACCGTCTCAGCTGCGACACATGGAACACGTCATATACTCCATCTAGAGCAGGCGGCAAGTCAAGTCTATAGGCCACTGTACCGACCCTTGCAAGAATACTAAGGGCCCGATGTATCGTGGACTAAGCTTTCTACCTCTGCCTAAACGAATCGTGCCCCGTGTAAGAGAAATCCGTAGGAACACCAAATCGCCAACCTAGAACAAATAATCTTAACACACAATCTAAAACAAAATAATCATAAACTAAATAAAATAAAACCTATACCTGAAACTCTAGGGGTCTATGGTGGCTATTGGCCCAATCTCGTTGTCTGTCCTGCGCCACTCGTAGTCTGTCTCTAATAAGTTTCAACTTCTCTGCTGCATCTACGACCATTTCTGGTCCTAACAAAGCTCTCTCTCCAACATCATCCCAAGATAACGGTATATGACACCTTCGTCCATATAAAGCCTCGAATGGTGACATCATCAGATGTTCTCTTTCATGTTATATATTGTGTCATGATCCGCATCCAGAATAAGGGCACGAGTAGTGAGCAACACCCAGCTTACGCCGCAACATCGGCGATAAAAGGATGTCTGGGTCAACTATACTATCTAAACATCTCATACAATATATACATGGTACCCATCACTCATCTCACCTCCAATCAGAGGAACAATATCTGATAAATGTAAACTATACTCAATCACATAGCAAACTAAGAAAGATAAAGCACGAGATGGATTAACGAAAGAAAAGAGTCACAATATATCCACAAGTACGAAATAGTATATATACATGCCAATAACCTCAATAAAGTCTAATATAAGTCTAAACAAATAATTCAAGCCTCCTCAGCCTCTGGTACTAGGTCCTCCTGCTCTAAAGGAGTATCCTCTAAATGTACGCCGTCCTGTGGTCCGTAATAGATGTGACACTTGTCCACAAGTTAATTATCTGAAAAATATATCCAGTCATTATTGGAGCAAAGTACATATCTCTGAAAGCTGTTTCAAATACATAATTGAGCATATATAACAGATAATAGAAAAAATACAAGATAACTAAACATCAGAAATAGAGTAAACTAGAGTGAATAGGTAATGTACTGGAATGAAGAACAAGCAATATGAATAACTACAAGCAATAGAAATAACTGAAACTAGCTAATATGCCATAGAGTACAAGTTTATTATGTGATCGGTTTGGGTTGAACACGAATATAATATGGTAACTCGATTATACGTGTGATATGTAATCGACATGTACACGAATACACTTGGGCTTGATCACATAACCAACTCCTACTCCCCCATTCCCAACCAATACTTATGGATCCAATTATGACACGTTACAAACATGAATATAGACATACTGAACATAAACAATGTATGAACACGTAGTGCACTAATTCAATACCCGATACACACGATGAAATACATGTGAAAGAGTACCCGCTGAACACGGTAAGGGATAACATCTCCTGACTGGATCCATATAATACAAGTCCGTGTAACCACTGTATCGAAATCAAGTATACAGTTCTAGAATATATGATATATACTCTATCATGAAATAAAAACTAACAGAGAAATGTACTCACCTCTGATCCTGAATAAAAGAGGTAACTTGGTATCCGAGCTGGTGCAGCACAGACCTATATATATGAGATATCAAGTTATTGGTATGCTGAAGGGAAAATGAGTTAAAGAATGCACTAGCATGCACTTCTAGGCCATTTCTAGCTAACTAGGTCCCTACTAAGATTTTAGGCTCAAATGAACTACTAGCTACTTTATGTCAATACTAGCTATGCTAGTAAATACCACTAATAACTCGATCGTAAGATATCCTATGTATATATACTAACTAGTATCAAATAGCTAACTCATACCAATTAAGATATATTTTAATTAATACACTGGTACAAAATATATAACCTGGGCATCTACTTAACCTTCAAATATTAGCAATGTAAACTAACTAACTAACTAAACTAACTGGGAGTGACACTAACACATCACAAATCATAATACACTATTGACCTGAGTAACTGATACTGGCCTATCTAATTAATTATCTACTAACAATTACTAACTAACACATCTCAACAACTGATACATCTTTCTAGCTTAATATCTGACTTGGTCTCACCTCTGTGTGGATTGCACAACATATAACTTAATTACCCCCAACATAACATCATGCATCCTGTTCACTGAGTTACTGCTGCTTCTGGTCTTAGATACCAACATCCAGTGTTCGAGTCATTCATTCTCATATACCTTCATGTATCAGTAAACTGGTGTACTCATCAGTGAACTGATATACACATCAATACCCTCACACAACTACAATACTAATATAGCCTTGTATCAGTCCACAATACTATAGAGGAACACCACACTACACATGAACACTTGATCACTGCTAGTGCAGTGAACTGCACTGCCAAGCCGACCTATGATACACTGATACACTTGTATCAGGGTTGCTCGATCCCCTGTTTACTTCCTCACAAATATTACCTCACAGATACAACTTGTTACCAGTCATCCTTACACTACATAGACCTAAATGACACTTCCTCATCTCTGATACACCACTGCTGCACACCTTGCTATAACCTGAACCCTCCTAACTAAAACTGCCAATGCTACTGATGGGTCTGTTGGGACAAGAATGCTCCCAGGTTTACTTGGTAAATGCCCCTCAAACACAAATACACTGATACACCTTAACCCCCATCTACTCTTACTGGTCTGTGTCTACACACTGGTGCCAATATAGTAGTGCTCGAGCCCTAACTCTAGTTCACTGCTAACTAATCCTCCATCTCTTTCCCCCACAACACTGATACACATGTCAGTACCCCCCCACTGATACTACTGTTGTGTATAACCCGACACCTCTCCCTACACACACAGTCACTTGTGTGTGTCACAAGCACACACACTACACTATCACTTATACACATATAAAAACATTCACATATATAACCATAGATACCTATGTGTATATCTATATATAACACTAGAGTTCAATATATACTAATCTATAATGAGTATACAATCTATAACAAGTGCAAAATCTGGAATTAGAATAAGGAATGGCCACAAAGTCAATTTATCGAACACTTGGCGTGCGTATCACGATACGTCATGATACGCATCCCAAACAACGGGCCAATGACTCCAATCCCCCACAATAAATCTTCCCACATACCAATTGCATAATAATACATCTATATAACTAATTACAATAGTTGTTTGAAGGGTATGCACACAAAATACCCAAAATTGGGCCCCGTATCGCACCGTATCATAAAATACCATGATACGGCCTACACGTATCCATTTGTGGACACGTACCATGTCCTATAACCCCGACCTAAGTCTAATTAGATCTAATTGGTCTCATGACATATAATTTATGTGTCAATCTCGTAATTCCCCCAACATACCCATAAATTACCACATAGAACTCACTAAACATAACCAACTAGCCTAGAAATTGCTCCTATAGGTAGTCCTATGTCATGAGATCATTCCTAATGGTCAAATGCATGATTAAGAAGCTATAATGAGAGGAAAATTCAGGAATTACTAATTGGGAGATGGATTCCAAATTAAAATATAATTGGATACGATCCGGACATGATCTCTAGCTCCAAGTTCCTCCTCCTTGTGCTCCTTGCTTCTACAAGCTTTAAAGCTCCAAGAGTGATGAATTTGAGAAGGAAATGGTGGTGAATTGAGTAGAAAATCAATGAAGAGAAAATAGGAAATTGGGGATATAGAATTTGGGAGCAAAATGCAATACAAATGAGGGGAGAGAGAGAGGAGAACCCCCCTCTAATAGTGGCCGACCTATTCTCCTCTTTCCCAAGCAAAAATAAGTGTCCAAGTTATTCCTACATGGTGAATTATAAGAAATAAATAAGGGTGGATACTTTTGAAACTCTCTAACTAATTGTAATTAACTAAATCTCCTTAATTAATTAGTGGAAATAACTAATGAGCTTGGGTCCAAGTTGGGCTCATGTTGTCAAGATAAGTCTAAATAGGTCCATATGTGTCAAGTCTAAATATTGGGCTCATCTCTCTAACTAAACTAAATAACACAAGTCTCTAATTAAATAACTAATACTAGCCACAAATAATTATAGCTCAACATAAATAAATAATTAATACAATTATCACATTTATATTCAATATTATATTCCTAAAATTAAATATCCATGCCAAATTACCAAACTATCCTTCGCTGGAAAAGTGAGGGTGACAATCCTACCCACCTTAGAAAAATTTTATCCTCGAAATTAAGGAAGAAACTAACTACTAAGAACAATCAATACAAGCAAGAAAGAATTATACCTCACGGCTCAAACATATAAGGATATAGCTTGCACATCTCGGCCTCTCCCTCCCAGGTGCTCTCTCCTAGAAAGTGATGCTTCCACACGATGTGCACCAAAGGAATCATCTAGTTTTGCATCACATTCTTCCTACTGTCCAAAATCTCTACGGGCTGCTCTAGGTAGCTGAGAGTCGGACCAACCTCGATCTCCGAGTGATCTAGTACATGGCTAGGATCTGCCACGTATCATCTCAGCTATGATACGTGGAACACGTTGTGCACTCCCTCTAATGTAGATGACAAGTCTAGTCTGTAGGCCACCATACCGACCCTCTCAAGAATGCCGAAGGGTCCGATGTACCGTGGACTAAGCTTCCTGCCTCCACCAAAACAAATCGTGTCCCGTGTCGGAGAAATTCTCAAGAATACCAGATCGCTAACCTAGATCAAAGTACAGCCTTATCACTCTAACTAAAATAAGTAATCACAAACAATGCAAAACAAAATATATACCTCAAACTCCAATGGTCTCCGGTGGCTATCGGCCCAATGCCGCTGTCTGTCCTGTGCCACCCGAAGTCTATCCCAGATGAGCTTCACCTTCTCAGCTGCATCCACGACCATCTCTGGTCCCAATAAGGCTCTTTCACCAACATTATCCCATAATAACGGAGTACGACATCTCTGTCCATACAATGCCTCAAACAGTGACATCTCTATACTGGCCTAGTAGCTTTTGTTGTAAAAAAACTCTACCAAGTGAATGTGATCCTCCCAAGAGCATCCAAAATCCAAAACACAGGTGCGTAGCTGTCATGACCCACACCAAAAATTTGGACATGAGCCGTGTGTACGTCCAGCCTATGCCGCAATATCGGCAGTAGAACGCTGTCTAGGTCTCAATACTACTACTAAACATAACTCACAAGATAACCTATCAATTATCTCAACTCCATAACGAGGACGATGAATAAAGCATTGATCAACAATTCATTATGTACTCAATCACAATAACTATAGGAAGTAGATGGCACGATAAGATATAAAAGATAAAGAAGTACCGACATAAGTCAATCACAACAACCCAAATACAACAATAATCTAGAGTCTAGCTATCCCAGTATAAATAGTCTCAACAATAATACAATCCAAGTCTCAAGTTTAGAATAAATAAATACAAAGATATCTAGACCAAGAAGATGTCTAAACAACTGCGGGTGGTGTCTCCTCTAAGGAGAGTGACTCCACTAGAATGTCCAGTATGTAGTCTCCCTCTACTCTTGGGCCATAGTGAGTAGGACAGAAGTCCTCAAGGTCCTCTAAAAAATATTATCCAGTCAGGATTGGAGCGAAGCACAAGCACTAAACAACAGTTTTATTTATATTGACAAAAACTATAAGACAATGTAAGAAAATACATGATAAAGAAATACTGGAAAAGTAAGGAATACTGGGGAAATGTGTAATCAGCAATAGTACTAACTAGCAATGAACATATATATGTGAATGCTTGAAATGAGTGAACTAGAATAAAGAAATGGAATTTCTAACTAAGTATTATGAAATATCAGTTTGTTATGTGATCGGCTTGGGACTAGATCAGGCTTGTTATATATGATTGGCTATGATACATGTGAGGTCAGGCTAACCATCTGGTTAGCTATGATGAGAGCAATAGTCAGGCTAATCAAATATAACATGCTATTAGGCATGTAAATGGTCAGGCTACACCCTACATGATATGTGGAGTGAGCTATGATGCATGTAAACTGGGGTATGATCACATAATTTTGCTAATATTTTCCCGTCCCCAGCTAGCATGATGGATTCCAATCACGACTCCTCATGACAGGTATCTATGATACTAGCCCGTGTATCCACAGTGTAAGAATCAAGCATACGCTACAACTAAAATCATAGTAATAATCAACATGATAAAAACTGACAAAGAATGTACTCGCCTGTGGTCTTGAGCAAGGTGTGAGGATCGATGTCCAAGATGGGATCACAATGGACTAAATATAAAATTAAGTGTCAATGAGTGATGTGGAGTTGAAAACATGATTAATAAACTTGTTGTGGTGTTTCTAGGTCACTTGGTCTCTTACTAGGCTAATCAATAACACTAATACCTATAGGTTAAATACTCTGGGTTATATACTAACTAGTATATAGATAACTAGCTACTAGTAGTAACTGACTAACATATTTATATTCCTTAACTCAACTATCCTATACCCTGGCTATTACTCTCCACCTAACTGATACTCTAGGTATCAGTCACCCCTTTGGTATCTGCCCTGATACTTAACTCTCAACACCCCTATCTAAGCTTATAGTACACTTATATATATATATATATATATATATATATATATATATATATATATATATATATATATATATATATATATATATACTTTAACTATATAATTTTCTTGGCACCTTAACTTATTACCCCCCCTTTCTAGCATATGTGTATCATGGTACAAATTCCATGGACACTAACACCTATCTAAACTAACTAACACTGGAAAAATATATAACTTAGGAAACAACATAAAGAAATATATGATACCCACAAAATAACCAACTGACACTAAGTATCCAACACCTCAAAACTGAAACTGAAATTTGCAGATAGGCAAGGCAAAATTTGCAAATAGGCAGCAAAACCAAACTGTTGTGCTTTGCCCTATAGAGGCAACACACAGGCAAACCACATAATGAAATATGTAATAGATGCAAAGATGCTACTGATACCCACATAAAGAAACCCCTGAAACTGAACTGATACCGACCAACTAACTAATACACTAGATACTTAACTCTATAACTCACTTACACTACACTGATACTAAACTAACTAACTGATACCTCACTTACCGCTCACTCATTCACTCACTGACTGATACACTAACTCGATGGCACAACATCACTTATCACCAACAAAACAATAATGCTCACACTCAAATACACACAACCTAATCATCTAATACCAAGTGCACTTCACTGAATCTTCCTCTTGCTGTGCACTGCTCAATGCACACCTTGTTGTGCAGTGATCATCACCACACCCCCCTTGCTGTGGCTGCTGCACACTTCCGTACTGTACAACTATGCACTGTTGTTGAACCATACTTCCTTGTTGTGCAACTATGTAGTGCCTAGGTCTCCCATTCTACACTGACACACAGTGTCACAGTGACTAAGGAATCCCGACTCCCCCAACTACACCAACACCCAATATCTACACCTTTAACACTAAACACTGTCAACTAAATTAATACGCTTATACATAATATACAACAATATGATTCTCAACCAATAAAACACCCCCATCACTCTACTGATACTCATATAATGATACGTTCAGTATCAGTGCACATCCCCAGTGCACTGTACACATCACAGTGAACCCGATACTGCTCCCTTTACCATACACACATAACACATTGATGAACCCGACCCCTCTCCACTGACTGATACACTGAGGTATCAGTGCCAACACAGTGTCAATTACTAATAATACACTAATACACACACAATGCACACACATACACCTATATACATATACACATGTATCTATATATCAAACTACACATATACATATACCTATCTCCTCTCGACATATATATACATAGCTCTCTCTCTCTCACACACACACACACACACAGATATATATATATATATATATATATATATATATATATATATATATATATATATATATATATATATATATATATATATATATATACATATATGCATACATACATGATTGCTATATACATATATAATTACTCACTTACATGAACCGAATACTGATACCCTCAGTATCAGTGCAAATCCAGTACAACTATGCACCTCCTCGTATATTCAACCACAGCGAACACACAAGACTGAGGAACCTGATACTGCTCTCTACCATCACACATACGGGCACAGTCACATGAACACCTTGCTAGTACTGATGCACGAGTTTGGAGCTGTAGTATCTCCTAGTACCTGACTGCACAATGCTGCCTAGATAGAATACTCTACCTCAACACACTAACCCTAGCACATACCACATATAATGAACTCAGGAACCGACTCCCCAACTACACTGATACACAGTGCACAATTTTAGTAGAAATCCCGACTGCACAGTGACTGAGCCACACTAAAATATAACATACATACACCATTACATATACATATATATAATTACACATATATATACATTCATATATTTAGGTATACATATCCAATACATCATATGAGTAGGTATACATTCTATTAATCATTTCAACAAGCACCTAGTGTGCAAAATCTGGGATACTCATGATACACTAAAAATCTCCATGCATAAACCCCCAATAACAACTATACTTCTATGTATACTCTCTCTCTCTCTCTCTCTCTATATATATATATATATATATATATATATATATATATATATATATAATTAGTTGATATAAAAATTAGGGAAAAATGCATTCTTGGATCACAAAACCCAAACTATAAATAAATCTCATGGAGAAAATACTATAGAACCCAATAGAACTATTTCTCTTTCCTTGAGGGTGTTCTTAAACCATGGGTGGGCTTCTAATGGCCAAATAAAATGATTAAAACAAAATTAAAAGAGTATTTTCCAGATTTTCACCTATTGGAAGATGGATTCCCAATGTAGCTTCTTCTTCTCCAAGACTCCTTGTGCTCAAGCTTCTAGGTCTCTTTTAGTGGGGGAAGAATGAGGGATTGAGACTTAGAAATCTGAAATTAGTAGAGGGAAAGAAGGATTTTTCTTTGGGGCTATTTTTAGGGTTTCTTCATGAATGATGAGTGGCTTTGAGGGAGGCTCCCTCTAGATATATAGGGCCGGCCATAGAGTAGGGTTAGGGTTTGATAATGCATAAAGTCTCTCTTGCCCTCAATGGATTATCATGAAGAGCTATTTAATTAAGGAGTTTTGTCTTAAGTGAGAGATCTAACTAGAATCTAATTAATAGCATAGAGATTAGTCTAGTGGGTTAAATGTCAAGTCTAAGCAAGATCCATGGTCACACCAAGTCTAGTCCACTATCACCCGAACGGAGGTAGGCTCGGCCTCTGTTATGAAGTAGGTTTTTGCCGCCTCTTTGGGAAATCGAGACGGAATCCCTCTTCTTCTAAGTGGGAATCCGGCCCGTGTGGGAGCGGGTAAAGGAAAGGTGAATGTGGATTTTTGCGGGAAAGAGAAAATAGCAAGAGAAAGATATTGTATATAGATGGAGGATAAAATAATGATGTAGAAAACAAGATAAGGATTTTGTACAATGAATAATACTGTCAAATTTGAAAAGGGATGTAGCTTGGTAGCGCGAGGGGTCAAAAATCTAAACAAATCCTGTCATCCCTACCCATTACTTATCCTATGGGCAGTAACGAGGGCGTAGCTTGAAATTGATTCAAATTGGATAAGTTAGAAGCGGAACCAAAATTATTCAACATATTTATGGATAACCAAATCAACCTTTATGGGAATCCGACGCCAAGTGATTTAAAATTTTTACTCGATTCCATTTATTCCTTCCCTTCCACAACTGCTGGGTCTTCCACTATTTCTGGGTCGATGCGGAGGTTGCTACCAACTGTTGGTGAAGTTGTACTTGAGTTGGTTCTCGCTGGCTAAGCTGGTAACCCTGGCAAAGCACTAGCCGAAGAAAATATGCCTGAGGAGGACGGGAGCCAATGTAGATCCCTACGTCGTTAAAGTTTATGGAAGATTGACTATCTCAGTTTCATTATACGAGGATAGGTGAATAATAAGAAAATTTATTCAAGTGTATCATCATATTCGTGTAGAAAGAGAAATAGGTACACTTAATTCCCCATTCCTTACGCGCTAATCGACCCCCCGGAGGAGTATGTGCTTCTAAAAGATCTTTGATACTGTGCCCAATCCCGAAGTTATTAACGATCGGGAATCGTCAAGTTATTTGTGCAAATAGATATAATCCATATAATTGCAGAAATTATCAAAATAAAACAATTGACAATAATAACTATAAGTATACGAAAGAGAAAGAGTCATATTTTTGTAGTTCCTACTCGTCCAGATCTAGCATATGCCGTCAGTATGGTCAGTTAGTTCATGCAGGCCCCTCGTACCTCTCATCTTGATGCCATAGCTGATCTGCTTTGGTCCAGGAGAAAGCCCAGTCAGCCACCTTTTTGGTGCAGGTCACGTGACCTAAAGCTCGGCCTCGCTTTAGGACCGACTATAACAAGCCCGCGACTCTAATAGAAACAAACGAAATGGTAAGCTCTCTGCTCTATTTGCTTGCAATGCGTTGCCTATCAAAGTAGGCGAAGGCGCAGTTTTTGTTTTATTTCCCTGGAACATACAAGGCAAGAATTTTTCGATATTTCTTATTTTATCTTCTTGTTACTGGATGTTCCATAGGAATAAATCGCTATTCTTTTCCGATACACATAAAAAAGTATATTATATTTTAAAAATATATTTTTTAATGGATTTTCTTGGTTTCAGAATCCAATATTGTTCCGACAATGCAATAGAGAACGAATGCGAGAAAAGGGGCTTTCATTTCCAGTCTACAATTATTTAATTAATTTATGGGCAGGGAAAACAGAATTTTCTTATTTTTTTGTTTGCTTGCACCGTTAAAAGATATACTCTGGAATATGAGTCAGAGGACAATTCGGGGGTTCAAATGGTTATATAGTGTCATATAGTAATAGTAAGAGGAAAAAATAAAATTGAAGAACCCGCGAATATCGGCAAAACAACAAGTATTGTTAACCAAGGAAAATAACTCGTGAGGTTGAGGAGTTATTCGGAATACTGCCAAGATATCAGTATCTTTGGTTTCGTAATCAGGAGTATAATAAGTCAATATGTAATCTTTAACTCCAGCTTTAAATCCAACACTTGCACCTGAAAACAACACTTAATTCAATAGCAAAGGGAAATGAGCTAGCCGGGAACTCCTACCTTTCCTCTTATGTACCGCATCGACACCGAGAATTTTGGATGTGTCCGGGTCGATCAGAGGTTCGGCTTCCTTCTCCCCCACCCAGCAAACTAGATCCCCCGCTAACCCTAGTGAGCATTCAAATATTTGTCCCACATTCATTCGTGAGGGTGCTCCTAATGGATTGAAGACCATATCAACAGGTGTTCCATCTTGCAAATAGGGCATATCTTGTCTAGACAAAATTTTGGAAATAATACCCTTATTTCCATGTTTATAAGTTCATAACCCAGCCCATTCCTACGGCTTCTCCCAATTCGACCAAGTCGCCACGAGTGGGACTCCGGCCATAACATAATTGACAAATCCAAGATGTATTCCTGCAAGTAAAGGGGGTTCGAATATATATTGGTTGTGCTCGAAAGGTTATGAATTGATTGGCAAGTCCAATTCTAATATCTTGATTTCGAGTGGCTATGCATCGTATACCCATCGGGTTATGGAAGAAGGAACTGAGAAGGAGGTATCAGCAACAACCGGGTATTATTTCCAACCCGAAGAAGGCCCACGTCAAGCGGGATAGCGCGCGTAGGGTGATTTAGAGCAAGCACTCTGCGGGGATGGAGCGACAGAAGTATTGAGAATCCAAGATAAGGTTACGGCGAGACGAGCCGTTTATCTTTACGGTAGGTGTCAAGTGGAAGTGCAGTGATGTATGCAGCTGAGGCATCCTAACAGACCGAGAGATTTGAACCTTGTTCCTACACGACCTGATCAATTCAATCAGGCACTCGCCATCTATTTTTATTGTTCAACTGGAAGTTCCAACCACTAAAAATCCTAGCGAACCTAAAAGAAGGATGCAGGCCCAGAAAAAATTACTTATTTTTCGAGACCCCGTTGTGAATACTGGTACGGTACTTCAAGTGGGCGATGGTATTGCTCGTATTCATGGTCTTGATGAAGTAATGGCGGGTGAATTAGTAGAATTTAAAGAGGGTACCATAGGCATTGCTCTAAATTTGGAATCAAATAATGTTGGTGTTGTATTAATGGGTGATGGTTTCGTCTTCAGTGCTCTCCGAACCGTGCGGGAAGGTTTCCCATCACACGGCTCACCAACTTGATCTTCCTCAGGAACCGTATGTCCGAACAGGCCTGGAAAAATGGGTACGGTCTCGTTGTTTTTGGTTCACGCGACCAATTGCAGCAAGTGCTTGTCAAAAAGCTTTTGTAACCAACCGTATAGGGGATTTTGGTTTATTATTAGGAATTTTAGGCTTTTATTGGATAACAGGTAGTTTCAAATTTTGAGATTTGTTCGAAATAATTAATAATTTGCTTTATAATAATGGAGTCAATTCTTTATTTGTTACTCTGTGTGCCTCTTTTTTATTCCTTGGTGCAGTTACGAAATCCACACAATTTCCCCTTCACATATGGTTACCCCAAACGTTCGACTGCATTTTCCAACTAAAATGGAAAATGACTACCGAAATTGCATTGTACATCCAGAATAGACCTAAGAAAACATGGTCCCAGGCAGATACTTGACATGTCCCCCCTCTTCCCGGTCCATCATAAGGGAAACGAAAACCGAGATTTGCCTTACCGCGGCTGCTGGCACAGAGTTAGCCGATGCTTATTCCTCAGATACCGTCATTGCTTCTTCTCCAAGAAAAGAAGTTCACGACCCATGGGCCTTGGGTTACTGTTTCTTCCGTTCCGTTGAAAATAATGGAAGAATTCTTTTCGTAAGAAAAAAGAGAAGCAGATCTATTACTCGATAAGTACCGATACACAATGGGAGTATCGGTCCCTTTTTAGGGGAAGGAATGCATAGATACTTATTCATTGTCCCTCCTAAAAAGATGATTCCGGAATAAATGGGCAATAGTTAGGAGAGGTGCGCCAGCGGCGAGCGCGGCGTATTCCCTTTGGCTATATAATCGTGCGGTTTCTGGGAATTTAAAACCTGATTTCCTCCATAAATTCTCCGATCCAAATGGCAGAGAATTTTCCATATTTCTACCTTTTCTTGTTGGAGGGGCGACCGTTCGTTGAATCGGATGTCAACCTGTGGAGGCACCATTTGTGACTATTGGACAAATTTCTTCTTTCTTTTTCTTCTTGTTCTTTGCCATAACGCCCATTCCGGGACGGAGGTTCTCTGAGTAAAAACCATTTGATGATCACTTATTCAATGAGTAGATGTAATGACTCAACTAAATCTTTGTCCTTCGGACAAAAGAAGCCTGAAGAAAGAAAAATAGTTTGCTTTCTAAAATACTTATCTGCACCCGAAAGGGATATTGCGGAGGTTTAAGTCGCTAACTCTGTACCCGAAAGGGATATTCCGGAGAACCTCCCCGACCGCCCAGGCTCTAGTGAGGTTCAAGGTGGGTTCTTGAATCCCAAACATCATGCACATCTTTCTTCCCTAACGAGGCGAACCCTGCAGGCATGGGCTTTCCATTTAGGTAGCTTCCCGGATCTCCCGCAATAGCCACTCGAAATCAAGATATTAGAATTGGACTTGCCAATCAATTCATAACCTTTCGAGCATAATCCACGATCAACTTCCTTTCATAGTACCCTACCCCCAGGGGAAGTCGAATCCCCGCTGCCTCCTTGAAAGAGAGATGTCCTGAACCACTAGACGATGGGGGCATATCCGCCCGACTGTCATCATACTATGTCGCCACACGGGAGAGACATGGGGCGCAAAAAGGAAAGAGAGGGATGGGGTTTCTCTCGCCTTTTTTTGGCATAGCAGGCCTGCTAGCCCGGGAGCCTGCGGCTGGACCGACTCGGGAGCCTGCGGCTGGACTGGCTCGGGAGCCTGCGGTTGGACCGGCTCCGGTTCCTCTTTCTCTTCTCAATCTACCTTTTGGATACCATTTCTTCCACCAAGGGTATCCAAAAGGTAGATTGAGAAGAGGAAGAGGAACCAGAGCCGGTCCAGCCGCAGGCTCTCGAGCCAGTCCAGCCGCAGGCTCCCGATCACCAGATTTTTAATGGAACGTAACATGATACATAAAGAATATGCCAAATATATACAGTATAAAACATGCAAAAAGAAAAAACAAGAAAGGAACACGAAAGAAACAACAACTAAGACACCATAAATACTAAGATAATGGCATGCCATAAAGAAGTATGGTACTAGACGTGACTAACAAATAAATTGAATAACCGCATACCTGAATTGTGCTAACGGTCATATAGAGAGTATCCCTTTGTGGGACTCCCAACTATAGTAAATCTCTATCGTAGTCCTGAGTGGGACTCCCGAGTCGAAAGTGGTCAAGGTAGCCAATCCTATTATCAATCTTCTCTCCTAAAGGAATACAAAGGTCAAGTCAAGTCGATCAAGACAAGTCCAAGTAATACGGGATCACAAGATCATGCCAAGTCGTACACACAATAATTCGAGAATATGATCAAATATGATGAATAATAGATCAATTACGCATAAAAAGAGAGACATACAACATATATAAAAACAATGAAGAATATCATGGAACAAGTATAAGAGATCATGTGATAGAACATAAAAGGAATATACATGGACAGAAACGAGTAGAATATGCATGCATAAATACTGTACAAGTTGGCAAGGTATACTTACCTGTTTCCGAGGGTGATGTAGTCACAATCTTATGGCACATAATTGGATCTACTATCAATCCAATCATGTCATCAGGCCGCGTACCCCACCGTAATTTTTTTAACACAAGTTAGTTCTACAAATTCTACGAATAACCGTTGATCATAAATAATCAATTTTCCTAAGATGTTTACTAATAATTCTGAATAAAATCACTTAATAGTATGTTTTTCCTATATTAAGTTCTGATTTCTATGTTAACTATGGATTTTAAGCCATTATAGACAAGTACAAAAATATGAGATTTGTAGTACACAAATCGAGGCATTCTGTAGACCAAAAAGTTAACCGACATGAATATGATATTTGAGTACAATATTATGTAGATTTCAGCGCCACAAGAACACAGGAATCGAAAGTTTACACAAATCTCGAATCGTTTGTGAGATATCGTAGTTACGATTCCTAGTTTATCGATCGATAAATCGCTTGTTGTCTAGAATTTTCATGAATTAAACATGATATAAAATTAATCTAATAATTTCTAAAAATATTTGTATTAAATGTCTTTGTGTTAGCTTTCCTAAACATCAAACAGTTCATGAATTTTAGTTTGGGATTTCCCAAATCTCAAAAATAGTGAACCAAAAATATATCTTGAACAACCGACACTTAAACAATTCTACAGGATTAATGGTTTTGAATTTGCTAAAATAAATTATATATTCAGAGAGTTTACCTCGATATGGTTCTAAAAAAATGACTCTGTATACACCTTTGGTACAAAATTGACGATCTAACAAAGATGCAATATCAGTGGTTTTCTATTTACTGATCCCATCTTTCACGGAATCGATTCCCCTTTTTTGAATGTACAAGAATTTGTGGAGCTCAGCATGTCTGGAAGTACGGAAGAACGTTCTTTTGCTGACGAGAGCCTGGGATTGTCGAATGCCAGTCCATTTTGACTCTTCTCTGAATCTTCAAACGAAATGGTTAAGCTCGTCGTCCTGGACGCAGATCCTTTTAGGTTCATCTTCATCTTCATCTTCTGCCGAACTTTGAACTCATTCCAGCCTGTCATGTTAAGTATTTTTAGCATTGTGTTGGCAAAGGCAGTCCTGTAAAAAAGGGGAACTTACTTACCGATGGCCATCAAAGCCACACTAATTCAGAGGGGCTCGGCTGGCCCGGTCGCCCTACGCTACTGGCGCTTCCAAAGGCGAAGCTCTGCAAAATCCTTCTGAAGTGAGAGAAGGAGGGAAGGCGCGCTAGCGCGCTACAACCGCTCCGTGGGCGACCTAACGGTCGCCTTGTAGAAAAACCTATGCTTGGTGAAGGTAAAGTTTGGAGATAGAACAATTCCTTCTGTCGTGTATCCTCGATTGATCCAGCCTCGAATACTTTAATTATCGATTTTAGTATTGAACAAAAGGTTATACCTATAGGTTCTGTATTGCAGGTCCACTAGTACCAATAGGAGGCATTGAATCGAGAAATAGGTTTGATTGTACATCTTTTTGATATATATAGGGTATCCTACGGATAATTCAAATCGAAGCAATTTGATGTCTGACTCGGGCGCCAGCGCTTGAGTACTGACCCGGGTCCCAGGTTGCTTTGGCGCGCCCCACTCCGGGCAAGCACCTTTATTTTATTAATGAATACAATATAATATGTATATTACCTATCATGCAATTATTAACACAATAATATAAATATGGTAAATGATAATAAAGCCCATACTCTAGAAATGTGGTAGTGACAAGTCTACCCTCCTAAAAAAAATTTTGTCCTCGAAATTGAATTAAACTAGCACAAGAATACAATAAGACAATAAGAACTATACCTCAAGACTCGAAGAGATACGGGTACTGCTCGCGCATTTCGTCCTCCCTCTCCCATGTTGACTCGCCTGGAGAGTGATATCTCCATGCAATACAAACCCAAAGAATAGTCTGGTTTCGCAATACCTTCTCCCTGCGATCCAAGCTCTCTACGGGCTGCTTAGGATAGCTTAGAGTCGGACCAACCTCTATCTCTGAGTAATCTAGTATGTGACTAGGATTTGCCACGTACCATCTCAGCTGCGACATGTAGAACACGTCATGTACCCCCTCTAGTGCATGTGGCAAGTCTAGTCTATAGGTCACTGCACCGACCCTCGCAAGGATACCGAAAGGTCCGATGTACCATGGACTAAGCTTCACGCCTCCACCAAAGCGAATCGTGCCCCGTGTCAGAGAAATCCGTAAGAACACCAGATCGCCAACCAAGAACAAAATAGTCTTAACACGTAATCTAAAATAAAATAATCTTAAGCCAAAATAACAAAACCTATACCTCAAACTCCAGGGGTCTACGGTGGCTATCGGCCCAATGCCGCTGTCTGTCATACGCCACTCGAGGTCTGTCTCTGATGAGTTTCACCTTTTCCACTGCATCAATGACTATCTCTGGTCCTAACAAGGCTCTCTCTCCAATATCATCCCAAGATAACGGTGTGCGACACCTCCGTCCATATAGAGCCTCGAATGGTGACATCTCGATACTGGCCTGGTAGCTGTTGTTGTAAGCAAACTCTACAAAGTGTAGATGATCCTCCTAAGAACTTCCAAGATCTAGAACACAAGTGCGTAGCATATCCTCAAGAATCTGAATAGTCCTTTCAAACTGCCCGTTTGTCTAGGGGTGATATGCGGTACTGAACTTGAGCTTAGTGCCCAAGCTAGCCTGCAATCTCCTCCAGAAGTGGGAAGTGAAACGACTATCCCGATCCAAAATGATGCTCACAGGAACCCCATATAATCTGACAATCTGTCGTACGTACATCTTTGCTAGCTTCTCCGTAGATGTACCCACTTTGAATGGTAAGAAGTGGGCTGATTTGGTCAACCTATCCATGATGACCCAAATCGAATCCTTTTCTCCTGGAGAACGCGAAAGTCCTGAAACTAAATCCATAGTCACGTGCTTCCACTTCCACTCTAGGATAGATAAAGGCTGAAATAATCCACCTGGCCTCTATCGATCCGCTTTTACCTGCTGGCATACTAAACATTGGGATACAAAGCGTGCTACCTCGTGCTTTATATCATACCACTATACGTGCTCCCTCAGGTCTTGATACATCCTGTTGGCACCTGGATGCATCGAATACTGAGAGTAATGTGCCTCCTGCAAAACTTTCTAGCGCAGCTCCCCGCGCAACACACATATCTTCGTGCCGTGCCGTAAAGACCCATCATCCGCAATACTGAAGTCTTCTGATAATCCTTTCTGAACCTGTGCCCTGATACTCCTCAGAGCCTCATTATCATATTGTGTAGATCTAATTCTGTCCATCAGCTTGGACTGTATCTGCAATCCCCATAACTGGATCTTAATACCTTGAACTAGCACCTCAATTCCCAAGCTCTCTAGATCAGCCAATAAATGTCTATCTGTCGTCAAGTACATAGCCATCGGATAGCTGCTCAAGGCATTGGCGACTACGTTGGCCTTTCCTGGGTGGTACTTGTGTTTGATGATAAACAAAAGAAATTGAAACTAGGTTTATACGAAACCCTTTCTTTGTTTACAAACAAGAAAAAAAGAAGTACAATTAATCCTATACGAGGATGTTAAGTATAAAAAATGATTCTGGGGAAATATTGCTATAGGAGTTTGATCTGCGGTCGATCACTTTGTCCCTTGGACCACACGATGACGAAGAAGTGCTGTAGAAGAAGAAGAAGAGGCTTCAAAGACTGCAGGAGGGATTGAACACTCGTTGCCAATACTCTCTGTATGAGCTATCTTTCTGATCTCTTCTCTCTTTGATCCTTACCGATCTTGACCTCTCCTTTCGATCTCTTCCCCCGATCCCTGTTTCCTGTGACCGGAAGCCTCTATTTATAGAGCTCGATCACAGTAACTGACTAGTCAACGTAGAAACCAAACAGTGGAGAGAGTTGCACCTTTTACGCGGCGGTTATAATAACTGCTACCCACGTCTGAATGATCTCCTGAATCTGTGTGTGACGCGTATCCCACTATGAGGTAACGCATATAACTGCATCAAAGATTATGGCATACAAGCCATGTAGGTAACTGCCCCTCGCGTAGAGATGGTTGGTATAAAAACCAAATAACTGTCTCGTTGGCGTAAAAGCCAAATAGTTATCTTATTGGCGTAAAAGCCAAATAGCTGCCCTGTTGGCGTAGAAGCCAGGTAGCTGTCTTTTTGGCGTAAAAGCCAGGTAGCTGTCTTGTTGGTGTAGAAACCAAGTAGTGTAAAGCTTGATGCTGCATAGGTAGGTAACCAGCGTAAACTAGCCGATTATCCTTCCTGACTGAGGTCTTGAGCATATTTTGGGCCAAATAGCTTTATCACGTACCTTTGCAAATATAGCTTGAGTTGGCGTATTTCGAGGAGATAGTATTCGGCATACTCCTATAGTTAAAAATAGCCCGGCGTATTTCGAGGAGATAGCATACGGCGTACTCCTATAGCTGAAAATAGCCTGATTGGCATAAAATGCAGGGATGGTGACGTGAGCGTATTAGCTCTAATTTTAGCTCTCCCAGTCATTAAAAGTAGAACCAAATCTTGTGCATTAAATACAAAGATCTGCCCCTATCTTGCGCATTAACTGCAGAGACGTGCCTCGAGTTCTGTACGAAGAACAGCTTTTGACGTGGCATCTGGTTTCGTCTCATCTTGAGCGTAAAAGCTCATCTCTGCCTGTGTAGAATAGGCAGCGTATTCCTTGAATGCGTAAACAACGTCTTATATCAAGGATTATGTCACTAAACGACAGCCTGGGTCTCTGTACAGAATCATCATTACAGCCGTCCTCTTGATCGTCGTGCAGTACTCTTTGTCAGGAGTCAGGTTCACTATTTTTTCTGACATGTTTATTCGAGGAATACGAAGAGTTCCTCGTACAACTTCACGCTGCATTAAAAGCAAGCGTATTTTACACCGGAGTAGCAATGTAGCAAACTTTTTACGCCAAAGCAGTATGGAAGTACTGCTTTACGCGGGTTGTTTTAGAGCTCTGTTTTACGCGGAATAGCATTGAAGCTCTGTCGTACGCCAATGGC
This sequence comes from Iris macrosiphon, assembly GCA_036927795.1. Lineage (NCBI taxonomy): Eukaryota > Viridiplantae > Streptophyta > Magnoliopsida > Asparagales > Iridaceae > Iris > Iris macrosiphon. The sequence continues at coordinate 92,717,954 of JAYESA010000004.1, read as the reverse complement.
TCTGAAGTCATATTTTACGCCACACAGGGTTGGAGCTCTTTTATACGCGGGCTTCATGCATGTTGGGGGTTTTACGCGTATAATTCCCCGACGTATTTTTCATGCTTCTACAGTACTATAATAAAATGTCGAAGTCTTTCATCAACTCCAACCACCTCCTCTGCCTCATGTTAAGCTCCTTCTGTATAAACACGTACTTTAAGCTCTTGTAGTTTGTGAAGATCTCCACACGCTCTCAGTACAGATAGTATTTTTACAGCTTTAGAGTAAAGATAACCGCTGCCAATTCCAACTTGTGGGTGGGGTAGTTATTCTCATGAGGACGTAATTGCCTGGAAGCATAGGCAATCACCTTCTCGTGTTGCTGAAGAACGCAACCCAAACCCTTCCCTGAAGCATCACTATAGATAGTGAATCCACATGTCCCTGATGGCAACGTCAATATTGGAGCTGTCGTCAATCTCTTCTTCAGCTCATCAAATGCGGCCTTACAATCCTCCATCCAAACAAAATCCATATCCTTCCTGGTCAGCCTAGTCATTGGCTCTGCAATCCTAGAGAAGTCTTGTATAAACCTCCTGTAGTAACCTGCTAGCCCGAGAAAACTTCTGATCTCAGCTAATGAACTAGGAGTAGCCCACGACTCCACTGCCTCGATCTTCTTTGGGTTAACTGAGATTTCGTCACCCGTCACCACATGACCAAGGAATTCAACCTTGTCAAGGAAGAAATCGTACTTTGAAAGCTTCCCGTAAAGCTTCTCCTTCCTGAGAGTCTCCAAGACCATCCTCAGGTGCTCTTCGTGCTCCTTTGGGGTCTTCGAATACACAAGAATGTCGTCGATGAACACCACTATGTACTTGTCAAGGTACTGGTGGAATATCTTGTTCATCAAGTTCATGAATACTACCGGTGCATTAGTCAATCCAAACGGTATTACCATAAACTCAAACTGGCCATATCTGGTCTGAAAAGCTGTGTTCGGAATGTCTTCTCTCTTTACCTTCACCTGGTGGTAGCCTGACCTCAAGTCTATCTTTGAAAATGCCTTCGCTTCGCTCAACTGATCGAAGAAATCATCTATCCTCGGCAGCGGGTATTTGTTCTTGATGGTGAGGTTGCTCAGAGCTCTATAATCGATATACATGCATACCATTCTATTCTTCTTTGGTACGAATAATACCAGAGCTCCCCATGGTGATGAACTGGATTTGATGAAGCCCTTGTCCTGTAACTCCTCAACTTGCTTCTTCAGTTCTGTCAGCTCGCTGTTATTGACTCTATAGACGTGTTATAAAATAGGCTCTGCTCCTGGCACCAAGTCTATAGAGAACTCGACATCTTTGTCTGGTGGCAAACCTGGCAACTCCTCTGGAAAGACATCTAGAAACTCTGCTATCAAAGGATGTGGCAACTCCTCTTCTTCCATCCTGGCTCCGCAAAAAATGCCCTTGCTCTGCTCCGCTGCTCCTCTGGTTACCTCGAACTCCGGCTCTCCTGACGATCGAAATATCACTCTGCCTCTACGATAATCTATATTAGCACGGTGCCTAATCAACCAGTCCATTCTGAGTATAATATCATATCTCGGAAGTGGCATGACGAGTAAGCACACACTCAACTCTTGACCACCCAATGATACTCTCCGGTCCTTACAATAATTACTGACTAGGATAATGCCTCCGCCAGTCATGATCTTGAAAGTTCTATCTAATGGTTCCGCCTCTAAACGATGCTTAAGAGCATATGATACAGACACTAAACTTTGGGAAGCGCCAGAATCGAATAATGCAAGTGCAGGAATAGAATTGAGAAGAACTGAACAAATGAATCAATATTGAGTGAGATATGATATCATCAACGAAGGACATAATTTATTCAAAGTAAAGCAAATATTCAATAGATAAGGATTGCAAAATAGATATTGGAATGTTTTTAGTTGTGGTTGAGTAAACTCTCAGCCTAAATCCTATTTCCTAAAGCAGGCTCGTAGCAATACTCTAAGTGAGCACTACTATGATATCGCTCTAATTGCGAATCTAGACCTGTATAGGCCACCACTAAAAATGTGTCACGACCCGCACCCAGAATTTGGGCATGAGCCGTGGGTATATCTAGCCTACGCCACAACATCGGCGGTAGAACGATGTTTAGGTCTCAATACTACTAAACATAAGTCACAAGATAACATGTCAATGATCTCAACTCCATAAGAAGGACGATGAATAAAGCATTGATCAACAATTCATAATGTAATCAATCACAATAACTATAGGAAGTAGATGGCACGATAAGATAAAAAAGATAAGGAAGTACCAACATAAGTCAAGCACAACAACCCAAATACAATAATAATCTAGAGTCTAGCTATCCCAAAATAAATAGTCTCAACAATAATACAATCGAAGCCTCAAGTTTAGAACAAATAAATACAGAGATATCTAGACCAAGAAGTTGTCTAAACGACTGCGGGTGGTGTCTCCTCTAAGGAGAGTGACTCCTCTAAGGAGAATGACTCCTCTAGAATCTCCGGTATGTAGTCTCCCTCTACCCCTCGGCTATAGTGAGTAGGACAGAAGTCCTCAAGGTCCTCTGAAAAATATTATCCAGTCAGGATTAGAGCGGAGCACAAGCACTAAACAACAGTTTTATTTATATTGACAAAAACTATAAGACAATGTAAGAAAATACATTATGAAAAAAATACTAAAAAAGTAAGGAATACTAGAGAAATATGTAATCAACAATAGTACTAACTAGCAATGAACAAATATATGTGAATGCTAGAAATGAGTGAACTGGAATAAAAAAATAAAATTTCTAGCTAAGTGTTGTGAAATATCAGTTTGTTATGTGATCGGCTTGCAACTAGATCAGACTTGTTATATATGATTGGCTATGATACATTTGAGGTCAAGCTAACCATCTGGTTAGCTATGATGCGAGCAATAATCAGGTTAATCATATATAACAGGCTATGAGGCATGTAAATGGTCAGGCTATATCTTACGTGATATGTGAGGTGAGCTATGATGCATGTAAAGTGGGGTATGATCACATAATCTTGCTAATATTTTCCTATCCCCAGCTAGTACGATGGATTCCAATCATGACTCCTCATGACAGGTATCTATCATACTAGCTCGTGTATCCACAGTGTCAGAATTAAGCATACGCTACAACTAGAATCATAATAATAATCAACATAATAAAAATGGTCAGAGAATATACTCGTCTGTGTTCCTGAGAAAGGTGTGAGGATTGATGTCCAAGATGGGATCACAATGACCTAAATATAAAATTAAGTGTCAATGAGTGATGTGGAGTTAAAAACATGATTAATAAACTTGTTGTAGTGTTTCTAGGTTACTTGGTCTCTTACTAGGCTAATCAATAACACTAATACCTATAGGTTAAATACTCTGGGTTATATACTAACTAGTATATAGATAACTAGCTACTAGTAGTAACTAACTAACATATTTATATTCCTTAACTCAACTATCCTATACCTGGCTATTACTCTCCACCTAATTGATACTCTAGGTATCAGTCACCCCTTTGGTATCTGCCCTGATACTTAACTTTCAATACCCCTATCTAAGCTTATAGTACACACACACACACACACACACACACACACACACATATATATATACACACTTTAACTATATAATTTTTTTGGTACCTTAAGTTATTACCCCCTCCCCCCCCTTTCTAGCCCATGTGTATCATGGTACAAATTCCATCGACACTAACACCCATCTAAACTAACACTGGAAAAATATATAACTTATGAAACAACATAAAGAAATGTATGATACCCACAAAATAACCAACTGACACTAAGTATCCAACACCTCAAAACTGAAACTGAAATATGCAGATAGACAAGGCAAAATATGCAAATTGGCAGCAAAACCAAACTGCTGTGCTTTGCCCTATAGAGGCAGCACACAGGCAAACCACATAATAAAATCTGCAATAGATGCAAAACTGCTACTGATACCAACATAAAGAAACCCCTGACACTGAACTGACACTGACCAACTAACTAATATACTAGATACTCAACTCTATAACTAACTTAAACTACACTGATACTAAACTAACTGACTGATACCTCACTCACTGCTCACTCATTCACTCATTGACTGATATACTAACTCGATGGCACAACACTACTCATCACCACCAAAACCACAATGCCCACACTTAAATGCATACAACCTAATCATCTAATACCAAGTGCACTTCACTGAATCTCCCTCTTGTTGTGTACTGCTCAATACACACCTTGCTGTGCAGTGATCATCACCACACCCCCTTGCTATGGCTGCTGCACACTTCCGTACTGTACAACTATGCACTGTTGTTGAACCATACTTCCTTGTTGTGCAACTATGCACTGCCCAGGTCTCCCATTCTACACTGACACACAGTGTCACAGTGACTAAGGAATCCTGACTCCCCCAACTACACCAACACCCAATATCTACACCTTTAACACTAAACACTGTCAACTAAATTAATACGCTTATACATAATATACAACAACATGATTCTCAACCAATAAAACACCCCCATCACTCTACTGATACTCATATAATGATACGTTCAGTATCAGTGCACATCCCAGTGCACTTTACACATCACAGTGAATCCGATACTACTCCCTTTACCATTCACACATAACACATTGATGAACCCGACCCCTCTCCACTGACTGATACACTGAGGTATCAGTGCCAACACAGTGTCAATTACTAAGAATACACTAATACACACACACAATGCACACACAGACACATATATACCTATACACATGTATCTATATATCAAACTACACATATACATATACCTATCTCCTCTCAACACATATATACATAGCTCACATCCAACACACACACACACACACACACACACACACACACACACACACACATATATATATATATATATATATATATATATATATATATATATATACATGACTGCTATATACATATATAATTACTCAGTCACAAGAACCGAATGCTGATACCCATATTGTCAGTGCAAATCTAGTGCAACTGTGCACCTTCTCATATGTTCAACCATAGCGAACACACAAGACTGAGGAACCCGATACTGCTCTCTACCATCACACACACTGGCACAGTCACATGAAAACGTTGCTAGCACTGCTACACGAGTTTGCAGCTGCAGTATCTCCTAGTACCCGACTGCACAATGTTGCTTAGATAGAAGAATCTACCTCAACACACTAACCCTAGCACATACCACAAACAGTAAACTCAGGAACTGACTCCCCTACTACACTGATAGACAGTGCACAGTTTTAGTGGAAATCCCGACTGCACAGTGACTGAGCCACACCAAAATATAACATACATATACCATTACATATACATACATATAATTATACATATATACACATTCATATATTTAGGTATACATATCTAATACATTATATGAGTAGGTATACATCCTATTAATCATTTCAACAAGCACCTAGTGTGCAAAATCTGGGGTACTCATGATACACTATAAATCTCTATACATAAACCCCCAATAACAACTAAACTTCTACATATACTCTCTCTCTCTCTCTCTATATATATATATATATATATATATATATATATATATATATATATATAATTAGTTGATATGAAAATTAGGGGAAAATGCATTCTTTGATCGCAAAACCCAAACTACGAACAAATCTCATGGAGAAAACTATGAAACCCAATAGAACTAATTCTCTTTCCTTGAGGGTGTTCTTAAACCATGTGTAGGCTTCTAATGGCCAAACAAAATAAATAAAATAAAATTAAAAGAGTATTTTCCAGATTTTCACCTATTGGGAGAAGGATTCCCAATGTAGCTTCTTCTTCTCCAAGACTCCTTGTGCTCATGCTTCTAGGTCTCTTTTAATGAGGAAAGAATGAGGGATTGAGGCTCAGAAATCTGAAATTAGTGGAGGGAAAGAAAGATTTTTCTTGGGGGCTATTTCTAGGGTTTCTTCATGAATGATGAGTGGCTTTGAGGGAGGCTCCCTCTAGATATATAGGGCCGGCCATAGAGCATGGTTAGGGTTTGGTAATGCATAAAGTCTCTCTTACCCTCAATGGCTTGTCATGAAGAGCCATTTAATTAAGGGGTTTAGTCTTAAGTGAGGGATCTAACTAGAATCTAATTAATATCATAGGGATTAGTCTAGTGGGTTAAATATCAAGTCTAAGCAAGATCCATGGTCACACCAAGTCTAGTCCACTAACCCATGTTATTAATGAATACAATATAATATGTATATTATCTGTCATGCAATTATTAACACAATAATATAAATATGGTAAATGACAATAAATCCCCTACTCTAAAAATATGGTAGTGACAGTATCATATCCTCGAGAGTCTGAATAGTCCTCTACGACTGTCCGTCTGTTTGAGGGTGATATACGGTACTAAAATTGAGCTGAGTACCCAAGCTAGCCTATAAACTCCTCCAAAAGTAGGACGTAAAGCGACTATACCGATCCGAGACTATGATCACATGAAATCCATACAATCTGACTATCTGACGCACATACATCTCCATGAGCTTCTCTGTAGACGTATCCACTTTAAATGAAAGAAAGTGGGATGATTTGATCAACATGTCTACGATGACCCAAATCATGTCTTTACCTCGTAGAGAACGCGAAAGCTCCGAAACAAAATCCATTATCACATGCTCCCACTTCCACTCTGGAATGGGTAAAGGCTAAAGCAATCCACCTGACCTTTGTCTTTTTGCCTTTATCTGCTGGCATACCAAGCATATGGATACGAAGCTAGCCACCGCCCGCTTTATACCATACCACCAAATATGCTCTCTCATGTCCCTATATATCTTGTTGGCACCTGGATTCATAGAGTACTGAGATCGATGCGTCTCCTGAAGAATCTTCTCGTGCAATGCTCCACTCGGTACCCACAATCTGGTACCGTGCTACAATGATCCATCATCTGCAATACTGAAGTTCTCTGCTAATCCCATCTGGACCTGCGCTCTGATGCTCCTTAGTGACTCATCCTCGAACTGTGCGGCTCTGATACGAACCATCAACTCTGACTGCACCTGGAGTCCCCACATCTGTGCTGTAACTCCAGGAACTAATACCTCAATACCCAAGCTATCAAGATTGGCCAACAAGTATCTGTCCCTCGTCAAGTACATAGCCACTGGATACCTACTCAAGGCATCAACGACTACGTTGGCCTTCCCTAGATGATACTGCAAGAAAATATCGAAGTCCTTCATCAGCTCTAGCCACCGCCTCTGCCTCATGTTGAGCTCTTTTTGTGTAAACACATACTTCAAGCTCTTATGATCTGTAAGGATCTCTACCCGCTCTCTATACAAGTAGTGCTTTCACAGTTTAAGAGCAAAAATAACTACTGCCAACTCCAAGTAATGGGTAGGGTAATTATTCTTATGCAGCATAATTGCTTGGAAGCATAGGCAATCACCTTTCCTGTTCTGTTGTAACACATATCCCAAACCCTTACCCGAAGCATCACTATATATAAAAAATCCTCCTGTCCTTGATGGCAATGTCAATACTAGAGCTGTAGTCAACCTCTTCTTTAGCTCCTCAAAAGCAGCATGACAATTCTCAGTCTAGACGAACTCTATGTCCTTCTTGGTTAGTCTTGTCGTACCCCGATCCCGTAGGGGCCGATCGTCCTCGCTTAGTCCCTACGGAACCGATCGTCCTCACTTGGGCGCGATGCTGTACAAGCCTAAGTTGCGCTTGCACCAGGCAACGTACCTGCACAAGACACAAGTTAGACGAAAATATACATATATAGGCACAGAATAAAATACAGATAACCAAAGTTGAACACATTGATAGGCACAAAATACTTTCTTTTATTGAATACTTAAAGATTTGGATTACAAAGTGCTTTCTTGGCTGAGTTACAAAATATGCCTTAGAAGGTTTACAATTCTTTTTACATTCTCAAAATTAGCCACAACGCCCAAACATTACATCCTTGTAGTAGGACCAAAATAGCAAAACATCTAGCAGAAGAGGAGTAGCCCACTAGAGAGGGAAGCAAAGGAAAGAAGCACGAGCACAGTCCTACGGAAGATTGCGCTGACACTGATTCAGATTCAGGATGCTTGCCAAACTCTCGCTTCCAGTACCTGGATATTTGCCCACAAACGTGGGTTAGTACTACCACATGTACTGGTGAGCGACCGTAGCCAAACTCACCTTATAAATCTATACTAAGTAAGCATAAGAAGTTAGCATTATTAGGTGATCTTTCTAGTTGTCTAGTTTCTTTTTAACAATTCATGCAAGGAAACATAGACGATATATAGCATATGCATATGATAATTCTTACCCACGGCCAAGCGGCTATCCCTGCAACAGACACACAAGTTAGCCACGATTTGCATATATGCATAAACTTATGTATCAATCTTTGGTGTCAAAATAATAGGTATGCAAGAAGGTAAACCTAGCATGCAGCCCTATCTATATGACGGTCCATGAGTTTCTCCATTGATGGACAACAACACCCCCTAGATCCCGTAGGAATGGAACATCAGGGTGCTCTCACAATCCCTTTCGGACCGACCGATTCCCAATGCCCCAGAAACCGATCGAGAGACTATTACCTTATACACAAGTTGTCCGAGACCCATGCATGACAAGCAATATTTTATCAATTAAACTCTTAGGATGCATAACATTTGCAAGCATATAACAATCTAATAGCCACACCCCCCAAGATCCCGTAGGACCGGAACATCAGGGTGGACTACTAGACTCTTCTCATTCATTCTTTTATACTTGACACAAATACTAATGCACGATATAGTGATGCAACAAGTGAGTAAGGGGCACACATTCAATTAAAGTAAAGCAGAAACTCTATGTTTACTTTGCATGCAGTTTATTTCTTTAGCTTATCTTTTTAGTGAGGCAACATTTAGTGAACTAGAGATCATTTTATTTAGGCATGTGAATTGAAAGATTCATCGAAGGGCCTAAGCCACTCACCGAATGAATCGAATGAGAGGATGGGGAAGCCTTATGCAACGTTTACTCTTTGGTTATGCGTCCTGCAAATGTGACAATACTTGATTAGCATACTTCAATCTCTTTCCCTTAGGATTCGAAAGAACGCGCAACCGAGAAAGCAAAATCATGAAAACCAAGTCATCGAAAGCAATTCAAAACATAAAGCAACACAAAACCAAGAAGCAAAGCAACCAACGAAAACTCTTGGACTCATTTCAATAGAAGTCGTTCCATCAATTGGAATATTTTATTGTACTTCATCCGTGTTGATTTGGCGGTAAGGTTTCCCCGAGACTCGATTCTCAACCGAGTCAAAGTAGCAAGTGTTCCATAAGTAACCGTTTGGAGTGGGGTGTTACATACTACCCCACTGAGAAGAAGTTTCGTCCTCGAAACTTAAGAGATCAAGGAGGCGATAAATGATGCATCAAGAGATCAAAGGAATCAGACTCACCAACATCGTGCCCACTCGTGTCACGTTCTATATTCAGCTGATACACTCTAGCCCTTCTCGTTTGATCAGCTTGTTCAATAGTTGGGCCCGAAGGGGTCCGAGTCTGTACACGCTCTACATCATCCCCTTGGTTCTTAGTGGCCTTTCTCTTTGGGCAATCTCTTAATTCATGGTCAGGTTGCCCACACTTAAAGCACAGCCTGTGGAGGAAATGACAAGTCTCTTTAAGGTGACCAGGACGGCCACAGAAGTTGCACACTCTTCTACGGTTCTTAATTGTATCCCTATTTTTCTCATAGTTGAGGTATCGTTTTGCCGGAGGGTTTCGAGGAGCTGGTGCCTTCTCCGGAGCACTTCATGGCGTGAACTATTCATTCTGTACCGCTGTCTCAAAGGCTTATATGTACGTTTTGTACTCCTGGTTCATAACATCTTTTCTCAGATTATCGTTTAAGCCTTTTATGAACTGATGCGTGTGGGCTTCCTCATCAGGAATCATTGAGCTAGCGAACTTAGCAAGTTTAGAGAATTTTGACTCATAATCTTCGACGGACATGCTCCCTTGCTTAAGTTCGGTAAACTCGTCTTCTTTTCTCCATCTGACAGCTGGCGGGAGATATTGTGCAAGGAATGCTTCCTTGAACATTCCCCAAGTGATCTTACCATCCTGATGCTTGGTGGCTAGATCTGCTTTCTTTATTTCCCACCAGTCATGTGCACGTAACTGCAGCTGCATATCTGCACACGCCACCCTCTTGTTCTCAGGTATTGAAGCAAAGTTAAACAAGATCTCCATCTTTGTAATCCAGTCCATCACCTTATCCGGCGTGGTCCTGCCTTCGAACTTCGGAGGGTTCAACTTTAGAAACTCAACACCTTTAAAGGTAGACTTCCCGGCCGCACGACCAGGCTCATTAGTTTCTGCTAATCCTGCTCCTTGAGGCATGGTCCGCAGATAACCTTTATTCCCCTTCACAGAATGAGATCATCGCCGACGAAACAGAGCGTAGGAGAGCCTCCATCGCTCTCCTATCCAGCTCTCGCTCCGTCAGCGGTTCCCGATGCACCACTGTGTGCTACTAGTGTGGTCACAATCTGAGTCAGAGAGTCAAGCTGCTGTTGTTGTACCAAGGCTCTAGCATCAGCTCGTTGTTGTAGAGTATCAAACTGTTCCTATTGGGCTGCATGTCTTTCACTTTGATTCTCAAACATAACAATCAACCTATCAATTTGATCATCGCTCACACTTGCTTTGCGCGATGTCTCAGGATTACCATCACCTGTTTTTGTCATCTTTGCTGCAAAAGAGAGTAGCTTGCATTAGTCTCATAACGTATTATGGACTTATTATTGGGAAGTTGGGTTTCCATACTCTTAGGGACCTTTTATACTCTCGATTTACTTCTTATAGATTCAAAATCAATTTTCAAAATTTAGGACTTTTGAAACCGTTTGAAAAGTTATATCATTTTTGAAAACGATATTTGAAGAGGCCAAGAACGTAAAACCATGCTCTGATACTACCTGTCGTGCCCCGATCCCGTAGGGGCCGATCGTCCTCGCTTGTTCCCTACGAAACCGATCGTCCTCGCTTGGGCGCGATGCCGTGCAAGCCTAAGTTGCGCTTGCACCAGGAAACGTACCTACACAAGACATAAGTTAGACGAAAATATACATATATAGGCACAAAATAAAATACAGATAACCAAAGTTGAACACATTGATAGGCACAAAATACTTTCTTTTATTGAATACTTGAAGATTTGGATTACAAATTGCTTGCTTGGTTGAGTTACAAAATATACCTTAGAAGGCTTACAACTCTTTTTACATTCTCAAATTTAGCCACAACACCCAAACATTACATCCTTATAGTAGGACCAAAATAGCAAAATATCTAGCAGAAGAGGAGTAGCCCACTGGAGAGGGAAGCAAAGGAAAGCAGCAAGAGCACAACCCTACGGAAGGTTGCGCTAACGCTGATTCAGATTCATGATGCTTGCCAACCTCTCGCTTCTAGTACCTGAATATTTGCCCACAAATGTGGGTCAGTACTACCACATTTACTGGTGAGCGACCGTGGCCAAACTCACCTTAGAAATCAACACTAAGTAAGCATAAGAAGGTAGCATTATTAGGTGATCTTTCTAGTTGTCTAGCTTTTTTAACAATTCATGCAAGGAAACATAGACGATATATAGCATATGCATATGATAATTCTTACCCACGGCCAAGCGACTATCCCTGCAGCAGACACACAAGTTAGCCACGATTTGTATACATGCATAAACTTATGTATCAATCTTTGGTGTCAAAATGATAGGTATGCAAGAAGGTAAACCTAGCATGCGCCCTATCTATATGACGGTCCATGAGTTTCTCCATTGATGGACAACAACACCCCCTAGATCCCGTAGGAACGGAACATCAGGGTGCTCTCACAATCCCTTCCGGACTGACTGATTCCTAGTACCCCAGAAACCGATCGAAAGACTATTACCTTGTGCACAAGTTGTCCGAGACCCATGCATGACAAGCAATATTTTATCAATTAAACTCTTAGGATGCACAATATTTGCAAGCATATAACAATCTAATAGCCACACCCCCTAAATCCAGTAGGACCGGAATATCAGGGTGGACTACTAGACTCTTCTCATTCATTCTTTTGTACTTGAACAAACACTAACCATGAAGGTTTAATGCACGATATAGTGATGCAACAAGTGAGTAAGGGGCACATATTTAATTGAAGTAAAGCAGAAACTCTATGTATACTTTGCGTGCAGTTCATTTCTTTAGCTTATCTTTTTAGTGAGGCAACATTTAGTGAACTAGAGATCATTTCATTTAGACGTGTGAACTGAAAGATTCATCGAAAGGCCTAAGCCACTCACCGAATGAATCGAACGAGAGGATGGGGAAGCCTTATGTAATGTTTACTCTTTGGTTATACGTCCTGCAAATGCAATAATACTTGATTAGCATACTTCAATCTCTTTTCCTTACGATTTGAAAGAATGCACAAGTGAGAAAGCAAAATCATGAAATCCAAGTCATCGAAAGCAATTCAAAACACAAAGCAACACAAAACCAAGAAGCAAAGCAACCAACGAAAACTCTTGGACTCATTTTAATAGAAGTCATTCCATCAATTGGAATGTTTCATTGCACTTCGTCCGTGTTGATTTGGCGGTAAGGTTTCCCCGAGACTCGATTCTCAATCGAGTCGAAGTAGCAAGTGTTCCATAAGTAACCGTTTGGAGCGGGGCATTACAAGTCTAGTCATCGGCTCCGCAATCCTAAAAAATTCTGAACAAATCTCCGATAATAGCCTATCAATCCAAGGAAACTCCTGATCTCCATCACTGAACTCGAGGTAGACCATGACTCGACTGCTGATATCTTCTTCGGTTCTACTAAGATCCTATCTCCTTTAATCACATGCCCGAGAAATTCAACCTTATAATGGAAAGACTCATACTTCGAAAGCTTGCCGTAAAGCTTCTCCTTCCTGAGGGTCTCCATAAATATCCTCAGGTGTTTCTCATGCTCCTCCAGGGTCTTCAAATAAATTAATATATCATCAATAAATACTACCATAAAATAATCCAAGTATTGATGAAACACCTTATTCATCAGGTTCATGAATACCACCGGGGCATTGGTCAACCCAAACGACATTACCAAGAACTTAAACTGTCCATACCGAGTTCTGAAGGTTGTCTTTGGAATGTCTTCCTTCTTAACTTTCACCTGGTTATACCCCGACATCATATCTATCTTTGAGAATACCTTCGCTCCGCTCAACTGATTAAATAAATTATCAATTCGCGATAATAAGTATTTTTTCTTGATAGTGAGGTTATTGAGTGCCCTGTAGTCGATACACATGCGTACCGACCCATCCTTCTTCAGTACAAATAATATCGGAGCACCCTAAGATGATAAACTGGAGGAGATGAAGCCATTATCCTACAACTCATCCACCTGCTTCTTCAACTCTATCAGTTCGCTGTTGTTCACCCTATAGATGTATTGTGATATTGGCTCTGTGTCTGGCACTAATTCTATAGAGAACTCCACATCTCTGTATGGTGGTAACCCCGATAACTCCTCTGGAAAGACATCCATATACTCTATAATCAATGGATGTGGCAGCTCTTGCTCTTTCACCATAGCTCCACATAAGTCTCTATCGCTCTGCTCTGCTGCTCCTCTGACGAACTCAAACTATGGCTCTCCTAGTATCTTAAATAAAACTCTACCTCTACTATAATCAATACAAGCATGGTGCCTACTCAACCAATCTATCCCAAGTACTATATTGTAAAACCCCAAATCCTAAAACCCGTATTTATTATTTTAATTATTAATTTAATTGTAGTATTTATGAGCAAATTAGGAGAAATAGATTTTTATTTAATTTTTTAGGTATTTGTGAATTTAGGAGATTTATGGAGCCATTATAATTTTTTTCTAATTTATTTCATGTAGGAGACCCTTTGGACAGTTGCTAGCTTAATTGTATGCAATAATAAATTTCTAGAATTTTTCTATATATATATATATATATATATATATATATATATATAGAGTTAATATTTAGCATTTAAAATAGAAATAGAAAAATAAGAAAGAAGAAAGAAGAAGAAAGAAAAACAAAGAAAAACAATAAAAATTCCTTATTGAATCCTAACCCAAAACCCATTCCCTAATCTACCCGAAACCCACTTCAAAGCCCTAACCCGTACCCTCCCTATATGAAGTAGCATAGCAGCAGCAGCCACATGCTATTTCCCCCCCCCCCCCCGCGGCCTAGCAAACCCCCCCTCTCTATCGCAATCTCTTTCTCCCTCTCTCTATATTCTGCCTATCACCCCAAACCCTAATCCTAATCCTCCCCCGCGTCGACCACTGGAGCCGCCCCGATCGCCCAGACCCGCCGCCATGCGCCGGAGCCGCCGACCGCACACCGTGACGCCGCACGCGCGAGACATAATTTGATCGAACAACTTACCTATGTTTTCCTCTCGATTCCTGTGCCCTCGCTAGACCAAACTCGACCCCATATTCACCGGTATGATCCTCATTTATCCCCCTTTCCATCCTATAGATTAGTTTATCTCGAACAGTGCGCAAACCTAGGTAAAAATTGACGCCAAGTCGAAGAAAAATGACCACTTTCCAAATTTCAGAAATTATGTTGCAACCACCCCTGTTCTCGGATTCGTATCTCCCACCACAGAGATCCGAATTCGATTTTTCTTATTAGTATGCGAAGACCACTTAATCTAGTTTATTTTCTGTCATTTACATTATTCTATTAACTGCTGTATGTGGAATTTAATTATTTAGAAAAACCCGAAAATACACTTTTTCCAGATTTTCAAAAGTTATGAAACGGAGCGTGCCCCGCCAAACGGGACTGCCTCGCTGTGTACCGAGTGTACCAAACAGTGCACGCAGTGTACCCAGACATGTGAGAGCTCGCAAAAACTGATTCGGATGCGTGTGCGCGTCGGAATCAGCCCGTATCCGCGGACAATCTCTGTGTCGTAACTTTTGCGAAAGCCGTGTGCATTTTGTGCAAGCTCGTCAGATTGTGACGAAACTTATTCCTTTGGACTCGTGGTATCGCGCTGGTCCTGTGACCCAAGTTTCATGCAATTCTGAGACAGTTGACCAAGTCGCCTATTGGCGGGCCCTACGGTTGACTTTTTGGACGAAATTGTGTTCGGCTCACCGGAATCCAAAATTGGAAGTACCGCTGAGTTTTCATTAACATTTAGAATTGGTTTGACCTATAATTTGTCCTATTTAGAGACCGTTACCCATGGCACACTTTTTGGTATAAAGTGGCCCACAAGTGGAGCCCGCTTTGACCCGAAATTACCGTTTTGCCCTTGTGTCCAAATTGGACGAAAGGGGAGTGATTTCTAGCTATTTTTCTTATTCTGGAAACGTTGGTGATATTTATTTCAGTGTTCGGTGACGTTCATTCTGAGGCCGTAGTTTTTGACTCTTGGTATTTGACATCTGGATATTACTCTCTGCAGCTCTTTTGCCAAGCAAGTATACCTTGCCTTGTTGTACTGTTTAAATTCAGTTATATATTTAGTTGCATATTTATTATTTTAGATGATATAACTGTACGGGTCCGAGGGAGACTCGGGTGCAGTCAACGGAGGCGTTGACATTAGGATTTATGTCTGACCTAGTGTCTAGTAGACCCACCTAAAGTTGTGGAGTTATCGGTATAACTTCCCAGGCCTTGACACCTTTCTTACACGTATTGTGAGTCTCATGTAGGGCACGAACTTGCATATATGTTTGGCCACCTGTACGTGTAGGTCGTGCAACGGATAGGGTATAACTGCTAATAGTGATGCATGTTAGAAGACTTAGTAGTTATTAGTAGGCGGAGCATAGACTGTCGTGATACGATGGTCCGATCCTTGTCCTTGTTTGGTTGTAAGGTTGGGCTATTGTTCTAGCGATAGAGTATGAGCCAGAGTTACGATGCCCCAACGTAGTAGCTGAAGCGTGCTGTGGATACAACATGCATAGATCATTGGGCGGGGAGGACGACTAGTAGGCGTATGGGACACCCACCTCCTTTATACAGATACCGTACTCGACGGAGTGATACGAACGTTATTATTTATACAGATACCACGTTCCCTAGAGTGTTGGACGTTACTTGATGATTTTATAGATACCTCATTCTTCGGAATGATGGACGTTACAGATACCACACTCTAGAGAACGTTGGACGTTATTATATTCCTGTTCCCGTGTTATAGGTGGCATATGTGGCATATACTAGCCGGTTGTCACGATTGGTGAATTACATCAGCATATGTCTAGCCTACACATTTCCATACACTCAAGTTATCCTCAAGTTGCATTTTACTTAGATGGTTAGGTCACCCGGAGTTATTTATTCAGTATTTACTTTATGGCATACTTTTATGTATCTTGTTATGTCCCTCTGAGGACCTGGTCCCTTTCCAGGAGTTGTTCATGAGTATTGCAGGAGCGCAGATCTGGACTGGCTACTTATATTGTGAGAGGTCTACTTTTCGAGCCTCGTGATTGTTAGAGGTTGTATTTATATTATTTGTCTTGTTTATTCTTCATTCTAGTTCGGCAGTGGATTTGTTTCCATTCGACTGTCATCTTTAGATACTTTATTTTGGGATCTCGTTACAGATATTGGTTATTCATTATATTTGATTTTTTGTGGATGATATTAGATTATACTCTGTGATTTATGATGGTTTATACCACTGGTGAATTGTTATTCATATTAGAGCGTACGTGTGATATGGTTTCTATATATTGGAGTGCCATATTCATACGACTGGCATGCTTACGTGTCCTAGTCCTACGTATTTTAGGACTGGGCGTGACATATTTTTAGTGGTGGCCCATGCAGGTCTAGAGCATATTGTCTCGGTTACGTTACTGTACCGAGCAAGCCTGCAGATAGGATTAGAGTATAGGAACTCATCCATAATTGACTGTGACTCGTATCTCTTCTAATCCGTTCTATTTAAATAATTGCATCCTGCTTGATTCATGTGCTTCCTATTAGTTCCTTGAGTATAGCCTTCTCCTATAATATAGAAGTCCCTGTTGTTAGATGAAAAAGTAGAGTAACCTTTCTATTAAGAGTACAACTAGGGCACTGACACACCACTAAGTTTAGAATATCTAGTAAACCCTAGAATTCCTTATCTATAGATTGGTTTACCACTACCCCTTGATGTATTATGAAGACTTGAGAGTAGTGTAGACACTACTAGAGTTAGTTAGAAGTTTTACCATAATGTTTGACCCTAGTATTGAGGAGCCAATAAAAAACCAAAATTTAATATTAGGACTGAACATAACCTTCATAGTTAGATAGTATTGGAGAACTATAAACTTAGATTATTGTCTTATCATTAGTAGACAGCACCTCAGGAAGCCTAGAGGAATGCAATCAACAATTTTCCTTGATCATACCTCGAACATAGAAACTAGCATACCACTTTCCCTTAGTAAACCATGACATTATCAATAGCCTCTCTATTTTAATTCATGTCTTGTTCCTCTGAACCCATCGCGCTCGCTAGTTGTGCGACGACTAACTATGTTCTCCTATTCTTCATCTTTCAATTCGTGCCACCTGACACTTCTGATTATAGGCCAAATAAATTCTCTCATGTTAAGGATATGTAGTTTACTAGGATTATAGTTTTCAATATTAAACTTTGAAAAGTTGTGCTTGATAGTTAGAATTTGATAGTTTTGAGTTATTCTTGTAGATTGTAGCTTGACGACTGCCCTTAGTTTTAAATCGCGTAATTCGTATCCATAACCCAATATAGATGTATTCTCTTTCACTTAAGAACCAGTAGCTCTTCCATTCTTAATATTGACACTTGTTCTATGAGCACTATGATTTAAGACTTAAGGTGACCATTACTGATATGATGCAATATGATAATTTTCCCGTAAACCTTAATAAGAGTTTTTGCTGTATTTATAAGGACAGTATTATTTTGTAGAATCCCCTTAAGACTGTCACAGTATTAGATAATTATTTTTAAGTTGGGTAGTATGTCTCACAACCTAGGGACTCATAGTCCTCTTGACACATTATTGTAGTATAATTGAATGACATTAACTATATGCTTGCATAAGACAATAGTGTTTATCCCGACTGTGATATTTAGAGGTCCATGCCCCTATTTTGTCGACTAGCAGCTTAGACAAGGTGTTAGTACAACAAATGTAGAGACTGTAGAGTCTTATTTTTGTTTTGTTTGTGAACTTAAATTATTTGTACCTTATTCCATCATGATCTAGCGCATTTATATTTTATATACTACCTTGAGTTATGCTGCTATTTTATAGCCTAGTTTTGCAAGCTTATTCTTTTATCGAGCTTGTTCACAACATATGTATTAGTGGTTGCATACACTAATACGTTTCAGAATCAGTGTATTAAGGTCTAGCTAACCTTAGTGTGCTTGGTTCGCCTTTCACATAACTACTTTACGTAGATTGAGATATATAGTGACTAGTAGACGAATGTACTTGCCCTCTAGGCATGCCTGAGCATATCATATCAGTTACGTAATTGTAGTGATATGAGCATGTGAATAAGAAATTACCAAATAGGATTTCAATCCACAACTGCCTTGACAATTCTTTTTGAATTCCCTAAACGCCTTGATCCCCATACTTGTATTCTATTACCTCCCCCCTTGAACTTTTCATCATTGTTTTCTGTCTTCCCTTATTTTGGAAAGACGAAATATCGTGCTTGGTATAAGTCGATATACAGACGGTTCTAGATATACCCATAGGCCAATCGCATTATTTGGTGACTATCTTTTATAATTGATTAAGGGCCTATTATATATGATATAATTGGTGTTAAAGTTTTGAGGATTGAATGACATGGGTAAATAAATTAAGGAATATTTTTCTTGAGCGTATAGTCTTATATGATAGGTGGTAGATTCTAAGTTGGGTAGAAGTCGCATTGTTAATTTGAGGTTAAATTCTTTTAGATTGTGATCAAGTAGGATTAGATTGAGAGATTAAGTCATTTTAAATGTGGAGGATTTTAGAAGAAGGAGTTAGATGATGAGTATGTAATGAATTTTGAAATCTTGATATGTCGGACCAAATATTTATACATTCAGTACATGATTTAAAGTTTGAATGTTGAAGATTGAATCATCGATTTAAACCTTGAGGATAAATATAGAATCCTAGGCTTGAACAATTGGTGAAGCAGAGATAAAATTTTACAATTGGATGATTTGAATTAAAAGTTAAATTTTGATTGCTGGATTTCCTATTGGAATTATTGGGGATATGAATTAAATTTAAAGATTTGAAGGATACAAAATTCATAAGTGGACAATAGGAATAGTATTGGACTAGAATTATTTTCTAGTGGAGATTATGATAATGGGAGATCGTGATATAAAATTTATATGCGTATTTAATTCTTGAAGATGTTATATGGAATTAATTTAAATTTGGATATTGATAATTTAAAAAGGTGAGAAGAGATTACAATAGGTTGAATTTTGATTGGAACAGTGATTATCTTAACCTTGAAGTGATTGCGATGGATATGATTATGATTTTAATTATCGCAGAGAGATTACGATTTACTTGCCCTATGTACATGAAGGATTAACAAATTATGCCTTATTTTAATTTCGAGGATGACATATTTTTAAGTTGGCTAGATTGGAAACCCCCTCACCCAAGATTAGACCTACTTGGCTTAGATAGTGTCACGACCCGCACCCGGTTTGGGGCACGAGTGCGTGGGTACGTCCAGCCTACACCGCAGCATCGGCGGTAGAACGCTGTCTAGGTCATGTAACTATCTAATCAAACTCACGTGAATACCCAACTCCATAAGGAGACGTGGATATCATAAAATAATGTTAGAAATACTCAATCACCTAAACTAAAGCACGATGAGATATCAAGGCAAACAAGAAATACAAGACAAGTCTAACGACAGAATAATCATACTTGCAATGAGTAACATCCAATCCTCAAGTGTCGGAACCATGTCTACTAAGGTCACAGTCTGGAAAAATATTTTCCAGTCAGGAAGGAGCAAAGTACATCTCTAAATAGCAGTTCTATATTAATGATATAAACTATGTAGCAGTTCTAGATGGAAATATACCAGAAGCATGTATAGGTACGAGAAATAAAGAAATACTGGAAATACTGTAAGTAAATGCAGGAGAAGAAACAATATGTCCATGAGCAAGAACCTATGACTAAGTGTATGAGTACTAGCTTTAACATGTGATCGGCTTGGGAACTTGATCAGGCTGGTTACATGTGATTAGCTATGATTCATGTAAGGTCAGGCTAACCGTTGGTTAGCTATGATGCATGTAGAGGTCAGGCTAATCACACGTAACAGCTATGAAGCATGGAGATGGTCAGGCCGCACCCGACGTGAGATGTGGGGTAAGCTATGATGCATAAAAAGTTGGGTATGATCACATATCTACACTAAAATACTCCCCACCCCCGACTGGTATAGTGGATCCAATCATGGTACGCTATGGCATGGGATTCCCTAGGGAGGTAGCAAGTCTCCCCGGAAATCAGTGTCTGTACATGCACAAGATAACAAGGAAACAAGTCTTGTACAAGCTACACCATGAATAAGGAATAACATCTCATGACGAGATCCGTGTATACCAATCCGTGTAACCAACGTGTCAAGAGCATGGATATCTATACTAGATACAGTGAACATAGAAGATATCATAAATTAGAAACTAATCAGAGAATGTACTCGCCTTGGGTCCTTAGCTGTCAATACCAATGTCCTATCCCAGATTATCGTCTGGAGAATCCGACAGTCCTATAAACATATAATAATATCACTTGTATCAGATGCTACACTAACACACAATAGAAATACACTGGCCTCAGGGCTATGCCAGGCATGGCTCTAGTCAACTAGGGTCATCTAGTAGGGATACGTATATAGTACACATTTACACTCAGGGTATATACCGATAAAAACGTATATAATATATATATATATATAAGTGTCTATTAGTAATTGTACAAAATACGTATTTGTGTATATACACTAATAAATATATATTTTTATACCAAAATACCTATTTGTATATATATATATCAATCAAACATTTTATATATATATATAACAAATCAAAGAATGCATATAATGCCACCCTCCTCAAGGTGATCCCAAATGAAATAGCAGTTAGTTCCAATGGGTCTGGAGCAGTCCAAATAGCTAAAAACTATATAAGGAAGTCCAAGATCGGAGTTCGGCACGAAAATCGAGATAAGGATACCAGGCTAATAGGGGAAAGGGTCGTTTGTTCGTAATTAAGGTAACACCTTAATTTAATGAAAATCATTTCGAATTTATTTTGAACAATAATTACAAATAAAAAGTTTATTTATAAAAATCTAGAATTTATGTAAAAGCCATCATATATTTTTATATCTATAATAAAATTGGTCACCAGCCCAAATAAACAAATTTGGATCTTATTTTTGTTATTGAAACTATATTTTTAATTAATAATATAACCCAAAAATGTCACGACCCGCACCCGGTTTAGGGGCACGAGTGCGTGGGTACGTCCAGCCTACGCCGCAGTATCGGCGGTAGAACGCTGTCAAGGTCTTGATACTATCTAGCTAAATGTCACACAAGCATCCAATCTCCATAAGGAGGCACGGATGACACAATTAAACGAGCACATACTCAATCACAGGATTACAACATGATAAGATAACGAACAGAAATTAAATACAACACAAGTCCCAACAAGTAAATATACTAACTCAACAATATCCAAGTCTCATCAAAAATGCCGGAGACAAATCCGGTACCAAATAGTCTACGAAAAGAACTAACTAAAAATAGAAATTTTCGGCTAGACTTTCCGGAATCACAACTAGACTACCAAGTCTGCAGCTACTCACCATATGGTCCATAAAGTGTCGGACAGCGGTCCTCTAAGGCATAGTCTGGAAAAATGTTTCCAGTCAGGAAGGAGCAAAGTACAAATCTCAAATAACAGTTCCATTAAATTGATAAGGTCTATAATACAATAAACATGTCATGCTAGCTACTGAGAAGACAGTGAAATAAATGCAATGGCAATTAAAGAGAGACAGGCTTTGTAAAAAGACATGCAAAATAGGCAATGTGATATAGTCAGTGCATAAAGAAATGGAAAGAACAAGGTACAGTATCATATACGGGTGATGTAGTATATGATTTAAATTAGGGAACTGTAATCTATTATAAGTGTTTGAAATAGTAGTTTCGAAATGTGACCGGCTTGGGAACATGTACGATAGCTATAGGGCCTGGCTAATCATGGGTGAAGAGCATGATTAACACTTACAATTTCTACACTGCAATAAGAGGTTATGATCACATTTCTTACTAACTACTTCCCCGCCCCCAACTAGTACTGTGGATCCAACCATGACACGTCACGATACACGAGCAAGTCCAGTTTATCATGTACGATGTCTAATATACATGTCGTGTACAATGTCAATACGATAATCAAGATAACATCTCATGACTGCAGATCCAAGCTATACTAGTCCATGTAACACAGTGTCAAGGATTCAGTTGTAACATTTCAAGATTATTGAATTTATAGAAATTATCAAGAAATTGGAAATTATTAGAGAATGTACTTGCCTTGGGTCCTTAGCTGGTATTTATTGGATGTCTTGTTCCAGAGTATCCCCTGGGTGAACCAACAGTCCTAAAAACACATCATAGTATCACATTTGCATCAGATGCTACATTTAACACACAAACAAAATACTAACTCAGGGCTATGCCAGGCATGGCACTAGTCAACTAGGGTCACCTAGTAGATAGATACGTAAATATACATATCTTAATTTACATATGTACTTACAACATATATATAATATCAAATTAAAGACATATACAAAATATATGTATATATATATATAAAAATATGCTAAGGGTTTATACAAAAATATATATGCACATACGAATTAACAATGTATACATAGACTAATTATATATATATACTCATATATACCGATTGAAATATACAACACTATATCCTAATTTAATTTATACTAGTATACTATATTAAATACACAATATAAGAAAATACCCATAAACATACCTACATTATACCAAAATAATATTTGTACACATTAATTAGATTTATACATATGCATATGAATTAATTATACATATACATATTGGTTATCATACACATACATGTATCTACCCATTAATTAATATATACTAATAGATATACTATTAATCATTAATTAAAATAATACTATACACATATGTATATAGTATTAGTTAAATAAATACTATACATATACCTACACATTGATTTAATATATACAATTACATATACATTAATTACACTAATTCATTAATTATATTAACATGCTAATACATTAATATTATTAACATACTAATAAATTATGTGTTTAATTATTAATTAAATAAATGCTATATATATTCATGTATTTAAAACATTAATTAGATAAATGCTATACGTATATATATTAATATATGCTCATTCGTATATGCGTATATGTCTACACATTATTTTACATACAATTACATATACATATCTTTAATATACTCATGTGTATATACATATGTATATATATACATATACATATATATATATATATATATATATATATATATATATATAAGAAGAAGAAGGAAGGGGAGAGAAGGGAACTCACTGGGGTCGCTGCCGGGATGGCTGGCCGGCCGGAGGGGGAGTTGGCCGGCGGGGGAGGTTGAAGAGCAGAGGGAGCGGGGTTGGCCTGGCCGCCGGGGTCGGAATCAGAGCTCGGCCGGACTGCAGCCAGCGAGGTCGGCTTGTAGGCCGGAGGGGAATGGGAAGAAGTCCGCCGGAGTTCAGGGGGAGGCTGCGGGAACTCGGCCGCCGGTTGAAAGGGAATGATGAGCAGGGTGGAGGGGGTCGCTGTCGGGCAGTGGGCCGGCTGTGGAGTCGGCCGAGAGCACAGGGCCGCCGGGGGAATGGAGGGTGGCCGGACTTAAGCAGGCCAGCGGAAGCTCCGGGCCGGAGGTCGGAGAGATGGCCGGACCGGCCGGGTGTAGAGAAATCAGTAGGTGAGGGTGAAGTTCCCCCCCCTTTCACTTTGAATTTTAGATTCAAAAATAAAGGAAGGAGAAGAAGAAAGGAGGAAGAAGAAGAAAAGAAGAAAGGAAGGAGGCTACGTTGGAGGCTTGGTTGGGGAAACCTAGGTTTCTCTTGGGATTAGGGCTTGAGGGTACAAGACATTAAATAGGATGAGGGGATTTTGATGGAGGGTGAGGATGCACTCATTGGATGAGTGGTCCAGATTGGACATGGGAAAAAATAATTCATGTGGGGAAAAATGCAATTTGGTCCACAAGTAAATAATCTTTCCATTAGGTCTTGGACAATGGGGTGATGACACCTACAATTGAATAATTGTAACTTAGCCCCTTAAATTCGGGAAATTGCACAAACACATAAAATGACGAAAATTTGGCGGGCGATTCGGGGTCCGATGTTTTGTAGGGTCAGGGGGCGCTGTAAAATCGGTATGGGCTCAATTTACAGGGCACTGGAATAAATTTAGGATTTACGGAATCAGATAAAATGGTATCCTCAAATTAATTAGAAATAAATGCAAGTTGTGTTCAGAAATTAATTAGGAGTACATGGGGCCAAAATCAGGTCAGGTCATCAATACCAATAATGAAGAAGACTCGGAACAGAATATTATCCTAATTTGGGTCGCACGAAAAATAGGTCAAGATTGCCTCCAATTTAAATTGGAATGCACAACGATACAAAAATAGGAATTTATTAAATAACGTCCGCGATGATTTTTGTGCGGCCAGAAATAATGCACAGGGAGCAAAATTATGAGTTGCAAAAATAGAAGAATGGAAGGCGGGCATGTCTAGGGCAAGATTGTGAAATTTGTTGGAAGACAAAAGCTAGGGTACTACTCCAATAATCGAAGCAAAGGCAATGCGCATTAACTAAATAAAATACGGTAATTAATTACACCTCCAATAAATAAATTCTAAAATAAAACAATTAACCTCAAAATTCTATAATTCTGACAGGTGCTCATCTACTGGCTTCTAGGTCAAGTCTACCATCACAAACACAATTGAACACTGTCTATAATATAATATATAAAAGTACACATCACACAGTTATTTAATTTAAATATATACTATTCATGCAATTAATTAATTATAACTACAATAATATTAAATATTGTAAAAAGTCGAAAATACCCCTGTTTTCGGAACATGGTAGTGACAAGTCTACCCACCTTAAAAGAATTTTGTCCTCGAAATTTAAAATCCTCATAGTAGCGTTTAATCATATACATTATTATTTCCCTCAAATTTTAAATTCATAATCCACGAAATCAGGTAATAATTCATGATGTCCTTTCATAATTTGCCAAAATTCTGATATTATTTCATTCCTGAAAAATCCTCGAAATGAAATCAAAGTCCATTTTTTTTTTTTTCAAAATCTCCTCGATTTTTTTTTAGTTAATAATTCAGTACTCAGAATTTAATATCCACTCCTCAATTTTGATTTTAATCAACGCACATATATATAATGTAATCTCGTTCAAAAAGTTTGAATTAAAACATTTATCCATCAAAAATTTTATTCCTCGATTTCCTCTTTCCTCAAAATACTTAACAATACGATACTTAAGGATTCTCCAAATGCAACATCCAAATATAACATTTTAAAATTCATAACTTGCAATCAAATAAATATATTGATAATCCCCCAAAATTTCCAATTTTTATAACCCGTTTAATCATGTCATAATCTTCCTGGAATTAATAAATCATAAATTCTGCCATGTTAAATTCTTGGCTTTTTATTTAAATCGGTGTTTATCCTCGAATTTTAACCATCTTGTTAATCATCTTGTCTCTCCTGTCAAGTCATAACTCCTTTATGAATCTTCGTCATGGTCAAATCTCAATAATCATGGTCCAAGAAAAATCTTCCTACAATCATACAACATGCAACCTAAGGGGATATGTACGGTCATGGTGTCTTTTGTCATGGTATTGCAGTCTCTATATCAGGGGTACTACTAACTACATTATAACAAGAAAATCATGCATACAACTTGTATTAAGGAATCAACCAATCAATCAAGTAGATAGGAATAGAAGGAAGGAAAGAACAGAACCTGTTAACACATTACCTGCAGTATCGGTCTCCTCGACCGTCATCGCAAATGTCCTGCCCTGCTGGGGTGGTTCCCTTCGCGGGTGCTGAGCAATATACGGTTCCACAGGTAGCCTAACTGGATCTCTATAATCTGAAGCTGCGCGCTGGCCGGGAAGATAAGGGGCTAGAAGACAATCCCTTACTCGATGTCCCGCAGTGCCGCAGTGCAAACAAAGTCCTAGCCTCGTTCTACAGCTCTCCCAAAGGTGACCTGGCTTCTTACAGAAATGACAAGTCTGCTGTGTCTCTCTTGGAGGTTGTTGCTGATCTTGCTGAACGCGGACTGGTGCCTGGTACTGTTGTTGATACTGATACGCCCATGGATGTTGCTGGATAGGAACTGGTGCTAGGTACTGCGGTGGATGCTGAATTGTCCATGGTTGTTGCTGAAGATGAAGTGGTACTTGGTACTGCTGTTGATGCTGAATACGGGGATGCTTGGCTGGTCCTGTGCTACCATTCGTATCTCCAAAAGTATTGCGACTCCTCTTAGGCCTGAGATCCAGATCCTCTTCTGCAATCTGGGCATCCATCAATATAGCCTTATAGGTAGCGGTACGACGACCAGAAGTGCGCGACCTAATCTCTCTTGTCAGCCCCTTTCTAAATTTTCGGGCTCGATCTCCTGGGTCCCGAATCATAGATGATGCAAAATGGCTCAATCTACAGAATTCTGCAGCGTACTCGTCGACCGACATGTTTCCTTGAACCAAGTCATGAAACTGACTTTCCAAGGTTCCCAATGCCACGTCGGGAAAGAACTTCTCCTTGAAGAGCTCCTTGAAGGTCTCCCAAGTAAGTCCTGGCGCAGTAATTCTCGGCTCCGTGCGATACCACATGAGTGCGATATCGAACATCTGACTGCCAGCGGCTTCTATCCGCAAGTTCTCCGGAATCTGGGTCAATCGCAGGCTTCTCTCTATATCCTCTAGCCAGTCGTCAGCGTAGAGTATCCCTTCGGTACCTTTAAACTCTCGAGGCATCATCCTCTTGAAATCCACTATAGTGCCTGATCTCTGCTGCTGGCCAGGAAACTGCTAGTACTGTGCTACTCTCTCCAAAGCTTGGAGAGTCACTTGATGAGCATTCTCCATGTTTTCTTTCATTAGCTCAGTTTGTGCCTGGTGCGCTTCTGCTTGCACCCTCTGAGCCTCAGCTTGAACTCGCTGAGCATCTGCCGTCACTCTCTGGGCATCTACCATGCCCTGGATCAAGGTAAACATCTGCGTCCCGTCAATGGGTAAACCTCCGGGAATCGAAGTCGGTGGAGGAGGAAGGTTATCCGTCACAGCTGCGGCAATCTTCTGAACAGGTGGAGGAGTGGGATCCCCAAAAAGTGAAGATACTCCTACGTGCATCGGAGATGTAGGAGGAACTACGGTTGTCTGTCTCTCAGGTGGAGAGGTGGCAGGCCCCTCTAAAGCTGATGTTTCCGCTCTCATAGACCGTGTCTGCGGCGGCATCCTGAAGACAGATCCCAAAGAATCAATTTAGGCAAAATGCGATTTCATCAAGGAAGGACAGTACAGTTCTAAGGAAGCAACATTCAAGATAAAAGATTGGGAATAAATATTCCTAGTTGTGATTGCACAGGTCAAAGATACATCCATGGTCTGATACCTCTATCCTTCGAAGTACTACAGTTCTACTTGAAACATACTCACTGCTAGCTTCCTTACCTACTGCAATCGCTGATACTAGTTATTCCTATCACTCAAGTGCATAACAATTGCAACACACTATACTAAGTACTGTTCTCTCTCTAATACAATCCTAGATGAACACCCAAGTCAGTTGGTAGTGAGATCACTATCATGCTCAAGCCAACAGATCCTTACACATGCATCTCATCTGCTATATGCTAATATATCTTTCCCACTATAAGATCTTATCCTAAAATGAAATTCCTGAAAATAATACCTCGAATAAATTTTTAAAGTAAATGAATACACTTTCCTCAAGACCAATTATCTAAATACTGAAGTGAAAAACTTATCAATTCCAAAAATCCTTACAGCTTGTTTAGGTTCATCAAATTGAATCTGAATTCCTCAAAATAAAATTTTAATAACATAATATCTCGACTTCAAAAATGCAATTCATTTTCAAGCTTTAAATTATAATTTAAATCCATATCTAGTAATCCAATAGTCCTAGTGTTAATCTTCCTCGCTGTCCTCATTGACATGCGTCATCAGATAATACCATAAATCAGTCTGCAAATTTATCTTGATATGAAATCAAACCCTACAATGAAACCAAAATCCTAACTTAATAACTAATCAACAATCAACAAGTGAGAATGGACGGAACAAGGGAATGATTTTAAATTAAAAGTTTTAACAAGATTCTCAGGGGTCATCCCAGGAATCTCTCAAGGAATGGTGATTGAGTATTCGCTCTCGTCCTAGTATCCTATGTCCTAGATCCTATCGCAGGCACGCAATAGTGTAACAAAGATGCCACACTACTATGACATCGCACAACTCGCGAAGTCTGACCCTGCATGGGCCACCACTAAAAATGTGTCACGACCCGCACCCGGTTTAGGGGCACGAGTGCGTGGGTACGTCCAGCCTACGCCGCAGTGTCGGCGGTAGAACGCTGTCAAGGTCTTGATACTATCTAGCTAAATGTCACACAAGCATCCAATCTCCATAAGGAGGCACGGATGACACAATTAAACGAGCACATACTCAATCACAGGATTACAGCACGATAAGATAATGAACAGAAATTAAATACAACACAAGTCCCAACAAGTAAATATACTAACTCAACAATATCCAAGTCTCATCAAAATGCCGGAGACAA
Source organism: Iris macrosiphon (assembly GCA_036927795.1). Taxonomy (NCBI): domain Eukaryota; kingdom Viridiplantae; phylum Streptophyta; class Magnoliopsida; order Asparagales; family Iridaceae; genus Iris; species Iris macrosiphon. The sequence continues at coordinate 92,688,753 of JAYESA010000004.1, read as the reverse complement.
ATCCGGTACCAAATAGTCTACTAAAAGAACTAACTAAAAATAGAAATTTTCGGCTAGACTTTCCGGAATCACAACTAGACTACCAAGTCTGCAGCTACTCACCATATGGTCCATAAAGTGTCGGACAACGGTCCTCTAAGGCATAGTCTGGAAAAATGTTTCCAGTCAGGAAGGAGCAAAGTACAAATCTCAAATAACAGTTCCATTAAATTGATAAGGTCTATAATACAATAAACATGTCATGCTAGCTACTGAGAAGACAGTGAAATAAATGCAATGGCAATTAAAGAGAGACAGGCAATATAAAAAGACATGCAAAATAGGCAATGTGATATAGTCAGTGCATAAAGAAATGGAAAGAACAAGGTACAGTATCATATACGGGTGATGTAGTATATGATTTAAATTAGGGAACTGTAATCTATTCTAAGTGTTTGAAATAGTAGTTTCGAAATGTGACCGGCTTGCGAACATGTACGATAGCTATAGGGCCTGGCTAATCATGGGTGAAGAGCATGATTAACACTTACAATTTCTACACTGCAATAAGAGGTTATGATCACATTTCTTACTAACTACTTCCCCGCCCCCAACTAGTACTGTGGATCCAACCATGACACGTCAAGATACATGAGCAAGTCCAGTTTATCATGTACGATGTCTAATATACATGTCGTATACAATGTCAATACGATAATCAAGATAACATCTCATGACTACAGATCCAAGCTATACTAGTCCGTGTAACACAGTGTCAAGGATTCAGTTGTAACATTTCAAGATTATTGAATTTATAGAAATTATCAAGAAATTGGAAATTATCAGAGAATGTACTTGCCTTGGGTCCTTAGCTGGTATTTATTGGATGTCTTGTTCCAGAGTATCCCCTGGGTGAACCAACAGTCCTAAAAACACATCATAGTATCACATTTGCATCAGATGCTACATTTAACACACAAACAAAATACTAACTCAGGGCTATGCCAGGCATGGCACTAGTCAACTAGGGTCACCTAGTAGATAGATACGTAAATATACATATCTTAATTTACATATGTACTTACAACATATATATAATATCAAATTAAAGACATATACAAAATATATGTATATATATATAAAAATATGCTAAGGGTTTATACAATGCACATACGAATTAACAATGTATACATAGACTAATTATATATATATACTCTTATATACCGATTGAAATATACAACACTATATCCTAATTTAATTTATACTAGTATACTATATTAAATACACAATATAAGAAAATACCCATAAACATACCTACATTATACCAAAATAATATTTATACACGTTAATTAGATTTATACATATGCATATGAATTAATTATACATATACATATTGGTTATCATACACATACATGTATCTACCCATTAATTAATATATACTAATAGATATACTATTAATCACTAATTAAAATAATACTATACACATATGTATATAGTATTAGTTAAATAAATACTATACATATACCTACACATTGATTTAATATATACAATTACATATACATTAATTACACTAATTCATTAATTATATTAACATGCTAATACATTAATATTATTAACATACTAATACATTATGTGTTTAATTATTAATTAAATAAATGCTATATATATTCATGTATTTAAAACATTAATTAGATAAATGCTATACGTATATATATTAATATATGCTCATTCGTATATGCGTATATGTCTACACATTATTTTACATACAATTACATATACATATCTTTAATATACTCATGTGTATATACATATGTATATATATACATATATATATATATATATATATATATATATATATATATATATATATATATATATATATAAGAAGAAGGAAGAGGAGAGAAGGGAACTCACTGGGGTCGCTGCCGGGATGGCTGGCCGGCCGGAGGGGGAGTTGGCCGGTGGGGGAGGTTGAAGAGCAGAGGGAGCGGGGTTGGCCTGGCCGCCGGGGTCGGAATCAGAGCTCGGCCGGACTGCAGCCAGCGAGGTCGGCTTGTAGGCTGGAGGGGAATGGGAAGAAGTCCGCCGGAGTTCAGGGGGGAGGCTGCGGGAACTCGGCCGCCGGTTGAAAGGGAATGATGAGCAGGGTGGAGGGGGGTCGCTGCCGGGCAGTGGGCCGGCTGTGGAGTCGGCCGAGAGCACAGGGCCGCCGGGAGAATGTAGGGTGGCCGGACTTGAGCAGGCCAACGGAAGCTCCGGGCCGGAGGTCGAAGAGATGGCCGGACTGGCCGGGTGTAGAGAAATCAGTAGGTGAGGGTGAAGTCCCCCCCCTTTTCACTTTGAATTTTAGATTCAAAAATGAAGGAAGGAGAAGAAGAAAGGAGGAAGAAGAAGAAAAGAAAAGAAGAAAGGAAGGAGGCTACGTTGGAGGCTTGGTTGGGGAAACATAGGTTTCTCTTGGGATTAGGGCTTGAGGGTACAAGACATTAAATAGGATGAGGGGATTTTGATGGAGGGTGAGGATGCACTCATTGGATGAGTGGTCCAGATTGGACATGGGAAAAAATAATTCATGTGAGGAAAAATGTAATTTGGTCCACAAGTAAATAATCTTTCCATTAGGTCTTGGACAATGGGGTGATGACACCTACAATTGAACAATTGCAACTTAGCCCCTTAAATTCGGGAAATTGCACAAACACATAAAATGACGAAAATTTGGCGGGCGATTCGGGGTTCGGTGTTTTGTAGGGTCAGGGGGCGCTGTAAAATCGGTATGGGCTCAATTTACAGGGCACTGGAATAAATTTGGGATTTACGGAATCAGATAAAATAGTATCCTCAAATTAATTAGAAATAAATGCAAGTTGTGTTCAGAAATTAATTAGGAGTACATGGGGCCAAAATCAGGTCAGGTCATCAATACCAATAATGAAGAAGACTCGGAACAGAATATTACCCTAATTTGGGCCGCACGAAAAATAGGTCAAGATTGCCTCCAATTTAAATTGGAACGCACAACGATACAAAAATAGGAATTTATTAAATAACGTCCGCGACGATTTTTGTGCGGCCAGAAATAATGCACAGGGAGCAAAATTATGAGTTGCAAAAATAGCAGAATGGAAGACGGGCATGTCTAGGGCAAGATTGTGAAATTTGTTGGAAGACAAAAGCTAGGGTACTGCTCCAATTATCGAAGAAAAGGCAATGCGCATTAACTAAATAAAATACGGTAATTAATTACACCTCCAATAAATAAATTCTAAAATAAAACAATTAACCTCAAAATTTCATAATTCCGACAGGTGCTCATCTACTGGCTTCTAGGTCAAGTCTACCATCACAAACACAATTGAACACTGTCTATAATATAATATATAAAAGTACACATCATACAGTTATTTAATTTAAATATATACTATTCATGCAATTAATTAATTATAACTACAACAATATTAAATATTGTAAAAAGTCGAAAAATACCCCTGTTTTCGGAACGTGGTAGTGACAAAAAATTATTATAGTTTTTCACATAATCAAAACCTTTTTAATTATTACATGACTAAATAAAACTAATTACATAAAACTAGCTATTTACATATACTAAACTAATTACATTAATCACTAACTAATTACATGAAATTACTAAACTAATTACATATATTACTAAACTAATTATATTAATAATTAACTACTGAATAATAATTTAATTTACTGATTAAGAAATAATTAACTGATTATAAATTAATCAACTGATTAACAATTAATTTACTGATTAATAAATTAATTAGTTGATCTAATAATTAGCTACTAATCTAATATATATAATTAATAAACTAAATATATACTAATCTAATTTATTAACAGAAGAGGGAAAGAGGAAAGGGAAAAAAAGAAGTCGGGCTCACATTGGGGGCGGGTTTCCTCCGGCGTCGGCGCGGGGGGTCTCGCCGGGGTCGGTGGTCGACGCTCGAGAGCGGCGGCGGGTATTCGGCCTCGAGGAGGCGGCGCTCGGTTCGAGGAGGCGGTCGGCGACTTCGAGGCGGGATCTGGGAGCTCAGGGCGGCGGTCGACGTTCGTCTCGGGCGGCGGCAGCGGATCTGCTCGATGCGGCGGCTGTCGAACTCGGCGGCGGCGTCGGCTCCGGACCTGAGGCGGCGGCGTGGAACTTCGAGCTTGACGCGGCGGAAGGAGCTCGACGACGATGAGGGGATCCGCGACGGCCACCGGCGGTCAAGATCTAGGTTAGGTTTAGGGTTTGAATTCTGTATGCGTCGGGGTCGTGTCCGGAGCTGGACACGGCGGTTGATGTACTGCACAGTGGGGGACGTGTCCGGGTCTGTCGGACACAGGGTTGGGTGTACTGTACAGGGATGTGTCCAGATGGTGGACACGAGGATGATGTTTGCTGTGGTGGAGGTGGATGTGTCCGGGTGTGTCGGACATGAAAATCTGGTTGTAATATTGTAAATCTGGACACAGGAAATGAATGGATACGATAGGACACCCGGGGTCGGACCCGAGGCCAACACGGCTGACACGGTGATGCTGGACACACGGACACGAGCACACAAAATGGTGGTGGCTTGATGGCTTGTGGGGATTTGTGAGGGCTAGTTAGGGTTTCTTGGGAATGGTGATGAGGGACTTAAATAGGGAGAGAGGGTGTGGGATGAAGGGTGAGGATTGGCCCAATAATGGATGGCCCAGATCATATATAAAGGAGTTTTTCATGTGGGAAAAATGAGGTTGTAAATGGAAGATGGTAAACTTATAAATTTAATAGAAAAGTATTATAATTTAAGAAAAATTTTAAGAGGCTTCCAAGGCTAACTGATTAATTAGCTACTAATTAAACTCATATTTCAAAATCTTAGAAAGTAAGTAATTTATTTATTTACTATCCCAAATGAATTTAAAAATTTATTATAAAGAAAACAACTAGTCCTTTAAATAATTTTATCAAATAAATAATTTTATGATTTCAAGCCAATAAATATTTGAAACTAGAGAAATATATATATATATTATTATTTATTTATTTATTTTATAATACATCAACATTTAGGAAAATAATGATTTTTATAAAAGATTTTAAATCACCTTCTAAAATCAAACATTGTTCAAAATCAAATACAAGAATTCAAGTAGAAATTATTTTATAAACTTGGTATTTAAAATAAATTAAAAATCTAATTATTTCGGAAATTGAAAATCGGAGGTTACAAGTCTACCCACCTTAGAAAAATTTTGTCCTCGAAATTTAAGGTCCTTAATGATTGCATTTACACATTGTATTATTTCTATCAAAATTTAAATTTCAAACCAAATAATCATGAAGTACTTCCATATTGTTATTTTACAACCTTTCAAAATTCTATAACATCATATTCCTGAAAATCTTCAAGTTTTTTAAAAAAAAAAATCAAATCCCCTTTTTGTCATACTCCTCCAAAAATTTTAAGTTCGTATCTAAATACTCCAGGATTTTAATATCCAATCCTCCAAATTGAAATCCAATCAATGCATATTTATAAAAATCGTATCCTAAAAAAATTAAATTTTAACTACTAATCCATCAATCATCTTACTCTTCTAACTCGAATTCAATTGATGCTTATTCAAATCTAAATCCTCCTTCTGAGAATTGAATTCGACACTATTCCATTAACAATTTTATTTCCCAATTTTCTTTTTCCTCAAATACTCAACGATGCGATACTTTCAGAATCTTCAATGCAATATTCATAATATAAAATATAAAATTTCTATCTTGCAATCAAATAGATAAAATGATAATCTCTCTAATTTTCTCAAATTTTAATAATCAATTTAATCATATCAAGACCTTCCTAAAATTAATAAATCCTCAATTTTGCCCTGTGAATTTCTTAACTCTCTTTTTAAGTTAATGTTTATCCTCGAATTTTAATCATACCTCGATTTTCGTAAAATCAATGATCCATCAACTCTGTTATAACAACCCCTAAATTCTTTATTTAAAATAATGCTCATCCACAAGTTTAATCCTCTTGTCTCTTTTGTCGGTCATAAACTTGTCATAGATCTTTGCTATGGTCAAAACCCTAATGATCATGGGTTAAGAAAACTCTACCTACAGCCATGCAATTTAAGAAAATATATAGGTCATGTATCTTTTGTCATGGTATTTTAGTCTCTGTTAAGGTGTACTACTAGTTTTATTCTAACAAAAAATCATGCATACAACTACAGTACTAGGAAAATCAATCAATCGAAAGGCAGAAAAAGAACATTAGGAGGGAAAGAAAGAACCTGCTAACATATTTCTTGCGGTATCTGCTATCTCTAACAAACACTTAACTCTAGCACATTCACTAGCTAATTCCTATTCCTGTACACTAGTACCCATATCAACTAATCATTAATCCACAAGATCCATGAATATATCTGTATTGCACACACCTGTCTATTACTGCCAAAATCTGATGCCAAGAATCTCTAATATAACCATGATTCAATAATGCATCCAAGTTGATACCTCTATCTCTTTAGTACCATACCCTCTGTCAGTTCCCGTTCCTACTACAATTGTTCATACTAGTCGTTCTTATCACTCAAATATACGTCAAGTGCAACACCATACTAAATACTGCTCTTTCCAATACAACTTTAGATGGACACCCAAGTCAGTCTGCGGTGCCATCTCAATCATGCTCAAATCACCAGATCCTTACACATGTATATCATCTACTCATATATTAATATTCATATCTCTCATCTACCATAAAATTAATCCTCAAAATAATCGTCAAGGTTTAACTTCTCGAACAACTTTAAAATAAAATGCATATACCTCCTCAAAATCAGATACTCCACATCGAAATAAATTTAATCACTTCTAAAATCTTTGTAGCCTTAACCACATTTATTGAATTCATATTTAAAATCCTCAAAATTTAAATGACGTAATCTCAACTCCTCAATTATTCTAAAAATAATTTTTTTTTTCCACTTTTTAATTTATAACTCCACAAATGTACATATCAGTGCTCACGGTCTCTGATACTCAAGGTGCACTCAATGCATCTAGTGTCTATAATTGTGTACTAAAATTGTACTGCCTGAATCACTTGTACTATTACCTCCAATGATCAAAGTTATCATCACCTGTATTTTCTTTCATGATTTCAATTTATGTCAACTGGTATATCATTTAATTATCATCACACAGAGTGCTTACTGTTATTAACGTTATTCTCGACTAATCCTCGATATAGAACCATTAGCACTCTTGGTATTATATCACTAGCTTCATTAATGGATTATCTCATCAAGCTCATTATAACTCATGATTACATGTATCTACTATAACACTCATGTTTCTTTACTCTCATGGGCATGCATATGGTTCCTCATCTCGATGGTTGTATAGGTATTTCCTTTTAACCTTTCATAGCCTGTTACACTAATCTGTGATACGCTTCACCATCTTCATTACCTATTCCGATATTTCTCTACTCATGATACCTCATTATAACTCCTCATGCATATAAATTTCTTTACCTTTAACACGCCCGATATCAATCATCAAATTGAACGTTATGCCCTATTAATCCTTAATACTATTCCTTGATACCTAATTGTTTACATAGATCACTCAAGTGCATAATCATGATTATCCAGGGCGGGTATGTTAGCTCTGATACTAACTCTTGAACTATCACTGATACTCTATTCTCTCCTTCTACTCACAGTCTCTAATGACACTTATCCTAGAACTATTTGTACAAGGTACAATGCTAAGGGCTAACTCTAGTTTAAAGCCTACTGCTCACATGTCCAACTAAGAAACACTTACAACTCATAAGTCACACTCAGTCAACTAATACAAGTCACAACCAAAATTGCAAGTCACTAATTATTACACTAACAAGGATCCTTAAAGAAATAAGGCTCAAAAGAACTGGGTTAAGGACTGAAGGTATCTTTACTGCTAGTAAAGAAAAGAAGCGATGGAACAAAGTCCTGGAATAACATAAATAGATAAGTCTTGAGATGATACTTTAAGAACCAATTTAAGATACAACCTGATAATCATACACGTCTGTCTGAAATTATGACACTCAGAATCCTCGCCACGCCAGTAAGCATAGATACGATAAACGATAGGTTCCGTAACTAAGGTATGCAACTCTATAATCATGTCATCTAGAATCTTCGCCACGCCAACCGGTATGGCTGCGAGAGACTCTAAGTTTCATAACTATAGTATGTACATCCAAGTCAGGTTCCTACGTTCTTGTCACGACAGCTAATATGGCTGCGATAAACTCTAGGGTCCATAATCAAAGTAGACGTTTTACCTTTCTTACTGTCCTCATCAACATATGTCATCAGATGATACCGTAAATTTTAGCCCGTAAAATTCATCTCGATATGAAATCAACTCAACAACGATACCAAAAATTAAATTTAACAGCTGGTCAACAAGAATCAAACTCAACAATGATACCAAGATTTTAATTTAATAACTGATCAATAAGGATCAAGTTCAATAACAACAAGCGAGAGTAGACGGGAATAAGGGGAGGGATTTAAATTGGAATTTATAATAAGATTCTCAAGGGTCATCCCAGGAATCTCTTAAATAATTTATGATTAAGTATCCTCTCTCATCCTAGTATCTTATGTCCTATATTCTATCGCAGGTACGTAATGGTACAACTATGACGTCGCACTACTACGACATCGCACAACTAGCAAAGTCTGACCTGCATGGGCCACCACTAAAAACGTGTCACGACCCGCACCCGGTTTGGGGCACGAGTGCGTGGGTACGTCCAGCCTACGCCACAGCATCGGCGGTAGAACGCTGTCTAGGTCATGTAACTATCTAATCAAACTCACGTGAATACCCAACTCCATAAGGAGACGTGGATATCATAAAATAATGTTAGAAATACTCAATCACCTAAACTAAAGCACGATAAGATATCAAGGCAAACAAGAAATACAAGACAAGTCTAACGACAGAATAATCATACCTGCAATCAGTAACATCCAATCCTCAAGTGTCGGAACCAAGTCTACTAAGGTCACAGTCTGGAAAAATGTTTTCCAGTCAGGAAGGAGCAAAGTACATCTCTAAATAGCAGTTCTATATTAATGATATAAACTATGTAGCAGTTCTAGATGGAAATATACCAGAAGCATGTATAGGTACGAGAAATAAAGAAATACTGGAAATATTGTAAGTAAATGCAGGAGAAGAAACAATATGTCCATGAGCAAGAACCTATGACTAAGTGTATGAGTACTAGCTTTAACATGTGATCGGCTTGGGAACTTGATCAGGCTGGTTACATGTGATTAGCTATGATTCATGTAAGGTCAGGCTAACCGTTGGTTAGCTATGATGCATGTAGAGGTCAAGCTAATCACACGTAACAGCTATGAAGCATGGAGATGGTCAGGCCGCACCCGACGTGAGATGTGGGGTGAGCTATGATGCATGAAAAGTTGGGTATGATCACATATCTATACTAAAATACTCCCCACCCCCGACTGGTATAGTGGATCCAATCATGGTACGCTATGGCACGGGATTCCCTAGGGAGGTAGCAAGTCTCCCCGGAAATCAGTGTCTGTACATGCACAAGATAACAAGGAAACAAGTCTTGTACAAGCTACACCATGAATAAGGAATAACATCTCATGACGAGATCCGTGTATACCAATTCGTGTAACCAACGTGTCAAGAGCATGGATATCTACACTAGATACAGTGAACATAGGAGATATCATAAATTAGAAACTAATCAGAGAATGTACTCGCCTTGGGTCCTTAGCTGTCAATACCAATATCCTGTCCCAGAGTATCGTCTGGAGAATCCGACAGTCCTATAAACATATAATAATATCACTTGTATCAGATGCTACACTAACACACAATAGAAATACACTGGCCTCAGGGCTATGCCAGGCATGGCTCTAGTCAACTAGGGTCATCTAGTAGGGATACGTATATAGTACACATTTACACTCAGGGTATATACCGATAAAAACGTATATAATATATATATATAAGTGTCTATTAGTAATTGTACAAAATACGTATTTGTGTATATACACTAATAAATATATATTTTTATACCAAAATACCTATTTGTATATATATATCAATCAAACATTTTATATATATATAACAAATCAAAGAATGCATATAATGCCACCCTCCTCAAGGTGATCCCAAATGAAATAGCAGTTAGTTCCAATGGGTCCGGAGCAGTCCAAATAGCTAAAAACTATATAAGGAAGTCCAAGATCAGAGTTCGACACGAAAATCGAGATAAGGATACCAGGCTAATAGGGGAAAGGATCGTTTGTTCGTAATTAAGGTAACACCTTAATTTAATAAAAATTATTTCAAATTTATTTTGAACAATAATTACAAATAAAAAGTTTATTTATAAAAATCTAGAATTTATGTAAAAGCCATCATATATTTTTATATCTATAATAAAATTGGTCACCAGCCCAAATAAACAAATTTGGATCTTATTTTTATTATTGAAACTATATTTTTAATTAATAATATAACCCAAAAATTATTATAGTTTTTCACATAATCAAAACCTTTTTAATTATTACATGACTAAATAAACTAATTACATAAAACTAGCTATTTACATATACTAAACTAATTACATTAATCACTAACTAATTACATAAAATTACTAAACTAATTACATATATTACTAAACTAATTATATTAATAATTAACTACTGAATAATAATTTAATTTACTGATTAAGAAATAATTAACTGATTATAAATTAATCAACTGATTAACAATTAATTTACTGATTAATAAATTAATTAGTTGATCTAATAATTAGCTACTAATCTAATATATATAATTAATAAACTAAATATATACTAATCTAATTCATTAACAGAAGAGGGAAAGAGGAAAGGGAAAAAAAGAAGTCGGGCTCACATTGGGGGCGGGTTTCCTCCGGCGTCGGCGCGGGGGTCTCGCCGGGGTCGGTGGTCGACGCTCGAGAGCGGCGGCTGGTATTCGGCTCGAGGAGGCGGCGCTCGGTTCGAGGAGGCGGTCGGCGACTTCGAGGCGGGATCTGGGAGCTCAGGGCGGCGGTCGGCGTTCGTCTCGGGCGGCGGCAGCGGATCTGCTCGACGCGGCGGCTGTCGAACTCGGCGGCGGCGTCGGCTCCGGACCTGAGGCGGCGGCGTGGAACTCCGAGCTTGACGCGGCTGAAGGAGCTCGACGACGATGAGGGGATCCGCGGCGGCCACCGGCGGTCAAGATCTAGGTTAGGTTTAGGGTTTGAATTCTGTATGCGTCGGGGTCGTGTCCGGAGCTGGACACGGCGGTTGATGTACTGCACAGTGGGGGACGTGTCCGGGTCTGTCGGACACAGGGTTGGGTGTACTGTACAGGGATGTGTCCAGATGGTGGACACGAGGATGATGTTTGCTGTGGTGGAGGTGGATGTGTCCGGGTGTGTCGGACACGAAAATCTGGTTGTAATATTGTAAATCTGGACACAGGAAATGAATGGATACGATAGGACACCCGGGGTCGGACCCGAGGCCAACACGGCTGACACGGTGATGCTGGACACACGGACACGAGCACACAAAATGGTGGTGGCTTGATGGCTTGTGGGGATTTGTGAGGGCTAGTTAGGGTTTCTTGGGAATGGTGATGAGGGACTTAAATAGGGAGAGAGGGTGTGGGATGAAGGGTGAGGATTGGCCCAATAATGGATGGCCCAGATCATATATAAAGGAGTTTTTCATGTGGGAAAAATAAGGGTGTAAATGGAAGATGGTAAACTTATAAATTTAATAGAAAAGTATTATAATTTAAGAAAATTTTTAGGAGGCTTCCAAGGCTAACTGATTAATTAGCTACTAATTAAACTCATATTTCAAAATCTTAGAAAGTATGTAATTTATTTATTTACTATCCCAAATGAATTTAAAAATTTATTATGAAGAAAACAACTAGTCCTTTAAATAATTTTATCAAATAAATAATTTTATGATTTCAAGCCAATAAATATTTGAAACTAGAGAAATATATATATATTATTATTTATTTATTTATTTTATAATACATCAACATTTAGGAAAATAATGATTTTTATAAAAGATTTTAAATCACCTTCTAAAATCAAACATTGTTCAAAATCAAATACAAGAATTCAAGGAGAAATTATTTTATAAACTTGGTATTTAAAATAAATTAAAAATCTAATTATTTCGGAAATTGGAAATCGGAGGTTACAGATAGTATGACTAAGGCTAGTTGAATCCAAGTAGAAATAGAACACGATATTTTTATTCCAACATGATATCACTTAGCGCAACTTACCGTGCTTCGATAATTGGAGCACTACACTAGCCATTGCCTTCCTACAAATTTCACAACCTTGTCCTAGACATGACCGCCTACCATTCTGATCTCGGTGTAACTTATAATGATGCTCTCTTGTGCTATATTTTAGTCGCACAATATTTGTCGCGGACGTTATTATTTAATTCTAAATAATACGACCTTGTATCCTTGTGCGTTCTAATTTAAATTGGAGACACAATCTTGACCTGCTTCGTATTAATCCAATTTCCATCTTTGTGCAACTTTCCAATTGTTGGACACTTTTATGCAAAAAAGTGATAAGGGGTCCACACTATTGGACATGACATATGAAGAAACCTAATTCTCTTCCATACGAATCTTCTCCATGAATTTTTGGAATGTGCAGCGCAACATCGCCCCCTCATTTAAGCCTAGCCTTGCATTTTAAACAATGCAAATTATAGCCCCCCAAACATCCCTATGATGTTGGAATTAGTTTTAATTTCGAGGACAAAATTTTTATAAGTTGGGTAGGATGTAAAACCCCAAATCCTAAAACCCATATTTATTATTTTAATTATTAATTTAATTGTAGTATTTATGAGCAAATTAGGAGAAATAAATTTTTATTTAATTTTTATTTTAGGTGTTTGTGAATTTAGGAGATTTATGGAGCCATTATAAATTTTTCCTAATTTATTTTATATAGAAGACCCTTTGGACAGTTGCTAGCTTAATTTTATGCAATAATAAATTTCTTGAATTTTTCTATATATATATATATATATATATATATATATATATATATATATATATATATATATATATATGTGTGTGTGTGTGTGTGTGTATATGTATATAGTTAATGTTTAGCATTTAAAATTGAAATAGAAAAATAAGAAAGAAGAAAGAAGAAGAAAGAAAAACAATAAAAATTCCTTATTGAATCGTAACCCAAAATCCATTCCCTAATCTACCCGAAACCTACTTCAAAGCCCTAACCCGTACCCGCCCTATATGAAGTAGCATAGCAGCAGCAGCCGCATGCTATTTTCCCCTCCCCCGTGACCTAGAGAACCCTCCCTCTCTATCGTAATCTCTTTCTCCCTCTCTCTATATTCTGCCTATCACCCCAAACCCTAACCCTAATCCTCCCCCGCGCCAACCACCGGAGCCGCCGCCGACCTCCCAGACCCGCCGCCATGCGCCAGAGTCGCCGACCGCACACCGTGACGTCATGCGCGCGAGACAGAATTTGATCGAACAGCTTACCTGTGTTCCCGCCTCGATTCCCACGCCCTCGCTGGACCAAACTCGACCCCATCTTTACCGGTATGATCCTCATATATCCCCCTTCCCATCCTATAGATTAGTTTATCTTGAACAGCGTGCAAACCTAGGTAAAAATTGACGCCAAGTCGAAGAAAAATGACCACTTTCCAAATTCCAGAAATTATGTTGCAACCACCCCTGTTCTCGGATTCGTATCTCCCACCATAGAGATCCTAATATGGTTTTTCTTATTGGTATGCGAAGACCACTTGACCTAGTTTATTTTCTGTCATTTACATTATTCTTTTAACTCCTGTATGTGGAATTTAATTACTTGGAAAAACCCGAAAATACACTTTTTTTAGATTTCCAAAAGTTGTAAAATGGAGCGCGCCCTGCCAAACGGGACCGCACCGCTGTGTACCAAGTGTACCAAATGGTGCGCGCTGTGTACCCGGATACGTGAAAGTTCACAAAAACTGATTCGGACGCGTATGCGCGTCAAAATCAGCCCGTATCCGCGGAAAATCCCCGTGTCGCAACTTTTGCGAAAGCCGTGCGCATTTTTTCACGCTCGTCATATTGCGGCGAAACTTATGCCATTTGACTCATGGTATCGCGCTTGTCCTATGACCCAAGTTTCACGCAATTCTGAGATAGTTGACCAAGTCGCCTATTGGCGGGCCCCACGGTTGACTTTTTGGACGAAATTGTGTTCGGTTCACCGGAATCCAAAATTGGAAGTACCGCTGAGTTCGCATTGACATTTAGAATTAGTTTGACCTATAATTTGTCCTATTTAGAGACCGTTACCCCTGGCATATTTTTTGGTATAAAGTGGCCCACTTATGGAGCCCGCTTTGACCCAAAATTACCGTTTTGCCCCTGTGTCCAAATTGGACGAAAGGGGAGTGCTTTCTAGCTATTTTGCTTATTCTGGGAACGTTGGTGATATTTATTTCAGCATCCGAAGATGTTCATTCTGAGGCCGTAGTTTCTGACTCTTGGTGTTTGACATCTGTATATTACTCTCTGCAGCTCTCTTGCCAGGCAAGTATACCTTGCCTTGTTGTACTGTTTAAATTCAGTTATATATTTAGTTGCATATTTATTATTTTAGATGATATAACTATGCATGTCAGAGGGAGACTCGGGTGCAGTCAACGGAGGCGTTGACGTTAGGATTTATGTCTGACCTAGTGTCTAGTAGACCCACCTAAAGTTGTGGAGTTATCGGTATAACTCCCCAGGCCTTGACACCTTTCTTACACGTGTTGTGAGTCTCATGTAGGGCACGGACTTGCGTATATGGTTGGCCACCTGTACGTGTAGGTCGTGCAACAGATAGGGTATAACTGCTAATAGTGATGCATGTTAGAAGATTTAGCAGTTATTAGTAGGCGGAGCATAGACTGTCGTGATACGATGGCCCGATCCTTGTCCTTATTTGGTTGTAAGGTTGGGCTATTGTTCTAGCGATAGAGTATAAGCCAGAGTTACGACGCCCCGGCGTAGTAGCTAAAGCGTGTTATGGATACAACATGCATAGATCATTGGGTGGAGAGGATGACTAGTAGGCGTATGGGACACCCACCTCCTTTATACAGATACCGCAATCGACGGAGTGATACGGACGTTATTATTTATACATATACCATGTTCCCTAGAGTGTTGGACGTTACTTGGTGATTTTACAGATACCTCATTCTTCAGAATGATGGACGTTACAGATACCACACTCTAGAGAACGTTGGACGTTATTATATTTCTGTGCCCGTGTTATAGGGGGCATATGTGGCATATACTAGCCGGTTGTCACGATTGGTGAATTACGTCAGCATATGTCTAGCCTACACATTCCCATACACTCAAGTTGTCCTCAAGTTGCATTTCACTTAGATGGTTAGGTCACCGGAGTTATTTATTCAGTATTTACTTAATGGCATGCTTTTATGTATCTTGTTATGTCCCTCTGAGGACCTGGTCCCTTTCCAGGTGTTGTTCATGAGTATTGCAGGAGCGCAGATCCTGACTGGCTACTTATATTGTGAGAGGTCTACTCTTCGAGCCTCATGATTGTTAGAGGATGTATTTATATTATTTGTCTTGTTTATTCTTCATTCTAGTTCGGTAGTGGATTTTTTTCATCCGACTATCATCTTTAGATACTTTATTTTGGGATCTCGTTACAGATATTGGTTATTCATTATATTTGATTTTCTGTGGATGAGATTAGATTATACTCTGCGATTTATGATGGTTTATACCACTGGTGAATTGTTATTCATATTACAGCGTACGTGTGATATAGTTTATATATATTGGAGTGCCATATTCATACGGATGACATGCTTACATGTCCTAGTCCTACGTATTTTGGGACTGGGGCGTGACATATATCGTAGCTCAGAAGTGGCATTACGAGTAGTCACATGCTCAACTCTTGGCCTCCCAAAGAAACTCTTAGATCCTTGCAAACATCACTGACCCGAATAATGTCACCCTCGGTCGTTATCTTGCAAGTCCTCACCAACGGTTCAGTCTCACAGTGATATTTCATTGCAAAAGATACAGATATAAAACTATGTGAAGCACCAGAATCAAGTAAAATATGAGCTGGAAAAGAATCAAAATAGACTGAGCCTGAAATAATATCACCGATTGGCTCCTCCTCCTCGATGGTTAAGGTGGATACCTCTCTGCTGCTGCTGGTGCTAAGCGAACTGCTGCTGTTGTGGTGGTAGGAGAGGTCCTCTCTGCTGTCCTGCTGGTGGTCTCACGGGTGCTCTCTGTGCCTGAGCTCCTCCCTGAGCTGGACGAGTTGGAGCTCTAGGATAAGCCGTCAATTGATGGTCTCCTGATCCACAAAATAAGTACTGGCCCAATCTTATCCTACATGCATCCCATCCGTGTCCCTGCTTCTTACAGAACGGTCAAGGAATAGTTAGCCTCTGGATTTGGTTTGTCTGCTGTATCGTCGCTCTAGCTGGTCCATGATACTGCTACCTCGGCTATTGGAAGTGCCTCTGATGTTGCTACTGAAAGTGAGGCCGCTTTATTGGACCTGTGTTAGTACTGGATCCTCCTATGTCCCTCGGCCTCTTGGACCAAACTCTAGATCATCCTCTGCCCACTGTGCTTGTCTCAGAATCTTCTCAAAATTAGCGGTGGGATCTCCATTCGTATGTGATTTGATCTCCCTGTTCAGGCCCTTCCTGAACTTCCTAGCCCTTCCTCTGGGGTTATGCCCCTCTACAAAGTGGCTTAATCTGTAATACTCTGCCGTATACTCATCCAACGTTATACCTCCCTGAACGAGGTACTGAAATTGGATCTCTAGAGATGTCAGAGCCATATCTGGAAATAACTTTTTCTTGAAGAGCTCCTTAAAAGCTTCCCAAGTAAGTCCTGGTGCTGAGATCCTGGGATCCGTCCTGAACCATGTCAATGCGATGACAAATATCATGCTTCCTGCGGCCTCTACTTGCAATCTCTTTGGAATCTGTGCCAGCCGCAGGTTCCGCTCAATGTCTTCTATCCAATCATCAGCATAAATTATCCCTTCAGTGCCTTTAAAGTCTTTCGGCCCCATCCCCTTGAAATCTATGATAGTCCCGGCCTTGGCTGCTGCGGGGTAAACAGAGGTGGTACCGTCTGTGGCTTGACTAAGGTGACTCTTTCGACTGTTGCGAACGCAATCTGATGAGCATTCTTAATGTGCTACCTCATAACCTCTGATTGACGCTGCTGTGCCTTTGTCATCTGGTGAAAGAGCGCAAACATATGTGTCTAATCGACTATGGATGGTGGGGGTGGAAGATCCCATGAAACTGTCGATGCTGCCCTCTGTACCGGAGGTGGAGCACCCCTGAAAGTTGCTGGGAAAATGCCCACCTGGACCGGTAAAGCGGACCTCTGGAATGTAGCTGCCGGAACATCTTTTGTTGGTGTTGCCCTTAAAGGCGACGAAGTAACCGACCTCGCTGACATTGCGCCTGAGAGTTGGGAACGCATCTTCGGCGGCATCCTGAAGATAGATTGAACAAGGAATCAATATTGAGTAAGATACGATATCATCAAAGAAGGACAAAATTATTCAAAGTAAAGCAAACATTCAATAGGTAAGGATAGCAAAACAGATATTTGGAATTATTTTCTAGTTGTAATTGAGTATACTCTCAGCGTAAATTCTATATCCTAAAGCAGGCTCATAGTACTACTCTAGGTGAGCACTACTACGATATCACTCTAATTGTGACTCTAGACCTTCATGGGCCACCACTAAAAATGTGTCACGACCCGCACCCAGAATAAGGGCATGAGTAGTGAGAAACTCTCAGCCTACGCCGCAGCATCGGCGGTAGAATACTGTCTAGGTAAACTCTACTATCTAAACATCTCATACAATATATACATGGTACCTGCCACTCATCTCAGCTCCAATCGGAGGAACAATATGGTAACTGATAAATGTAAACTATACTCAATCACATAGCAAACTAAGAAAGATAAAGCACGAGATGGATTGACGAAGGAAAAGAGTTATAATACATCCACAAGTCCGAAATAGTATATATACATGCCAATAACCTCAATAAAGTCTAATACAAGTCTAAACAAATAATCTAAGCCTCCTCAGCCTCTGGTACCAGGTCCTCCTACTCTAAAGGAGTATCCTCTAAAGGTATGTCGACCTGCGGTCCATAATAGGTGGGATACTGGTCCACAAGCCAATCATCTAAAAAATATATCCAGTTAGGATTGGAGCAAAGTACATACCTCTAAAAGCAGTTTCAAATACACAATCGAGCATATATAATAGATAATTAAAAAGAACACAAGATAACTAACCATCAGAAATAGAGTGAACTATAATAAACAGGTAATGTACTAGAATGAAGAACATGCAATATGAATAACTACAAGCAAAGGAAATAACTGAAACTAGCTAATGTGCCATAGAGTACAAGTTTATTATGTGATCGGTTTGGATTGAACATGAATACAATATGGTAACTCGATCACACGTGTGATATGTAATCGACATGTACACAAATATACTTGGGCTTGATCACATAACCAACTCCTACTCCCCCATCCCCAACCAATACTTATGGATCCAATCACAACACGTTACGAATATGAATATGGGCACACTAAACTCGAGCAGTGTGCAAACACGTAGTGCACTAATTCAATACTCGATACACATAATAAAATACATGTGAAGGAGTACCCGCTGAACACGGTAAGGGATAACATCTCATGACAGGATCTATATAGTACCAGTCCGTGTAACCACTGTGTTAGAATTAAGTATATAGTTCTAGAACATATGAAATATACACTATCATGAAATGAAAACACACAGAGAAATGTACTCGCCTCTGGTCCTGAACAAAAGAGATAACTCGGTGTCCGAGCTGGTGCCACACAGACCTACATATACGAGATATCAAGATATTGGTGTGCTGAAGGGAAAATAAGTTAAAGAATGCACTAGCATGCACTTCTAGGCTATTTCTAGCTAACTAGGTCCCTACTAAGGTTTTAGGCTCAAATGAACTATTAGCTAGCTACTTTAAGTCAATACTAGCTATGCTAGTAAATACTACTAATAACTCTATCGTAAGATATCCTATGTATCTATATACTAACTAGTATCAAATAGCTAACTCATACTAATTAAGATATATCTTAATTAATATACTGGTACAAAATATAACCTGGGCATCTACTTAACCTTCAAATATCAGCTATGTAAACTAACTAACTAAACTAACTGGGAGTGACACTAACAGATCACAAATCATAATACACTAACTGATCTGAGTAACTGATACTGCCCTATCTAATTAATTATCTACTAACAATTACTAACTGACACATCTCAACAACTGCTACATCTTCCTAGCTTAATATCTGACTTGGTCTCACCTCTGTATGGATTGCAGATAACTTAATCATCCCCAACATAATATCATGCATCCTGCTCACTGAGTTACTGCTGCTTCTGGTCTTAGGTACCAACATCCAGTGCTCGAGTCCTTTATTCTCACATACCTTCATGTATCAGTAAACTGGTGTACTCATCAGTGAACTGATATACACATTAATACCCTCACACAACTATATTACTAGTATAGCCTTGTATTAGTCCACAATACTATAGAGGAACACTGCACTATACACGATCACTTGATCACTGCTACTGCAGTGAACTGTACTGCGAAGCCAACCTCTGATACACTGATACATTTTGTATCAGTGTTACCAAGCCCCTGTTTACTTCCTCACACACATTACCTTACATATACAACTTGGTAGCAGTCATCCTTACACTGCACAGACCTAAATGACACTTCCTCATCTCCGGTACACCACTGCTTCACACCTTGCTATAACCAGAATCCTCCCAACTAAAACTTCCAATGCTACTGTTGGGTCTGTTGGGACAAGACTGCTCCCAGGTTTACTTGGCAACTGCCCCTCAAACACAAATACACTGATATACCTTAACCCCCATCTACTCTCACTGGTCTGTGTCTACACACTGGTGCCAATCCAATAGTGCTTGAGCCCTAACTCTAGTTCACTACTAACTAATCCTCCAGCTCTTTCCCCCATAATACTGATACACATGTCAGTGCCCCCCACTGATACTGCTGCTGTGTGTAACCCGACACCTCTCCCTACACACACAGTCACCTGTGTGTGTCACAAGCACACACACTACACTATCACTTATACACATATAAACACATTAAAAATATGGATAAAAAAAGGACCTTAGATCTATTTACTTCGGCAAAAGGGGGACATAATTGTCTGAACTTTTTTTTGTTATTTTCGTTTCAAGTCTGACGGGAATAATATTCTACGACTAACAATTCACATATATAACCATAGATACCTATATGTATATCTATATATAACACTACAGTTCAATATATACTAATCTATAATGAGTATACAATCTATAACAAGTGCAAAATCTGGAATTAGAATAAGGAATGGCCATAAAGTCAATTTATCAAATACTTGGCGTGCGTATCACGATACGCATCCCAAACAACGAGCCAATGACTCCAATCCCCCATATTAAATCTTTCCACATACCAATTGCATAATAATACATCTATATAACTAATTATATTAGGTGTTTGAAGGGTATGCACACAAAACACCCAATATTGGGCCCCGTATCGCAATGTATCACAAAATACCATAATACGGCTTACATGTATCCATTTGTGGACATGTACCAAGTCCCATAACCCCGATCTAAGTCTAATTAGATCTAATTTGTCTCATGATATATAATTTATGTGTCAATCTCATAATTTCCCCAACATACCCATAAATTACCACATAAAACTCACTAAACATAACCAATTAGCCACATAACCAATTAGCCTAGAAATTGCTCCTATAGGTAGTCCTATGCCATGAGGTCATTTTTAATGGTCAAATGCATGATTAAGAAGCTATAATGAGAGAGAAATTCAGAAATTACTAATTGGGAGATAGATTTTCAATAAAAATATAATTATACACGATCCGAACACGATCTCTAGCTCCAAGTTCCTCCTCCTTGTGCTCCTTGCTTCTCCAAGCTCTAAAGCTCCAAGAGTGATGAATTTGAGAAGAAAATAGTGTTGAATTGAGTAGAAAATTAATGGAGGGAAAATAGAAAATTGGGGATCTAGAATTTGGGAGCAAAATATAATACAAATGAGGATAAAGAGAGAGAGAGAGAGAGAGAGAGAGAGAGAGAGAGAGAGAGGAGAACCCCACTCTAATAGTGGCCGGCCTATTCTCCTCTTCCCCAAGCAAAAATAAATATCCAAGTTACCCCTACATGGTGAAATATGAGAAATAAGTAAGGGTGGATATTTTTGGAAGTCTCTAACTAATTGTAATTAACTAAATCTCCTTAATTAATTAGTAAAAATAACTAATTGGCTTGGGTCCAAGTTGGGCTCATGTTGTCATGACAAGTCTAAATAGGTCCATATGTGTCAAGTCTAAATATTGGGCTAGTCTTTCTAACTAAACTAAATAACATAAGTCTCTAATTAAATAACTAATACTAGCCACAAATAATTATAGCTCAATATAAATAAATAATTAATGCAATCATCACATTTATATTCAATGTTATATTCCTAAAATTAAATACCCATGCCAAATTACCAAACTATCCCTAGCTGAAAAAGTGACCTGAAAGAAATGCTATCAGGGAATAGCTCCAGTCCTCACCACGGACCGCGAAGCCAAAGAAGTCCCACTTGACTTGGCTTTCCATGGCCCGTGTGTCACGTCCCGATCCGAGGGACTGAAAGTCACCATTGGGCGTGATGCCGTGCAAGCCTAAGTTATGCTTGCACAAGGCATAGTACCTGCACAAAACATAAAGTAGATAATGGATATAGAAACACAAAACTTTATTTGCAGAAAATTAAATATTGAATACATTTAATAGGAACACAAAATACTTTCTTTATTGAATACTTGAAATTGACTACAATGTACTTGCTTGGCTGATTACGAAATATTCTATAGTTGACTTACATCTCCTTGAAACCCAAAACTAGCCACAATGCCCATACATCATATCCTTGTTCTAGGACAATAATAAGAGACCTTGAAAGGAAAGCTTGCAATCTGGAAAGAAAACTGGAAAGCAATGAGCACGATTCTACTGGATTGGATGCCCTCCTACAGGTTCAAGATACTTGCCAAACTCTCGCTGCCAGAACCTGGAGATGCCCACAAAAATGGGTAAGTACTCAGCATGTACTGGTGAGCGACCGCAACCAAACTCACATAATAATCCATACTAAGTAAATATGTAAAGCTAGCATTATTATTATGTGATCTTTCTAGTTGTCTAGGTTCTTTTTAGCAATGCATGAAAAAAAACATAAACAATAGAGTAAACCACATTCACATATATAGTAAATCTTACCCATGGCCGAACAGTTATCCCTGCAGCAAATACATAAGTTAGCAGCAATTTGCATACATGTATAAACTCATGAATCTGTCTTTACACCAAACAATTAGGCTTGCAAGAAAAAAAATCCTAACATGGACCTAACTAAATGATGGTCCCTGAGTATTGTTTTCTCGAATTAGCAACTAGAACTGTATGTCCAGTTCACTAATAGACATATACCCTCCCATACATAAGGACTTTTAGCCTCAGAGTATCTAGTTCTCTCCCAGTGCCCCAGGAACCGTTCGAGAGATTATCCTTGTGCATAAGTTGTCCAGACCAAATGCATGAATACAAGTTTCTATCCGACAAAGTTCTATCATGCAGTAGTTGAACAATGAGCAAGCATTTCTATCTTTTCATCTCAAGTCAGGAGCAAACCAAAAGGTTTTCAGTAGTGTTTCTCAGTGCACAATATACAATCAGGGGCATGTAAACATTCATGATGAAACTACTAAAACAACAGTTCTATATTCCAAGCATGCAATATATTTCTTTTGGCTTATCTTGTTAATGAGTTAACATTGAGCATACAAGGTCTTCCTCTAGAGAGACTGACATACAGCCAATAGTACAAGCCGGGGATAGCAACCTACCGGTGCTCCATAACAATATATTATTCTGTGAAGACAATGATTCTTAGGGAATCGACAATGACATGCCTGGGGGTACTCACCCTTAATGAGTCGATCGCACAACCGGTGGTAAAACTCTGCATGGCCACTGCATAACAAGCGGACTGAACGACGTTCATTACAAGTTTAGACATAACGGAGAAGAAAGCCAAAGGCGTTCGCTTGCTTGGAATCCAACTTCCTGGCCCCGACGACCAAGGGAAGCGCCCTCAGAATCACAGTGGCGGTCATGATGACAAATGGAAGCAGGCCCTTACCGTCAATATATCCAAGGGCTCATCTTCATCCAAGCAGAAGCCAGTGGAGGAACAAAAGCCAAACAAGAAAGGCTTTCTCCTTCGATGACAGCGATGTCCTCGAGATTTTTAACATCCTGATGAAAGGCAACAAACTCTGACTTCCTGACGTCAGACGTCCTAAGGAGACAGACAAGGTCGAAAACCCAAAGTACTGTATTTTCCATCGGTACCTCCATTATTCCACCAATGACTGCTACGTGTTAAAGAGACGTGTCCAATAATTGATCGATGCCAATGCCATCACCATTGATATCGAGGATAAGACGGTCGCTGCCAAAATGGTGTCACTCTAATTTGGCAATCTTCTCGGCGTCGAGGTTCAAGACGACGTCGTCCCTATTCCTAAGGCGACATTGGAGGTCGTTATCCTCCCGCCAGCCCGCAACCAGGTAGTAGGACTAGTGCCACTCATGACGTCATCCATCCTAATATTGTTCAAGATCTGATACAACAAGCAGCACCTTTAACTACCAGGTTAAAAGGAAGAAAGCCGAAACTATGTCACATGGTCTCTCCTGTGACTGATGAAGCCTTATTAGAAGGAATTAGGTCTGGCAAGACCTATCTAGGCAACAATGAGCTAGTATTGGAGGATGTTATACCTCCAACCGTCCCTGCTGCTCTAGTGGTATCTGAAGCAGGTCTGTCCCATCCTTCCACGATGGATAAGCAAAAGCATAAAGAGACTCGCTTTGACAAGTCTCTAAAGAAAGATTTTGTGCTAGGGTTGGTTAAACCCTACAACTTTGACATATTGGCATAACTTGCTAAACACTAGTAATATTTTCACTTTTTGAGCTCATCCGTCTCTCTAAAGAGACTCAGGATGCCCTGTGCGAGGTACTCCAACATGCTGACACTTATTTGGACCAAGTCAAGGAGCCAGCTAAAGACCCTGCGGTATGTCCCCATTACCACAACGTGATGGAGAGGATCCTAAATATAACATTCTCTCAGCAGGACATGTTATTGAAGAATAACAGGCACGATACACCTCTGTACTATACATGGTATATTGGTGCTATCAAAGTGGACCAAATATATATTGATCTTGGCTCGTCCCTCAGCATCATCCCACGAAGCCTGCTTCAAAATTTGGGAATTCTAATGCACCAATTGTCTGCTACCAACACAACCATCAGCGGCTTTAATGCAGGAAGAAGCTACACCCTGGGCAAGATCCGTCTAAAGTGTCAGATAGGCTATTTGCGGACTGAGGTCACTTGCTATATTATTGATGCAGACGTATCCTATAATGTCTTGCTGGAGCATCTTTGGATATACGAGCATATGATTGTACTATCGACTCTTCATCAGTTCCTGAAGTACGTCGATAGCGAAGGAGTCGTCAGAACTGAGTTCGCTGATGTCGACCCTTTCAAAGGTGTGCAAGCTTACTACTCTGACTCTGTCCTATACAAGAAAATGCACTAGGAAGAAGAAGACATGGATGCTGATGACGAAGTCGAGGCAGACTCTGCTTCTGAGGGACCATTGAGGATCTACTTGAAAGGACGGGTTATCAATACCCCAACCCCTTGGTTGTCAAGATTCACAAGAAAGCCGTAGGGCATCCTATAAAAAATACTCATAAGACATCCCGCGAGGGAAAGTCTGAGCTTCCACCGGAAATGAGACTACAACCTCTGGTTATAACCCTCCATCGTCCCAATAAGAAGGCTCAAGATCCGCCTCTTATATTGACGCCAGACACCGAAAGTAACGAACTAGAGGAATATGTCAGCCCCCTAGCCAATGTGCCCTCTTTTGTTGATATAATCCCCAATGAGGAGATAATTTATTTTCTGAATAAAGGTCTATCTTTAAACTACTCAGATGTCGAATATATGAAGACTATGTACTATTTAGAATATAATCTAGGTCTACAACTACACATGCCAGTAACAAAAAATTATGTGGTAAACAAGATATTCCCATATGGGGGTATTTGTTTCATAATTCTGACAAGAAAGAGGGAAAAAAACCTATCATCTTCGGTAATGTAGAAGGCTGTCGAGACTACCTCTTAGATGAACCGGAGCCCGACGGTAGTAAAATACAGCTTTAACGTTATAGCTCGTAGGCCAAGTACCTCATCCAGGCAATAGGCTACGACTTGAAGAGCGACAAAGGTCTAAATTATGGCAAAGTGCGACATCTACCATTGCGTTATTTCGCTCCTAAAGGCAAGACTGTAGAAGCATGAAAATTTGCATCCATGCGATCGATGTCCATGCACCCCCAAATAAAACTCAATAGATGTTAGACCGCATGGACACAATTCGGCCCAGAAAAGGGGACACCCAGGCAGTCCAAACGTGTAAACCCACTCGATTAATTCTATAGATAGTCAGGTTTGGATCTGGAAAATTTTGGATTCGCAGCAGATATTGAGGTTTAGAGTAGTGTTGTCAGTTATTTTATTTAATTAAACCCTTTGTGCGCCCTAGCATTGTTTAATTATTCGGAGCCCAATATCAGCCCATAAATTCCATCAGACTATTGTACTTCTGACTTGACTCGTCAATTTAGGTACTGAACTTTTTTGTCACTCAAAATCAAATCCGTCGTGCTCTAAATTAATTGCACAACTTCCAGTATCCTAAAATCTATATTTAATTCTGTGTCGGACACCTGTGTCGTTACCCTCAATTTTGAGATACCAACTTAACCCATTGAGCCGGACCAACTAAAGGGTCCAAGACTGACTCCAAGCCCCCACCATTTTTGACCTTTGTGTCATTTTTGAATTTTGACCCCAAGTGCCCCCATTTAATTTAAAAGCGCGGGACACTTAAAATTCTATTTAAATTGAGTATACCAATTTTGTCTAATCCTATTTTTAATCCCCAATTAATCCCGATGGTCATTAAATTAAATCCGTGCCAAACACCCAACACCCCCTCACCATACAAATCACCAAACACAATTTTCTCCATAATTTTTGTATTATTTTATGTGTTCGTGCAATTTCTTGAATTTAAGGGGCTTAGTTACAATTTATTGATTTTAGGTGTCCTCACCCCATTGGCCAAGACCAAATGGAGAGGTAGTACCAATTATTGACCGTAGTCAACATTTCCCTCCTCCTTCCCTTGCATGAAGAAACCAAGTCTTCATATGAAATTATAGCTATACAATTTAGATGGGAACATCCCCACCATCCAATCTACCCACACTCCCGTATAAAACATCAATATCACCCTCACCCTCACAACAAACCAAGCAGGCCCTAATCCCTAGGTGTGGAAAACCCCCCCTCTCTCTCCTCCCTCCTCCATATTTCTCCATACAAAAATTTCTTCTTCTTCTTCTTCCTTTTGAGGAAAGAAAGAGAGAAATGAAACCATCTCCCCGGCCACCACTGTGACCTTCAGCCCGGTCACCGACGTGCGCCGTCCACCCTGCCGGCTTCGGGCTGCCACTCCACTGTACTGCACTGACCTCCGCTGTTCTTCTCCGACGACGGTTTACTGCTGACCTGCACATCTAATCTGGACTGTGCAGTGCTCCGGCCGGCTGACTTCACCGACCCCGCGGCAGCTCCGACTATAGCCCCGCCGCTCTACTGTGCAGCGCTTCCCCGCCGACCGCTCCGACAGTGCACCTCGTACCGTGCAGCTCCGGCTGTGCAGCCCCCCTCGACTCTTCTTCTCCCATTGCTCCGACGGTGCAGCCATTCCCCCCCCCGCTCCGGCCAGTGCTACCTCAACTCCACTGTGCACTAACCGCTCCGTCCAGTGCTACCTCGACGACCCTGTGCACTGACTGCTCCGGCCAGTGCACCGCTTTGCCTCCACAACAGCTCTCATCCGGCCGACTCCCCCTCTCGACTCCCTGTCAACTCTCATCACCACCACCATTACACCTTCACCATCACCACCACTTGGCACCACCCCACGGCCACCCTTCGTCGGCCATACTCCGTCATCCAGCCCGCAACCTCGCCGCGTAGAGGTCGACTTTCTCCCCCTCTCTTTGTGTATTCCATATTTCGATATTGTTTTAATAGGATTTTATTTATATATATTCATGTGTTAATGTTAGCTAGGGTTTCACCTATGTATATTCATGTGAGCATAGTATTAAGGTTTTATTTATAGAGCATGTTAATGATGGATTAAGGTTGATAAAGGACATGGGAATATGACTTGCGATATGTTGTAGAGGTATAATATGATAGGATGAATGTAGGTTAGGGTTTGGCTTCGACATGAATTATAACAATTTAATTAAGATACGTATTCGTGGAGAAATGGGTTTTGATCTTTAAATAAATAATCGGGATATATATTACATGGTGGTAAAATGCTAATTTATTTACGGAGAATTAAATTGAGGAGAAACAAGGCTCTGAATTGATTGAACATTGATGAACACCGAGGAGCACAAGATTGATGAAGGATTTATGTGTAGTATAAAATGCTCAATTTAAATATATGATTAGTAAGGATAGTAGGTGAATGACTGATTGAGGACTAGTGTGATCGGTAATTTAAAAACTGGAAATTTAAGGTGATTAACTTAGGGAGGCACCTGGTGATTGGTAACAACGATATTAAACGAAGAAATTAAAATCATAAACTGTGTTTTGAGGATGGCTTGATGATGTGGTACTGATGACTAGATGTTTTGACTATCGTACCGATAGTCAACTATGGTCAACCCCCTAGTGTCTTGTCCCTGTGAGTCGTAGCTGAGACTGAGTTTAGGTGTAGATGTGTGTAGCATCCCTGTCTGTCATAGAATAGATTATTGATTATTGGTTTGTATCTCATCTCTAGGTACTACGGGACCTGAGGACTTGGACGTGGTACCGGATCCCCGTCATCAGCAGCCGCACGCAGGCAAGTGTACCTTACCACCCTGTATTTTGGATTATCGATACTTGTTGTTCTTTATGTACATTGTGCACGTATTTATGTTGACGTTCGATACTTCGTGTCCGGATCACAACCGGGTGCTGACATTCATCGTAACGTCTTAGAATAATTTATAGATGCTTCGTAGCACCTTGATATACGTACTTGAGTATATCGACACCCCAGGATACCCTCATACACTGTGATCATGCCAGATTCTTGCATCCTGATACTGACATCATGACCAGAGACTGGGATGACCTTAGGGTCACGTCTGTTGAGTTAATTCTGTGTGTCGAGACTGTTGATAGAGGTTCAGGTTCAGCGCACAATCGTTGACCGCTTGGAAAGGGAAAGACAATTACTAGATGTTTGGACTCCTCTGCACGCGCTTATATATGTATGTAGTATCTATGTAGTGATCCTGTATCTAGTGTAGTGGTATCACCCGTGTGACTCTTTGCCCGGAGCTGCGGTACATCCCGTGTGTTTTCGTGTCCGGAGCTACGGTTTTATTTTAGATAGCCCACGCGTCGAACATTGTCTTCAAACTGTGTCACACTTGTTTGGTTATGATAGAGTATCCTGTTGTTGCACTTGTACTTTCTGTTTACTTGGCATACTATATTTTTATATCTTGTTACGTCCCTCTGAGGACCTGGTTCCCTTTCAGGTGTAGGCGACGAGGATTACCCGGAGGAGTACGGACCGGGCATCTATCCAGCAGTTGTACTCACTGCCGAGGACGAGGTCACCCCTGAGGACTTTGCCTGATCGTGGGTAGTGACTCTCTCCTTGGGATGGTTGTTTGTGGTATTAAACGAAAGAATGAGAGTGTATTTCAATGACAGGGTTTATGCGAAACCTGCGCCCTTTGGTTTACAAACAAACTTGTACAATGTAATCCTATACGAGGATATGGGAGTATAATTTATTTAATCTGGGTATAAATTGCTATAGGTGTCTGATCTACAGTCGATCACTTTAGCCCTTGGACCACACGATGTTGAAGAAGTGCCATGGAAGACAGGTAGCAGCTTCGAAGGTTGTAGGAGAGGGTGGATGCACGATGCCAAAGTCGTCGATCCCTGCTCTTTGCCTGAGCTCCGGTCTCTCTCTCTCTCTCTCTCTCTCTTGACCTTTTGATCTGGTATTGGTTTTCTTGACCAAGTTTCTGACCCTCCAATTTGTCGACCTTGTTCCCCATTGATAGGGGTATCTGTTTATAGAGTTTTGATGACAGTGACCACTCCGTCGGTATGAAAACCGAGGAGTGGAAAGTACAACACCCTTTTACACAATGGTTAAAATAACCAATGCCTGCGTATAGATGACCTTTTGAGTGAGCATGTGACGCGTGTCCAACTAAGGGGACAAAACGCGTATATCTGCTGCAAAGATCACGGCGTAGAAGCCACGTAGGTAGTTATCACTTGTGTAGAAGAGGTTGGCATAGAAGCCAAATGACTGTCACCCTGGCGTAGAAGCCGAATAGGCATAGAAGCCGAACAGGCATAGAAGCCGAACAGGCGTAGAAGCCGAATAGGCATAGAAGCCGAATAGGCATAGAAGCCGAATGGTCGTAGAGACTGAGTGGTCGTAGAAGCCGCGTGAGCACAGATCCTGAATGGGCGTAGAAGCCGCGTGAGCACAGATCCTGAATGGGCGAAGAAGCCGCTGCGTACCGTGCCAGAGTGCTGATGTGGATGTCTTAGCCGGAATTACGGCTTTTGAAGATATAATCAAATTTCTTGCAGAGATTTGCCACCATCTTATGCATTAAATGCGGAGGCATGTTTTAAAGGTCTGCATCCCTTCTGTGCATCCGTCACAGAGACGTGCCTTGAGAGAAACTGTCACCGCTCTGTGCAATTAGACGTGGAGACGTGCCTCGAGTCCCGTACGAAGTGCAGCTTTTGACGTGGCAGAAGGTTTGTCTACTGCGGAGCGTAAAACAGCTCATGTTTGCCTGTGTAAAATAAGGCAGCGTATTCCCTTGTACGCGAAAGAGCGGTTTACGCTGAGGGGACTTTAGTAAACGACGGTTCGGTGATGTTTTAACCAAATCCTCTGCATTAAATGCAAAGATCCGCCATCATACTGTGGGGCGCGTCCCGAGGGGTCTGCCATCGTTTCCAGCCGTCGTTTGGGTAGCCGTGCAGCACTTTTTGTCAGGAGTCAGAGGTCAGATTTACTGCGTGACTTGATAGGTTCATTTCAGGGAAGACGAAGCATTCCTCATACGCTTTAACGCTGCTTTGAGAGCGGATGAGTTTTACGCCATGGGGGCGATGAAGAACCCTGTTTACGCTGGAGCGGCCTAGACGTACTGCACTTACGCGGATGGTCCTTTGAGCTTATTCTTCACGTTGTGTTTTAGCAAAAAAAAGCTCTGTTGTACGCTTGATGGCTCTGAAGGCCTCTGTTTACGCTGCTCTGCATCAAGAGGCTGCGTAGATCCTCCCAGCGTAGAAGCCGAATAGGCATAAAATCCGAACATGCATAGAAGCCGAACAGGCATAGAAGCCAAACAGGCATAGAAGCCGAACAGGCGTAGAAGCCGAATAGGCATAGAAGTCGAATGGTCGTAGAGACTGAGTGGTCGTAGAAGCCGCGTGAGCACAGATCCTGAATGGGCGTAGAAGCCGCGTGAGCACAGATCCTGAATGGGCGTAGAAGCCGCTGCGTACCGTGCCAGAGTGCTGATGTGGATGTCTTAGCCGGAATTACGGCTTTTGAAGATATAATCAAATCTCTTGCAGAGATTTGCCACCATCTTATGCATTAAATGCGGAGGTGTGTTTTGAAGGTCTGCAGCCCTTCTGTGCATCCGTCGCAGAGACGTGCCTTGAGAGAAACTGTCACCGCTCTGTGCAATTAGACGTGGAGACGTGCCTCGAGTCCCGTACGAAGTGCAGCTTTTGACATGGTAGGCGGTTTGTCTACTGCGGAGCGTAAAATAGCTCATGTTTGCCTGTGTAAAACAAGACAACGTATTCCCTTGTATGCGAAAGAGCAGTTTACGCTGAGGGGACTTTAGTAAACGACGGTTCGGTGATGTTTTAACCAAATCCTCTGCATTAAATACAAAGATCCGCCATCAAACTGTAGGGCGCATCCCGAGGGGTCTGCCATCGTTCCAGCCATCGTCTGGGTAGCCGTGCAGCATTTTTTGTTAGGAGTCAGAGGTCAGATTCACTGCGTGACTTGACAGGTTCATTTTGGGGAAGATGAAGCGTCCCTCGTACGCTTTAACGCTGCTTTGAGAGCGGATGAGTTTTACGCCATGGGGGCGATGAAGAACCCTGTTTACGCTGGAGCGGCCTGGACGTACTGTACTTACGCAGATGGTCCTTTGAGCTTATTCTTCATGCTGTGTTTTAGCGGAAAAAGCTCTGTTGTACGCTTGATGGCTCTGAAGGCCTCTGTTTATGCTGCTCTGTATCAAGAGGCTGCGTAGATCCTCCCAGCGTATTTTTCATGCTTCTACAACGGTATCATTACCTAGTTACCTGATGCCGTTCCAAGTTATCTTATTGCTTACTTTTATTCCAGTATTTGTGCTAGCGGATTTGTTCCCATGTGACTAATCTAGTATTTGTACTTGATACTTATCTTGGACTTTTCCTTTATGCACATTAGTTGTTATATTTACCTCTATTGTGCTCTTATATTGCTGCCTATGGATAAGATTTAGACTGACTATTTATGTGTTATGTGATGGGTTATTTATTATACTTTACAGCTTAAGTGCACTCCGACGAGCCCATTAGATTGGGATGCCCGCCGAAGTGTGCTGCTGGCTATTGCCACATGACTCGGTTCCTTACCTATAGAACCGGGGCGTGACAAAATGAGCATCCTGACAACTGGCCGCAGGTCGACTTGACATGATGTCCTGACAATAAAGATAGCGCTTGACACAGAATTCTGATAAAAATAATTTTCCTGATCGCCTCGAAGGACGAGACACACTAAGAGGCAGAAGTCCCAAGGATATTGCAGAGCCACGTGGACAACACAACAAAAAGATTCCATGTGGCTCTGGCCCATACTTCCCAGACTTCATGCGGTCCATGCGTCTATGGTCCATGAGTCCTATGAGACTCTAGCCCATGAGTTCCAGACTCCATGCGGTCTATTCGTCTCTGGCCCCGTGCATCTTTGGCCACATGTGTCCTAAATTCTGCATCGATCAAGTCTTGCTGTTACAACTGAGTGGTCCTCTCCAACCAAATAGTGGCCACATGTTCATTTGACCAAGTCGCGCCTACAACAGTTGAGAATTGCCCAAATACTCAGTAAACAAAAAAATCCCAATAAATGTTCCCATGGCAGCGATGCCCGAATTCATGTGCATAGCTTTAGCACCCTTCCGTTGAGAAGGGACACGTGGAAAATCCTACCATCCATGCGGCCCAAAATCCATGCGGCCACAAATATGACTATAAATAGTAGGACACCAGACTCGGACAAGAGGCTGGCTGGCTATCTACGAATTTACACTCGAACAAGAGAGAAGAGCTTCTGTATCAGATCGTCCACCGAGTAAAGAGAGTTGCTACACTTCTAACCCTCCATTATTACGTCCAGAAAATAACTTTGTACTTAGATTGTCTTCTAGGACTTCTCTGTACTTTTTCTTAGTTTGTTAATCAAATCCAGTTCTTCCGGTTCTCTTTTTGATTTAAATGGAAAATAGGGTGGCGACTTTGCTGGGGACATCCTTCTCCACTGTTGAGAAGTCGGTAACATAATTCGATACGGTCAAGCTCGACTCGACGCAAAAGATGCTGGTGGTCTACTTCGACCAGCAAGCATTCGAGGATATGCTCTCCGAGGAAAGTGCTAATCCTTCGCCAAGGATAGCCAAGCCAAAAAAGACCCGCAGAACGTGGGTGGCCAGGGCCGTTGTGCCCCACCCAAATACGAAGCAGACTCTTTCAACCTCTCACTCTGTTGCCAATGATGATCGTTGGACGAACACCCAGAACGTCCATGTCTATGCCGCATCCTGGGCTGACGCAAAAACTGTTCAGCACCCAGACTCTCGCAGAGGAAAATACTACGATGCCATACGTTCTGGTGTTGAGTTAGCTTCTATGCGGCCAAGAAGGAGGCCACAAAAGACTATCCATGCGGCATTAACTCACAATCGTAGACAAACGGCTGCACACAGTCCTGATAGCAACAAAACCTTAGTTTTTGACCGTGTCTCATACGGTACAGATCCTATGCGACCTACTGAGAATAACAAAAACCCAAATATGGACTCTTCATACTACGCGCCTGCGGTTGCTAAGCTGAAGAAGTTCATAGCAGTGCGAGCCCGTCAAGATCAAATAACTGCTCAAACGATAAACTGCCAACAGACATCGCTAACTTTTACGCGAGCCTCTGACGAAAAGTTGTACAAGACTGACCCATGCATCCAGCTCACATAGACCAATGGACAGGGTCAGTCTCAAAAGTCTTCAACCAGTACCTCTGGGCAAGTTCGTATACGAACTCTAGGCCAAGGAGCAAATACAGCACCTTCACAATCGTGTGCCCGGGATACCCAGACTCACAAAGAGGATGCAAAAGTAAAACACCCTTCGCATGATTTATATGACATGATTACTCATAAGCGCAAAGCAAGAGAAATAACTATGGCATGTGACGTGCCCTCTCCAAGGTACTGCTGTGCCAACATCATTATCAACTGCTGCTGCAATAAAGTGACAGTACCCACAGACAGGCAGTCGACCTTCCAGCGACTGTACCAAAAAATACCTACTTGAAAATAACCTGGAGATCAGGTTCAAGTACCAAAGGAGGAGGAGTTGCCCTTCGCCTCCTGCTACTCAACTGGAAAGCTTTCCGCCGTCAAGGGAAGAAAGAAGTGAAATAGCTCCAGTCCAACGCTCTCTACCACTATATCGCGAAGGCGACTACCCGAAGGGCTGACGATGACACGTGTGGAAGGCGTCTTCCAAGGTACCCGATCAAGGAAGAAGCTGTCGGCCACTGAGAGTTGTTCTTCCTCAGTAACTCTTGGGGGGGCCAAGCATGGGGTAGTGTCCCCCTGGACGTACACAACTACCTGGCATTCCGAGGGGATAATTTCCAAGGAATGGACTCCGAGATCCCCGAGGGTAGCTGCTACTCACACAAAGGCAACACAATCTTCTAAGCTGGGGGTAGTATCCCCTCCGAATTCGAGGAGGACACAATGTATCCCGCCCTCCTTGAAGACTACTTACTACAAGGGTATAAAATAGGGAGCACGACATCTACTGCCCATGCGTCCCAGACTCCATGCGTCCCATATGACTCTGGCCCATGCGTTCTAGACTCCATGCGGTCCATGCGTCTCTGGCCCCATACGTCCCAGATTTCGTGTGTCCCGTGCATCTTTAGCCACATGTGTCCCAGATTCTACATTGACAAAGTCTCACTGTTACAACTGAGTGGTCCTCTCCAACCAAATAGCGGCCACGTGTCCATTTGACCAAGTCACGCCTATAATATTTGAGAACCACCCAGATACTCAGCAAACAACAAAATCCCAATAAATGTTCATGTGGTAGCGGAGCCCGAATTCTCGTGCATAGCTGTAGCACCCTTCTATTGAAAGGGGACACGTGAAAAACTCCGCCATCCATGCGACAAAAAATATGACTATAAATAGTAGGGTACCAGACCCGGGCAATAGGCTGGTTAGCTATCTACGAATTTACACTCAAGCAAGAGAGAAGAGCTTCTGCATCAGATCGTCTACGGAGTAAAGAGAGTTGCTACACTACTAACCCTCCATTGTCACCCCCCTAGAAAACAACTTTGTACTTAGATTGTCTTCTAGGACTTTTTTGTACTTTTTCTTAGTTTGTTAATCAAATCCAGTTCTTCCAGTTCTCTTTTTGATTTAAATGGCAAACAAAAACAAATATATACTATCAATGAACCCGCCATGGTTTGGGATATATAACACCTCCCATAACTCCCGAGTGCTCGAAAGCAAAAGTTAAGATGTATTCTCACTCTTCAGGGTCTTCTACCTGGGACTTCAATACAAGCATCAGAGAGATGTTCACGCAAACGTTATATATCAATATGACCTCAGTGGATTAAGTCAAAGATAATGATCAGAGCTAAAATTCTTTGAAGTTGAGCCTTGGACACAGCGGTTAGAATCTCAGTAGGAGCCGTATTTCGAGCAACGAGAACCTCCAACCGAAGATAAAGTAATGCAAGTCAACTTGGGCAGCGAATCCTCTCCCAAGCCTATCTTTATCAGCAAGAGTCTGTCCAAAAAAGATCATGAATGCCTTATACAGCTCATACGAGAATACATTAATTTCTTTGTATGGAGCTATGAAGATTTGCCAGGTTTGGACCTCAGATCATGATGCATAAGCTCAATATCCTGTCGAATTCTAAGCAAGTAAAGCAACAACAATAGATGTTTGTAAACCCCCCTAAATTATTTCTATAGATAGTCTGGTATGGGATGGAAAATTTTGTTTTAGCAGCAAATGATTGAGGTTTAGAGTAAGGGTGCAGATGTCTGATATTTATAATTAAACCCTTGGCGCGCCCTACCATTGTTGAATTATTCGGATCCCAACATCGGCCCATAAATTCCAACAGACTGTTGTACTTTTGACTTGACCCACCAATTTAGGCGCTGGACTTTTCTGTCACTCAAAATCAAATCCCTTGTGCCCTAAATTAATTACACAACTTTCCGTATCCAAAATCTCATATTTAATCTCGTATCGGACACCTGTGTCATTACCATCAATTTTGAGACACAAACTTAACTTGTTGAGCTGGACCAACTAAAGGGTCCAAGATTGACACCAAGCCTACACCATTTTTGACCTTTGTGTCACTCCCAAATTGAGACCCCAGGTGCCCCCATTTAATTTAAAAGTGCGGGACATATTTTATTCAAATTAAATTGAGGATACCAACTTGACTAATCCTATTTTAATCCTAATTTAGTTCTAATGCCCATTTAATTAAGCCCATGCAAAGCACACAACATCCCCTCACCCTACAAAATACCAAACACCAATTCTCCCATAATTTTAGCATCATTTCATGTGATTGTACAAATACCCAAATTTAAGGGGGGCTTAGTTGCAATTATTGAAATAGGTGTCCTAACCTCATTGGTCTAGGCCAAATGGAGAAGCCCCCTCTCCTTTGACCAAGTCAAGCCTCCCTCTCCCTCTTATTTAGGATAAAGAATTTATTTCTTCATATGTAATCACCACCACCCATTTGAAATAGACAAATCCTGACCACCCATCCTCCACACAACCCCCTATATAATGTCTCTTTCTCCCCTCTTCCCAATGCAGGCCATAATTCCCATGCCTAGAGAAACCCCCATCCCTCTCTCTCTCCTCCCTCCTCTACATTAAAAATTGAGCCTCCTCCATACTTTATTTCTTCTCTTCTTCTTTCTTTCTTCTTCTCTTCCTTCCTTCTTCTTGAAGACCCACCCGAGCACTGCCCGGCCGGATCACCCTCCGGCAAGCGAGCTCTGCACCGACGAGATATCCCTTCACGAGCCCGCAGCCTACAACCACTCCGGCCGACCGGCTGCTGCCCAGCCACCGCACTCTACCGCCATCACCATCCTCCAACATTGCTCCGGCCTTCCTCAACCATCATCTCCATCCGCTGTCGGCTACTCCGGCCAAGCAGCTACCTCCACCACCACTATCGTCTTCTCCGGCCTCGACCACCGGCGCTGCCACCTGTACACCCCCGCACCACCATCGTCTTCTCCGGCCTCGACCATCGGCGCTGCCACCTGTACACCCCCGCACCACCATCGCCCTCCGCCATTGTCACCACCGGCTGATCCCCACGAGCTGTCCGACTGAATATTTTCCTGATCCTGGCTGTTCCCGTCGATCTCCTTCACACGAGCGGGTTAACTCCTCCCCCGCAGCCACGACATGTACCCACCGGCCATCTGTTTAACCTTCCAGCACGACCTCCACCGCCGCTGCACATCCCTCGACCCCGACTCATCCCTGACTTCACCTGAGCAGCCACCCACGACATCGCCTTCGGTTACCTCCTCCACTTCCTCCCTCAAGTCGCCATTGCCGGAGTCTCCACCACCTCCAGTCTATATTGACACTACAGCCACCACCTCGGCCAGGCTATTCTCCGGCCACCCGTTGTCGACCACCCTCACCACTACCACCACCTCGGCCGGCGCTGCCACGAGCACTCCTCCGGCCAGCCTCAACCACCTCGCCGAGGTGACACACTCCTCCCCCCCTCTCAGATTTTTTACATATATTGTTTTATGTATTTTAGTGTAGGGTTAATGTTTAAGGGTTGTTGGTTACTTGCTTTTATATAACTTAGCTAGTATTTAGGGTTTGGGTATTGCATTATTAAGGTTTACATGTGAAGATCAAATAAGTTAGGGATTGGGAAATGGATCTGTATTTAGGGTTTATGTTAAAGTATTGTGGATTACTTAGCTAATGTTTAGGGTTTATTTACATAAGATTTTAAAATAGAAATTATGGAATTACATTAAGTTAGGGTTTTTCAATTAATATATGCATTAGTTGTTGTACATGTAATTAAATACTGAGAAAGGATAGTGATTTTAACACATTGATTAATACCAAGGAGCAGATTTAATTTATAAATGGTAGAGGGATATCGATCTTTGGGTAAATATTGGGAGTTGATGATAAAGTTGTTTAAAGATGTGAATTATATATATACGCATATTGGTCATTGATGTTTTAGCTGTTGTAAACTATTGCTGAGTATTAATATGATATTAAAATGTTGATGGACATTGGGAGCAGGTGCTCGATCGTAAAATAGACATAATATCAAATCATGAGACCGTGATTGAGGATTGAGAATAATAATTATTTATTTGAGCTTGAGACGTCAATGTGCATGATTATATCTGTGAACACTGAGATAAAACTAAGGATTGGATTATGTGTGGGACCACGAAATATCGTGATAAACATGGTAAGATTGAGGTTTGGATTGATGATATTGTACAGATGTTTAATTTGATTAGATATAACGTACTCCGAGTCAACCCTCTAGCGTCGTGTCCCTGTGAGTTGTAGCTGAGTCGGAGCATATGTTTAGACGTGTGTCACATCCCTGTTTATCGTGTGATAGTTCATTGATTGAGTTTGTATCTTATCTCTAGGTACTACGGGACCTGAGGACTTGGACATGGTACCGGATCCCCGTCATCAGTAGCCGGACGCAGGCAAGTGTACCTTGCCACCCTATATTTCAGTTATAGATATCTTATTATTTCAGTATGTACATTGTGCATGTATTTTGTTTACGATCGATACTTCGCGTCTGGATCACAACCGGGTGCAGACGTTCGTCGTAACATCTTGGAATGAATGTTAGATGTTCATAATACCTCGATGTACGTACCTGAGTATATCGACACCCCAGGACACTCATACACTGTGATCGTGCCAGATTTTTGTATCCTGATACTGACATCATGACCAGAGACTGGAACGACCTTAGGGTCGCGTCTGTTGAGCTATTTCTGTGTGTTGAGACTATTAGATAGAGGTTCAGGTTCAGCGCATAATTGTTGACCGCTTGGGATGGGAAAGACAGTTACTAGACGTTTGGGCTCCTCTGTACGCGCTTACATATATATGTATTATTTCTGTAGTGATCCTGTAACTAGTGTAGTTGTATCACCCGTGTGACTCTTTGCCCGGAGCTGCGGTACGTCCCGTATGTTTTCGTGTCCGGAGCTACAGTTTTATTTTGGATAGCCCACGTGTCGAACATTGTCTTTAAACTGTGTCTCACTTGTTTGGTTATGATAGATTACCCTGTCGTTGCCCTTGTACTTTATGTTATACTTGGCATGCTGTATTTTTGTACCTTGTTACGTCCCTCTGAGGACCTGATCCCCTGCCAGTTTTATAGCATAGACGATTACGGAGCATTGGAGTTGCTGATGGAGTTGCACGTCTTGCAGGCACTGTAACAGGTACTCATATCATTTCTACCGGCATTATGGTTACTTTATTCTTATTGATTATTCATCTGCTGTCGTAGCCTAGTTTTTGTAGACTCATCACTTCTCGAGTCTATTCGAGTTTGTGTGTTATTGGGTAGCCGACTTTAGCACATATAGCTCCTTCTTGTATACTGCTGTACATTATGGATTGAGACATACAGGTTTACATTTATAGGATATCTAGATAGTGCCCTTTATATTATACAGCTTATACGTATTCGAGTCAGACTAGAGTCTGGTCGAATGCGTAGTTGGCATGTCACGTATCCCTGGTCCTACGTATTTTGGGACTGGTGCGTGACAATGTTCCATCTAGATATCATAGATTCCATCGAAGATAAAGTAAATAAGCTAATAGCAAGTGTATTTATTTGCGAGGAGCAACATCCAGACTGGATAGCCAATATTGTCCTTGTCGTCAAAAAGAATAAAAAAATTCGAGTCTGTAAAGACTTTCGTGATTTAAATACGGCATGCCCAAAGGACAAATTCCTTCTTCCGATTATAGATGTGATGATCGACAACACTTGTGACTTTAAATGTATGTCCTTTTTAGATGGGTTCTTCGGCTACAACGAGATCAAGATGTTCCCAGATGATGAGAAATACACATTATTTTGGACACCGTTGGGGATATACTGTTACACGGTAATGCCCTTCGATTTGAAGAATATGGCTGCAACATACCAGCGAGCTATGAGCACCATTTTTTGTGAGCATCTGTGCAAAATAGTGGAATATTATGTTGACGATATTGCTGTCAAGAGCTATTTTAAAGATGATCATCTCCATGATCTAAAGACAATGCTCGATCTGATGCGAACACATCAACTCAAGATGAATCCAACCAAGTCCTTCCTGGGAGTCTCTAATAGCAAGTTTTTGGGTTTTATTATAACTTTGATGGGTATCCATATAGATCTTAAAAGACAAAAGCTATCCTCGATATGCACCCCCCAAAGAATCTTAAAAATTTTTGCAGTCTGTAAGGAAGGTTGGCATACATCAGGAGGTTCATATCCAACCTCTCTGGGCGATGTTAGCCATTCACCTAGCTCAGAAGAAAGGAGTATACTTTGTTTGTACGAAAGAATGCCAGCGAGCGTTTGATGGCATCAGGAGATATCTCACGAATCCCCCAGTGTTGGCTAGATCAAAAGAGGGACGCAGGCCATGAACATGCCATCTACTATCTAAGTAAGACGATGGTCGGTGTCGAGCACAGGTATAATCCTGTCGAAAATGAGTGTCTCGCCTTAATCTTCTCCATCCAAAAGATGTGCCATTACATGATTTGG
The DNA here is from genome assembly GCA_036927795.1 of Iris macrosiphon. NCBI lineage: Eukaryota > Viridiplantae > Streptophyta > Magnoliopsida > Asparagales > Iridaceae > Iris > Iris macrosiphon. Next base: position 92,647,984 of record JAYESA010000004.1, on the reverse strand, counting down.
CAGACAATTCACGTTATTTTTTGAGTCAACCCCCTCAGAGTGCTCATGACTAAGCTAGGGGCGCTAAATTCTCGCCTAGCCACATGGGCAATGCTGCTCTCGCCTTATGATATGGTTTTCGTCCCTCAAAAGGTAGTCAAAGGTCAAACATTGGCCAATTTTTTGGAAGCTCATCCCGTACTAGAGACATCAAAATTCTGCGATAATATTTCAGATGAAGTGTTGGAGTCCAACACAATAATGGAAGAGTCTATTTGGCGAATGTTCTTTGACGGTGCTTCGAGGACGAGGCCCAAAGGCAATATTATCGTGGGAGTGGGGGTAGTATTGGTCTCTCCCGACAGCTTGGTCATCCACCATACGTATTCTCTTATGGAGGCATGCTCCAATAACGTGGCAGAATACAACGCTCTTATCATCGGGCTGCAACTAGCTAAATAGTTGGGGGTGGATTACCTAGAAGCCTACGGTGAATACAAGCTGATAGTCAACCAGGTCCGATGCGAGTATAAAATCCAACATGGGGATATGATCCTTTATCATCAAACGATGATTGATATAATCTCCACCTTCGCTGAATTCTTTATAGAGCACATACCCCAGTGACAGAACGCTGAAGCCAAAGCTTTAGCTGGTCTCGCAGCCTCCCTACTCTCCCAACCAGAACCCAACGTTCGATCATGGTGATTAGTCGAGAACTGGTTTGTGTCAGAGATGATCTGCGTGGTTGTCAAAGCCATGCCACTAAGAAGGGCATCGACATCAAGGATTGGTGGTTTTCCTTCATAGACTACAGTGTCTACAAAATCCTTCCAAATATTCTAATAGAAGCTACTTCCGTCAAGAGATGCTCCCTCAAGTTCTACTATGATACAACTACAAAAATTTTCTATCGCTGATTATACGACAAACTCCATCTACGATGCCTATCGGATGTAGAAGCAAAGCAGGCACTTCGTGAAGCTCACGACGGTACTTGCATGGCACATCAACCAGGTCCTAAGCTGCAGGCCCATCTCCGATGCATGGGCTATTATTGGCCCACTTTGGTGGCAGATATCTTAGAGTATGCAAAAAAATATAGGATGTGTCAAATCCATAATAACTTCATCCACTATAATCACCCAATTTTGGAAGAGGGAAAATTTTGTCATTTTATTTTATTCTTATATTGTTAATAATATATATATATATATATATATATATATATATATATATATATATATATATATATTATTTATTGCTAGTATAGTTAGTGATTAGTGGTTAGTGTGTTACCCTATTAGTTTAACTTAGTGTAAACTCCCTCACCCAAAATAGATATTTTGTGTGTATTTTATATTAGTATATTTATTATAGATTATTTTAAATATTAAGAGATTTAAGTTATTTTAATTTTGGAAATTTTTAGAAGAATGATTAAGACGATGAGGATTTAATAAATTTTGATATCTCGATATTGTGAACCAAATATTTATAATTGAGCACATGATTTAAATTTTGGATATTGAAGGTTGAATCATCGATTTAAATTTTGAGGCTAAATATGTAATTTTAGACTTGAACAATTGGCGAATTAGATTTAAAATTTTATAATTTGATGATTTAAATTAAAAGTTGAATTTTGTTTGTTGGGTCACCTATTTGAATTGTTGATAATAGAAATTAAATTTAAAATTTGAATAGTACAAAATTCTTAAGTTGAAATATAGGAATAAGATTTGATTATAATTATTTAAAATCTATAGGAGATTATGATAGTTGGAAATTATGTTGTAAAATTTAATGTGGGTTATTTAAATCTTGAAGATGTCATATAGATTTGAATTAAATTTGGATGTTGATTATTTAAAAATCTAGAAAAGATTATGATATGTTAAATTTTGATTTAAATAGTGGTTATTTTAATTTTGAAGTAATTGCGATAGATTTAAATAGATTTTGTTATTTAAATTTCTGGAAGAGATTGCGGTTGACTTGACTTAGATACGAATTTGAAAGATTTAACAAATCATTCCTTATTTTTAATTTCGAGGATAAAAATTCTATAAGTTGGGTAGATTGTAAACTCCCTCACCCAAAATAGGTATTTTGTGTGTATTTTATATTAGTATATTTATTATAGATGATTTTAAATATTAAATTTCTTTAGAGTATTCTCTTAGTTAATTAGAAAATAAATTTCTTAGTTTATTTACTTATATAAATATTTATTTACTATTTTAGATTTTTGGAGATTTTTCTAGAATTTTTAGGTAATTAAAACATTAGGAACGTAAAATTCTAGGACTTCCATGATTTACTATGAGACCATACTTGCATATTGTTCCTACCAAATATTTATTTTAGGTTAAAATATTTAATTATATTTTTCTGTAATTTGTTTAGAATTTTAATAAATTTATTAAGGTTTTTGAAATTATTTAGGATTTATTTGGATATATATAGTCTTAATATTAGATAGATGCTAATTTAGTGTTAATAGATATTAATAAGAATATATATAAATTATTTGTATTATCTTTAATTCTATTTAAGATTATAAATTATTGAGAGAACTCAAACTCTATTTTAAATTAATTCAAATCACGAGCCTACAAGGAAACCAACTTCATGCATATCCTATCCTTATTTAAACTGGTTCTAATCATATCTAAATTAGCAAATCCTAGTCGAATTCAATTAAGTAGTCTCCACAATTATAAATAACTATTAAAATTATGGAATAAACTATCTTTCATAATTTTCTTACCCAAACTCTTCTCTTTTTCGTCCAAAAACAGTCAAAATTCGTCATAAATTCAGCCTCATTTTCTAGTAGTTATGACGACTTAAAAAGATGATATCTCCTAGCTCCGGACTCCAAACACGCTCCAGTTTTTTTGTTAAAACTATATCAAGGTTAGTTTTCTGAATATATAAATTATTTTAATAATTTATGAACCTATTTTTCCAGAAAATTCTAAAAGTGCTAATTGTCCGAAATCAGACATATTTTGGTGTTTTTGAGATTACGGGAGATCCCGAACTAGGAATTATGAACCGTTTGAAGTTTTGGAAAGTTGACATGATGAAATTATATAAAATTATTTTTCTAGAATTTAACATGCAATTTTAATCTACTATAAAATTTGTGCAACGTAGACATAAATAGAAAATTGCCAAAAACTATCATCTGTGCGCCCTTACAACCATAAATCTTTACCGACTTGTGATTTTATGAAACCGTCGATTGCGGCATTCATGTAGCACTAAAATCTATAGAATTTTACAAAAAAATTTAGGATTTGAGTTGGTTGACTTTCTTTAGACCAAAATTAGGGTTTAACAATGGAAACATATTATAATAAGATTAAAATACTATTTTAGGTTATTTTATTCGGAATTAAAATAGATTAAAATGGAGGAACCTATTCACCCACTTTTGTAACCTAACTTGTTTAATTTATGTGACGGGTAGATCGGACGACGCCTTGAGTTACGACTTCATCCCTTTTCAAACCAGGCAAGTATACCTTGCCAAATTGCTTAAATTACTATACATGCTTATTATATTTTCATATATTCATTATATGTGTTTTATTTCAGTCATAATTATATACTATATATATGTTGACACACACTTAACACATAGTATCATGGGAGGGAAGGACAATCAGTAGGCGTATGGGCTATATCCACTCTGGTAAACCGTAGTAACTAGCATGCACTATGGGAGTTGTGTCGCGATGGTCGCTACCCTCGCGGTATGTCGGCTGATGGTGTCACGATGGTCGCTACCCTCGCGGTATGACGGCTGATAATGTTCCTGACGTATGTGTGAGTTGTGAGATTAAATAGAGTAGCCTACCCATGCCCATACTTTGAAAAGTTGTCCTTATTATGCATATTTATATAGATTTTCTTGTACAGCGTACTTATATATTTTCTGTCTATTATGCATATTTACTGTATTCAATTGGCATGCTTCTATGTATCTTGTTATGTCCCTCTGAGGACCTGGTCCCTTTCCAGGTGTAGACAATTATGACTATTCGCAGGAGCACGGATCAGGACTTGCTATATATCTCTTTCGATGAGGTCTTCTCTTCAAGTCTCATTGTTCATTAGATATTCTTATGTGGCTTCCCTTATATTTTAGTTTGGCAGTGGATTTATTTCCACCCGACTATCATCTTTAATACTTTATATTAAGATTCAGTTATATAGTAGATTGGTTATTTATTTCTATTTGATTATGTGGATGAGATCTAGTTATGCCCTGTGACTTGTGACAATTATATACCACTTGTGAATTATTATTCATAATATAGCATATGTATGTGTTATGGTATCCATATATTGGAGTTGCCATATACATACGGCTGGCATGCTTACGTATTCCTAGTCCTACGTATTTTGGGACTGGGATGTGACATATTTTTGTGGTGGCCCATGCATGTTGAGAGCATATTGTCTCGGTTACGTTACTGTACCGAGCAAGCCTGCGCATAGGATTAGAATATAGGATCTCATCCACTTATTTAATCATATCCCTTGATTTTATTTCGCACTCTTATTTGCTTGCTTGCATTGCATCTTGTTTGATCCTTTCATAATGTCAATCTTATATTTTCTTTCGTGCTTGATAGGGGTTACGAAGATGGCTGTTATTAGGTATATACGCTCTATTATTCAATAACACTATTAGTTAAATTCTTGTAAGTTTGGTAGTATGTCTTATAACCTAGTATCACATAGTCCTTTTGACCCATTAATGAAGTGTAATTGAATGACACCACCTATAGCCTTGCATAAGAAGATAGTATTTATCCAGATTATAGAACTTAGAGACCCATACACCCCATTTGGTCGACTATAGACTTATACAAGAAGTTAGTATGACAACTGTAGAGGCAGCATCGATCTTCTTGGTGAACTAAAATTATTCTATACCTTCCTCCATCATAATCAAGCGTACTTATATTTTTGGACTACCTCGACTTATTCTGCTATTTGTAAGCCCCCTGATTTTCAGGAATTATTAATTTGGATTTTTCATAATTTTTTGAAATTTTTTGTGATTTTTTCTGTAATTAAAATTAGGGTTTTAATTATTAAATAATTTTTAATTAATAATAAATAATATTAAAATATTATGAAAATAATATTTTTGAGTGTAAAATGAAAAACTGGACTTAGGGTAATTTTTCTAGAATTTATCGGGCCCCGGACCTATTTTTAATCACCTAAAAATATTTATTTATTTAATTATTTAATTATTTAATTATTTAATTATTTATTTAGTTATTTATTTTATTATTTAACCCAGAGCCCATCGGCCCATCAGGCCCAACCCAAACCTCCGGCCCAAACCCAAGCCCATTGGCCTGTCGGGTCGGGTCGGGTCCGCCCGACCGAACCCGACCCGCACCCTGCGAACCGACCCGCTTCCAGCCCTCACACGACCCAGTCGTCTCCCCCCCGTGCTTGCGTCCACCGCCGCGTCCGCCGTGCCCGCGGCCACGCGCCCCCGCCCGCGGCCACGTCCCCGCCTTCCTCGCCTCTCTTCCGCCTCACCCGCCGCCTAGCCTGGCCACTCCTCCCTCTTCCTCCCCTATATAACTCCGGCCGCCCCTCGAATCCCCTCACCCTAGCCACCGCTCCTCCGCCCCAGCGCCGCCTCGCCCCAGGGCCGCCCGCTGCAGCTCCCTCCTCCGCCTCCGCCCTCCGGCGCCCCGACAGCACCCGCAGCTTCGGCCTCCCCCACGAGCAGCAACAGCCAACAGCAGCGGCTGCGCCGCCTCCTGCAGCCGCCGCCCGCGGCCACGCGCCCCCACCCTAGCCCCCGGCCGGCCTCCCCCGCCGCAGCACCGGAGCTCCGCCTGAGAACCCCCAAACCCTAACCCTAGTTCTCTCTCTCGTGTCGGACACGTGTCGGACACGACACGGACACGAGAAATGCTATTTTTTGGACCATATTCAGGTACGTGTATCTTCCTACTCATTTACCCGTTTCTGATTCTGTCTTTTGCATCGCGAAGCCTGCATGACCCTCTCGGTGCCCGTGCAACCCGCTCGGGGCATCGCGTCCTGTGGTGATCGCGAACCGCGATCCAAAAATAGGAAAAATAACGCCCCGATTCACCCCGGAACTGGGTACGTTCCGCCAAACGGGACGACTTGGTCGTGCGCGGTCTTCACAGATACGTGCGCGCCGTTGATACAAACGAGTGGGATTTCGCAGAAGTCGATTCGGGTGTGCGTGCACACTGGGATCAACGCGTATCCGCAGACAACGCCCCGTATCCGACTTTACTGAATCATGCCCTAACTTTGTGTACACACGTCGGATTGAAACGAAACTTGTGCCATCGGACTCATAGCGATACGCTGGTCCTGTGACCCAAGTTTGGTTCGATTCTGAGAACGTTGACAAAATCGCGTGTCGGGGGCCCCATAGGCCCCACTCGACGGGCGATTTTGTGATCGGCTCATCGGAATCCAATTCTGGAAGTTCCGTTGGGTTCGTATCATCGTTCCTGACCTGTTGACACTAAGTTTGATGAATTTGGAGACCTTTGACCCTGACACATTTTTTGGTGCAAAGCGGGCCCACATGTGGACCCCGTTTTGACCAAAAATTGTCGTTTTTATCCTTGTCTCCAAATTGGACTAAAGGACAGGCGTTTCTAGCTATTTGATATCTTCTGAGCATGATGGTAATATTTATTTCAGCATCCGGAGACATTTCTGGAAATTTCTCGAGAACAGAACCGTAGTTGAAATCCAAACATCAGGCAAGTACCTGCACTTCAAGTTTATTCTTTATATTATGATAATTAGTTCCTTGCTCTACTAGCACCATTGGATGATTACACTTAGTGTTAGATTTTGGATTTCATGTCTTACTTTTTGTGTCGGGAGGGAGAATACTAGGAGGCATGTAGTTTACCCTTCCCCCTGTCCTGACTAATAGCTGTTGGTACGCGACTGTACCATCAGCCGGATACTCGATTATTCCTGACTAATAACCGTCTATGACGTGCCGGATTAGCCTTATAACCCCTACATGCCAACTATGTATTCTAAATACACAATCACACACATAGTTTCTTATCTTGTTGCAGTTCTATTTTCTTGTCTCATTATAATCCTGTTTTACTCATATCCCTGATTTATAGCAGTTAACTTTTAGTTCATTTTACTACTTATTATGTATAATTTTATCGTGATGCTTAGTCAGTTTTTTACTACTTGTCATAATTATTTAGTTTAAGCTTTGTTGTGTATTGGTACTTTGCTCATTTTCTGACTGGATCCGTTGATATTAGGCGATGAGGAGGACTATGCCCCATCTTTTATGGCCCATATGATGTAGCAGATGATACATTTGAGGAGCCGGTTCCTACTCAGGAGACTACTTTTGAGGAGTAGTTAACCAGTTAGCTAGTATTTTCTTTCAGCATAGTAATCGGGTTTGTCCCCGATTTATCTTCTGGTTCTGTATTAAACTGTGGATTTGTTTGTCACAAAATTTGTCTTAAGAAATCTTAGCATTCCTATTTCCTGTTATTATCCTTGCCTATTTATTCCTGTGGATGAGCTAGATTTTAAATTACCTGTGAATATGATCTAGACAGCGTACTACCGTCGACACTGGCGCGTAGGCTGGACGTACTCGCGAACCGGTGCCCGAATTATCTGGGTGCGGGTCGTGACTATTATAGCCTAGTTTTGCAAACTTATTCTTTTATCGAGCTTGTTCATGATATATGTGTTATTGGGGACGCCTACTAATACATTGTCTAAATCAGAATCAGTGTATTACGGTCTGATTAACCTTAATGCACTTGGTTTGCTCTTCGCATAACTACTTTACGTGGATTGAGATATAGTTGACCCAGCATGTTAGACGAATATACTTGCCCTCTAGACATGTTCGAGCATATCGTATCGGTTACATAACTTTACTGATATGAACATGCAAATAAAAATTTACCAAAATAAGACTTCAATCCACAACTGCCCTGACAACTCTCTTTTTGAATTCTTTAAATCGCCTTGAACCCCGTACTTGTATTCTATCACCTCCTCCTTAAATTCTTTATTATTGTTTTTCGTCTTCCCCTATTTCGGAAAGATGAATGCTCGTGCTTAAAATAAGTTTGATACACGGAGACTACTAGATATACCCCATAGGCCAATCATATTACTGGTGACTATCTTTTGTAATTAAGGGCATATCACAATATGATATATTTAATGTTAAAAATTTTGAGGATTGAATAACACGATTAAATAATTTGAGGAATATTTTTTTCTTAAATGTAGAGCCTTATGTGATAGATGGATAAATTCTAAGTTGGGAAGAAATTGCATTATCAACTTGAGGGGAATTTCTTTTAGATTGTGATCAAGTAAGATTAGATTAAGAGATTTAAGTCATTTTAATTTTGAAAATTTTTAGAAGAATGATTAAGACGATGAGGATTTAATGAATTTTGATATCTCGATATTGTGAACCAAATATTTATAATTTGAGCACATGATTTAAATTTTGGATATTGAAGGTTGAATCATCGATTTAAATTTTGAGGCTAAATATGTAATTTTAGACTTGAACAATTGGTGAATTAGATTTAAAATTTTATAATTTGATGATTTAAATTAAAAGTTAAATTTTGATTGTTGGATCACCTATTTGAATTGTTGATAATAGAAATTAAATTTAAAATTTGAAGAGTACAAAATTCTTAAGTTGAAAACTAGGAATAATATTTGATTGTAATTATTTAAAATGTATAGGAGGTTATGATAGTTGGAAATCATGTTGGAAAATTTAATGTGGGTTATTTAAATCTTGAAGATGTCATATAGATTTGAATTAAATTTGGATGTTGATTATTTGAAAATCTAGAAAAGATTACGATATGTTAAATTTTGATTTAAATAGTGGTTATTTTAATTTTAAAGTAATTGCGATAAATTTGAATAGATTTTGTTCTTTAAATTTTTGGAAGAGATTGCGGTTGACTTGCCTTAGATACGAATTTGAAAGATTTAAAAAATCATTCCTTATTTTTAATTTCGAGAATAAACTTTTTATAAGTTGGGTAGATTGTAAACCCTCTTACCCAAAATATGTATTTTGTGTGTATTTTATATTACTATATTTATTATAGATGATTTTAAATATTAAATTTCTTTAGAGTATTCTCTTAGTTAATTAGAAAATAAATTTCTTATTATATTTACTTATATAAATATTTATTTAGAATTGTTTTTATGCTATTTTAGATTTTTGGAAAATTTTCTAGAATTTTTAGGTAATTAAAATATTGGGAACATAAATTTTTAGGACTTTCATGATTTACTATGAGACCGTACTTGCATATTATTCCTACCAAATATTTATTTTAGGTTACAATATTTAATTATATTTTTCTATAATTTATTTAGAATTTTAATAAATTTATTTAGATTTTTGAAATTATTTAGGATTTATTTGGATATATATAGTCTTAATATTAGATATATGCTAATTTAGTGTTAATAGATTTTAATAAGAATATATATAAATTATTTGTATTATCTTTAATTCTATTTAAGATTATAAATTATTGAGAGAAATCAAACTCTATTTTAAATTAATTCAAATCATGAGCCTACTAGGAAAGCAACTTCATGCATATTCTATCCTTATTTAAACTGATCCTAATCATATCTAAATTAGCAAATCCTAGTTGAATTCAATTAAGTAGTCTCCATAATTATAAATACCTATTAGAATTATGGAATAAACTATCTTTCATAATTTTTTTCCCCAAACTCCTCTATTTTTCGTCCAAAAACAGTCAAAATTCGTCATAAATTCAGCCTCATTTTCTAGTAGTTATGACGACTTAAAAAGATGATATCTCCTAGCTCCGGACTCAAATGCGCTCCAGTTTTTTTTGTTAGAACTATATCAAGGTTATTTTTCTGAATATATAAATTATTTTAATAATTTATGAACCTATTTTTTCAGAGAATTCTAAAAGTGTCAGTTGTCCAAAATCAGACGTATTTTGGTTTTTTTGAGATTATGGGAGATCCAGAACTCGGAATTATGAACCGTTTGAAGTTTTGAAAGTTGACATGATGAACTTACATAAAATTATTTTTATAGAATTTAACATGCAAGTTTAGTCTACTATAAAATTTGTGCAACATAGACATAAATAGAAAATCACCAAAAACTGTCATCTGTGCGCCCTTGTGGCCATAACTCTTTACCGACTTGTGATTTTATGAAACCGTCGATTATGGCATTCGTGTAGCACTAAAAAATATAGGAATTTATACAAAAATCTAGGATTTGAGTTGGTTGACTTTTTGATCAACGGATTGCCTCGATTTGTGTGTCACGGATCACAAATCCGTATAGTTGACTTTCTTTGGACCAAAATTAGGGTTTAACAATGGAAATATATTATAATAAGATTAAAATACTATTTTAGGTTATTTTATTCAGAATTAAAATAGATTAAAATAGAGGAACCTATTCACTCATTTTTGTAACCTAACTTGTTTAATTTATGTGACGGGTAGATCGGACGACGCCTTGAGTTGCGACTTCATTCTTTTTCAGACCAGGCAAGTATACCTTGCCAAATTGCTTACAGTAATATACATGCTTATTATATTTTCATATATTCATTATATGTGTTTTCTTTTGGTCATAATTATATACTATATATATGTTGACACACACTTGACACATAGTATCATGGGAGGGGAGGATAATCAGTTGGCGTATGGGCTATATCCACTTTGGTAAACTATAGTAACTAATACGCATTACAGGAGTTATGTCGCGATGGTCGCTACCCTCGCGGTATGTCGGCTGATGGTGTCACGCTGGTCGCTACCCTCGCGATATGACAGCTGATGATATTCCTGACGTGTGTGTGAGTTGTGAGATTAGATAGAGTAGCCTACCCATGCCCATACATCGAAAAGTTGTCCTCATTATGCATATTCATATAGATTATCTTGTACATCATACTTATATATTTTCTGTCTATTATGCATGTTTACTGTATTCAATTAGCATGCTTCTATGTATCTTGTTACGTCCCTCTGAGGACCTGATCCCTTTCCAGGTGTAGACGATCATGACTATTCACAAGAGCACAGATTAGGACTTTCTACTTATCTCTTTTGAGGAGGTCTTCTCTTCGAGTCTCATTGTTCATTAAATATTCTTATGTAGCTTCCCTTATATTCTAGTTTGGCAGTGGATTTGTTTTCACCCGACTATCATTCCTTCTTCTTCTTCTTCTTCTTCTTCTTCTTCTGTTAATCCCCCTGATTTGCGTGATTTCTTGATCCAGAAACGCAAAAACAGGGGACAAATTCAAGATTTGGTGCCCCTAACTACCAAGTGCGGGGAGATCATGTGGGAAGTAGCATCAACATCTGATGTGCCACATGAAGAATCTGTCTTTATTGTTCCACCTACTCGCAACGATCATCATCTAATAATCTTTGGTCGAATGCGGAATAGACCGATTATACAAGAAGATTCCACGAGTCTGATGCTGGGAAAATGCAAATCCACAGATATAGCCCACAAGCTTTAAAGATTATGCAAAACATGGGTTATGATTTGAAGTTGAATCCAGGCCTCAATCATGAAAAAGGCAGAAGAATACCGTTGCATGGTGATCCTTACTGTCAACGAACTCGTTTTGGGTTAGGGTATACTGCATCTCTTGCAAACTCCAAACCTCCAGAGTCTGATCCTGTAATACCAAAAGCAGGTCCTTCTAAATCAACTTCTATGGATAAAGGCAAACAAAAAGAAGAAGAAGAACCAGACGACGACATGTCTGGGGGTAGTCTCCCTCGACAAAACAGAGTAGCATCCAAAGCTGGGGGTAGAATTCCCTCTGAGTCCGAAGATGATGCAACTATGACTATCTTCCCTGAGGACCGTACGACTCAGGTGTCGAAAGCCCGAAAGACAAAGTGGACTTTCTCCTTCAGTGATGAAGACATCATTGAAATCTTCAATATATTGATGAAGAAAAACAAGCTTCGACTACCCAACATCAGATACCCTGAAAGGGCTGGCAAGGTCGAGGACCCAGAATATTATTAATTTTATCGTTACATTCATCACCCCACAAAGGCGTGTTATGTACTGAAAAAAAAATCTAGGAGCTGATCGACGTCAAAGTCATCACTTTGCATTTATAAACGGGAAGAGAGTCACCGCAAATTGATCTCACTCCAACATGGCAATTTGCCCCCCTCAAGAAGTACCAGGTGATGAATCCCTAAAATCATCCCCAGCTGAGGAATCTTCAGGTCTATCCCCACTCGGCAAAGCACTCCCCAGTGATTTTTTCGGACATGGGTTTACGTTCATATTACCTCTGAACTGCTGTCATACTATTTCTCTCAGGATGAGTTTGTCATGTCCATATGACCTTTGAGCAAACCTCCCAGGTGGTTGCTATTTATTAGTTCATGTCCATATTGCCTCTGAACTACGTCCACAATCCAGAGGTACAAATCAACTCTTGGTTCTTTATCCCCAGCAAGTGCCTATGTACGATATTTTCTCCTTCGTTACAAATTCTTGAAAGCCATCATCTGTATCCAAGAGTCCCGGATACGCAATGGATGATGGATCCTCAAAATCTCCCTAGCGGAGCAATCTATAGGTTTACTTGCACACTCCCGCAGTGACTATTCAAAACCAATCTCGTTAGACGCTAGCCATGCTCATAGTGCCTCTGAGCTATCGTCCTATCAATCTCCCTAGCGGAGTGATACTTTGGTCTAGCTTCATGTTCAGATAGACCACACTCAACAAATCACTCCTCAAATAAGTTTTTCGGACATGGGTTCGCGTCCATATTACCTCTGAACTACTGTCATACTATTTCTCTCAGGATGAGTTTGTCATGTCCTAATTACCTCTGAGCAAACCTTCCGAGTTTCGGCTATCGATTATCATGTCCATATTACCTCTGATATCGGTTGTCATCTCAACTTAGCACCCGTACTTAACTCTAAGTACACCAGTGGTGTTAGTTCCAAAAAAATGTCACGTCCATATTACCTTTGTCAGGGCTTGTCTTAAACTTATTACTTGCACTCTCATGCACAAGAAGTAATAGGTCCACCAAACCCCCCTGTGGGATGTCCGTAATAGAAACGAGTCCATGTTACCTCTCGACAGAAATATGTCTCTCTACTACCCCCACAGAGTCATATTTTACGGCGTTCATACTACCTCTGGCAGGGCTTGTCTCAAACCTATTACTTGCACTAATGTGCGCAAAAGTAGTGGATCCACAAAAAATTCTCCAGCAGGATATCTTTACTACCCACAAAACCTATCACGTCCATATTACCTCTGATAGGGCTTGTTTTGAACTTATTATTTGTACTCAACATGCGCAACAAATAATAGGTCCACCAAAGATCCCCCAGTGGGATGTCCTCAACAAAATACGGTATTGTACTACGTCCATATTTTCTCTGGTACGATATCCGAAGTTCACACAAACAATCATAAAGAAATGGAGGGCCCTTATGTGATTAAAACAACATTCTCAAATGGCGCTTACAAACTAGCCAAGCCTAATGGAGATTTGATAATGGCTCCTATCAACGGCAAATTCCTGAAGATGTACTATGCTTGATCTCCTTTGCTTAACGGAGTATGGTAAAGATTCTATTCTGACGATACTACTTACAAAGGTTAGCTGTATCATATTCTATCAGATTCATATAACCTCTGAATAAATCTGCTTAACTAATTTGTAAACCTATCATGTTCATATTATCTCTGATAGTGTTTTGTATACAAATTTAGTTGGATTATATTCTACCAGGTTTATATTACCCCTGAATAGATTTACATTCAGCCAAACCTTACCAAAAGTATATCATGTTCATATTACCTCTGATATCACTTTCATCTAAGCCTATCATTTTTATTTTAAAGTGATGGGTCCATAAAGTCAGAAAATGTATCTTTATTATCTCTGAGAAAATAAGGAGCAAAAAGTAAGAAGTACATCATTGGGGAGGAGCAGTTAAATCACGGATCTGTTGCGCCAAAGCAGTCATCCTATCATTCCTGGAGTTTAAGATGTTGATGCAAGCCCTTTCCAGCCTTGCTTCGTCATTGCTCAAGAGAGATAGTTCGGACAGAGTATCAACAAAACTTGCGTGGATGACACCCACGTGTGTCAAATTCTGTTGAGCTGTCTTCACTTGGCCCTCCAAGACATCACGAACAAGCGATGCCTCGAGAAGCCTCTCCCTTGCCTGAGCGAGTTCAGCTTCCAATTCTCGAACCCTCGCTTCATATCCCTCATATTCGGTATGGCACCGGGCTAGCTGAGGAATAATCTCCACCAATACTGCTCGCTCTTTCTCCATCTCGTGTTGACGTTCCTGGATGAATTTGTTTAAAGATTCTGTCTTCTGAGCAAGTTCCGCAGTTAGTGAGTCGTACTCAGCCTGAACCAGGTCATCGATGCCGCCTCGGGATAGTTGCAAATATTCGTTAATGGGTTATTCTAAACCATTAACTATTTGCTCTAGCGCATTAGCTCTTTCAGCGTCACTGAAATTTCTAATCTGTGCTATAGTAAGATTGGAGGACATCTTCAGAGCATCAAAGCCTAGGTTCTTCTCCAGCACCATGTAAATTAATTCTTTCAAGGTAAGGTAGAATATGCTAGTATATTGCTCAACTAGCATGGCAAAGCTCGAATGGATGCTGGGAGTGGCCGCAATATCGGTAAATCTCCTTTCTGGAACATCGGCAGAGGATGTTGCCACAGTCGTCACTTCAACAGATGGCGTGACAAAAGAAGAGACACCAGCAACGGTCGAAGTTGCTGGCATGCTCGACGAAGGAGGCACAGTCTAGATGGTGGGTTCATCCACCTTTGATATGACTTGGACTGCTACTGGCGGAATTACGTCTGAAAATGTTGCAAGATCAAAAGTTTCAAAGTATGCTTCTTCAACGGTGGTCACCGCCATTTCATCAGCTGGATCCGCAACAAAATCGAAAGTCGCCTCAGCTCCGACCTCCCCCAAGATGTCTTCGCCTGAAAATAAGATAAGAGAAAGTTAATATCAATTTGATGTTAATTTTCATGAAAAAAGCGTGAAGACAACATTTACCCATGGCCAATGGTATGTATGTTGCATCTGCGGCCTGTATAGCTAAATTATTTCTTAATGATGCTAAACAAGTTGTCATACCTGGAGAAGAGAGTGCACCAACTGACACTTGAGGGTAGTCATCCCAGTCGTCACCCAGATCCACTCGAGGTTCATCGGGTGGAATCTCGCTTGAGATACTTACAGATGAAGGAGGGGCTAGCCCCATTATTTGTCTGGGTAAAGGTATATTGATTCTTATTATGCTCGGCCTCGAAGGCGATCTTGAAGCACTACCAGTAACGATGGTAGTGACATCAATCGCTGGCAAAGAATCTCCAGCACTATCAGCCAAAATTGTGGAGGTTCCCTCTCTAAAAGGTGAAGGACCCCTGATCAAAGAATCATCCCCAACAGGGGAAACAATAGGCTCACTCCTGGAAGAGGCCCCTTTGGTGGACGTCCTTTTAGGACCTCTAGTAATCTGCTTCTTCTTCTTGCGGGAGAAGGCTCTTTCAGAGTGGATGTCTTTCGTTTACTGGAGATTATGAGAGGCTCTGCTGGCGGAGCTATTACACCTCTCGGTAAAATCAGCATATAATCATCTGCACCGGTGGTTTCATCACCTTCATCAGAGGAAACAGAGGGTATCTCCTCTCTTCCGGTAGACTTATGGGAGGGCATTCTGAAACTTCCATGTACATCAAAATTACGATGGAAGGTATTGATGGATGCATAAAACTGCGCATACGAATGAAGAATACGCAACTCCATGGAGAGAGAAGTCGCGGGCATACCAAAGGTTGCTCCAGTACAACCCATGATGAAGTACCGCCATCCTCTAGCTCCATCAATAAGTCCACCTTTGAACTTGAAGCTGGTGATAGAATTTCCCATGTGCAACTGATCATACCCAAATTACCTGGCAAAACGGCTAGGCAGATAAGGCTCCAAGTAGCAGTGGTTCTCACTTCTGTACAGCAGATGGGAAGGTCTAATGCAGACCAGCCAGTAAAAGGCTTCAAGAAAAAGAATAGTCTTTCCATGACCCGCATCCTGAAGTTTAGTCCCCTGTTGATTGATATGTACGGGGGGACGATGCAGAAGAACTTCCAACTATGGACAAAATTTAGTGCTAGCCGACAATCCATGACGCTAGTCATATTCTAAGAAGAATTTCTGTAATTCATCAGGAAGTTATTGCCCGAACCACTGGCCGATCCGGGAGACATCACTCTGGTATTGTGAAGGATTAACCATCCCATCAGATATAAGATGGTAATTCCACTTTGGGATATCCTTCACGCTGTGCAGTATCGGCCAACAGCCCATCAGTAATAGCCCTCAGGCCAGCTTGTATCATGCATACCATGGCAGAAAGTAGGCCCAATCTTGCCCCAAACACCAAACGTACTGCGGGCCATAAGGTATTGCGATGAATGCGATCCGCAGACGCGATGCCAGGAACCACCCATCGGCGTAGCCAGATAGAAAGGAAGCCAGCCAGTTGAGCTTCTTTTGACAGAGGCTTTCGACAATGCCTCATATAACTGTAGGCTTTGGTTCCTGCAGGATAACCCCCCATCTCTTTATTAAGAACCCAACCTGGAGCCCCTGCATCTTCGATGAGGTCATCGATTGTGTTAGCATTAAGAATGCTCAAGGGGTTCAAGGGTTTATCTCTGCTATCTACAACCTTGTCCTGCTTGGCATTTCTAGCCTGATGGAAGAAGAGATAGGATACCCATTTGTTAATATGGGCTAAATCAGAGGGCTCACTGTAGAAGGTGGTGCATGCAAGATAGTGGCGCATCAGCTCTTGGTACGCTGCCACTGCCCGAGGGTTGGTTTCCTTTATCTCCCTATTTATGGGAACATACTCTTCATAAGGAGTGTCTCCCATTGGCAGCTTTGAGATGTCTGCCATCTCATGAAGTGCCAGGCCCAACTCACCTATTAGAGTGGCGAAAGTCCCAGTGAGCGAGTTATATCGCTCCATCAAAGCTAAGAACAAGTTGGGGTTGAGAGGCAGCCCAACACTAGTAGCACTCACAGCCGCAAACAAGCCAATACTTTCCAGCTCCGTCTGAAAGTTCTTCAGGGCTCATGCAGTCAAACTGGCCCATCGAAGATTATGGGGGCTAAGCCATCCACTGGTGCGAGGGTTAGCCTTGGGGTATACTCCTCCCTGCCCCATAAAGTCATTGCAGAAAGTTGCTATTTGAAGCGGCTGGATCAGTGAAGTGTCTTCACTCGGGACGCTACCCGGCAGTAATCCTCTGAAGGGCATGACAGGGCCTGAGGGACTGCTTACAAAGGAGCCTTGGTTCAATCCTTTCTTATAAAAGATCTTCTCTGGCTAGCCATGAAGATCAGGAGTCAGAGTCCATACCATCTTTCTGGGATGTGTGGCATGGAAGAATGCAGAGATAGGGTAATCTCTGGGCATCTTTGGCAGATACATGATCGTGCCCTCAGCAGAAAATATCCAATCTTCCTTCTTGGGCTTCGTCTGGGATTGCTTATCAATCACATCCCCAAATAAGAATGTTGGTTTCTTATACTCAGTCCCATCTATGTATGTCAGGGGTTCCCCACTGATCATACTCAGCAATATTCTTTCTCCTTGGGCACTGATCAAAGTTCCCCTTTTTTGAGGATACTCATTTCCAGAGATGGGGAATGTCACATGGGACAAGTCCTCCAGATAGTTAGAATTCAGCATTCAAGCAGCAGAGCCCATCACTTCAGCCAGAGGGGGGATCTGTAGGTCCACTGCAAAAAAGCAAGAAAAAAAGTCAGTTTTACGCTAGATGCTACACTCTTTGCAGTACACGCCAAAACTTGACAGTCTGAGTTTTTACGCCAGAATGCAAAAATTTGACTTTTTATGCTGGAATTTACTTCCAATGCGTAAAAAAATGCAAGGTTTACAGTATACGCCAAATTTTGACAGTCTGAGTTTTTACGCCAGACTGCAAAAATTTGACTTTTTACGCTGGAATTTACTTCCAATGCGTAAGAAATGCAAGGTTTACAGTATACGCCAAATTTTGACAGTCTAAGTTTTTACGCAAGACTGCAAAAATATGGAGTTTTATGCTGACACATTAGGAATGTGGGCGTATTTGCGCATACACGTACAACGTGTGCGAAGGATTCTCTATTTCTCTCGAAACTTTACCTGTGATGCCCGATGCACAGCTAGACGGCGGAGCACTTCGTTCAAAACGAGGCTCGCTTGGCCTAGTAGGTGTCGCTAGTGCTTGAGCAGAGGAGCGAGATAAGGAAGCTGTAAAACCCCTATTTCTAAACACCGTATTTTTTATTTTTTATTAATTAATAATTTAATTACAGTAATTATGTGCTAATTAGGAGAAATAGATTTTTATTAATTTTTATTTTAGGTGTTGGTGCACTTAGAAGATTTATGGGACCATCAGAAATTTTTCAGAATTTATTTCATGTGAGAGATCCCTTGAGCAGTTGCTAGCTTAATAGTGTGCATTATTATAATCTCAAAATTTTCTTATGAGTATATATATATATATATATATATATATATATATATATATATATATATATATATATATATATATATACAAATATATATATATATATATATATATATATATATATATATACATATATATATATTTAATTAGAAAAAGGAAAAGAAAAGAACTAATATAAAATAATATAACCTAATACTAATAAACTAATAACTTATGCAATCTTAAAGCAACTCCAGCAAATCATTACTACTACTTTCCCTAGCAAAATCCCTAGCAAACTATTCCTTTAAGCCACGGCAGCAACAACATTACCAAAGCCGTGCGCGGAAGACTTTTCCCCCTTTTTTTTACTTATATATATATCCTATATATATATCGTTATTTTTTTCAATAAAACCCTAACCCTAAATTATTCAGACCCTTCCTCTTCCCATCTAGACCTAGAGAGCGCCGCCACCGCAGCCAGAGAACCCCGCCAGGCCGTCCAAACAGATCTCGACGACCGCGACCCTGGGCACTGCATATTCCCATACGAGGTACCTTTGTTCCAGAGTTGCTTCTCGTCGATTCGCTCAACCAAATGCCACCCCGTCTGCACCGGTATGCTCACCCCTTAACCCTCTTCCATATCTGTATGATAGCAGACCTCGAGCAACATGTAACCCTAGGCAAAAATAACGCCAAAGTTGGCACAAACAGACCGAATTCTGGGATCGCAGAAAACTACGGTGACCACCCATGTTGCCGAGTTCGTATCTCCCACCACAGAGATCCAAATTTGATAATTCTTTTTGGTATGCGTAGACCACTTGACCTAGTTTAATTTTTGTTAAATAACCCTAGATTATTAACTGTTGTGGATAGAATTAAATTCGTCACAAAACCCCGCGAACCCACTTTTCCATATTTCTAAAAGTTGTGAAACAGAGCGCGCCCCTTCAAACGGGACCGCCCCGTCGTGTACCAAGTATACCGAACGGTGCACACGGTGTAACCGGATACGTAAAATTTTGTGGAGACTGATTCGGACGCGTGTGCGTGCCGGAATCAGCCCGTATCCGCGGACACACCCCGTATCGCAACTTTTGTGGAAGTCGTGCGCATTTTGTGTACGCTTGTCAGATTGCGATAAAACTTACGCCACTGGAGTTATGGTAACGCGCTGGTCCTGTGACCCAATTTTTACGCAATTCTGAGATGGTTGACCAAGTCGCCAATTGGCGGGTCCCATAGTTGACTTTTTGGACAAAATTGTGTTCGGCCTATCGGAATCCACATTTGGATATACCGTTGGGTTCGTATTGATATTTAGAGTTGTTTGACCTATATTTTTTCCCATTTAGAGACTGTTATCCTTGGTACGCTTTTCGGTGCAAAGTAGGCTACACATGGACCCCACTTTTATCCGAAATTATTGTTTTGCCCCTGTGTCCAAATTGAATGAAAGGGAAGTGCTTTTTAACTATTTTGCTTATTCTAGGAATATTGGTGATGTTTATTTAAGCATTCGGAGACGTTCATTCTGAGGCCGTAGCTTCTGACTCTTGGTGTTGACATCGGGATACTACAGTTTGCAGCTTTCTTGCCAGGCAAGATACCTTGCCAAATTGTTTACAGTATTTTGCATGCTTAGTATATTTCTGTATATTTATTGCATTTTTGTTTATTTATTGCATGTGTAGTTCTTTCAGTCATTACTATATATTAGATATGTTGACACACACTTGACACTTAATATCATAGAGGACAATCAGTAGGCGTATGGGCTTTAACCACTCTGGTAAACCGTAGTCACTAGCACGCACTATGATGGTCGTGTCCGATGGTCGCTACCCCCGAGATATGTCGATTGATGGAGTCCGAGGGTCGCTACCCCAGAGGTATGTCGGCTGATGATGTCCACTGACGAGCATATGAGTTGTGAGGATTAGATCGAGTAGCCTACCCTTGCCCATACGTCAAAAAGTTGTCCTTATTGCATTCATATAGATTGTCTTGTACATCATACTTATTTATTTTCAAACATTATGCATGTTCACTGTATTCAAATTGGCTCGCTTTTCTGTATCTTGTTACGTCCCTCTGAGGACCTGGTCCTCCGCCAGGTGTATCTGCTCTTGAGTATTTGCAGGAGCGCAGATTCGGATGGTTACATATGTTTCGAGGATGTCTTCTCTCCGAGCCCATGATTGTTAGCTAGTATTTTTGTATTGTGTTTATTGTGATGTACTTTTCCATTCGAGTTGGTAGTAGATTTGTTTCCATCCAACTATCATCCTTAGATACTTATATTGAGATCTAGTTATATAGATGCTGGTTATTCATTTATATTAATTTTCGTGGATGAGATTTAGATTGTACCCTGTGACTTGTGATACATTTTATACCCCTTGTGGATTGATATTCATATTACAGCGTACGTATGGGATATGGTTTTCATATATTGGAGTTGCCATATCCATGCGGCTGGCATGCTTACGTGTCCTAGTCCTACATATTTTTGGGACTGGGGCGTGACAGAAGCGGCTTTCTTTCCCTTAGCAGCAGAGGACTGTTTTGGTGCCATGGCGAATCTGAGTTCTCAGAAAGAGACGAAGACGAAGAGTTCTCAGAAAGAGGCAAAGAGTTTTTAGAAAGAGACGAAGGGTTTTTCTCTCTCACGACCTAGGTCTATTTATAGAGTTCAGATAACTCTTCGAATCCGTAACCAAATCCGATCTTATCATAATCAGTTATGATTTGGGACCAAGTCAGTCGATCATTTGAAAAGGAAGACGGATAGTCATGCTGCGTAACGGATCCATGATTTTACGCGCAGAGCAAGGATCCATGGTTTTACGCTCAGAAGCTACAGAATTTGACCATTTTATGCTTCATTCAAAGTATTTCAAATTACGAGAAATTTGAAAACTTTGAAAGGGGTCTTGTAGAAGCATGAAATACGCTAAGGAATTGTACGTGTATTATACAGTAAAAACCTAACATAAATGAAGCCCACGTAAAACAGAACTTCAGAGCTGTTTGGCGTAAAGAAAAGCTTCAGAGCTGCCCGCATAAAGCAACGCTCCAAGGCTATTTTGGCATAAAAAGGTTGCCATACCTCCCTGTGTAAAATTTAAAGTACGTTTTTAATGCAATAAAAAGTTGTACGAGAAACTCTTCGTATTCCTCGGATGAATTTGTCAGACAGAACAGTGAAACTGACTCATGACAAAAGTACTGCACGATGATCGAGAGGACGGTTGTGATAATAATTTTGCATAGAGACCCAGGTTGTCATTTAGCGGCATATGCTTGATACAAGTCATTTTTACGCATTCAAAGAATATACTGCCTATTTTACATGGGCAGAGATGAGTTTTTACGCTAAAGATGAGACGAAATTAGACGCCACGTCAAAAGCTGTTTCTCGTACAAAGCTCGAGGCATATCTCGACATTTAATGCACGAGATTGAGGCATATCTCTGCATTAAATGCACGAGATTTGGTTCTATTCTTTATAAATTGTCATGATTGGGAGAGCTAAAACTAGGGCTAATATGCTTACATCACCATCCTTGCATTTTATGCCAACCAGGCTATTTTCAACTATAGGAGTACGCCTTATACTATCTCCTCGAAATATGCCAACTCAGGCTATATTTGCAAAGGTACGTGATAATGCTATTTGGCCCAGAATACGCTCAAGACCTCAGTCAGGAAGGATAATTGGCTATTTTTACGCTGGTTATCTATTATTCATGCAGCATCAAGTTTTACGCAGAATTTGGCTTTTACGCCAACAAGACATCTATTTGGCTTTTACGCCAACGAGACAGCTATTTGGCTTTTACGCCAACAAGACAGCTATTTGGCTTTTATGCCAACAAGACAGCTATTTGGCTTTTACGCCAACGAGACAGCTATTCGGCTTTTACGCCAATAAGACAACTATTTGACTTTTACGCCAACAAGACAGCTATTCAGCTTTTACGCCAACGAGACAGCTATTTGGCTTTTACGCCAACAAGACAGCTATTCGGCTTTTACGCCAATAAGACAGTTATTTGGCTTTTACGCTAACCATCTCTACACGAGGGGCAGTTACCTACGTGGATTACATGCCGTGATCTTCGAGAAGCAGTTATACTCGTTACCTTATAGTGGGACATGTGTCATATGCAGAGTTAGAAGGTCATTCGAACGTAGGTAGCAATTATTATAACCGCCGCGTAAAAGGTGCAACTCTCTTTACAGTTTGGCTTCTACGCCAACTGGACCGTTATTGTGACTGATCTCTATAAATAGAGACCCCTGGTCACAGGATCAAAGGGGCGGAGATCAATAGACACAGAGACTAGGGGAGAGCATAATCAGAGATCAGAGAGAGAGAGCACAAACAGAGAGTGTTGATTGACAACTTTGGCAATGAGAGTTCAATCCCACCTGTAATCTTTGAAGCTTCTTCTTCTTCTACAGCACTTCTTCATCATCGTGTGGTCCAAGGGACAAAGTGATCGACCGCAGATCAGACTCCTATAGCAATTTTTCCCCAGAATCATTTTTATTGTACTTAACATCCTCGTATAGGATTCATTGTACTTTTTTTTCTTGTTTGTAAATAAAGAAAGGGTTTCGTATAAACCTAGTTTTATTCTTTTGTTTATCATCAAACATTCGTATCTAGCATGCCCGTACTTTGTACGATATCTTAAGAAAAATTCTCATTTGGCCACGCCTTGAGATTTCAAAATAATATAGGGTTAATTAGGCAACTAAAAATGGTAGTAACATTAGAAGAAAACGGTATCCTGAGATCATGCCAACGAACCTTCCCACAGAGGTTCATTTTAAGTGCACAGTGGGCTGGCAACCACATATACTGTATATCATCAGCCTTAGTGGAGTGCGATATCTGACCTATTATAAATAATGTCGATCTACTATTTTATTATAGGAACATTGGAGTGGCTAATACCGTGATCTAGCGCAGTAGCCCTACGGAAAACTGGTATAATTCGTAAAGTGCCTGTATAATTATTTTATTTGGCTCGGTTAGCTCATGTTCGACAATAGCGTGATATGAGGATACCTATTATGCATTATTCTGAGATAACCTCAGACTCCACAATTAGCAAGTCGTACGAGTTATTGGACGATCTTACTAATTGGACTTGGATGTGATTGTATTATTCTGTTAGTGGCCTATGGAAATGGACTATCATAGTGTGATAGATTTAACTCTTATCCTTGTTTCGCTGTAAGGTTGGGCCTTTGTGCTAGGATATGCCATGGACCTAATTTACGACATAGAACCTATATTATTATTATATCTTTATTGCTTGGATTTTTGTTTCTCTATTTCGTGATTCCTTTGTGGTACTTACTATTTGGGGTCTAACCCTACTGGTTTTGTATAGACGGGCTTCGAGCCAGCACCCGAGGATCCAGCAAACTTTTCTCCAACACTCGAGGATCCAGCATACTTTTCTCCGACTCATGGCACATACCAAGAACATGGCCGCCGAGGATAACGAGTGGGTTTTCTTCTTCCCTTCTCGTCATTATCATTTTATCTCTTTTGGGCATTTAGCCACCGTCACCTGTTAGTCGGCACGTCTGGACATTTGTTCCTTTTTATGACTGTATAAAAACCAGCCTGCAGTTGTAAATACTGTCATGTACTTTTGTTATTCCACCAGCTTCTTATTTTGTACTGTTGGTCTCAAAAATATTTTGATGAAAGCATTTGGGACGCCTTATTGTCTTATCATATATGCTCTATGATCACTGTTTCTTGTTTGATTGATTGTGGCATAGATATTCATATGATCTTAAGTGACCTGATTAAAGTATACACCCCTTGTCTAGTTACAGTCGTGATCATCGTACGAAGTATAGTACCTTGTACGGGGTAGCTGGCCATGTTCATTTTCGTATTCTGGTACTGGGCCGTGACATTCGCCCAACTAGAAAAACCAACTCCCGGCAAGTATCCTAATTCTTTCGATAAATCAACCCCCTCGATATAACCTAGCGCTAAACTGCCTGAGGGAGCTGCGGGAATGGGAGTTGTGGCTGCTTGCGCAGGATCAGCCCCTAGGACCGCCTGCGAGATGACAAGAGAAGAGGACTCCGAAGGAGTGATAGAGGAATAGACAAGCTCCTTGAAGCCGAAAAAGGAAGCCAGACACATAAATCTGTCTCGGTAAGCCGGGGGGGTCAGGGGGATACCGGAGGATAGTAGGAGCGGGAGCAACTTTAGAAACGGTCACTATCACATTTCTAAATTGGGGTAAATTTATCTTTTGGCTTTATTTTTATTTAGTGGTTATATTTTATATATTGTGTTATTTATTTATTAGTTAGTGGACTAGCCTATTTATTTGGACTTAACACTATCAGACCCAACTAGTCTAGAAATGACACAATAAACCTAATAATTTGGGCTAGGCCATTAGACTCATTCATTTTCATTAATTAGGAGATTAGAATTAGTCTTTATTTAGAATTAGAAGCTTTTCTAATATAGTCCTCTTAATTAAATACCCTTATGGCTAATTATTGGAGGGTATTTTGGACTTTGTGTGTTCCTTGGGAGAGGGGCATAGGGTCGACCACTATTAGAGGGAGAAATTATGTCTCCTCTTCATAATTCACATCATTTTAGATCCCCAATTGTGTTCTTTCCCAAATTGATTCATCCTTCCATCAATTTTACTTTAATTCACACACATTCTCTTCCATTTTCATCATCTAAGGAGCATTAGAGCTTGGATTACAAGGATCACTTGGAGAAGAAGGAGTTGGCTAGGAGCTTGTGTCCTAATTGTGTCCATTAGAGATTTTCATTGGGAATCCATCTTCTAATAGGTATAAATATAAATTTATCCTTCAGTTAGATTCTAATTCATGCATTTGACCATTAGGAACCCTTCCATGGTATAAAACTATCCATAGGAAGAAGAACTAGGTTAATATGACTTGTATTGTGACTTCAACATTGAGATTTGTGTCCATTATAGGGAATTATAAGATTGGTGCATCAAATACTTGTCATTAGGACAATTTGGTCTAATTAGACTTAGATTGAGTGTGTGAGGATAGTTACTGAAGTAACGTGTAGGCAACTCTGGAGGGGGTGAATAGAGTTATATGTCAATAGTGACTAATTAAAACTGATTAAGACTAAGTCCAGTAAGCAACTACTAACAAAGAAAATAATCAGAGAACAATAATGCGGAAAGTAAATAGAGTAAGGAAGAGAAAACGCATACACATCGATATATCTTGGTTTTCCTCATAGAGGACTAGTCCAGGCCCGAGAACTCTAGCTCGGAGTTTGAATCCACTATCAGTCAAACACAAGCTTTATTCTGAAGTCTTGCCACTACTTTACGAACACGAGCTTTTGATCCGAAGTGCTCGACTAATTCAACTTCGCAGAGGCAAAACTTAGAATTTTTCAAGTGAGAACACATTATAACTCTTGCACAACTTCTAGCTGAATCGCACCGAGGCACCTTAGGGGATTAGGAAGTTGTGGCTAAGGATATTTGGAAGAGTATGGCTTAGAAGAGTAGAGCTTAGAAGATTGAGAGCCTAAAAGATAGGGGATGATTTGAAATAAAAGAATTCATGCTCTATTTATACTAGTCTGGGTAGGCAGAGTTCGGCCAGAGTTTTGTCCCCTAATGTTCAAAAATTCCAACGTTGGACTGCTCGTTACAAGATGGAACAAAAAATTAGGTTACTGATTTTAAAGGCACCGAGTTCGGTCAGGGACCGAGTTTGGTCTGCCTCAGACCAGAAGCTCTATAATTGGGTTTGAGTAGGTTTGGTTTTGGTTTTGGTTGGGTTCTGGACTTGGTTGTTTGTTTCATGGAGCTATAGAAAATATGTTGAGGGTTAATATGCCACAGTGCGACTCAACGTACATGCTTCCTATACTAAATTAAAATAGAAAATTACATAGTTGAAAATCAAGAGCACCGATGATGCCAATCTTCTGAAACGTTCGCTGACTTGAAGATGCATTTTTTTTACGATAATTGTCCAAAGATAAATAGATCTGGAAATCTGAATACCTTTCAGGGGCTTCGCCCCCAAACCCCTACGAGGGATGATACCCCCTCGACCCCCGTCAACTGACCGGGCAGGAGAAACCCTGGGTGCAAGGCTCCGGATAAGTCGTAGGCGGTTGGACGAAATCTTCTAGTTTAAAATCTTTTTTGGCTCATCATCATTTTTTTTGTTGCATATGTCCATGCTGGTTTTTGCTTATTACTTTTGCAAGTACATGTTAGACGAACAAGAAAATATACAGAAGCAAATATTGTATATCTGGACAATGGTGAGTTTAAGTAGAATATACTATAATGATTGATCGATTATCATTATGCTAAACTTAATCGATTAGCCATATTCAAATCCTCAACTGAAACATTGGGCTAACAATCTCTCCTTTTATATTATGGCACAACAATTAAGTTTAAGACAAATATAATCGATGCATATATCAAAAACAATAAGCACAAATCACTATACGTATACTACATGCTTAAACTTACTTCTCCTCTGTTGATATGATCAAAAATAAGCTCCCCCATAATAGGAGATATTGATACATCTGATATCAAAACCATATAAAGAAGCTTGTATATGTGCATAAGCTCCCCCGTAGTACATGAGACGTTTGGAGAATATGCACATATTTCTTCTTATTTTGTCAAAATATAAAGTTTACGGTCCCCCGCAAACGAAGAATATATCATGAAGACAGGTAAGTAACATAAACCATATAATATGACCATGTGTTAAATGAAGAGTAAGTAGCTAAAATGTTAACACAAGGAATAATGTAGAATAATGACTTGCATATCATAACCATATACTTACCAATTGTGAACTAGATACCAATTATAGGAAATTAGATGTAGTACATTAATATAGAAAAATTGAGTAACAATAATGCAAGAAAAGCATAAGTAAATATGTACATTTAGTCATGTGCAAAAGATTATTAAACAACTTTACTCTAATATCAGTGCAACTAGTCAAAGTCTAAACTCAAGTTTAAACTAAGTGACATAGTTATAAAATAATTAGATATACCCAGTAGTGCTTACTAAAAGTCATAGTGTCACAGTTTATACTAAAAGTTGTCGACTTTAAATTCAAGGAGTAGAGCTAAGATTCACTAATGTATTCTGGAAACAATTAGCAAATAAACCTTTAACAAATCATTATTTAATAAAGTATTGATCATCTTAGGTTAGCTATAGGGGCCGGATCCCAGCTAGCGGTGGTACGAAAATACTTAAGTACTGTGTCGCTTAGGCTATTTATGCTTTTTGACAGAAAGGGTCATTTCGGCTTATAACCAA
This sequence comes from Iris macrosiphon, assembly GCA_036927795.1. Classification (NCBI taxonomy): domain Eukaryota; kingdom Viridiplantae; phylum Streptophyta; class Magnoliopsida; order Asparagales; family Iridaceae; genus Iris; species Iris macrosiphon. Next base: position 92,619,941 of record JAYESA010000004.1, on the reverse strand, counting down.
AAACATTCTTAACTTTAAAGAACTTATATTTCACAGGTATATATGCTAATTATAACATCATACACCATCAAAATCCAGAATCATAACTCTTGATGAATAAAGTTCACTAAAAGATATAAAACATACATAGACAATTGTGTCATAATAAATGATTCCATAGTGACAACAAATATTTTAGCTAAACAACTAGTCATGTTGGATGTCAGTATCTACAAGAAAGTTAACTAAGCATGCTAGTATCACATCTCAAATAACAACTAAAGATATCAATAAGAGATATTAACAAAACATTGATTAAGAAAATGCTAGATTCTATAATTATAGCTATTTAAGAAGAATCAATTAGCACGTTACCAAAGTGGAACAAGTGGCCTTATTTATGTTGGTAAAATTGCTTGAAAGATTACCTTTATAGCTTTGCAATCACAAATATTATACTTGGTGCTAAATTCTGACACAAAGTATTCTACCTACATCATTAGGCAGAGACTTTGGTATCAAAGGTTTGGATCCATATTTGTTAGCTTTGGGAACCCACTTATACATATTCATATCAACCAATTTTTTAGCTTTGCATTGATGTAAAATATGACCTTTTAAACCACAATAATGGCATGTAGCATAAGCATTTGTGTTAGATGTAGAAGTAGGAGTATGTGAAGTGGTGTATTGTGTCTTCCATGGATATTTGTAATAAAATGCATGATTATGTGAAGTTTGTTGTGTTCTACATGCATGATAGTATGAATCATTTGGTTTGCTTATTGGTGTCTTATTGTGAGTGCTCTTTTGTTTAGCCACATATCTCGTATTAGACTGAGTAGTAGGTTGTATGACCTGCTTTCCCAATATAATCTCTAAATTTTTAGAGGTGGCATATAAATCATCATATTTAGCAGTAAGAGCATCAATTCTAAGTGAAGTATTAGAGTACTTATTCCTCTCTTATTTCATATCCCCCTTAAGTTTAGCATTCTCTTGATTACTTTTACCAAAGTAGTCAAGTGCTTCTTGTAAGCTAAGATTAAGTTTGGAGATATAAACAGAATAGTCATAAGACGAATAGTCTTTAGCTTCATTTAGTAAACAAGTAAGCTTCTCATTCTCAAGCTGATAAGATTTAATATCTTTTCTGGCTTGCTTAAACTTATTCATAAGCTTCTTGTGATCTTCAAATAAATTATTGAAAGCATCAGATAATTCATTATAAGAAAACTCTTCAAATAAAGGATTATCTTGTATCTCGTTTGATAATGCCGTTAAGCATACATTTGTAGCATGTCGAGGGCTTTTTTTTTGAATCGCTAGCTTCACTTTCATACCAAATGCTTATATTTGTATATTTATGAGACAAATATTATCCTTTGTTTGATCGTTCATATCAATTCTTTCTTTTTGCTTTGGAGCAATCTTTCATCATGTAGCCTGGCCTTCTACAATTGTAGCAAATGAGTTCTTCTTTAAGATCTTTCTTCTTTAGGTTTGTTTTCACAAACTTCAAGAATCATTTGAAGTTCCTATAAATTTGGGCCATATCCTCATTGTCTGAATCATCATCTGTTTCTTTATTTTCAGAAGCATCATCAGAGGATCTTTTGTGATACGCCTTGAGTGCGATGGCCTTCGGTTTGGGAGTTGACTTTGCTTTGAGGTCGTTGAGGTCCAGCTCATGTGTCATCAGCTTCCCCATGAGTGTTTCCAGATTCATTGTGGTGAGGTTATTTTCTTTAATGATCTTCGTTGCTTTTGGGTTTCAGTTTTTCGAAAGTCCTCTAAGTACTTGCGTATCTTCTCATAGTTGTTGTACTCTTTGTTAAGAGATGATAGAGGATTGATGATGTCAAGAAATCTAGAGAACATCTGAGTGATGGTCTCATTTGATTTTATCTTGAATGCCTCATACTCTTATGTCAGTCTGATTATCTTAGACTTCTTTACCTGAGTAGTTCCTTCATGAGGCACCTCAAGAAGTTTCCTGATCTCATGTGAAGTGGTACATGTAGATACTTTGTTGAACTCTGTAACATCTAAGGCACAAAATAAAGCATTAACAGCTCTAGCATCAAGACTGGATTGTTTCTTTTCTACATCAGTATACTTATCTTTAGGCTTGTCTATGAGATTATCATCTACAATAATTCTAGCATGCTTTATGTAGCCATCCTCAAATATTGACCAAAGGTCAAAGTCTAGTGATTTAAAATAAAAAATTATACGTATCATCCAGTAAGTGTAGTTGGTATCGTCAAATAGGGGTGGACTATTTGTGGACTGGCCTTCACCATTGTTGGTGTAGATTGGTCATGCAATTGCCATAGATCAGCTCTAAGGTGTTAATCCTCTATAAAGAGAACTTTGCTCTGATACCAATTGAAGTTATGTGAAGGCAACTCTAGAGGGGGGTGAATAGAGTTATATGTCAATAGTGACTAATTAAAACTGATTAAGACTAAGTCTAGTAAGCAACTACTAACAAAAAAAATAATCAAAGAATAATAATGTGAAAAGTAAATAGAGTAAGGAAGAGAAAATGCAAACACAGCGATATATCCTGGTTTTCCTCGTGGAGGACTAGTCCAGGCCCGAAAACTCTAGCTCGGAGTTTGAATTCACTATCAGTGAAACACAAGCTTTGATCTGAAGGCTTGCCACTTCTTTACAGACACAAACTTTTGATCTGAAGCGCTTGACTACTTCAACTTCGTAGAGGCAAAACTTATTATTTTTTAAGTGAGAACACTTTACAACTCTTGCAAAACTTCTAGTTGAATCGCACCGAGGAACCTTAGGGGATTAGGAAATTGTGGCTAAGGGGATTTAAAATAGTATGGCTTGGAAGAGTAGAGTTTAGAAGATTGGAAGCTTGAAAGATGAGGGATGATTTGAAATAAGAGAATTTATGCTCTATTTATACTAGTTTGGGTAGGCAGAGTTCTGTCCCCTAACGTTCAAAAATTCGAACATTGGACAGCTCGTTACAAAGTGGAACAAAAAATCAGGTTGCTAATTTTAAGGGCACCGAGTTCGGTTCGAGTTCGGTCAGGGACCGAGTTTGGCCTGAGTTTGGTCTGCCTCATACCAAAAGCTCTATAACCGGGTTTGAGCAGGTTTAGTTTTGGGTTTGGTTGGGTTCTGGACTTGGTTGTTTGTTTGGTGGAGCTATTGGAAATATGTTGTTGGTTGATATGCCACAGTGCGACTCAACGCACTTATTTCCTATACTCAAAAAAATAAAAAATTACATAGTTGAAAACCAAGTGCACCGATGACGCCAATATTCTGAAACATTCGTTGACTTGAAGATGCATTTTTCCATGACGACAGTTTTCCAAAGATAAACATATCTGGAAATATGAATACCTTTCAGGGGCTTCGCCCCCAAACCCCCACGAAGGGCACTGCTCCCTCGACCCTCATCCACTGACCTGGCAGCGGAACCCCCGGGTTTGATGCTCCGGATAAGTCTTAGGCGGTTGGACAAAATCTTATAGTATAACGTCATCTTTGGCTTATCATCATTTCATCGTTGCATATGTCCATGCTGGTTTGTTCTTATTACTTTCTGCAAGTACATGTTAGACGAACAAGGAAATATACAGAAGTAAATATTGCATATTTGGAAAATACTGAGTTTAAGTAGAATATACTATAGTGATTGTTCGATTATCATTATGATAAACTTAATCGATTAGCCATATTCAAAAACTCAACTTAAACATTGGTCTAACAGTTATGTGTCCACAATTACGGGTAGAGCATATCATGGTATTTTATGATACGCTATGATACGAGGACTCATTTTGGGGGTTTTGTACATGATGGTGTAATCTCTCTTTAATTTCCATTATAACTAATTACATTAGCTATTTATATATGTATTTGATATGTATAAATGATAATTATTGAGAATTGGGAGTTTGGTATCTCATTTGGGGGTGTATCATGAGTATCCTAATGATACACAATAGGTATTTGTTGATTTGGCTATTAAGTGGTGTGTACACTAGAATAGATCTATTTATATACATATATGAAGAATATATGTGTGTTATTATATATATATATATATATATAAAACTATATGAGTGTGTGTGTGTGTGTGACTGTATTGTGTTCCAAGTGAGTATTACTGTGTGTGAGAGTGTAATGTGTGTAGGATGAGTGTGTGCCAAGTTCATGTGTGTGGTATATACATTGTGAGTAGATATATTGTGTGCACTGTTGAGTATCAGATATCAAAGGGGGGATACATGTATCAGGTTTTATGAGAAGTAACAACAGCATTCAGCTTCATATTAAACAGTAACAACAACTACTACATGACTAGGCTGTATGGGGCATTTCCCAGTGCCACAGTACACTGTCGGGTGTATGCAGCAGTTGGGGATGGGTTGATATTCAATTAAATGGAAGATTATACAACAATATTGACTATTACATTAGAAGAATGACAGACAAAACAGTACCATAGCAACAGTTGGGGCAAAATCCCTACACAACAAACATTGTAACACCTATTATAGTAGCAACAACAGGTAGGAAGTTGAACCTGAGCACATGTGTGCACAGGTGAGTTGCTTGATACAACATCATCAATAGTAAAATAGAGGATCTCGGGCAAGTGTAGGTGTATCTTAGAGTGTGGGGGAAGGCAAGGTGTAAGGTAGTATCCTAATAAGGAGCTAGAGTGTTAAAAGTTGTGGGCATCTACCTATCTACCTATCTATCTATTTTACCATCTATCTGTCTACATGTATATGTGCTGGTACATTTGATAAATTGGTGATGCACTAGATGGTGTATGAAGTATCAGTATGTGGTATCTAGTGAAGTGCATGTATGTGTGTGAGTATGGACCTGGGAATTAGTAAGATAGGGTGTGGATTAGGATTAGGTAATGGTATATCAGTAAAAAGTGAATCAAGGTAAAGGGTGAGTTAAGGGTAAGGTATCACTAATGTGATTGTTAGCTAAGGTATTAGTTAGATAATACAAATATAGACACTAAGTTATTCTAATATAGATTACTAATATAAATATTAGCTAGTATATATAGATACCTTAGTAATATAGCTAGTATAGTTGATACCTACTAGTTATGAACCTAAAAATCTTGGTATGACCTAGTATGCACTAGTTTACCTTTGTAATCAACCTAGAAAATAGATATGGACCTAAAACTAAGGTAACACTTAGTTAAGACCTAGTTCGACCAAGTTGGACTAATATGACCTAGAAATGGCCGAAAAATCATACCTTAGTGCATTTTAACTTATTTATCATTCATTACACCCAATTGACATGGTATTTCATATATAGGGTTGTGTGACACCAGCTCGGATACCGAGTCATACATTTTGCTCAAGACCACATCGAGTACATCTAGTATATATATCACATATTTTAGAACTGTATACTTGATTGAAATATTTTTACACGGACTGATACTATATGGATCCTGTCAGGAGATGTTATCCCTTATCGTGTACTCTGGGTACTCCTTCCACATATACTTTATCGTGTGCATCAGATATTTCTTGTGCTCGTGTTCATTTATTTTTTCCGTGTACTTATATTATTCGTGTACGTAACGTGTCATGATCGGATCCATGAGTATTGGTTAGGGCGGGGGAGTAGAAGTTGGTTATGTGATCAAATCTATAATGTATGTGTGTTCATGTTGATTATACACCTCACGTATTGTCACGTCCCAGTGTTAAAATACGAAGGGACTAGCCATGTGGCAATGGCCAGCATCACAACTCCAATGGACAAACCCAATTTAATGGACTCGTTAGAGTGCACTTAAGCTGTAATACATATAAAATGGTCTACAAATACTTTTCACAGTTTATATATCTAATCGCATCCATAATAAGTAACGAAATCACAAAGAGACAAGTCCAGTCACAATAATATAAAATGATATGTCCAACCAAAACAATATAAATAATGTCACCGGGAACAACCCGTCATCAAAATAGAAAGGAAAATAACTCCAAGTACAATATCCAGAAGTCACTATAAGATCAAATATCTAAGAACACTAAGCATAAATAATGAATGGTGAGAATACTGTGTGCTCAAGAGAAGTCCTCCGGAACAACCTCGTCCTCTGAAACCTGTACGTCTCCAATAGTAGCACATACCCCGTAAACCTCGGGATAGCTCTCCTCGTCTACACCTGGGGACATAATCCGGATCCAGGTCCTCAGGGGATATAGCAAGGTACAATAAACACTCAAGCTAAAATAAAATACAATAAGTAAATATAAATGGATCCTCAGGGCAAGCTATGTAACCAGCTAAGTAAAATACAAATGAGAGCATCACTAGTACTCAGGCTGAGACCACTACAGGCTCTGTGTCGGGGAGCCCATAGCAGCAAGTAGTATCTCGTAGGGCCAGTAATGTGCCAAGCTCTGGTATAGAGACTAAGCACCACCACTAACATAACATATATAACATAATCAGCCGGTAGCATGTGTGTATCTCCCCACCCAATGTAACCTCGCGTCTCATGTCCACAATGTCTCATGTCCATAACACGCAAGATCATGACCTCTAGCTAGTACAACGAGTCATAATGATATATATATATAATATGCAAGTCTCATATCACGAATCCTGTAAGCCTATACAGAATCATTCTTTCTGTCACATGAAATAATATCAAGTGTCCTACGGTATGGCATACCGTACTTGGTAAAGCAAGCATGTAAAAATATGATCGTGGAATCAACTCTCTAAGTGACGTTACACGACTTCGCTTACGGCGTCGACACCCGAATCTTGTTCCGACGATAAGCAATGTCTCATGGTCCTAGGCTGAACAGGCACATCACAAGAATATATATATATATATATATATATATATATATTGTAAACCCCCTCGACCAATTTAGGATTTATTTAAATTAAATCGAGAGACTAGGATTAAATTGGATATAATTAGATTTAATATGCAACAATTATTGTGACTTAATACACCTTACCGTTGCTTCGATGGTTGGAGCGCTATGCTAGTAGGTACCTCCAAACTAATTAAATACACATCTCCTAGACATGCCAGACTACCCATCTGACACTTGTGTAACTTTTAGATACTCAATATTGTGCTTCATTTGAGCTGCGCAATATTCGTTACAAACGTCTATGTATTATTTCAATAAAATCCAATTTCCCTTGATTGTCCATTCCTACTTGAATTAGAGGCACAACCACAACCCAATTCCCTATAACCCAAATTAGGATATTAGCCTACACCAAGCCGGCTACGCCCATGACTCTTGTGTTCCACTCGAATCTAGTTTCGTGTGTCTTCAATTCATAAAGGAGCGCCGCGTACATTATTTTTAATTAAATTAATTTAAGGCCAATTTTACCTCAAACAGAACCTAACCAAGCTCACATGCACTCTTTCACGTGGACCAGTCCCACCCCAACGAGCCCAGACAAGCCCAAGTCCCGAGGGCAGCCCACAAACCCCCTTCATAAATACACTTTCTCTTCCATTGAAACCCTAGATCACACCATCATCATCAATTTCACAACCCTAGCCGAACCCTAAAGCCCGAACACCTCCCCTCCCCTTCTTCCTAAACTGAGCACCCCCTATCTCGACCCGACACCAGCACCTCAGGCCCTCTCCAGCACAACCGAGTGCCGCCTACCATGGCTGACCAAGTCGGGCCACCCTGCCAGTCCGCTTGAAACCGCCGGACACCCTCCATCATCACCATCCTCTTTCCATCACCCGCATCAACTCCCTCTAACCCGAACCCGATGACCCCCGACTACTCCCAACCGCCTCCAGCACCACCAACCACCGCTGGCAGGCCTACCCCGACCTTCCCCGCGACCTGACAGCCACCCCGCACCGGCCTCAGCCCGCACCACCGCTGCCAAGGTTGCTTCTGTCGTTGCTACAACCGCTGCAGTGCTGTCGCTGCCGCTACTGCCTTACCCACCGGTCGACGCCGGAGCTCTGCCCCACGAGGAAGACGACCAGGACGAGCAGAATCTCGTCCAGTTAGCCAGGTACTCGACCCCTAGCTCGCTTCTCGCATAATATTGTTGTATGGTTGCTTTGTCGAGTCATCGTATCGGCGTGTCTTGTGTCGACACAAACCAATTAAAATGAAATAATATAGATGTGTATGCATGATGATAATTAGATTAGATAATAATGAATGCATTACCCTAAATTATGACATGTTATCAAGAACTAGTAATTCACCTGAAACCCTGGACATAAACCTGGTATGCTTAGCATGGCAGATAAGGACATGTAGTCGTACAGATCAGAAATAATTGGTAACCCATAACTTCGGTAGCTTATTATCGCGAGAGACACGGTAACCCAGGACAGGAAACGTGTGCACCCTAGCTATGCGCACACGAGACCCCGTTTTCGATCAGTCGTGATCTTGCGACAATATCTAGAGCAGCGTCATAGTTATGTATGTATTTCCTTAGTGGCAAATGCTAGATTGTTATGTATTATATTATGTGTTTAGGGTCACTGGACCAGCCAGAAGAGACTGCAGGAGCAGGCTATTGGCATTCACAACTTGAGGACTCAGGCAAGATACCTTGCCATAATTACTGTCTAATCTAAATTATGCATATGTTGTATTATTATCTTGTTGCTTTCTTTTATACAACTGTGCGTGTCTGAGACTTACTTGGGTTCAGTCGACGGTTGCGTCGATGATTAGTGTACTTGACCTAGTCATTAGCAGACTCACCCCATTGGAGGATACTCCGATATCTTCCGTGACCTGACACTCTTAGACGTTTCACTGTGACAAATTTATATTAGGGTACGAATTCACGTACTCAACTAGCTATCGGTACGTATGACATGCACCACGATTTAGTACGTAATTCAGGATTATATGATTAGTAGAGACTTGGCATATAGATACGTGGTATGCACGTCGACTATTCGACTTGTGTATCTACATTGGGCGGGGAGGACATTAGTAGGCGTATGGGATATACCCATTAGAATTCGTAGTATCCAGAGGAGCCACGGATCCAATGACTCCCTTTACACTGCTGCCACATTCTTCGGAGCGATATGGACAATATACTGTACTGCCACCACGCTCTTCGGGGTGTTGGACGTTATGCTTATGCCTACCCATACGTACCAAAGTTGTCCTCACATTAGATTCACTTAGATGGTTAGCACACCCTTTATTGTATTTATTTTATTCAGTATTTATATATGGCATGCTTCTATGTATCTTGTTACGTCCCTCTGAGGACCTGGTACCTTTCCAGATTTGGACGAGGCATTTTATCCCACAATGTACGGCCCAGGACAGGAGACGAGGTACGCTACCGAGGAGGAGCTAGAGGTACTACCGTCAGAGTTTCCGTGATCAGTTGGTAGGCTTTCTGCCTAGGATTGGGAGCATCATTATCTAGTCAGCCGATGCCCTAATCATTACTCTTTTTATCTGTCATTCAGTATTTTTATTTCGTCATAGTAGTGGGTTTGTCCCCACCAGACATTCTTGGTTGTACTATGATATTTTGAGACTGGCGTTTATCTTCCAGCATTTATTTTAGTACTTTTTTGTTGTTTATATTGTGGATGAGATTAGATTACCTGCTTGATGCTGATATTGGACTTGTTAGTTATTTAGGACAGCATAGCACTCTTCGTCTGGATCCATTAAATTAGGAAATCTACGAAGACGTATCAGCTGGCTATTGCCACGTGGCCTGGTCCTGCGTATTATTGGGACTGGGGCGTGACATATATATATATATATATATATATATATATATATATATATATATATGGAAAGAAACACAAGAAGATAATATAAGATGATCTACTGCAAGTTTGGCAAGGTACACATTCATGGGTTCTGAACTCCGTCAACTGCTCCTGGGAAAGTAGAATCTGCACGTACACCTCTGGATGCTGAAAAAACATTATCAATGTTCTCAGAAAACTTGAAATAGCTAGGATTGACTACCCTTAAGTCCAATTTGGACACAGGGGCAGAATTGACAGTTTTGGGTCAAAGCGGGGTCCAAATGTGGCCCACTTCGCACTGAAAAATGTACTGGAGACAAAGTTCTCCAAATTCGTCAAATATAGTATCTACGAGTTCAGAACGATGATACAAATCCAACAGAATATCCAGAACTAGATTCCGATGAGCCGATCACGAAATCGTCCGTCATATAGAACCGTAGGGCCTACGAAACGGTGTTTCGTCAACGTTCTCAGATACGAACCAAACTTGGATTACAGGACCAGCGTAACACTGTGAATCCAATAGAATAAGTTTCGTTGCAACTCGACGAGTACACACAAAGTTATGGTGAGGTGTTATAATAGGCCGATACAGTGTTTTTCGGCGGATACGCGTTGATTTCGGCGTGGACACACGTCCAAATCAAATTCCGCGAAAGCCCACACGTCCGCGTTTATGTTACGGACCATTCGATGCAATCCACACGCGATGACGTGGCCTCGTTTGGCGGAACGCACCTCGTTTGGCGTTGATTTCGGTGTGGACACACGTCCAAATCAAATTTTATTTCTTTTTCTTTTTCTTTTTTTTTTATTCAATATTTATATGTAGAAAATTCCCAAAAATAGTTAGGCATTTGAAAAAAATTCTAGACAATTTTTATTTCTTCCAACAAATAATTTACAACCAAAACTCATATCAATTCAAAAGGTATTTACTAAGTATGAATATTAAATTAGTTAAATAAATCCATAAATTTTATTTTCTACTTAATATTATATTAGAAGCATGCAGGGGTTCGAATAACGTAACTCGAGTGTTATACGCGTAATAGGATAAGTTAGGCTCATAGTATGGATTTAGTTGGAAGAAATGGGTTGGTGTGGTGTGTTAAAATCGTACGCCGCGACAAAATGGTTAATTAATCATCATTTTCTCGTAATTGTGTCACGAAAGTTGTGCGACCAAAACAAAGCACGGGATTACGAATTTGTGAGGGACAGTCATGGCAGGAGCCTAATTTGACTCGTCTAAGTCGAGCATGCTAGGTTGGTTGAAAGGAAAATGCTAGTGTTGCACTCAAGATCTTAAAACCATGGTGGTTGGTTTCCAAAATTAAATTAAATTATCTAATAAATATTTAAAATAAAAAAATAATTATTAATTACCTAACCCTATATAAAAACTGTCACGACCCGCACCCGGGGTAAGGGTACTAGTCGAAAACAACGCCCAGCCTACGCCGCAGAATCGGCGGTAGAACGCTGTCTAGAAAGTCTATCTAATATAATGAACCACCAAAAGATAGTGTACTCAATCACAGAACTAAGATAGAATGAACACGAATCAGATAAGAATAGAATAGTCACAATACAACTCATGAGTCTAAAATAATACATCAATGAGTCTGAAGAAAAATACAGAAATATGCTGGAGACAAATCCAGTACAAAAGAATACTACAAAACTATAAAGCTACAACTCCAGGGTCAACTGTCTCAGTTGGGATAAGTCCCTCTTGAGCCAGGGTCTCAGAATCTAAACCCACAACATCCTGGGGTCCATAATAGGTAGGGTACTCCTCAGTGTCATCTGGAAAAATATATCCAGTCAGGAAAGGAGCAGAGTACAACCCTAACAGCAGTTCTCAAATAATGATAAAAACTATGTAACAGTAAGTAGCTGTGGATAAACAAGATGCATAAATAGATACAAGAAATGTATAGACAATAAGGAAGTACTGGAAAGAAATATAATAATGAACAATATGCTGATAGAACAAGAATACTAATGACTAAGTGTGTGAGTACTAGCTTTAACATGTGATCGGCTTAGGAACTTGCACAAGAGTATAATGGCCTGGTTAATCATACGTGCGGTGTATGATCAACACTCACAAGAAACAAGACATGCACAAGGAGGGTATGATCACATATCTACACTAAAATACTCCCCACCCCCGACTGGTATAATAGATCCAACCACGGTACGTTATGGCACGAGATTCCCCAAGAAGATAGCTAGTCTCCCCGGGAATCGGTGTCTGTACATGTACAAGATAACCAATGAAACAATACTTGCACCATATACACCATATACCAAGGAATAACATCTCATGACGAGATCCGGATATACCAATCCGTGTAACCATAGTGTCGAGAGAAACATGTAAATCTACACTAGATACAACGAACATAGAGGATATCATAAATGAGAAACTATCAGAGAATGTACTCGCCTGAAGTCCAATGAACAGTCTCACAAATGTCTGACTCGGTGCCTCGAAGACCTAGATATGGAATACCACATTAATACAAGGTCCCGGAAAGAGAACAAGTCAAACTAGGCAATTTCTAGGTCAATAAGTCAATTCTAAGTCAAAAGTCAACTATGGTCAACTCTAAAGTCCACTAAAGTCAAACATGGTCAAACCCAAAGTCAACCTCACAAGACATCTATAAAATAATATAGAGATAAACTACAATAATTTAGGAATCAAATTAGATTCAAAAAGAACTCACACAAAGTATACTAATAATATAATTAATATATACCCTAAAATAATATATATACAACCCAACATTTATATAAATAACATAATATATTATTACAATTATTATTCCTCACAAAACACATATATATATACATATATATATATACAATTATAATATATAATATATACATTAAATCTGTCAAAGCGTCATTGAAAAACAGTGAATAAAATAGGATTAAATCAAAACAGTTTAAATAGTGACAGTCGGGACTGTCACCGAAGGACTGTCACCGAAACCCAAATAATAAACTGCCACTGCTTTGGTTTTCGCTGACAGTTAAACTGTCGCGGAAAAGCGTCGCAGAAAAGCTGCTGTTTCCCGCTGCTGCAATTAATGACAGGTTTGTCATTAATTGCCCGAAGGCTACAGCGGCTGCTATTAGTCGGCTAATTAATGACAGTTTTTTACTGTCATTAATTCACTGTCACTAAAACAAGTTGTATATATATAATTATATATATAAAAACAGAATATATAAACAATATATATATATATATATATATAAATAGAATATATAAAACAGTATATATATATATATAAACCATTAATACAAAAATGTACATATATATATTAATATACACATAAACTTATACCTTCAAATATTTAACAAAGAACATATAATTTACATGGCTAGAAGCACACCTAAAATATTTACATTAATATCCAAATAATTACATAATAATTATAAATAATATAATTACACAATTAAACATACAAATATATTTTATAAAATATTTATGTATAATTTATACTATTAACATAAGTACATATATAATTACATGCAAGAAAGCTACATATTATATTGTACATTATATTAGCACACCCAAAATATAGATCTATGCTACAAAAATTACTATAATAAATACACAAAATAAATATTTAATATCCATATATATATACTAATTATAAATGAAGAATTGAACCACAATTAATTAGATCTATGCAAAAATACACACAATTGGAGAGTATCTCACCGTATCCCACTAGATCTAGGATACGCATGCGACACGAGTCCAACACACAACCAAATGCACCCCGAAGGACACAAACAAATCACAAATAATATTTATGAACAAATTAAAGCGTCAAAAGTAGATCTATGTGTCCGTGTCAAAATACGACATGTTCAAAGCCCCGTGTCGGAGGAAAACTCCCAAATGACACGTATCACCAAATAGTTGGGATACGAACCACAAGTATCCCAATATGGACACGATACTAGCCTCAAACACAAATCTCATGTTCAATTGATCTATAGGATCAATTGACACACACAACAAAATATAAATTCGGAATTCCAACAAAATTGATACAAAAAGCACCATAACTTTCTCCATGGGTCTCCTATGAACACAAAACAAAGTCCTATGGGTAGTACATACATATAGGTTGATTTTACATGATTAAATCTCAGATTTAGAAGCTATTTAAATGGGAAAATCTTAATTATACCTATTGGGAGATGGATTCCCAATGAAACCTCCAATTGAGATGAACTTGCTTCCAAATTGTAGATCCTTGCTCCTCTTTGTAGATCCTTGCTTCCTTCTTCTAGATCCTTGCTTCCTCCTTCTTTAATGGTGAATTGGGAAGAATTTGGAATGAATTTGGTAGGGAATTGGATTGGGAATGGAGGGAATTTGGTAGTGGGAGAATTCTAGATCTAGATTTGGAATGAGATGAGAGGAGAGAGAAATTTCCCCCCTCTTTAATAGGCCGGCCATAGCCCCTCCCCCAAGCAATTGTAAAATGTCCAATGTACCCCTTGGGGCCTCTCATGAAGAAATAATTAAGGAAGGAAGCTTCTAGTCTAATCATTTAATTAATTTAATCCATCTCCTTAACTATGGACTTTCTAAATGGGCCAAGTCTAACTAATTAATTCATGTTGGTCCATGGGTCCAAACTACACTAGTTGGGTCCACTAAAATAAGTCCAAAATAATTTAATAATAACTAACAATAATTAAATAATACAACAAATAATTATTTACCATGCACAATATTTATTTAAATAGGAAATTACCAAAATACCCTTTCCTAGAAAATGTGGTAGTGACAAGTCTACCCTCCTTAAAATAATTTCGTCCTCGAAATTCAAAGACGAAAACTACCCCCAGAAAATCACAGAACAGAACTAAAGAATCACAACTAACTAATGAACAGAACATAACAATGAACAGAACATAACTAGAAATAACATACCTCAAGGTACAAACAAATATGGATAACGCTCTCGCATGTCATCCTCTCTCTTCCAGGTAGACTCCCCCGGAGAGTGATGCCTCCATGCGACGCGCACCAAAGGAATAGTCTGGTTCCTCAGCACCTTCTCTCTCCGATCCAAAATTCCAACTGGCTGCTCTGGATAGCTAAGAGTAGGGCCCACCTCTATCTCTGAGTGATCCAATACATGACTAGGATCTGCCACGTATCGTCTCAACTGCGACACATGAAACACGTTGTGCACTCCCTCCAATGCAGGTGGCAAGTCTAGTCTATAAGCAACTGCACCGACCCTCTCTAGAATAGTGAAAGGTCCAATGAATCGCGGACTAAGCTTTCCGCCTCCACCGAAGCGAATCGTGCCTCGTGTCGGAGAAATCCTCAGAAACACCAAACCACCCACCTAGAACAAAATATCACCTTAAGAACTTATCTATAACAAACAACCAAGAACAAGCACACAAAATAAAATCTAAACTATACCTCAAACTCCAAGGGTCTCCGATGGCTATCGGCCCAATGCCGTTGTCTGTCCTGTGCCACTCGAAGTCTGTCTCTGATCAACTGAACCTTCTCTGCTGCATCCACAACCATCTCTGGCCCAAGCAAAACTCTCTCTCCAACATCGTCCCAAGACAAAGGAGTACGACACCTCCGACCATATAGAGCTTCAAAAGGTGACATCTCTATACTGGCCTGGTAACTGTTGTTGTAAGCAAACTCTACCAAATAGAGATGGTCCTCCCAAGAACCCCCGAAATCTAGTACACAAGTGCGCAACATATCCTCGAGAGTCTGAATAGTCCTCTCTGACTGCCCATCTGTCTGGGGATGATATGCAGTACTGAACTTGAGCTGAGTGCCCAAACTCTCCTGCAAACTCCTCCAGAAATGAGAAGTGAAACGACTATCCTGATCTGAGACTATGCTGACGGGAACTCCATGTATCCTAACGATCTGCCTTACATACATCTCTGCCAGCTTCTCCGTAGACAAACCCACCTTGAAAGGCAAAAAGTGGGCCGACTTGGTCAATCTATCAACAATGACCCAAATCGCGTCTTTCCCTCCTGGAGATCGTGGTAGTCCGAACACAAAATCCATAGTAATGTGTTCCCACTTCCACTCTGGAATGGGTAATGGCTGAAGTAAACCTCCTGGCCTCTGCCTCTCGGCTTTTACCTGCTGGCACACTAAGCATCTGGATACAAACTGTGCCACTTCCCTCTTCATGCCATACCACCACACACTCTCTCGCATATCCCGATACATCTTGTTAGCACCTGGATGTATGGAATACTGAGAGTGATGCGCTTCCTGCAATATCTCCTCTCGCAACTCCCCACTAGGCACACACAATCTAACTCCATGCCTCAAAGATCCATCCTCTGCAATAGTAAAATCATCCTCCAATCCTGCTCTCACCTGAGCTCTGATACTCCTCAAAGATACGTCATCATACTGTGCTGCCTTGATCCTATCCATCAAATCTGAATGTATCTGCAATCCCCACATCTGTATAGCACCACCCGGAACAATCACCTCAATGCCCAAGCTCTCCAAGTCCTCCAACAAATATCGATCCTGCGTCAAGAACATAGCTACCGGATACCTGCTCAAAGCATCGGCAACTACATTGGCCTTCCCAGGATGATATTGCAAAGAGATATCAAAATCCTTCATCAGTTCCAACCACCGACGCTGCCTCATGTTCAACTCCTTCTGCGTGAAAACGTACTTCAAGCTTTTGTGGTCTGTGAAGATCTCCACACGCTCTCCGTACAAATAATGTTTCCACAACTTCAGGGCGAATATGACAGCTGCCAACTCCAAATCATGGGTAGGATAGTTCTTTTCATGAGGACGCAATTGCCTGGATGCATAGGCAATCACTTTCCCATGCTGCTGAAGAACACAACCTAAACCCTTTTCCGATGCATCACTATAAATAGTGAAACCTCCGGACCCTGATGGCAATGTCAAAATAGGAGCAGACGTTAACCTCTTCTTCAACTCCTCAAAAGCGGCCTGGCAATCTTCCGTCCAAACAAACTCCACATCCTTCCTTGTGAGTCTGGTCATCGGCTCGACAATCCTCGAAAAATCTTGCACAAACTTTCTGTAGTAGCCTGCCAATCCCAAGAAACTCCTGATCTCTGCTACCGAACTCGGAGTCTTCCAAGATTCTACTGCTGAAATCTTCTTCGGATCCACTGAAATACCATCACCAGTCACAACATGCCCCAAGAATTCCACCTTGTCCAAGAAAAACTCACATTTGGACAACTTTCCATACAGCTTCTCCTTCCTCAGCACATCCAACACAATCCTCAAATGCTCCTCATGCTCCTCCGGTGTCCTCGAGTATATGAGTATGTCGTCGATGAACACCACCATGAACTTGTCAAGGTACTGGTGGAACACCTTGTTCATCAAGTTTATAAATACCGCCGGTGCATTAGTCAAACCAAACGGCATCACCATAAACTCGAACTGACCATACCGAGTTCTAAAAGCAGTCTTCGGTATGTCCTTCGGCTTTACCTTCACCTGATGGTAGCCTGATCTCAAATCTATCTTAGAAAATACCTTCGCACCACTCAACTGATCAAACAGATCATCAATCCGTGGCAAAGGATACTTATTCTTGATAGTGAGATTATTCAAAGCCCTGTAATCAATGCACATACGCACCGATCCATCCTTCTTCGGTACAAATAATACCGGGGCTCCCCATGGTGAAGAACTCGATCTGATAAACCCCTTATCCTGCAATTCGTCCACCTGCTTCTTCAACTCGACCAGCTCGCTGTTGTTTACTCTATAGACATGCTGCGAAATCGGTTCTACACCTGGTACCAAGTCTATAGAAAATTCAACATCTCGATCTGGCGGCAATCCTGGCAATTCTTCAGGAAACACATCCAAAAATTCTGCTATCAACGGATGTGGCAACTCCTTGTCTTCCACCATAGCTCCACAAATAATGCCTTCTTCCTGCTCCGCAGCTCCTCTAGCAAACTCGAACTCTGGCTCTCCTGGCGGACCAAACAAAACTCTACCTCCTCTACAATCTATGCTAGCACGGTGCCTACTCAACCAATCCATCCCGAGTACAATGTCGTAGCTCGGAAGTGGCATTACAAGTAGACACGCACTCAACTCCCGGCCTCCCAGAGTAACTCTCCGATCTTTGCAAATATCATTAACCAGGATAATGCCTCCCCCGGTCATGATCTTGCAAGTCCTAAGCAAAGACTCAGCTACCAAACCATGCTTTAGAGCAAAAGAAACAGATACAAAACTATGGGAAGCACCACTATCAAACAAAGCTAAAGCTGGAATGGAATCAAGAAGAATAGAACCTGCGATGACATCTCCGGTGGGTTCCTCCTCTTCGACTGTCATAGCAAACGCTCGTCCCTGCCGAGCACCTCCCTGCTGCTGATGCTGGACAAAATGCTGCTGCTGTGTCGGAAGCGGTCCCCTCGGTTGTGCTGCAGGTGGTCTCATCTGTGCCCTCGGAGCTGGAGCTGCTCCCTGAACTGCACGACGAGGATACTCCTTCAATTAATGCCCTTCAGTACCACAATACAAACAAACTCCTAGCCTCTTCCTACAAACCTCCCAGATGTGGCCGGGCTTCTTGCAGTAGTTGCATGGAGCTTGTTGTAACTGTCTCTGTTGCTGAGGTGCCTGGTGAAAAGGCGCTCTAGCTGGAGTCTGGTTCTGCTGTGGCTGCTGGAAAGGTCTGGACTGGAAATGAGGACGTTTGGCAGATACTGCACTGCCGTTGGCCCCCAAAAAAGAATTACGGTCTCTCTTGGTCTTCAAACCCAGATCCCGCTCAACCTTGCGTGCCTCCGCAAGTATCTCCGAGTATGTCTCATAAAAAGACGGAATAAGGATCAATATGGCACAAGATGTAAGACATCAAGGAAAGGACAGTTTAAGAGATCAAGTATCAATATCAAAGGAGAATAGTTGAATCAAAAGAATTTTCCTAGATGTGATTGAGTATCTCAGCCTATATCCTATATCCTATTGCAGGCTCGCAGTAGTACAACTAAGTTGTCGCACTACCACGACATCACATACTTGTGAAGCTAGACCTGCATGGGCCACCACCAAAAATGTGTCACGACCCGCACCCGGGGTAAGGGTACTAGTCGGAAACAACGCCCAGCCTACGCCGCAGAATCGGCGGTAGAACGCTGTCTAGAAAGTCTATCTAATATAATGAACCACCAAAAGATAGTGTACTCAATCACAGAACTAAGATAGAATGAACACGAATCAGATAAGAATAGAATAGTCACAATACAACTCATGAGTCTAAAATAATACATCAATGAGTCTGAAGAAAAATACAGAAATATGCTGGAGACAAATCCAGTACAAAAGAATACTACAAAACTATAAAGCTACAACTCCAGGGTCAACTGTCTCAGTTGGGATAAGTCCCTCTTGAGCCAGGGTCTCAGAATCTAAACCCACAACATCCTGGGGTCCATAATAGGTAGGGTACTCCTCAGTGTCATCTGGAAAAATATATCCAGTCAGGAAAGGAGCAGAGTACAACCCTAACAGCAGTTCTCAAATAATGATAAAAACTATGTAACAGTAAGTAGCTGTGGATAAACAAGATGCATAAATAGATACAAGAAATGTATAGACAATAAGGAAGTACTGGAAAAAAATATAATAATGAACAATATGCTGATAGAACAAGAATACTAATGACTAAGTGTGTGAGTACTAGCTTTAACATGTGATCGGCTTAGGAACTTGCACAAGAGTATAATGGCCTGGTTAATCATACGTGCGGTGTATGATCAACACTCACAAGAAACAAGACATGCACAAGGAGGGTATGATCACATATCTACACTAAAATACTCCCCACCCCCGACTGGTATAATAGATCCAACCATGGTACGTTATGGCACGAGATTCCCCAAGAAGATAGCTAGTCTCCCCGGGAATCGGTGTCTGTACATGTACAAGATAACCAATGAAACAATACTTGCACCATATACACCATATACCAAGGAATAACATCTCATGACGAGATCCGGATATACCAATCCGTGTAACCATAGTGTCGAGAGAAACATGTAAATCTACACTAGATACAACGAACATAGAGGATATCATAAATGAGAAACTATCAGAGAATGTACTCGCCTGAAGTCCAATGAACAGTCTCACAAATGTCTGACTCGGTGCCTCGAAGACCTAGATATGGAATACCACATTAATACAAGGTCCCGGAAAGAGAACAAGTCAAACTAGGCAATTTCTAGGTCAATAAGTCAATTCTAAGTCAAAAGTCAACTATGGTCAACTCTAAAGTCCACTAAAGTCAAACATGGTCAAACCCAAAGTCAACCTCACAAGACATCTATAAAATAATATAGAGATAAACTACAATAATTTAGGAATCAAATTAGATTCAAAAAGAACTCACACAAAGTATACTAATAATATAATTAATATATACCCTAAAATAATATATATACAACCCAACATTTATATAAATAACATAATATATTATTACAATTATTATTCCTCACAAAACACATATATATATATACATATATATATATACAATTATAATATATAATATATACATTAAATCTGTCAAAGCGTCATTGAAAAACAGTGAATAAAATAGGATTAAATCAAAACAGTTTAAATAGTGACAGTCGGGACTGTCACCGAAGGACTGTCACCGAAACCCAAATAATAAACTGCCACTGCTTTGGTTTTCGCTGACAGTTAAACTGTCGCGGAAAAGCGTCGCAGAAAAGCTGCTGTTTCCCGCTGCTGCAATTAATGACAGGTTTGTCATTAATTGCCCGAAGGCTACAACGGCTGCTATTAGTCGGCTAATTAATGACAGTTTTTTACTGTCATTAATTTACTGTCACTAAAACAAGTTGTATATATATAATTATATATATATAAACAGAATATATAAACAATATATATATATATATATATATATATATATATATATATATATATATATATATATAAACAGAATATATAAAACAGTATATATATATATATATAAACCATTAATACAAAAATGTACATATATATATTAATATACACATAAATTTATACCTTCAAATATTTAACAAAGAACATATAATTTACATGGCTAGAAGCACACCTAAAATATTTACATTAATATCCAAATAATTACATAATAATTATAAATAATATAATTACACAATTAAACATACAAATATATTTTATAAAATATTTATGTATAATTTATACTATTAACATAAGTACATATATAATTACATGCAAGAAAGCTACATATTATATTGTACATTATATTAGCACACCCAAAATATAGATCTATGCTACAAAAATTACTATAATAAATACACAAAATAAATATTTAATATCCATATATATATACTAATTATAAATGAAGAATTGAACCACAATTAATTAGATCTATGCAAAAATACACACAATTGGAGAGTATCTCACCGTATCCCACTAGATCTAGGATACGCATGCGACACGAGTCCAACACACAACCAAATGCACCCCGAAGGACACAAATAAATCACAAATAATATTTATGAACAAATCAAAGCGTCAAAAGTAGATCTATGTGTCCGTGTCAAAATACGACATGTTCAAAGCCCCGTGTCGGAGAAAAACCCCCAAATGACACGTATCACCAAATAGTTGGGATACGAACCACAAGTATCCCAATATGGACACGACACTAGCCTCAAACACAAATCTCATGTTCAATTGATCTATAGGATCAATTGACACACACAACAAAATATAAATTCGGAATTCCAACAAAATTGATACAAAAAGCACCATAACTTTCTCCATGGGTCTCCTATGAACACAAAACAAAGTCCTATGGGTAGTACATACATATAGGTTGATTTTACATGATTAAATCTCAGATTTAGAAGCTATTTAAATGGGAAAATCTTAATTATACCTATTGGGAGATGGATTCCCAATGAAACCTCCAATTGAGATGAACTTGCTTCCAAATTGTAGATTCTTGCTCCTCTTTGTAGATCCTTGCTTCCTTCTTCTAGATCCTTGCTTCCTCCTTCTCTAATGGTGAATTGGGAAGAATTTGGAATGAATTTGGTAGGGAATTGGATTGGGAATGGAGGGAATTTGGTAGTGGAAGAATTCTAGATCTAGATTTGGAATGAGATGAGAGGAGAGAGAAATTTCCCCCCCTCTTTAATAGGCCGGCCATAGCCCCTCCCCCAAGCAATTGTAAAATATCCAATGTACCCCTTGGGGCCTCTCATGAAGAAATAATTAAGGAAGGAAGCTTCTAGTCTAATCATTTAATTAATTTAATCCATCTCCTTAACTATGGGCTTTCTAAATGGGCCAAGTCTAACTAATTAATTCATGTTGGTCCATGGGTCCAAACTAAACTAGTTGGGTCCACTAAAATAAGTCCAAAATAATTTAATAATAACTAACAACAATTAAATAATACAACAAATAATTATTTACCATGCACAATATTTATTTAAATAGAAAATTACCAAAATACCCTTTTCTAGAAAATGTGGTAGTGACAAAAACCAAGGTGCTCACACGTATAATCGAGTTACCTTAGTGTATTCATGTTCAACCTAAGCCGATCACATAACAAACTTGTGCTCTAAATCACATAGACAATATTATAGTTTCTCTTATTTATAGTTCATACCATATTGCCTGTATTTATCTTTCCTGTTACTTATCATGATTATCTGCTTATTTCAGTTATGCCTTCATTTTCTAGTTACTTGTACATCTTGTATTCTTTCCTATTACTTGTCATATATTCTCTACTATTTATTTGGAACTTCTTTCAAGGTTTTGTACTTCGCTCCAATCCTGATTGGATATATTTTTCAGATAATTAGTTAGAAGAGATGTGTCATATCTATTATGGGCCACAAGATGGCGAGTCGTCTAAGGTTGCTTCCTTAGATCATGAGAATATAGTGCCACCTACTGAGGAGACTTAGTTACTTCCATTATGATATTGTATATATCATAGTTAGATATTTTGGCATATATTATTTTTGAGACTATTGTGCGTCTATTAGACTTGGATATGGGTTCTATTTGTGACTGTGATTTTTATTTCTTCTATTCCATAGCGTTCCATATCTTTCCCTAGTTTTATTATGATTGACTATTGATTATTATATTGTCAAATTTTCCTCCGTATGGAGTTAAGATATCATTGATAGGTATATTATATATAATATATGAGATATTTAGATAGTATTGTTGACCTAGACAGCGTTCTACCGCCGATGTTGCTGTGTAGGCTGGTCGTATCCATGTACTCGTACCCTCATTTCGGGTGCAGGTCATGACACGTATTATGGTGGCCTATGCAGGTCAAAGTAGTAGTGCTTAGACTTGGAGTATTACTACAAGCCTGCTATAGGATATATGACTTAGGATATAGGATGAGAGTATACTCAATCGCAACTAGGAACAATTACAACTATTGTTTTTGCTATCCTTATCAATCTGAATATTAGTTTTATTTGAAATATAATTGTCCATCTTTGATAATATTGTATCTTGCATAATATTGATTCCTTTGTTTTGATCTGTCTTCAAGATGCCGACGAAAACAGATCCCAGCGCTCTGGAGTAGTTTCTGTGAGGTCGGTTACTTCACTACCTCCAAAAAGGGAAGCAACAACTACTGCTCCACCTTCTCCACCTCAGAGGGTTGCCTCACTGATTCAAGTGGAGGATTCAGCAGCCTTCGGCGGTGCTCCACCTCCAGTTCATAGGATCATCTCCACCGTTTCAGAGGAGCTTCCACCACCCCAGCACCAGTCGATATCGCGCAGACGTTTGCGCTTTTTCCGGGAGATGATGGAGGCCCAAAGGGCCCAAGCAAAGGCTTAACACTTCCAATCAGATGTGATGAGGCAAAGGATAGAAAATGCCCATCAGTTAGCACTTACATCCATGGACATAGTTGCTCTAGTTCAGCCGTAGGTTGTTCCACCCCATCCCGCCCACAACAGCTGAGACCAGGAACAATTGTTGATTTTAAGAGGATGTTGTCCAAGGATCTTGTATACGGACGAATGGATAGAGAAAATCAAGAGGATCCTGTGGATGTCATAGATCCCGAAGAGTTTATAGATAGATGCGACAAGTAGCTAGATGTTTGACATAGCCCTGACATGGTTTCGCACAGATCCGAGGATTGCGGCTACTGGTTTGACTTGGGAAGCTTTCAAAGAGCTTTTCAAGAAAAAAAAAATTCAGATGTGGCTCTGAGTGCCTGGAGAGCCAGTTTCAGGACCTCGTCCAGGGGAGTATGACGGTGGACGAGTACATCGCCGAGTTTTATCGGTTGGGCAAATTTGTTGAGGGACAGAATCCCATAGGGAGAGCGAGAAAGTTTTAGAAGGGTTCGATCAGGAAGGTTAAATCATTCACCAGGGGTCACCATACTGCGACATTCGAGGAGATTTTGGTGGATGCCCAGAGGGCAGAGAATGACTTAGAGCTCAGGATAAAAAGGATGAGAGATGCATCAGGGAAGCTAGCAGCAGCGCGGGCCTAACTAAGCGACCATATTTTCCAGCAGTAGACGCCTTTTCAGCCACAAAGACAACAGTTTCCCATATCGATCAGAGCACCAGTACAGCAGGCACAAAAGATGTAGAGGCCAGCGCAGCCGACTCCAACTTGCCCTTTCTGCAAGAAGCTAGGACACAGATGGAATGCTTGCAGAAAGTGTTTGGGCAGATGTTTGTTTTATAGTGCAGCAGATCACCAGTTAAGAGACTGTTGTCTGGCTCCAACTCGTCCAGTTCAGGGCGGAGCCCAGGTTCAAAGAGTAGCAATGAGGCCACCTACGGGTCAGTAGAGAGGACCTCCGTTGCAGACACAGTAGTAAAAAATTTTACAGCACCAGCAACAGCAGAGAGGTGCACAGCAAAGGCGAGCATTTTCCATGACGGTCGAGGAGATGTGATATCAGGTTCAGTCTTTCTTGATTCTTTTCCAGCTCATGCTTTATTTGATTTCGGTGCCTCTCGTAGTTTTATTTTGTACCTTTTTCTCTTAAGCATCGTTTAGAGGCTGAACCTTTAGATAGGTCTTGCAAGATCACGACTGGGGTGGCATTATCCTGGTCAGTTATGTTTGCAAGGATCGAAGAGTTATATTGGAAGGTCGGGAGTTGAGCGTGTGTTTACTCATAATGCCACTTTCGAGCTAGACATAATACTCAAGATATATTGGTTGAGTAGCCACTATGTTAGTATAGATTATCGTGGAGGCATGGTATTATTTCGACCGCCAGGAGAGCCAGAGTTTGAGATTGACAGAGGAACGGCGAAGTAGAGCGAGGATGCCATCTTTGGAGCCTTATTGGGACCAGAGATGATTGTGGATGCAGCTGAGAATGTGAAGCTCATTAAAGATAGACTTCGGGTGGCACATGACAGACAGCGGCATTTGGCCGACAGCCACCAGAGATCCTTGGAGTTTGAGGTATAGGTTTTATTTTGTATTGCTTGTGATTGCTTCATTTTAGGTTGAGTGTTAAGGTTGTATTTTGTTCTAGGTTGGCGATCTGGTGTTATTGTGGATTTCTCCGATACGGGGCACGATTCACTTTGGTGGAGGCAGGAAGCTTAGTCCACGGTACATCGGATCCTTCAGTATTCTTGCGAGGGTCGGTGCAGTGGCCTACAGAATAGACTTACCGTCTGCACTAGAGGGAGTTCATGATGTGTTCCATGTGTCACAGCTGAGACGGTACGTGGAAGATCCTAGTCACGTATTGGATCACTTGAAGATCGAGGTGGGTCCGATCTCAGTTATCTAGAGCATCTGGTGGAGATTCTGGATCACAGGAAGAAGGTGCTACAGAACCAGACGATTCTTTTGGTACACGTTGCATGGAGGCATCACTCTCTGGGAGAGTCTACCTGGGATAGGAAAGCCGAGATGCGCGAGCGATACCTTTATCTCTTTGAGCCGTGAGGTATTTTCTTTCTTACT
The DNA here is from genome assembly GCA_036927795.1 of Iris macrosiphon. Classification (NCBI taxonomy): domain Eukaryota; kingdom Viridiplantae; phylum Streptophyta; class Magnoliopsida; order Asparagales; family Iridaceae; genus Iris; species Iris macrosiphon. Next base: position 92,594,100 of record JAYESA010000004.1, on the reverse strand, counting down.
TGCTATGATTGCTTATTATAGTGCTAGTTTTTTCTTTAAATTTTGAGGACAAAATTTTTCTAAGGAGGATAGACTTGTCACTACCACATTTCTAGATAGAGGTAACTTTGTCATTTCACTTTATTTTTATTTAGTGGTTATATTTTATATATTGTGTTATTTATTTATTAGTTAGTGGACTAGATTATTTATTTGAATTTGACACTAGCAGACCCAACTAGTCTAGACTTGACACAATGAACCCAATAATTTGGGCTAGGCCATTAGACTCATTCATTTTCATTAATTAGGATATTAGAATTAGTCTTCATTTAGAATTAGAAGATTTTCTAATATATCCCTCTTAATTAAATACCCTCATGAGTAATTAGTTGGGAGTATTTTGGACTTTGTGTGTTGCTTGGGAGAGGGGCATAGGGCCGGCCACTATTAGAGGAATAAAATTTTCTCTCCTCTTCATAATTTACTTTATTTTAGATCCCCAACTGTGTTCTTCCTCAAATTGATTCATCCCTCCATCAATTTTACCTCAATTCACTCATATTATCTTCTATTTTCATCACCTAAGGAGCATTGGAGCTAGGATTATAAGGAGCACTTAGAGAAGAAGGAGTTGGCTAGAAGCTTGTGTCCTAATTGTGTCTATTTGAACTTTTTTTTTTGAAATCCATCTTCCAATAGGTATAAATCTGAATTTATCTTTCAATTAGACTTTAATTCATGCATTTGACCATTAGGAATCCTTCAATGGCATAGGACTACTCATAGAAAGAAGAACTAGGTTCTAATGACTTGTATTGTGACTTCTACATTGAAATTTGCGTCCATTATGGGGGAATTACGAGATTGGTGCATCAAGTGCTTGTCATTTGGCTAATTTGGTCTAATTAGACTTAGATTAAGTGTGTGAGACTAGTTATAGGTCCAAAATTGGACACGAGTAGAGCGTATCATGGTATTTTGTGATAAGCTATGATACATTGACTCATTTTGGAGATTTTGTGACTGATGGTGTAATCTCTCTTTAATTTCCATTATAACTAATTACATAAGTTATTTATATATATATTTGATATGTATAAATGATAATTATTGAGAATTGGGAGTTTGGTATCTCATTTGGGGCTGTATCATGAGTATACTAATGATATACTATAAGTGTTCGTTGATTTGGCTATTAAGTGGTGTGTATACTAGAATAGATCTATTTATATAGATATATGAAGCATGTATATGTGTCATTATTATTATTATTATTATTATTATTATTATTATTATTATTATATATATATATATATATATATATATATATATATATATATATATATATATATGAATGTGTGTGTGTCACTGTGTGGTGTTCTAAGTGAATATCAGTGTGTGTGAGAGTATGTGTGTAGGATGAGTGTGTGCCAAGTTCATGTGTGTGGTTATATACATTGTGAGTAGAAGTGTTGTGTGCAATATTGAGTATCAAATATCAAAGGGGGGATACATGTTTCAGGTTTTATGAGAAGTAACAGTAGCATTCAGCTGCATATTAAACAGTAACAGCGGTTACTACATGACTAGGAAGTAGAAGGCACTGCCCAGTGCCATAGTATACGGTCAGGTGTATGCAACAGTTGGGGACGGGTTGATGTTCAAATGGAAGATTATACAACAGCAGTAATTATTATATTAGAAGAATGAGAGACAACAACAGTACACCAGAGCGATAGTTGGGGCTAAAGACCTGCACAGCAAACATTACAACACCTATTAGAGTAGCAGAAACAGGTGGGAAGTTGAACATGAGCACATGTGTGTACATGTGAGTTGCTTGATGAAACATCATCAATAGGAAAAGAGAGGGGCTCGGACAAGTGTAGGTGTATCTTAGAGTGTGGGGGAAGGCTCGGTGTAAGGTAATATCCTAATGAGGAGCTAGAATATTGAGAGTTGTGGGCATCTACCTATCTATCTACCTATCTATCTATTTTATTATATATATGTCTACATGTATATGTGACATTAGATGATATTGGTGATGCACTAGATGGTGTATGAAGTATCAGTGTGTAGTATCTAGTAAAGTGCATGTGTGTGTGTGTGTGTGAGTATGGACCTGGGAATCAGTAAGATGGGGTGTGGATTAGGATTAGGTAATGGTATATCAGTAAAAAGTGAATCAAGGTAAAGGGTGAGTTAAGGGTAAAGTATTACTAATGTAAGTGTTAGCTAAGGTATTAGTTAGATGGTAGAATTATAGACACTAAGTTATTCTAATATAGATTATTATTATTATTATAAATATTAGCTAGTATCTATTGATACCTTACTAATATAGGTAGTATAGTTGATACCTACTAGTTATGAACCTAGAAATCTAGGTTTGACCTAGTATCTACTAGTTTACCTTTGTAAGCAACCTAGAAACTATATGTGGACCTAAAACCAAGGTAACACCTAGTTAAGACCTAGTTCGACCTAGTTAGACTAATGTGACCTAGAAATGGTCTAGAAATCATACCTTAGTGCATTTTAACTTATTTATTATTTATTACACCCAATTGACATGGTATTTCATATATATATATATGGTTATGTGACACTAGCTCGGATACCGAATCATACCTTTTGCTCAGGACCAAAAGCGAGTACATCTCTCTATTATTTTTTATTTTATGATAGTGTATATATCACATATTCTAGAACTGTATACTTGATTCTGACACATTATTACACGGACTGGTACTATATGGATCCTGTCAGAAGATGTTATCCCTTATCGTGTACTCCGGGTACTCTTCCACATATACTTTATCATGTGCATCGGGTATTCCTTGTGCTCGTATTCATTTGTGTTCTCCGTGTACTTATATTATTCGTGTACGTAACTTGTCGTGATCGGATCCATGAGTATTGGTTTGGACGGGGGAATAGAAGTAAGTTATGTGATCAAACCTATACTGTATTTGTGTTTATGTCAATTATACACCTCACGTATAATCGAGTTACCTTAGTGTATTCGTGTTCAACCTCAGCCGATCACATAATGAACTTGTGCTCTAAATCACATAGACAATATTCTATTTCTCTTATTTACAGTTCACACCATATTGCATGTATTTATCTTTCCAATTACTTATCATGATTATATACTTATTTCAGTTATGCCTTCATTTCCAAATTACTTGTACATCTTGTATTATTTTTTTATTACTTGTCATATATTTCTACCATGTTTTTGGAACTGCTTTCAGAGTTTTGTACTTCACTCAAATCCTGACTAGATATATTTTTCAGATGATTGGTTAGAAAAGATATGTCCCGTCTCACCTATTACGGGCCACAAGATGGCGAGCCATTTGAGGTTTCTCCCTTAGATCATGAGAATATAGTACTAGCTACTGAGGAGAATTAGTTACTTCCATTATGATATTGTATATGTCACAGTTAGACATTTTGGCATGTATTATATTTGAGACAATTGTGCTAATCTATTATACTTGGATATGTATTATATTTGTGATTGTGATTTCTATTTGATTTATTCTATATCGTGCAATATCTTCCTCTAGTTTTATTGTGATTGAGTATTGATTATTATATTGTCATCTTGTCCTCCGTATGGAGCTGAGATATAATTGACAGGTACATTATATATATTGTGTGAGATGTTTAGATAGTATTATTGACCTAGACAACGTTCTACCGTCGATGTTGCGTCGTAGGATGGACGTACCCACGTACCCATACCGACCGTAGGCAGATTCCTTGGTGCAGGTCGTGACAGAAACTGAAACAAAAGCCTCCACCTCCGACCGTAGGCAATTCCTCGGCCTACCGAAAATACTGACAGCTACCTAGACTGCCCTGATGCTATATCCTATGGGAAATCCCCCTACGAGGCACTCTATCGAGCACCAACAACTGAGTGGTCGACTGCAACATCGACGCAAATGGCTTCCTCAGCCCCAAAAGGGCACAAAGCACACCTAGCCGAGGCAAGCTGACCGGAAGGTGGAGCAATCCCTCCAGCTAGAACATCAACTACCTCAGAGGTGAGCTCAACATACCTTGCCGCTGAAGGCAAGGTAGAAGGAAGCACACATCGTCCGACATACCCTCCCTTGGACAAATCAAGGAAAATTGATGCAAGGGTGGAGCAGACAACAATGCTTTGCCTGCCCCTTCAACAGGGAACAACCCCCTGATCCCCTCTTCCGATAGGATGGCTTTAACCCAAACTTAGACCTGTTCGAACCGCATCTGGTCTGAGCTACACTCCGTACCAAAACACAAGCATCAGACCCCATCCTAGAGGAGCAAGCCTTCGATGCCACCTCTCTAGAGGACAAAAAGATCCTAGAGGAGGGGAACACCAATTCTGATTCCACCAAGATTTCTTTCCCTTTATTGAGGTCCCTACCCATGGCTTCATTAGAAGAATACTTATAGTTGATGTAAGAGTGACCTTGCCAGAAGCAAGTGTTGCAGTATGCCGAATATTGTTCAAATTCCACGGATTACCTGTAGGTCCACTCCTTTGGAAGCTTGACAGTACTGACGTCTACTAGGGGTTTGTTGTTATCCATTTCCACCAAGACTCTGGCACGACTCGGCCGAATCAATGCTTCAATGGCCTTGTCTATCTTAATAGGCGCTCCTACACACAATTCAAGCACGAAGATGGATGCCTTTGCGAATAGGTGGCCAGAAAGTTCTGGGAATGAGATCCAGACAAGAGCGAGCATAGAATCTGTGCTAAAAGTTTTGGGGACCATTTGAATACCCTCATTGGAACTTTTTCCACAAACCAAATATTCTGCGATCGTAACCACAGAAAATCAACTTCAAGGCAGGGGGGATAAGTACGTGTGTGGGGTCTATAAGACCGATAGACACCGGGCCAACGAACTTTAGTTCGGCAAAAGCAGGTCGAATGATCTCCATCGGAGGTTGCGAATGCGATAGCTGACCAACCATGGCAAAACATAGGGGTATGGAGAGGATAGCTTCGTCTTCCTCTTCAAAGGATACCTCAGGTGTGCCGTTGAAGAAAATGGGAACCCAAGGTCGGAGCTCCGGCTCTACCGCAACAAAATACCTGACCGCCACAGGCCTGGGACCACACACCACCTCAAGGAACGACTTGCCTGCCTGCACCGCTATAAAAGAGGCCACTGGCCAGGATGGCTCAGAAATGGATGCAGGTACTGCGTCTATCAATGGCGACCCCTGTAGCACCACCAAAGAGGAAGGTGGAAAGCCCCCGGATGCCGCATTGTAGGGAAACCCGCCAAGAATGACCGGCCCGCCAGGAAAGACCTATGCCTGGAAAGACGAGGGTAGGAGCGGGAACGACAGCCACAAAAGCAGCGGTCAGAGGTGGGGGAAGACCTAGTGGAGAGCACGAATGCACCATCGTAGCAGAGGGAGAAAGCGAAGCTACCATGTCCACCCCAGGAGAGAGCAGAACATAGAAAACCGAAGGGATCTGGGCCGGAGCCCTAGCCGCCCCCAGCGGAAGCGGCCGATCCGAAAGGAAGGATGCCCTTGACCCGGATGAAAGGGGAGGAAGGGCGAGGACAGAAACTAACGATGGAGAAAGAGAAGCCTTAGGGAAAGGCCGGTGGAGGAACAAAGATCACTACTTGAGTGGTGGGAGGGGAGGGGGGAGGAGCGTTTAGCTCCACCTCGGAGGGCATTGGAACAGAGGGAATTGCAAGAAGCGGCCTGTGCCTTAGCCGCCAATATATATATATATATATATATATATATATATATATATATAGAGAGAATAAGGGAGGTGAGATGGCACCTCACTCTAAAAACAAGGGTGGCGGTGACGTGGCACAATGCTAACCACACAATTCATAATTGGCAATTTGCACTTAACCCCCTCTCCTCCTTTGTATGGTTGAGATGGAGCCACGTCACCGCCACCCTTGTTTTTAGAGTGAGGTGCCATCTCACCTCCCTTATTCTCTATATATATATATATATATATATATATATATATATATATATATATATATATATATATATATTAATATTAGTATAAATAGATAGAAAGTACTTTAAAAAAAATCAACTTTAAATGTTTAAAAAAAGATAAAAATGAGCTAAAAGCTCACTTTTTTAATCTAATGAATATTGATACGAAAAATCGATATAAATTGATTAGATATCGATTTATGAGGGTTTGAGAATGTTCTTATCAGGGATCATAATCCATGTATGCATCATGATATACGCATCATATGCGCATGTCCTTTTAATCGCGTCGAATTTCTTATTTTGACGGTCCAACTTTAATAACTCCTTTGATCCGAGACCATTAGTAATTACTTCCAGCAAAGAAAAAGCATATATATATATATATATATATATATATATATATATATATATATATATATATATATATATATATATATATATATATATATGCAACGTTTGACTTGCATGTGTTAAGCATATAGCTAGCATTCCTTCTGAGCCAGAATCAAACTCAAATTTTGACTATGATTGGGCCCTAGAGTGGTAGAACTTGGTGAACCGGACCTACTAATAAACATTGATTCTCTCTCCTAACCACTCTCTTCTATCTATATTAGATGAACACCAATCCGAAGAAGACCCGCGTCAAGCGGGCTAGTGCACGTAGGGTGATTTGGAGTAAGCACTTGGGCGAGATGCGTCTTTCACAATTTTCGAGCAGACTTAAATCCCTTACTTTGCCATTCTTTCCAGAATAGGACTTTGTTGAATATCATTTGGATGGGCCGAGGCTATATGGGCTTAGGCCTTTTTTTGATGGCTGTCATTTTGTGGGCTATTTGGATGGACTCAGATCCTTTCATGTAGGAGAGTCTTTGATGGGCTTTGAATTTTGACAGATCCAGCGGGCCTTCTTGCATGGGCATGGGTGTTACGCCCCAGTCCCAAAGTACGTAGGACTAGGAATACGTAACACGCCCAACCGTATGTATATGAACTCTAATTTATGGAAACCATATACACACGTACGCTATAATATGAATATCAAATCCACAAGTGGTAATATACTGTCACAACAAGTCACACAGAATCTATATCTCATCCACAGCACAAATAATCAGTAGAAATAAAGAGCTGAATAATAACTGGATATCCAAAATGAGTATCAAGTCTGATAGTCAGGTGGAAACAAATCCACTACAAAATGACTATACTGAAGTAGCACAAAATCTCAAAATAGTAGAAATAAATCACAGATACTCTGAGGGTAAGATCTCCTCAGCCTGGTAAGTAGAGTCAGGTCCAGGTCCATACTCTTGTGGATACTCCTGCTCGTCCATATTTGGAAGGGACCAGGTCCTCAGAGGGACGTAACAAGATACATAATAACATGTCAATATAGTACTGAAAAGTAAACATCCAATGGGTCGCCTAACCGTCTAAGTGAATGTAGTTTGAGAACAACTTTCCAACATGTGGACTATCTGGCCATAAATAGGATTGGCATAATTCTCTCGGAGAATCAGAGGCCTATAAAGCATGTCGTCTTTTGAACGACAGAGGCCGCCAAGTAGTATAAGGGTCATCTCGCGTATCTCCGGTGGAGCGTACGGGTTACATATAAGGAGAGTGCAAAGGAGCCCAAATGTCTTACTTGTTGTTCTCCCCATCCCATGCTCTAAGCATGCTACGTCCATGATACGGTAAAGCCTCTAAATAACTGCCAGGTCTACTAGCATACAAATTTTCTATCAGCAGTCATCACTTAACGCACGACTCATACGTACAGGAGGCCAAACCTGTCCCGCAGTCCATGATCTATATGAGACTCACAATTCGTGTAACAACTGTGTCACGGCCAATGAATCTACTGATGCTCCATAATACTGGGGTGGTCTCATAAAGTATGTCCAAAAATCTACAAAATAAACATCTATATAAGCAGAATTAAACATGCATGTTTCAACTGGAATGTAAATAATCATACTATGGCAAGGTATACTTGCCGAGCAAAAGTTTTGTATAGCATGTCCAAATAGTGTTAAGTTTGTTGTAAGAAGAAGAATTGTAGTTAGGGTTTGGAAGAGTTGTAATAACATATATATATAGAGATAAGAGACGGTGGCGGTTACTTAATGGTTAAGAAACTACTGCTGCTGCTGTTTTCCTTTCATTGGTCTTGATTGCGGTTGAGGAGAGTTTAGTAATAACAGATAAAAAAAGATGGTGGTGTTGCGGCTGATATTTTTCTCTACACGTGCGGAGAAGGAATTAAGCGGTGGAGTTCTGTTTTATGCGCGGAGCAGTGGAGGTTTGCTTTACGCACGGAGCAGAATTTAGGAGGTGGTGGTGTTTACGCGTGGGTTTGTTTTTACGCGTAGAGAAAAGAATTAGGCGGTGGGATTTTTTTACGCGTAGATAAAGTAAGAAGCGGTGGAGAGAGTTTACGCGCGGAATTGCTTTACGCGCGGAGAAGCAAATAGCAAAGTTGGTTTGCTACTGCTACTGTTGATATTTTCCTATTGGGTTTGAGTTAACGGGTTGAGATCTAATAAAAATCCAAACCCATTTTCTAATAAACTATATATATATATATATATATACACTTAGGAATTTCTAGAATTTATATTGGTGCATACGCAACTGTCCAAAAAGGGTCTCCTACATGGAATAAATTAGAAAAAATTTATAATGGCCTCATAAATCCCCTAATTATATAAACACCTTAAATTAAAATTAAACAAAAATCTATACCTCTATTTAACTTATAATTACTAAAAAAAATTAATACGGTTTTCCGGATGAGGGATTTTACATTCTATCCGACTTATAAAAATTTCGTCTTCGAAATTAAAACTAAGCCACGGTAGAAAAGTCAAGAATTGCAGGAGATATAATTTTAACAAAGTAAATTTATCCCTTGGTCAATGAATAGGTTTGAAAAACGTTTGCGCATGTCGTCCTCACGTTCCCAAGTAGATTCTCCTGGAGCGCCATGCTTCCATGCCACGCGGACCAAAGAAATAGACTGGTTCCTTAATACTTTCTCTCGACGATCGAGGATTCCCACGGGTTGCTCTTGATATGACAAGCTCGGCCCAATGGTGATCTCCGAATGATCGAGAATATGACTGCTCTCTGCCACATATCTTCTTAGCTCCGACACGTGGAATACGTCACGTACTCCCTCAAGTGAAGGTGGTAGTGCAAGTCGATATGCCACTTCTCCCACTCTCTCTAGCACGTCAAATGGTCCAATATACCTTGGACTCAACTTGCCGTGTCCTCCGAATCGAATGGTGCCTCTGGTAGGTAATATTCTCAAGAAGACATGATCGCCCTCTTTAAATAACAAGGGACGGAGATGAAGGTCTGCCCACTGTTTCTGCCTGTCCTGCGCTACTCGCAAGTGTCTTTGTATCTTCTTAACTGTTTCAACGGTATTGACCACTAACTCTGGTTCCAGAATCTGACGTTCTCCCACGTCACTCCAACACACAGGAGACCTACACTTTCTTCCATACAATGCTTCAAATGGAGCCATCTGGATGCTCGCCTGATAGCTATTATTGTAAGAAAACTCCACAAGGTGTAGGTGGTCCTCCCATGATCCTCCAAAGTCTAACATACAAGCCCTCAACATATCTTCTAATATCTGAATAGTACGCTCTGACTGTCCGTCTGTCTGCGGGTGATAAGATGTACTGAACTTCAGACGAGTTCCAAGACTTTCTTGCATGCTTCTCCAAAAGTGCGATGTAAAGCGTGAATCTCTGTCTGATATAATGCTGACTGGTACGCCATGCAATCTTACGATCTGCCTCATATATAAGTCAGCCAAAGCTTCTGTAGATTGGCCAACTTTAAAGGTAAGAAATGGGCTGACTTGGTGAGTCAGTCTACTATTACCCATACTGCATCTCTTCCACTAGGACTCTTGGAAAAACCCGTGACGAAGTCCATAGTGATGTGTTCCCACTTCCACTCTGGAATCGGAAGTGGTTGTAATAACCCTGCTGTTCTCTGGTGCTCTACCTTTACTTGCTGACATACCAAGCATTTAGCTACAAAGCGAGCTATCTCTCTTTTCATTCCATGCCACCAAAAGTGTTGTCGTAAATCACAATACATCTTGGTGCCTCCAGGATAAATAGAATATATCGAACTATGAGCTTCTGTCATCAGCTCCTGTCGAATCTCTCCGTTTGGAATATAAAGACGATCACCACATCGTAATGTCCCATTATTATGGATGCGCAGTCCTGTCTGCTCTCCGACCTCTGTCCTTTCCTTTAATCTTCTGAATCTGGCGTCTGTAGGCAATATTTCCTTGATTCTTTCTACTAGTGATGATTGTATTTGCAAGTTGGCTAGTGTGCCGTCTGCTCCGGGTAATATCACTTCAATGCCAAGACCTTGCAAGTCCTCCAGTAATTCTCTCTGTGTCGTCAAGAAATAAGCTGCTGGCTTCCGGCTTAAAGTATTTGCTATAATGTTAGCCTTGCCTGGATGATAATGTAGCTCTATTTCGAAATCTTTCATCAACTCGAGCCATCGACGTTGCCTCATATTTAACTCCTTCTGTATGAAGATATACTTGAGGCTTTTGTGGTCTGTATAGATTTCCACTCGTTCCACATATAAGTAATGTCTCCATAGTTTTAAAGCAAATACAACAGCTGCAAGTTCCAAGTCATGAGTTAGATAATTCTTCTCATGTACTCGTAACTGTCTAGATGCATATGCAATCACCTTGCCATGCTGCATCAATACGCATCCCAAGCCTTTTCCTGACGCGTCACTGTAAATTACATAGCCTCATGATCCTGATGGAATAGTTAATACCGGTGATGTAGTCAGTCGCTTCTTCAATTCCTCGAAAGCGGCTGGACACTCGTTGGTCCATATGAACTCTTGATCTTTGCAAGTCAACCGAGTCATATGTGTTTCTATCATTGAGAAGTTTTCCATGAACCATCGGTAATATCCTGCAAATCCAAGGAAATATCTCACTTCTGCTGCTGATTTAGGAATAGGCCATGTCTCGACTGCCGAGATCTTTTCTGGATCAACAGAAATACCATCTCCTGTAATCACATGTCCAAGAAATGAGACCTTGTCCAAGAAGAACTCAAATTTACTGAGCTTTGCATACAATAGTTCTCTCCTCAAGGTCTCTAGAATAATCCTCAGGTGCTTCTCGTGCTCCTTGTGACTCTTTGAATAGACAAGTGTATCATCTATGAAGACGACCACGAATTGGTCCAAATACTGATGGGAGACTCGATTCATTAAGTCCGTAAAGATAGCTGGAGCATTGGTCAATCCAAATGGCATAACCAAGAACTTGTAGTGTCCATATCTTATCCGGAATGCGGTCTTCGAAATTTCCTCCCTCCGTACTTTTACCTAATGATATTTCGATCTCAAATATATCTTTGAGAACATCTTGGCTCCACTGAGCTGATCAAATAAGTCATCAATATGTAGTAGTGGATATTTATTCTTCACTGTTACTGCATTCAAGGTACTATAGTCAATGCACATACGTACTGATCCATCCTTCTTTGGGTACAAACAATACTGGTGCTCCCCAGGGTGATGCACTTGGTCGGATGAAACTTTTCTCTTCTAGTTCTTTCAACTGTGTCTTTAGTTCATCCATCTCCTTCTTTGCCAGTCTATAAACATGTGATGCTATGGGTGTTGCTTCCGGTGTTAATTCAATTAAGAATTCTATGTCTCTATCTGGGGGTAGGCCTGTCAATTCTTCTGGAGAAATATCTTGGAATTCTGAAATAATGGGATGATAGACAACATCATCCATTGCGAGTTGCATACCATCAAGGATTTCTGTGGATCATCGTGCAAACTCAAGTTCAGGCTGGCCGGATACCTTACAAAGAATGCTTCCTCTAAAGCAATCAAAGAAAGCATGGTACTTGCTTATCCAGTCCATTCCAAGCACAATATCAAAAGTCGGAATAGGAAGGACTAAGAGTCGAGCGTTCATCTCTGCTATGTATCACTATAGGACACGATCTACAAATTCTACTAATAGGTATAACTCCTCCCCTAGTAAGGATTCTAATACAACTAGGTAAAGGTGTAGAGGCAATAAAACTAGATGATATGAATGAGTGGGTGGCTCCTGTATCAAACAATGTCACAGCAGGAAAAGTAAAAGTAAGAGTGATACCTGCTATGACATCAATCTCCTGATCCATGTCATCCACTTCCATTGCAAAAACTTTTCCGTTCCTCTGTGGTTGTCCCTGTCTGGCCCTCGCGAACTGTTCCTCCTGTGTAGGTAGAGATTGTCCTTACTAAAATCCTCCTGCTGCTGGAGGTCGAGGTGCTCCTGGTCTAGCCATCTGTTGAGCTGGCTTTGGTGCTGGAAACGATAGTCTCTGTGCTGGTGGTGGAAGTTTTAATGCTTGTTGCATAGGACAGTCTTTCATCATATGTTGTCCGGAACCACATCTCATACATTTTCCCAAGCGAGTTCGACAGTCCCTCATAATATGTCCGTGATTCCCACAATAATTGTAGTGGGGCTTTCCTGGGATCTAGTATGGTCCTGCTCGGTGCTGGTACTGCTATTGTTGGATGAAAGGACGTCTGATAGGTCCTCCTTGTTGTATTCTTACCGGTCCTTGTTGTGTTCTCAGCTGACCTCCCATCCCTTGGCTGATGGTTTCTTGCAATCTGGCTTCTGTCAGTAACTCAGCATAAGAGATCCGGGACTGAGAGCTAGTGTAGTGTTGGAGCTCCTGAGTCAGTCTGCGATAAAACCTCTTAGCTTTGGCCAAGTCATCTGGTATCAGAGCAGCGCCATATTTACTAAGGCGACTAAACTCAGCATCATACTCGTCCATTATTTTGTTTCCCTGCTCCAAGTAGAGAAACTGATCGTACAATGCATCTCTGACGGTGTCCGGGAAGTACTTCCTTTCAAAGAACTCCAGGAACTGTTCCCATGTCTGGTATGTACCCAGCTGGCGCTCCATGGATTCCCACCAGTGATGAGCATTACCATCTAGAAGCGTCCTTACACCCGTCATCCATAGATTTACAGGTAGCTGCGACGCTTCTAATAACTTCCGAGTGTGAATAATCCAGTTGGTAGTTTCTTCTAGACTTTCAATGCCTTTGTATGGCCTCGGACCCATTTGTACAAAGTCCTTTACTAAACCAACTCTAGCTCGAGATTCTGGAGCTAGTGCTTGAGCTGGTACAATAGTCTTTGCAGCCATCCTTTCAAGAGCTGCTAGGAACTCGTCTCTATTCTGCTACTTGTTGTCTCTGCTCTACAGCTTGTGTGGCGGCCTGTTGTCGTTGTTCTTATATTATCACCTAGAAGAATTGGAACAGTTGTGCCTGGCTATCCTGTGGTGTTGATGAGACTGGAAGGTTCCCATTAGGTGGAACGGGAAGATCAGACGGAACTGGATTATGAATCTGTCCATCTGGTCCTGAAAGTCTAGGATTTGTTGAGGTCTCTCCTTGAGTCTGACTATTGACTCCAGGAGTTGTGTCGTCATTGGCGACCGTACATCCTTTCTGCATATCCATCTCTCTGCAGGTGATGTACACAACGTTTAGAGGAAGTATGGGAATCAAACAGGGACAAGTATTAAATAGGATGCAGAAGCATGAAATATGCAGGGGAATTGTCTGTGTATTCTACAGTCAAAAACTCGCAATATATATGAAGTCTCTCCTGCGTAAAATAGGGACTCAAGGTAGTAGGCGTAAATCAGAGATAAAATCTGTCGGGGTAAAAAGTTACTAGTCTTCTGCGTAAAGTCTGCGCGAAAAAAGTTTGTCCGCGTAAAGCTCGGCATAAAAATCTGTCTGCGTAAAGATCTACCAGCGTATGCGCGTAAAAAGTCTGAACGTAAAAGGTTGTTGCGTAAAGTCCGCATAAAAATCTGCGCAAAATTTTCAGCGTAAAAAGTATGCATATAAAGTCTATCATACGTTGCAGCGTAAAGTTGTACGGAAACTCTTCGTGTTTCCTAGGATAAATTTGTCAGATAATTCAGTGAACCTGACATCTGACAAAAGTACCATACGAAGATCGAGAGGACGGCTGTGATGATGATTTTTCACAGAGACCCAGGTTGTCGTTTAGTGACATATCTGATACAAGTTGTTTTTACGCATCCAAAGGAAAGAAATGGAGTCTCTGAATACGCTGCCTATAGGAATGGTTTTTTTTGTTTTATGCTCAAGGCAAGACAAAATCAGATGCTACGTCAAAAGCTATTTCTTGCACAGGGCTCGAGGCATATCTCTGCATTTAATGCACGAGATTTGGTTCTGACTAGGAAGCTAAGGCTATGCCAAATACGCTTATCTCACCATCCTTACATTTTATGCCATATCAGGCTACTCTACGCTGGTTTATATATGAATCATCAAGTTTACGCTAGGATAGTTACCTACGTGGCTTGCATACCATGATATTACAAAGGAATACGTGTCAGTCGTCATAACCGTAGGATAGTTTACACTGCATTCTCTTAAAAGGAAGAATGAGGTTTAGTCAAGTGTGGATGAGATCCTTATACTTTATTCCTATACGCAGGCTTGTTTGGTACAGTTACGTAACCAAGACAATATATTCTTGACCTGCATGGGCCACCACCAAAAACATGTCACGCCCCAGTCCCAAAGTACGTAGGACTAGGAATACGTAACACGCCCAGCCGTATGTATATGAACTCCAATTTATGGAAACCATATACACACGTACGCTGTAATATGAATATCAAATCCACAAGTGGTAATATACTGTCACAATAAGTCACACAGAATTTATATCTCATCCACAGCACAAATAATCAGTAGGAATAAAGAGCTGAATAATAACTGGATATCCAAAATGAGTATCAAGTCTGATAGTTGGGTGAAAACAAATTCACTACAAAATGACTATACTGAAGTAGCACAAAATCTCAAAACAGTGGAAATAAATCACAGATACTCTGAGGGTAAGATCTCCTCAGCCTGGTAAGTAGAGTCAGGTCCAGGTCCATACTCCTGTGGATACTCCTGCTCGTCCATATCTGGAAGGGACCAGGTCCTCAAAGGGACGTAACAAGATACATAATAACATGCCAATATAGTACTGAAAAGTAAACATCCAATGGGTCGCCTAACCGTCTAAGAGAATGCATTTTGAGAACAACTTTCCAACATGTGGGCTATCTGGCCATAAATAGGATTGGCATAATTCTCTCGGAGAATCAGAGGCCTATAAAGCTTGGGTTTGTTTTTACGCGTAGAGAAAGGAATTAGGCGGTTGGATTTTTTTACGCGCAGATGAAGTAAGAAGCGGTGGAGAGAGTTTACGCGCGGAATTGCTTTACGCGCGGAGAAGGAAATAGCAAAGTTGGTTTGCTACTGCTACTGTTGATATTTTTCTATTGGGTTTGGGTTAACGGGTTGAGATCTAATAGGAATCCAAACCCATTTTCTAATAAACTATATATATATATATATATACACTTAGGAATTTTTAGAATTTATATTGGTGCATACGCAACTGTCCAAAAATGGTCTCCTACATGGAATAAATTAGAAAAAAATTATAATGGCCTCATAAATCTCCTAATTACATAAACACCTAAATTAAAATTAAACAAAAATCTATTCCTCTATTTAACTTATAATTACTAAAATAAAAAAAATAATAATACGGTTTTCCGGATTAGGGATTTTACAGACCCCTATACTACTTGGCGGCCTCTGTCGTTCAAAAGACGACATGCTTTATAGGCCTCTGATTCTCCGAGAGTGTCATGCCAATCCCATTTATGGCCAGATAGCCCACATGTTGGAAAGTTGTTCTCAAACTGCATTCACTTAGACGGTTAGGCGACCCATTGGATGTTTACTTTTCAGTACTATATTGGCATGTTATTATGTATCTTGTTACGTCCCTCTGAGGACCTGGTCCCTTCCAGATATGGATGAGCAGGAGTATCCACAGGAGTATGGACCTGGACCTGACTCTACTTACCAGGCTGAGAAGATCTTACCCTCAGAGTATCTGTGATTTATTTCCACTATTTTGAGATTTTATGCTGCTTCAGTAAAGTTATTTTGTAGTGGATTTGTTTCCACCCGACTATCAGACTTGATACTCATTTTGGATATCCAGTTATTATTCAGCTCTTTATTCCTACTGATTATTTGTGTTGTGGATGAGATATAGATTCTGTGTGACTTGTTGTGACAGTATATTACCACTTGTGGATTTGATATTCATATTACAGCGTACGTATGTATATGGTTTCCATAAATTGGAGTTCATATGCATACGGCTGGACGTGTTACGTATTCCTAGTCCTACATACTTCGGGACTGGGGTGTGACATATTTTTGGTGGTGGCCCATGCAGGTCAAGAATATATTGTCTTGGTTACGTAACTATACCAAACAAGCCTGCGTATAGGAATAGAGTATAAGGATCTCATCCATGCTTGACTAAATCTCATTCTTCCTTTTAACTATCCTCCGTTGGGTAAAACAAAGTTTTATGCCAAAGACCCTTTACGCTGTGATCAGACTCTTTACCTTGTTGGCGTAAAAGCCAAAATACCTGTTGGTGGCGTAAAAGGGTAAAACTATAAAGAAGATAGTCTCTTTTACGCTATGGTTATGATGACTGACACGTATTCCTTTGTAATATCATGGTATGCAAGCCACACAGGTAACTATCCTAGCGTAAACTTGATGATTCATATATAAACCAGCGTAGAGTAGCCTGATTTGGCGTAAAATGTAAGGATGGTGAGATAAGCGTATTTGGCACAGCCTTAGCTTCCTAGTCAGAACCAAATCTCGTGCATTAAATACAGAGATATGCCTCGAGCCCTGTGCAAGAAATAGCTTTTGACATAGCATCTGATTTTGGCTTGCCTTGAGCGTAAAAAAAAAAAACCATTCCTGTAGGCAGCGTATTCAGAGACTCCATTTCTTTCCTTTGGATGCGTAAAAACAACTTGTATCAGATATGTCACTAAACGACAACCTAGGTCTCTGTGAAAAATTATCCTCACAACCGTCCTCTCGATCTTCGTGCGGTACTTTTGTCAGATGTCAGGTTCACTGAATTATCTGACAAATTCATCCAAGGAAATACGAAGAGTTCCCGTACAACTTTACGCTGCAATGTATGATAGACTTTACACGCATACTTTTTACGCTGGAAATTTTGTGCAGATTTTTACGCAGACTTTACGCAGCAATCTTTTACGTTCAGACATTTTACGCGCATACGCTGGTAGATCTTTACGCAGACAGATTTTTATGCCGAGCTTTACGCGGACAGATTTTTTTTACGCGCAGACTTTACGCAGAAGAATAGTAACTTTTTACGCCGACAGATTTTATCTCTGATTTACGCCTACTACCTTGAGTCCCTATTTTATGCAGGAGAGACTTCATATATATTGCGAGTTTTTGACTGTGAAATATGCAGACAATTCCCCTGCATATTTCATGCTTCTGCATCATATTTAATACTTGCCCCTGTTTGATTCCCATACTTCCTGTAAACATTGTGTACATCACCTGCAGAGAGATGGATATGCAGAAAGGATGTACGGTCGCCAATGACGACACAACTCCTGGAGTCAATGGTCAGACTCAAGGAGAGACCTCACCAAATCCTAGACTTTCAGGACCAGATGGACAGATTCATAATCCAGTTCCGTCTGATCTTTCCGTTCCACCTAATGGGAACCTTCCAGTCTCATCAACACCACAGGATGGCCAGGCACAACTGTTCCAATTCTTCCAGGTGATAATGCAAGAACAACGACAACAGGCCGCCACACTAGCTGCAGAGCAGAGACAGCAAGCAGCAGAACAGAGACAAGAGTTCCTAGCAGCTCTTGAAAGGATGGCTGCAAAGACTACTATACCAGCTCAAGCACTAGCTCCAGAACCTCGAGCTAGAGTTGGTTCAGTAAAGGACTTTGTACAAATGGATCCGAGGCCATACAAAGGCATTGAAAGTCCAGAAGAAACTACCAACTGGATTACTCACACTCGGAAGTTATTAGAAGCGTCGCAGCTACCTGCAGACCTATGGATGACGGGTGTAAGGACGCTTCTAGATGGTAATGCTCATCACTGGTGGAAATCCATGGAGCGCCAGCTGGGTATATACCAGACATGGGAACAGTTCCTGGAGTGCTTTGAAAGGAAGTACTTCCCAGACACCATCAGAGATGCATTGTACGATCAGTTTCTCCACCTGGAGCAGGAGAATATAACAGTGGACGAGTATGATGCAGAGTTTAGTCGCCTTAGTAAATATGGCGCTGCTCTGATACCAGAAGACTTGCCCAAAGCTAAGAGGTTTTATCGCAGACTGACTTAGGAGCTCCAACACTACACTAGCTCCCAGTCCCGGATCTCTTATGCCGAGTTACTAACAAAAGCCAGATTGCAAGAAACTATCAGCCAAAGGAAGGGAGGTCAGATGAGAACACAACAAGGACCGACAATAACACAACAAGGAGGACCTATCAGACGTCCTTTAGCCCAACAACAGCAGTACCAGCACCGAGCAAGACTATACCAGATCCCAGGGAAGCCCCACTGCAATTATTGTAGGAAACGCGGACATATTATGAGGGACTATCGAACTCGCTTGGGACAATGTATGAGATGTGGTTCCGGACAGCATATGATGAAAGACTATCCTATGCAACAAGCATTAACACTTCCACTACCAGCACCGAGATTAGCGCTTCCAGCACCAAAGCCAGCTCAACAGATGGCTAGACCAGGAGCACCTCGACCTCCAGCAGCAGGAGGATTTCAGCAAGGACAACCTCTACCTACACATGAGGAACAATACGCGAGGGCCAGACAGGGACAACCACAGAGGAACGGGCAAGTTTTTGCAATGGAAGTGGATGACATGGATCAAGAGATTGATGTCATAGCAGGTATCACTCTTGCTTTTACTTTTTCTGCTGTGACATTGTTTGATACGGGAGCCACCCACTCATTCATATCATCTAGTTTTATTGCCTCTACACCTTTACCTAGTTGTATTAGAATCCTTATTAGGGGAGGAGTTGTACCTATTAGTAGAATTTGTAGATCGTGTCCTATAGTGATACATAGCAGAGAGATGAACGCTCGACTCTTAGTCCTTCCTATTCCGACTTTTGATATTGTGCTTGGAATGGACTGGCTAAGCAAGTACCATGCTTTCTTTGATTGCTTTGGAGGAAGCATTCTTTTTAAGGTACCCGGCCAGCCTGAACTTGAGTTTGCACGAGGATCCACAGAAATCCTTGATGGTATGCAACTCATAATGGACGATGTTGTCTATCATCCATTATTTCAGAATTTCAAGACATTTTTCCAGAAGAATTGCCAGGCCTACCCCCAGATAGAGACGTAGAATTCTCAATTGAATTAACACTGGGAGCAGCACCCATAGCATCACATGTTTATAGACTGGCAAACAAGGAGATGGATGAACTAAAGACACAGTTGAAAGAACTAGAAGAGAAAAGCGACCAAGTGCATCACCCTGGGGAGCACCAGTATTATTTGTACCCAAGAAGGATGGATCAGTACGTATGTGCATTGACTATAGAGCCTTAAATGCAGTAACAGTGAAGAATAAATATCCACTGCCACGTATTGATGACTTATTTGATCAGCTCAGTACAGCCAAGATGTTCTCAAAGATAGATTTGAGATCGGGATATCACCAGGTGAAAGTACGGAGGGAGGACATTCCGAAGATCACATTCCGGACAAGATATGGACACTACGAGTTCTTGGTCATGCCATTTAGATTGACCAATGCTCCAGCTATCTTTATGGACTTAATGAATCGAGTCTTCCATCAGTATTTGGACCAGTTCGTGGTCGTCTTCATAGATGATATACTTGTCTATTCAAAGAGTCACGAGGAGCACGAGAAGCACCTGAGGATTATTCTAGAGACCTTGAGGAGAGAACAGTTGTATGTAAAGCTCAGTAAATGTGAGTTCTTCTTGGACAATGTCTCATTTCTTGGATATGTGATTACAAGAGATGGTATTTCTGTTGATCCAGAAAATATCTCGGCAGTCGAGACATGGCATGTTCCTAAATCAGCAGCAGAAGTGAGAAGTTTCCTTGGACTTGCGAGATATTATCGACGATTCATGGAAAACTTCTCAAGGATAGCAACACCTATGACTCGGTTGACTTGCAAAGATCAAGAGTTCATATGGACCAACGAGTGTCAAGCCGCTTTCGAGGAATTGAAGAAGCGACTGACTACAGTACCAGTATTAACTATTCCATCAGGATCAGGAGGCTATGTAATTTACAGTGACGCGTCAGAAAAAGGCTTGGGATGCGTATTGATGCAGCATGGCGCAAGGTGATTGCATATGCATCTAGACAGTTACGAGTACATGAGAAGAATTATCCAACTCATGACTTGGAACTTGCAGCCGTTGTATTTGCGTTAAAACTATGGAGACATTACTTATATGGGGAATGAGTGGAAATCTATATAGACCACAAAAGCCTCAAGTATGTCTTCACAAAGAAGGAGTTAAATATGAGGCAACATCGATGGCTCAAGTTGATGAAAGATTTCAAAATAGAGCTACATTATCATCCAGGCAAGGCTACGTTGTAGCAGACGCGTTAAGCCGGAAGCCAGCAGCTTATTTCTTGACGACACAGAGAGAATTACTGGAGGACTTGCAAGGTCTTGGCATTGAAGTGATATTACCCGGAGCAGACGGGACACTAGCCAACTTGCAAATACAATCATCACTAGTAGAAAGAATCAAGGCAGCATTGCCTACAGACACCAGATTCAGAAGATTAAAGGAAAGGACAGAGGCCGGAGAGCAGACAGGACTGCGCATCCATGATGATGGGATATTACGATGTGGTGATCGTCTTTATGTTCCAAACGGAGAGATTCGACAGGAGCTGATGACAGAAGCTCATAGTTCGATATATTCTATTCATCCTGGAGGCAACAAGATGTATCGTGATTTACGACAACACTTTTGGTGGCATGGAATAAAAAGAGAGATAGCTCGCTTTGTAGCTAAATGCTTGGCATGTCAGCAAGTAAAGGCAGAGCACCAGAGAACAGCAGGGTTATTGCAACCACTTCCGATTCCAGAGTGAAAGTGGAAACACATCACTATGGACTTCGTCATGGGTTTTTCCAAGAGTGGAAGAGATGCAGTATGGGTAATAGTAGACCGACTCACCAAGTCAGCCCATTTCTTACCTTTTAGAGTTGGCAAATCTACAGAAGCTTTGGCTGACTTATATATAAGGCAGATCGTAAGATTGTATGGCGTACCAGTCAACATTATATCAGACAGAGATTCACGCTTTACATCGCACTTTTGGAGAAGCATGCAAGAAAGTCTTGGAACTCGTCTGAAGTTCAGTACATCTTATCACCCGCAGACAGATGGACAGTCAGAGCGTACTATTCAGATATTGGAAGATATGTTGAGGGCTTGTATGTTAGACTTTGGAGGATCATGGGAGGACCACCTACACCTTGTGGAGTTTTCTTACAACAATAGCTATCAGGCGAGCATCCAGATGGCTCCATTTGAAGCATTGTATGAAAGAAAGTGTAGGTCTCCTGTGTGTTGGAGTGACGTGGGAGAACGTCAGATTCTGGGACCAGAGTTAGTGGTCAACACCGTTGAAACAGTTAAGAAGATAAAAAGACACTTGCGAGCAGCACAGGACAGGCAGATACAGTGGGCAGACCTTCATCGTCGTCCCTTGGAATTTGGAGAGGGCGATCATGTCTTCTTGAGAATATCACCTACCAGAGGCGCCATTCGATTCGGAGGACGCGACAAGTTGAGTCCAAGGTATATTGGACCAGTTGACGTACTAGAGAGAGTGGGAGAAGTGGCATATCGACTTGCACTACCACCTTCACTTGAGGGAGTACATGACGTATTTCACGTGTCGCAGCTAAGAAGATATGTGGCAGACAGCAGTAATATTCTCGATCATTTGGAGATTACCATTGGGCCGAGCTTGTCATATCAAGAGCAACCCGTGGGAATCCTCGATCGTCGAGAGAAAGTATTGAGGAACCAGTCTATTTCTTTGGTCCGCGTGGCATAGAAGCATGGCGCTCTAGGAGAATCTACTTGGGAATGTGAGGACGACATGCGCAAACATTTTTCGAACCTATTCATTGACCAAGGT
This sequence comes from Iris macrosiphon, assembly GCA_036927795.1. Lineage (NCBI taxonomy): Eukaryota > Viridiplantae > Streptophyta > Magnoliopsida > Asparagales > Iridaceae > Iris > Iris macrosiphon. The sequence goes on along the minus strand of JAYESA010000004.1, from coordinate 92,571,870 downwards.
ATAAATTTACTTTGTTAAAATTATATCTCCTGCAATTCTTGACTTTTCTATCGTGGCTTAGTTTTAATTTCGAGGACGAAATTTTTATAAGTTGGATAGAATGTAAACCCCTAATTCGGAAAACCATATTATTATTATTTTTTATTTTAGTAATTATAAGTTAAATAGAGGAATATATTTTTGTTTAATTTTAATATAAGGTGTTTATGTAATTAGGAGATTTATGAGGCCATTATAAATTTTTTCTAATTTATTCCATGTAGGAGACCCTTTTGGACAGTTGCGTATGCACCAATATAAATTCTAGAAATTCCTAAGTGTATATATATATATAGTTTATTAGAAATGGGTTTGGATTCCTATTAGATCTCAACCCGTTAACCCAAACCCAATAGAAAAATATCAACAGTAGCAGTAGCAAACCAACATTGCTATTTCCTTCTCCACGCGTAAAGCAATTCCGCGCGTAAACTCTCTCCACCGCTTCTTACTTCATCTGCGCGTAAAAAAAATCCCACCGCCTAATTCCTTTCTCTACGCATAAAAATAAACCCAAGCGTAAACACCACCACCTCCTAAATTCTGCTCCGCGCGTAAAGCAAACCTCCACTGCTCCGCGCGTAAAACAGAACTCCACCGCTTAATTCCTTCTCCGCACGTGTGGAGAAAAATATCAGCCGCAACACCACCGCCTTTTTTTTATCTGTTATTACTAAACACTCCTCAACCGCAATCAAGACCAATGAAAGGAAAACAGCAGCAGCAATAGTTTCTTAACAATTAAGTAACCTCCACCGCCTCTTATCTCTATATATATATGTTATTACAACTCTTCCAAACCCTAACTACAATTCTTCTTCTTACAACAAACTTAACACTATTTGGACGTGCTATACAGAACTTTTGCTCGGCAAGTATACCTTGCCATAGCATGATTATTTACATTCCAGTTGATACATGCATGTTTAATTCTGCTTATATAGATATTTATTTTGTAGATTTTTGGACCTACTTTATGAGACCACCCCAGTATTATGGATCATCAGTATATTTATTGGCTGTGACACAATTGTTACACGAATTATGAGTCTCATATAGATCAGGACTGCGGGACAGGTTTGGCCTCCTGTACGTATGAACCGTGCGTTAAGGGATGACTGCTGATAGAAACTTTGTATGCTAGTAGACCTGGCAGTTATTTAGAGGTTTTACCGTGTCATGGACGTGGCATGCTTAGAGCATGGGATGGGAAGAACAACAAGTAAGACATTTGGGCTCCTTTGCACTCTCCTTATATGTAACCCGTACGCTCCACCAGAGATACGCGAGATGACCCTTCTGTGGGCTTGCTTTGATGATGAGTAGGCTTGTTGTGCTTTGGCCCTTCTGTGGGCTTTCATCGAGGTTATGAAAGACCGGCCCGAGTCTTCATTAAACTCCTCTTTTTGTTGCGGGAAGCGTACCGTACCATGTACCTATTTTCTATAAGTCGGCTTTGTAGATTAGCTCTCTTTCCGATAGCAATAGCAGGTTTGAAACCGGGTAATTGGAGCAACCAAATGGTCGGGCTCGACCTTCTATCGCGTTGTAGTCCTTTATGCATTCTATAGAGGGTCTCAAGAAAATGTTCGCCCGAGGCGGAACGTGGATTCTTAAGACCCGGGTTCCCTGTCCCATCCAATTTTCTGAAGGGTCAAAGACGGACAAAGATTGTAAGGTGGGCTTAACAGCTTCGAAGGAAAGGTGAGCAGTTATAGCTTCATTGTTCATCTTTCCCTCGCTACCGGATGAGTGAACTCTACCCGCCTATGCTGGATGGGAAGTGATCATTTTCTTTGGGATCCAATTTCGTAGGAGAGGCATCTTTTTTGTGTTTTTTAATAGATATATAGATTTATTTTTTTAAGATAGAGATAAATTTATTTTTTTAAAGCAGAGATTTAGATTTTTTTTAAAGAGAAAGAAATTTAGAAGAGAAACATATATTCTGTAACTTTTTCGTAAAAGTTATCCCGTATAAGAAGGAACATATATGTTGTGTGGAGCCAAAAAAAAAAAATGACACAATTCGCTCAGTCTATGCATTCCAATCTCGAAAACAACAATCATTTTTTTTAATTATTTAATTGACTAAGACACATTTAAATAATTTGCCTACCACCCTACAAAGTCTTGAGACGACTCTGGAAATTTAGGGTCCAGAGTCAGCCCTAATCCAGGATAGGCCGGACAACTGTCTACATCCAAATTTTGGTTATTTCTAAAGTCACATCAAAACTTGCTCAGAACAGTCCATTAATTGGTGCTAGTTCAGTCTTAAGCAACTTTTACTCAGGATAACCCAAAATTTACTATGCACTGCCCACACACGCCCACATCTTTTCCACCCTAAACCCTAACCCTAACCTTAGCCCCAAACCCAATTGTCGCCCTGCCAATCGACCCTACCTCCACCTCACCCGTGCCAAACCCTCCCCTCCCGCGACCTCCTCTCCGTCGTTTGCACTGTCGTCGTCGTCGTCTTCCTCCTCGAGTTCGTCCCCTTCGTCGAGGACTGTTAAAAAAATTTGACAGTCCTATTTGAGGTGAGGACTGTCAAAAAATACAATCCTAAAAATATTTGGACAACCACGAGTAAAAAATTTCGATGGCAAACTTGTAAATAAAAACAAAAAATGGGTTGTCCTGGACAACTTTTGATGTGCCTTTAAAATTAACCCAAAGTTTGTTGGAGTCCGGTCTGGATTTGGTAAGAGCAATTTTGGAGCCAAAATATGGTAACAAATTTGATTTGATATGATTTGTAAATCTACATTAATTTGATTAAATTTCAAATTTGTATCAAATATTTAATTTGACCATATTTGGACGTCCATAATTGATGTTTCTATTTTAGATAATGGATTTTCCTATTTAGGAATTCATATGACCTAAACTAGGATTTCTCATCATATTTATATGGGTGTGGGTGGAGGCACAAAACAAATAGCACAAAATTGATATTTGGGGTGTTCATCCACAAGAAATCTAAGAGAAAGTACGTGGTTCTTCGTCATCCAAGACAAAAGGAACAAGAGATATAATCGACGAGTCCTCAACTTTGGTTAGAAAAATTGATATGGGTCGGTAAGTGATTTTATTGTAATCTCTGTCGTTTTTTCTTGAGTGTGATGAGAGATTGAACCTATTATGACAAAGGGTTCAACATTGATTTTTTATCAATATTGTAACTTTATTTGAGTTATATAAATTAGAATTTGTCAATGGTGATCGTATACTTCTCTTTTATCTATACTTGATTATCGGTGGGTTGGCAAACGTTTACGAGCATCCAACAAAATTTTGAGAGGTGCACAAGAAAAATCTCTTGCTAAGAACCACAATCTATGTTCGGATTTTTTCAATTTAAGTAATAATTTTTTATATAATTATATATAACGGGATAAGTTTTGGGGAATTGCGGGGGGGGGGGGGGACCACTCGCCAACTCAGTTGGCGAGTTGCTGAGTTGGCGAGGGGCTCGCCAACTGAGTTGGCGGGGCACCCTCTTCGAGGGCCCGCTCGCCAACTCAGTTGGCGAGCCACATGCTGAGTTGGCTTAAACCCGTTGCACAACGCTCGTTTGCTCGCCAACTGAGTTGGCGAGTAAGGATCCGTTTCACAACGGCTATTAACAACAACGGCTATTACAATCTCCCTCTATAAATTACCTATCTCAACCCATTCATCTCACACTCAATCTACTTCCTCTATTTTCTCTCTTCCCTCTAGCAAAGTCTCCAACACTCTCTCTGTCTCTCTGCCCGCAGCTAAAGTTCATTTGAGATTTTCTGTAGCCAAAGTTCTCAACCGTCATGGATCGTAGCGTAAGAATTGTATGCTCGCACGGCGGTACAGTAAATGGGTTAAATTACGAAGGAGGAGAAAGTATTATTTTTTCAACTTATCCGAATATTAGTTTTAAAAATATACGTAATCATATTATTGAACGTTGTTATATTCATTATGATTTTATTTTGAAGTCTATTTTTGGTTCTAATTGTTTTTTGATAGATAGTGAAGATGCATGGAATTATATTCTTGAGATTAATTCACAATCACGGTATATAAAAATATATGTTATTAAAGTAGCAGCAACCTTAGATAGTAGAAATAATGAATATTTTTCTGAATATCAGCATGTTACTTCAGGTGCTAGTTCTTCTCAACAAATAGTTTCATTTATCCAAGAAGGTCATTCATCAGATGAATCTAACCATGATGATGATAGTGACAACGACGAAGGAAATAGTGATGATTTAGTTGAAAATGTAGATTATAGGGTAGATGATGATGTTGTAAAAGCTATCACTGATGAATTATTTAAGGGACAATCATTTCCTAGTCGTTCTCACTTTAGAAGCTTTATCAGTAATTTAGCAATTAAATATAATTTTAGTTGTTCAGCTAGTGATATGAATAATGCTCGTGGAATTATATATAGTTGTGATCAACCGAATTGTAATTGGATCCTATATGTCAAATCTATTGGAAATGACGATATAGTTAAAGTTAGTACATTAGAAAATCGTCATTCTTGTTTAGGAAGACTTAGTACAGGACGTCATCGACTAGCTACCGCTTCATGGATTAAGACCATGATAATTGACATTATTAGAGATAATCAGTCATACAGTCCATCACAAATTGTTAAAGATATATATAGGGAGCACCGTATACAAGTTAGTTATTCCAAAGCATGGAGAGCCCGAGAGACAGCATTAGCTGAAATTAATGGTAGTTATGATGAGGCATACGCTAGTCTTGAGGAGTATTGTTATAGAATTATGGAGACAAATCCAGGTAGTACATGTTTTATTAAAACTACCGAAAATAATAGCTTCCAACGAATTTTTATTTGTTTTAAAGCATGTATTGATGGATTTTTAAGTGGATGTTTACCAATTATTAGTACTGATGCTACATTTCTTTCGTCAAAATATCAAGGTATCTTATTTATTGCTTGTGCTCACGATCCTAACTATCAATTATATCCTATAGCTTATGCTGTTGCTGAAGGTGAGAATAGTGATTCTTGGTCTTGGTTTTTAAATTCTCTTAAAATATCTTTTAAAAGTTGTTTTAATGATTGGAGTTCAATTTCATTTATATCTGACAAGCAAAAGGGTTTAATAAATGCTGTTCGTGCTATTTTTCCTGCATCTTCTCATTTTTTTTGTATTCAACATTTTAAACAAAACATAAAAAAAGTTACAAAAGAACCAGTATTTCAACGCTTGTTAGACTCGCTTGCTAGATCATATAATAAAACGGATGAAGAGAGTGTGTTTGATACAATTAAAGCCGAGAACATAGTGTTGTACGATTGGCTTCTTAGTGTAAACGATGAAAGTCGTCGATTTGAACATTGGATAACAGCGTATGCTACTTGTCCTAGATTAGATATTAACACTTCTAATCTTGCTGAATGTTTCAACAGCTGGATTAAGAAATTACGAGATAAGCCAATAACAACACTTCTCGATGGTATTAGAGCCAAGATTATTACACTTCATGACAATCGTAGAAAGTTTGCTGAAAATGTTGACACAGATTATTGTCCGAAGATGTTAAAAAATATGGCTTCTATTATCAAAGAGAAGAACCACCTAGAAATATTAGCTATTGATAGTTATAGGTTTGAAATAATAGACCGGGCAACAAGTAGAACCTATATTGTTAATATAACTGACAGATCTTGTACATGTTTAAGATGGTACCATACTTATATACCATGTATACATGCATGTTTTGTTTGTAGATATTGCAATATTAGTATTGATAGTTTTTATCCTGCAGTATTTTCGACGGCTACCTTGAGGAGTGTATATGTGCAAAATATGGAGCCAATTCCAGTTCCCTACGAGATCCAAGGTCCTTTGGTAAGAGGACAAATTGGGGTGCCAGATGTAAGACGCAAAGCCGGAAGACCAAAGAAGAACCGCATAAAACCCCGGGAATCATCGACAAGAGATCTACGATGCAGTAATTGTGGTGCTATGGGACACAGCCGAAGAAGATGTACTAGTCAACCGAGAGAGTAAAATGTAATTGTTCAATACCCAAAAATTTATATAAAAATCCATTACAAATCATACAAAAATTGCAATAATACAATGTTTACAATTTTCTACTATTCCTCGTCCTGGTCTTGTTGAGTTTGGGTAGGCAGCGGTGCTGATGGAGTCGAAAAAAATTGTGTGAATATCTGGTAGCTTTCATCTCCAGCAGTCTCGTAACTCGGTCCCGCTCCAGCACTCTCGTAAGTCGAGTAGGCTCCAGCATACTGGTAACTCGGGCCCGCTCCAGGATACTAGTAACTCGGGGTCGCTCCAGCATACTGGTAACTCGGTCCCGCTCCAGCAGTATCCCGTCGACGACGACGAGAGTGTCTCTGTCGTACTAAGCCGGTCGGATAGTACGGTGGAAGACGGGATTGTACCGGAGGCATTTCCGGTTTCGGTCCAATACCCAGATGCCGAACACGAGTAACAAGCTCCCCTATAAGACGACGAGTCACATGTTCCTCCATATGAGGTTGTTGTAAATGCTGCTCGTATACCCCACTCTGAAATTTGAAACATGTAAATTAAAATATTTATCATATCTATGTATATGTATTTTTTAAAGTATAATGAAGTTAAAGTATAATGAAGTCATACCAAATCATTCATTCCATCAATAAAAGCACGCATAGTAGAATCGTCTAGGGATCTAGTCTTGAACCTGGGCTCCTCATAGTGGTATACTCGGTTGCTCATTAGAGGGCATCCCCACCATTGTCTGTAGTCCAGGCTACCTATGTCTGCAAAATATAAACAAAATTTTAGCAAACTATTTACACTAAATCAATACGAATAATGAGTAACTTATAACTTACATTCCTCACGAGAATTTAGTCTAGGAGACATGTCCCTCACACTATAATTCTCGAACCGATTATTCCAGTCAGCAACGAGACCAATGATTCGTTGGAATGCATTTGATGTCTGATAACCGACTGTCGGTGGATCATCGGGAATTATTGGGGCCATTCCGAATTGCCGAAGAACACGGTCTGCCGGATGGTACATGGTGAACCGATCATATATAATATGACATCTGTGTAAACTAAATGCATAGGATGTCATCTTGATTTCTGGAGCATCGGGTTCACATATGTACGGTAACCAGGTTACCTATTTAAAGATATTTTAAGAGATTAGATGTGATGTTTATCAAATTGGCATCTACGATCAAAACTTCAATAATTTAAAGATATTTATTGCATATTTAAAAATTACCTCATTAGACCGCAGTGTATCAAATTGGCTTCGATATAGTGATACAGTCCTGTATTGGTAGTGTTGATAATCCACTATATCTGTAGGCCAGCGCATAGCAACTGGAAATACTCCATCACCACTGAGAATGCTGGTAACAGGCCTACCAATATAGAAGTGCTCGTAGGACCAGAACTATAAAACAAAAATATGACATTAGTACAAACATAATTTGCGTATAAAATTACTCTAACTTTTTAGGGTCTTTCATTCATACCTGTATCAGTGAAATACATCCACAAATACTCTTGCGATTGCATCTCACAAATTCTGTCAAATTGGCGTATAAAAATGCAAGAGTAGCAGCTCCCCACGCGTGCTCAGTAGGTTTGGTCAGATCATCCAAGAATGGTAAAAGCTGCACATTTACCATATTTTCCGATGCATCGGAAAATAAAATTGCACCACATAAATAGAGCAGATAGGCTCTAGTGCAACGAATGACCTGGATTTATTAAGTGTTAAACAAATTTATTAAATTGCACCACTAAATTAAGTAATAAACAAATTTACTAAAAAAAAAACATACCCGATTTTCATCTACATCAACCACCCCATCAATAGTTTGATGTAGGTCTATAAAGTTGCCACGGAGCCATGAAAATTTTACATAATTGCCGTCTTTTAGACCTGGAGGAGGGCTAACACCAAGATAACTCCGGATCAGATCAGATCCCTTTAAGTGCGGATCAAAATATATAGCGTTACCTTTAATAGGTAACCCTAGTATATTCGCCACATCAAAAAGGGTGATCGTCATCTCGCCGAATGGGAGTTGAAAAGTGTTGCGTTCTGGCCACCAACGCTCCGCAAGGCTTACAACTAAATGAAGATCGTGAATTAAATATCTAACACGATCTATATAGTGGAATCCAAAGGATTCCACCAAAGCCTTTTGAGCTGGATTAAGCTCCCACGTACGATAATTCCTTTCAGCCCGCCAATGTACGTGGATCCGGGTTCGTAAAGCATTATCATGGTCGTATAACTATAAAAATTATATGCATTAATAAAGTAAACATAGGCATTCTAAAAAATATATACATTAATAAAGTTAGCAACTTGTAATTTCAAAAAATACCTCGCCAGTAAAAATCTGAGTAGAAATGTGCTCTTCACGTTGCTTAAGAATAAGCTCGGTAGTCGGTCCGCCAGGAATACGACCGTCATTGCGGGTAGCCATCGCCAGTAAATATCAAGAGGAGGAGTTTGGTGTAAGGAGGGTTTGGGGTAGGAGGAGAATGAGAATGAGAATGTTGTGAGAGGAGTGTTGGGTGGGGGGGGGGGGTGTTTATAGGAGGAGAATTATAGCCGTTTGGATTATAGCCGTTGGCTAACGGCATGCAACGTTATGCGGCTCGCCAACTGAGTTGGCGAGCGGGCCCTCGAAGAGGGTGCCCCGCCAACTCAGTTGGCGAGCCCCTCGCCAACTCAGCAACTCGCCAACTGAGTTGGCGAGTGGTCCCCCCCCGCAAATCCCCCAAACTTATCCCGTTATATATAATTATATAAAAAAATATTACTTAAAACGAAAAAATCCGATCTATGTTTAGAGTTGAGCTGAATTGGCATCTTCGTGCATCTCAATGCACTCAACCCCATGACCAAGCTACGAGGTGAATGCCTTCCCGTTCGCAGACCGACTGACTTCATTATTCCATGAAGCTACGAGTTAGCAAACACCGCCAATGCGCCTTGTTTGTCCAACAACTTGGACCTAGTTGATTATTTGATGATATATAAACCGCAAAATGGCCTTGGGCACACTATGTTTCTAGGCATCTGTGTTGGTTTTGGATAATAGCCGGGCCTCGTCTGCTTCGCAGAATCTTGATATAAGAAAAAGAAAAAAAAAAAGTGAATTTTTTATGTTTAACTATAAAAAATAAAAATATATGAAAAAATAAAAATAATATTCATAGAAAAAAAATATGGAATTTTTTTTTTTTCCATCCAACTAAAAAATTATTTTTCCACCATAGTTTTCCTTCAAATTTTTTTGACCTCTCGAAATACTGGAAAGTAAAATAAATAAGAATTATAATTTTTCAAAGGAAGAAAAAGGACAAGGAATTGATTTCCTTTCCGCGAACCAAACGAGGCCTAAGAGCATCCACGGTATGACACTCTAAATACATACTCTAAATTACTAAAAATTGTGTAAATTAATATTTTTAGAGTCTCCTTGATATTCGCATAGAATGATATACTCCAAACAAATACTCTAAATTAACCTAATCTTTTTCCTCCCCCTTTTTCCTTTTTATTTTTCTTCTTTATTTAGTAAAAATTTAAAAAAATTCCTCCATCAATTCCCTCTTTATTTTCCTGTCCTATTTGATAAAAACGCATAGTTTTGATGAACCCAGAAATTAATGTAGAGGAACTAGAACACGCTCCAAATCTTGAGTGTTTATTCATTTTCTAACAATTTTCAAGTATGAACAAATGTCCGCTGCAACCTTTAAGTACTACAAAATTTAAGTAAAATTAAAATATAACAATTAAAATCTCTCGCACTGTGGATGTTCTAACTTGACCATTATTATCTTTATGAGTCACATGATCACCTAAGAGAGTGGATCATACGAGATGCTAAATATAACCGTGTCACCGCTTCAATTGAAGTGGATTAGACATTTTCTACCTTTAGTATTTCAACCATTGATTCAAACAAAAGCAGAGAAAGAGCTTAAAACACCCATCTATTTTCCAAAAAAAAAAACGAAGAAAGTTGACCATTTCCACTCGAAAAGATAAATTCCACACCCGAGGACTTTCCGTCTCATCCCTCAAGTTTACAACGACACCCTCAATAATACATTACAGGTGGAGAAAACTTGAAATATAATATACAATATTCCTTAACTTCATAGTTGAACAGACCTCATAGGAAATAACATGATCAAAACAGAATAGTCAAATTTTCAAGCATCATTAAATGGGTAACCCTTTATTTAAACATTAAAACCTTGATATACTCGTCGTCTAATTTTATTCTCAGATAGTTCACTTGATCTATATTCCTGATCACTCCTGGCTGTGCATAGTTAGTATTTTCTGCCAACCACATTAAACTCTTCTAGGTTTGTCAGTTAACATGCTGATTCTCCATTAGCTGCAGATTGAGCCAGATGGAGCCTCATATTCAGCATGAGAAATTCATGTAATAGAGAGATCAATAACAAAATGAGATACATGCTCACTCGTAGAAGCTCTATTTCCACCAGTTATAATAGTGTCAAAGCAAGTAGTATATCTGAAAAAGATACCGGCTAGCTATATAAAGCTAACTCCAATGAACCACAGAGAACCTACGACGTACATACATACATACTAAGAGTCCGAGTGAAGGAGGCAGCCTCTCAAGGGTGTCCCTTCCATCTGGGATATGCATTGTCCTCCCTATTGTTCCTGAAGGCGCAGCATCCAACAGAGTAGACCACGACAAGGAACACAAGAAAGATGATGTTGATGACAGCAACCTTCTTCCAGTCCTTCTTGATATTGGCAAGAAAACCAGCCTTGCAAGACTGGCAGTTGTAGCAGAGGATGCTCTGGTCATTCGTCCATGTGTTACAGTCTGTGTTGTTGGACGTGAAACCTGCTGCAGGTTTATTCCACACAGTGGCGTTCTGGTAATCAAAGCCGCACTCTGAGGGTGGTTTGCAACAACCAGACTGCAATTATTATAAGATAGTATTTAAGAGTCAGCCAGGAGAACAAACAGCTTGATGTAATATTAAATTCAAAGTTGCATTTTTCATCACAATTCTTGACAGGCGCCACATGCTCGAGATTTAAATAAACTGGGAAAGCAAGAGATCAAGAAGTACAAGAACATTTTCTAGAGATAAGGCAAATACCAACGTCTGAATGAATATTTTTTAAATCCTATTCCATGACCAAACCTCGTCTCTCCTTTCTCTATGTGCAAACAGTTTCTTTCTTCTGCAGAGACAGTTGTTTGGTAGGTGTATCTGTGTTAAATATATTGATGTTTGGTAGAATGTTGCATCATTGTTGTCAAAAAGCATCAAGGTGAAAAGTAATCCCGCAATAGGTATTTTGATCCACATGGTAAAATGTTACCAGAAGATGGCCCTAGCAAAATGGAAGCAAAAGATACCCCAGTAGCCAACTCCAAAATAAAGGCTTTGTTGCTGACTTTGTAACTCTGCCGTCCAACAGTAACACAATTGTGATTGATTTAGATTACTAACATAGACATTGTTCTAAAATGGTCCATCCACTACAGTTAATTGGTGTATCAGGAACAAAGTTACGGAAAGGCAAACATCTTTAGAATAAAGCAGCACCCACTAGGAACATAATGATAAGGTAAGCATCTTTAGAATAGTATACAAAGTCGAGATACCCGCAGCTTATATAAAGTAAACAAAGGCAACACGACTTCAGAAACAAGACAAATTAAAAATGGGGCCAAGAACATGAAACGTGAATACCAGTTTGGATATAATAAAGCTGTTCGATAGCAGTTAGAAACTTTTATAGGATATATAGCTGACCACTATTGTGGTCCCTTAGATCCAATAATGACGCAAATGCAAATTATTCAAAAGGAGGTCCTGCCCGGAATTACGGGTACTGATCCGAAATAAGGGTCCTAACTGAAATTTCAGCCAGAGCCAACCGGAAATAAGGGTCCTAATTTTGTGCTAGAAAATCCGGTATTCCGGTTGGGTCAGGTTGGACAAAACCGGAATACCAATTCAAGGCAGTTGAGTCTATTTTAGGAAGATTTTGACTGAATATTTTGGCCCGGGCCAGTAGTCTATCAAATGGGTTATGTCAGGGTGACCGAGCGATGCAAGGTTCCCTTCTCTATCGGAGCCTCTAAAGATGAGATATACTGCGATGTGATGGACAGGCTCAACATCTGTCACATATTGCTTGGGAGTTTGTGGAAGTTCGATGTTGGCACGAAGTACGAAAGGCGCAACAATACATACTAGCTGGGGAATGATAGGGCATAGTATACACGGCTTTGTATAAACATACCCAAATCGAATCTTTACAAGAGTTGAAGTCTTTTCTTTCATTGACAGATTTCACGAAGGAAGTGGGGGCGAATTACAATGAGGTCCATAAAGTGCATGACTTGGTAGCGAAGGGAAACATAAAGACCGAAGAGTCAACGAAGAAAGGAACATGTCTAGCAGAGGTAAAATTGGTACTCAACGAGTGTCACAACTGGAGGAACTTCCTGAAGGGTACCACCCATGCTCGACATCCAACACTGTACTGATCTTATTTCCCGGATAAGTTTGTCGAACTTGCCATAATATACTACCGCATTGCATCAACAGGAGGATAAGATTCTTCAGAAAAAGGTGAAAGACTTGATGCAGAAGAACTTATGGCTGAGTTCTCTACAAGAGAAGTGAAATATTAGGGAAGCATGAGTCCTTGTGCGATTCCTGCCATATTGAGACCGAAGGACGACAACCGATGAATGTGTGTAGATAGTTGTGTGATTAACAAAATCACGGTTCGCTACAAGTTCTCAATAACGTGACTAAATGATATGTTCGACCAAATGTGTGGGGCTGACACCTTCTCCGGGATAGATCTTCAAAGTGACTACCACTAAATACACATCCCGTCGAGAGACGGATGGACATTTAAGATGCGGGATAGAGCATTCGAGTAGTTAGTCATGTTGTTAGGGCTATCCAATGCACTAAAACATTAGGAGCACTACTTAAAGTTTCCATATAAGTTTATGCACAAACTTGGAGTTTCCTACCAGGTGGCCTGCATACTTGTTAGGAGAACTTCATTGCTACCCGCGCTCAACCAGAAAGTGGTCCGGTTAGAGTACATCAAGGAGCTACACGCGGGAGATGAATATAGTGCATAGGTAAGGGAGCAACTTTTTCAAAAAAAATAGGTCATCGACGACTTTTACATCCACGATAGGTTCTTGACGAAGGAATATTGACTTTGCATCTCTTGTACACTCTTGAGGAAGTTCATTAGGGAAGGGCCAAAATATGGGACTGTCTTGGCACAAGTGGAATTCATGTTCGATAATGTGGTTCATTCATCTATAAGGGGAATCTTTATTAAATATTGTATATTCCAAACCACTTGATTATGTTTTGGATTTGCGTATTTAACCAAAGGGTTAAGAGAAGAGCATGAGAAAGAAAAATTTGGCAAGCCAAATTCAAGGAGTTCACGAGAAAGTTAAAAAGCGGCTATTGAAGTTTTGTACGAGGTAGTGCAAAATTGCTAAAAAAAATTCCATTCAGTACAGTAGGCACAAGATTTTCAACGTCGATGATGACATCATAGTTTGCTTTCGGAAAGAGATGCTGCTAGTTGGACGTTACAGCCTGTTTCAACCAAGAAAACTTGAGCCGTTCAAAGCGTCGAAGAAAAGGAAGTTCAATTTGGGGAAGGAAGCCTCATGAACTTTGCGGTGACTGACTACGAGATACTATACAGTTAATAACGATTTTTTCATGATAACGGTCCAGTAGAGTTATAGATATATCACCGATATATCGATTTTATAACGGTAAATATCGGTTTGCATTTTTAACACAATTTGTATATATGAACAATACACTTAATAGTTTTCTATTATAAAATATGAAGAAAGTATACATATCGTCGAGAAATTCAAGAGATCCAAGATAAAGGAGATCACTTGTGGAACTACATCTCTGAATAAGTTTGATGCATGAAAATTTTGATGGCAGAAGATGTAATCTCCATTAACCATTGATGTGAATGTCATATCATTCGATATCGGTTTTTCTGTAGCAAAACCAAAACCGTGAGAAATTTTTTTTTTTTTGTAAACCGATATTTCGAACAATATCGGCCATATCGGCCGATAATATAAGTTCCGATATTTCTGCAAAAAAATATCGGTCCCATTATATATCGGTTATATAACCGATAACCGTTTTTGACTGCTTAGATGAGGTACACAAACCAGATGGAGGCACAAAAATTTCGTGTTGAGTTTTCTACAAGAGGAGGGATCTGACACGGACACGACGATGGGTCGAATCGGAATTCTGATGATCCGCCGAGATCATACCGGAATTCCTGTTGGTGCTCACTTTTGTCAATTTTGTGCTAGAAAACCTGCTATTCCTGTTGGGCTAAATAGAATAATTGTTCGAGGTGACTGAGCCCATTCTGGGCTTATTTTGAATGGATCTTTTGGCCTATTTTTGATATTTATTTTTTCTAATTTGTTAGGAGAATTTCTTAGGGTTTAAGTTACGTTTTATTATAAATAGGGTTGTGTAGAAGACAACAAACAAGTTCATTGTACTGATTCGAGTTGTCTATAATAATTATTTCTCTTCTAATTCTCTTGCGCAGGAATTGTGATGCCAATCCTCACATCTTGATTGAGTCGTTGGTTTAAGCAATCAAAGTTTCCGTGTTGTGTCAAATAGTGTCTCAACTGTGACCACACTTACTTTGAGAATTATATGTGATTTTAAACAGCTATAAGCATGCAATTTATCTCTACATGTGAAGTAGAGAACTGGCTTCAATCGTGTTACTCGCATGCAGTCCAGAGAGGAGCTACTTGTCAATCTAGAGAGGAGAGCATACGGCTAGCTGAAATCCTAGATGATCATTCATATGTATTATTGTATACCAGTGTTTCAAATAATAAAAAGCATTGGCATTTAGTGGAAACACCACATTTCTTTCCATATGGTTGAGAGGCCAGCAGTACAAAATACTGCACTCGCTGCACCCCCTGGGATTTTTTTTTTTTTATAGTTTATATATATAGTTTTCATTCAAACATCATTTGGATTAGAGTCGTAAAGACATGGATATACGGTGTGCAAGTCAATGACAACGAAATTTTATACATACAATCAATGTACATAAACATTTAATATGCAACCAAAAACAATTTGCAGTTTGAAACTTGAGAGACATATATGCTCCTCTTGAAGGAGAATAAACTGTACAAAATACGAAAATTCCATTAGGGTTTGCTTATGTTAGGGTCTACTTGGATTGAGGGAAAAAAAAAAAACTATACTAGTATATAACCAAAACAGTGATATTACTAACTTTTTCGTGTAATATTTTTTGCATAAAAATACCTTTATTTATGGTGTGTACGGTTATAGCCGACATGTAAAAATTGACGAAACTCGAATTCGTCGACTGTGCATAATAAATTTGGTCTGAATTCGTAGAATTTTACCGTAACGTTGTTTTCCGAAAATTTGTAGTTATTCTTCGAGCACACTTCGGATCACGACGAGACTTACATCATTGGATGTGAAACGTCGAACTTGACCTACATTGTAAGTTTCGTCCAGTTCTGAAGCTGTCAACCAGATTATCATTATTTTTCATATTTATTATAATTTTTTTTTTTAATAGTAAGTGTTGTGTCCCCTAGATTGAAATCCTCGCTACACCACTGCTCGCAAGCATTCACATACAGAGAAATCAACCTATATGCTCTGAAGTTGTATATCATGTATTATTCTGTCTAGCGGTCTTAAACAGACCACAGGATTTATGCAGTGTTTGTGTGCGTAGTAGCGGCAGTAGTTGGAGGTGGGGGAGAGAAATGTTGACAAACACTAAACTTTTGTGTATGAAATCAATGTTGTAAAAGACTCCGGCTATGCGGCATCTAGACGCTAGGCATCTAATGTCCATCCGGTGTCCGTCTAGACATCTACCTAGTCCCACCTGATGCCGGACTATACATATTTTAGAGTTATATGAACTTTTTTTTTTACAATTTTGAGTAGATTTTTTTTTGGAAAAAAATTACTTCTTTTGAACCGCCCAGATTTAGGCAGCCGCATAGCATACCGTCGGGCGGACTAGACCTTCGGCGGCAGGTGCCCGTCCTATCAGTGCCTAGCGCTTTTCACAAACTTTTATGAAATTAGCTCTTTATTTGATCAAGAAGATGGCAAACATTATGATAAAAAAAAAATGGAACTTTCTTGATGAGATCGGAAGAGAGTCAGTGGCTCACTCACCTGAAGAGGGGATAGATTGTCCTTGAAGAACTGATCGAAGGTCTTGTTGGTACTATCCGCCTGCAAGCTGTGACAGACCTTATTGTCCATGAGACAGCTCCTGATCTTATCCCAGTTCTTGCCGCTCTCGACCCTCTTCTGGAGCCAGTTGCTGTAGTCCCCCAGCCTGTACTCTTTGTACCCTCTTCCAGAAACGACCTCCCCCGCGCCCTTGTTGGTGACTACGAAGGCGAAGACGGTGAAGCAGAAGAGGAGGATTATAAGGAGGAACATGACGCAGAGGTAGACCCAGAGGAGGAGGGAGTTTCTGCAGCAGGCCCCGACGAGGCCCGCGAGGGAGACGGCCATGAGGAAGACGCCGATGGCGATGACGGGGCCCTGGAGGAACTTGTCGCAGTCGGAGGTGCCGTGGTGGGAAAGCCAGACGCCCCCGGCGAGGATGGGGATGGACAGGAGGAACGTCAGCAGGTTCAGGACGCCCACCAGCTTGTTGCTCAGTCTGAACATTTTCTTCTCTCTCTCTCTCTCTCTCTCTCTGAAATTAATGGGGGAGAAGAGGAATAGAGAAGAAGATATTTATGGGAGGTGTGTGTGGGGAGAGGGGGAAAGGGCGGGGTTGTTTCTGGTCGGGTCGGTGGCAGTATCGTGATCAATTTGGTTGGTGGACTTTGTGGTCAAAGTAACGAGTACTCGACAGGCTGTCAATGGGAATTGGTAAGACCTATTTGATATTATCCATTGGTATATATTGCAAATGACATCAATATCCAAACTCTAGAAATATGATATTGATAAGTCTATCCTTCTAAAAAAAAATTGTCCTCGAAATTAAACTAAACTAGCACAAGAACAAAATCAGAACAATAAGAACTATACCTCAAGGCTCGAAGAGATACGGGTAGTGCTCGCGTATTTCGTCCTCCCTCTCCCAAGTTGACTCGTCTGGAGAGTGATGTATCCATTCAACACGAACCAAAGGAATAGTCTGGTTCCGCAATACCTTCTCCCTGCGATCCAAAATCTCTACGGGCTGCTCAGGATAGCTGAGAGAGAGACTAACCTCGATCTTCGAGTGATCTAGTACGTGACTAGGGTCTGCCACGTACCGTCTCAGCTGCGACACGTGGAACACGTCATGTACTCCCTCAAGTGCAGGCGGTAAGTCTAGTCTGTAGGCTACTGCATCGACCCTCGCAAGAATACCGAAAGGTCTGATGTACCATGGACTAAGCTTCCCCCCTCCACCAAAGTGAATCGTGCCCCGTGTCGGAGAAATCCGCAAGAACACCAAATCGCCAACCTAGAACAAATGCAGTCTTAACACGCAATCTAAAACATAGCAATCACAAGCAATTATACAAAACCTATACCTCAAACTCCAAGGGTTTATGGTGGCTGTCGGCCCAATGTCGTTGTCTGTCCTGCGCCACTCGAAGTCTATCTTTGATGAGTTTTACCTTTTCCGCTGCATCCACGACCTTCTTTGGTCCTAACAAGGCTCTCTCTCTCCGATATCATCCCAAGATAACAGTGTGCGACACCTCCGTCCATATAGAGCCTCGAATGGTGACATCTCAATACTGGCCTGGTAGCTGTTGTTGTAAGCAAACTCTACCAGGTGTAGACGATTCTCTCAAGAACCTCCGAGATCTAGAACACAAGTGCGTAGCATATCTTCGAGAGTCTGAAAAGTCCTTTCCGACTGCCCGTCTGTCTGGGGGTGATATGCGGTACTGAACTTGAGCTGAGTGTCCAAGCTAGCCTGCAAACTCCTCCAGAAGTGAAAAGTGAAACGACTATCCCGATCCGAGACGATGCTCATAGGAACCCCATATAATCTGACAATCTGTCGCATATACATCTCTGCTAGCTTCTCCGTCTACGTACCCACTTTGAAGGGTAAGAAGTGGGCTGATTTGGTCAACCTGTCCACGATGACCCAAATCGCGTCTTTTTCTCCTGGAGAATGCGGAAGCCCCAAAACAAAATCCATAGTCACGTGCTCCCACTTCCACTCTGGAATGGGTAAAGGCTGAAGCAATCCACCTGGCCTCTGTTGATCCGCCTTTACCTGCTGACACACTAAATACCGGGATACAAAGCGTGCTATCTCGTGCTTTATACTATACCACCATACGTGCTCCCTCAGGTCTCGATACATCTTGTTTGTTGGCACTTGGATGCATCGAGTACTAAGAGCGATGTGCCTCCTGCAAAACCATCTCGTGCAGCTCCCCGTTCGGCACACATATCCTAGTATCGTGTCGTAATGACCCATCATCAGCAATAGTGAAGTCCTCTGATAATCATGTCCGAACCTGTGCCCTGATTCTCCTTAGAGCCTCATTATCATACTGCGTAGCTCTGATTCTGTCCATCAGCTCGAACTATATCTGCAATCCCCACATCTGAATCTCGATACCAGGAACTAGCACCACAATTCCCAAGCTCTTAAGATCGGCCAACAATTGTCTGTCTGTCGTCAAGCACATAGCCATCGGATACCTGCCCAAGACATCGGCGACTACGTTGGCCTTCCTTGGGTGGAACTGTAATAAAATATCAAAGTCCTTTATCAACTCCAACCATCTCCTCTGCCTCATGTTCAGCTCTTTCTGTGTAAACACGTACTTCAAGCTTTTGTGGTCTGTGAAGATCTCCACACGCTCTCCGTACAGATAGTATTTCTACTGCTTTAGAGCAAAGATGACCGCTACCAACTACAAATCGTGGGTGGGATAGTTCTTCTCATGAGGATGTAATTGTTTGGAAGCATAGGCAATCACCTTCTCGTGCTGCTGAAGAACGCAACCCAAAACCTTCCCTGAAGCATCACTGTAGATAGTGAATCCACCTGTCCCTGATGACAACGTCAATACTCGAGCTGTCGTCAATCTCTTCTTCAGCTCATCAAATGCGTCCTGACAATCCTCCATCCAGTCAAAATTGACATCTTTCTTGGTCAGCCTAGTCATTGGCTTTGCAATCCTGAAGAAGTCTTGTACAAACCTCCTGTAGTAACCTACTAGTCCGAGAAAACTCCTGATCTCAGCCACTAAACTGGGAGTAGCCCATGACTCCACTGCCTCAATCTTCTTCGGGTTAATTGAGATCCCGTCATCCGTCACCACATGCCCAAGGAATTTAACCTTGTCAAGGAAGAACTCGCACTTCGAAAGCTTCCCATAAAGCTCCTCTTTCCTGAGAGTCTCCAAAACCATCCTCAGGTGCTCCTCATGCTCCTCCGTGGTCTTCAAATACACAAGAATGTCATCGATGAACACCACCATGAACTTGTCAAGGTACTGTTGGAACACCTTGTTCATCAGGTTCATAAATACTGTCGGTGCATTAGTCAACCCAAACGGCATCACCATGAACTCAAACTGTCTATATCGAGTCCGAAAAGCTATCTTCAGAATGTCTTCTTTCTTCACTTTTACCTAGTGGTAGCCTAACCTCAAGTCTATCTTTGAGAACACATTCGCTCTACTCAACTGATCGAAGAGATCATCTATCCTCGGCAGTGGGTACTTATTCTTGATAGTGAGGTTATTTAGAGCCCTGTAGTCGATACACATGAGTACCGACCCATCCTTCTTCGGCACAAACAATACCGGAGCTCTCCACGGTGATGAACTGGATTTGATGAAGCCATTATCCTGCAACTCATCAACCTACTTCTTCAGCTCTGCCAGTTAGCTGTTGTTGACCCTATAGACGTGCTATGATATGGGCTCCGTGCCTGGCACCAAGTCTATAGAGAACTCGATATCTCTGTCTGGCGACAAACCTGGCAACTCCTCTGGAAATAAATCCAGGAACTCTGCTATCAAAGGATGTGGAAACTCCTCTTCCTCCATCCTGGCTCCACAAAAAGTGCCCCTGCTTTGCTCCGCTGCTCCTCTGGCGACCTCAAACTTTGGCTCTCCTGGCGGTCAAAATATCACTCTTCCTCCACGACAATCTATAGTAGCATGGTGCCTACTCAACCAGTCCATTCTGAGTACAATATTATATCTCGGAAGTGGTATTACGAGTAAGCACACACTCAACTCTCGGCCTCCTAATGATACTCTATGTTCCTTACAAAAATTACTGACTAGGATAATTCCTCCATCAGTCGTGATCTTGCAAGTCCTATCTAAGGGTTCCGCCTCTAAACGATGCTTAAGAGCATATGTTATAGACATAAAACTATAGGAAGCACCAGAATCGAATAATACAAGTGCTGAAATTGAATCGAAAAGAACTAAACCTGATATCATGTCTCCTGGTAGCTCAGCCTCCTCGACCGTCATGGCATACGCTCATCCCTGGGGTGCACCTCTCTGCTGGTGCTGGTGCTGGGCAAACCTCTGTTGCTGTGGTGGAAGTGGAGGTCCCCTCTGCTGGCCTCCTGGTACAGTAGGTACTCTGGCAGGCCCCCTCTTAGTGGCTGCTCCACCTTGACCAGGACGAGTCTGAATAGAAGGACAATCTCTCAACTGGTGCGCTGATGATCCACAAGACAAACATGTACCTAGTCTCTTCCTGCAAATGTCTCTCGTGTGTCCCGCCTACCTGTAGTACGTACACTGGACATCGGGCTGGGTCTGCCTCTACGGCTGTTGTTGTATATGTCCTCGAGCTGGTGTCTGGTACTGCTGGTGCTGATACGGCCTCTGTTGCTACTGAAAATGGGGACACTTGGCCGGTCCCGCGCTACTATTTGCTCCTCCAGAAACGTCGCGTTCTCTTTTGGGCCTGAGGTCCAAATCATCCTCAACAATTTGGGCATTCATTAGAATACCCTCAAAGGTTGTAGTGCGACATCCAGAAGTACGAGACTTGATCTCTATCATCAGCCCTTTTCTAAACTTCCGGGCTCGGTCTCCTGGGTCCCGAATCATCGACGGTGTGAAATGACTCAAGCGGCAAAACTCTGCGGCGTACTCGTTGACCGACATGTTTCCTTAGACCAAGTCATGGAACTGACTCTCCAAGGCTCCCAAGGACACGTCGGAAACGAATTTTCCTTGAAAATCTCCTTGAAATCTTTCCAAGTAAGTCCTCTAGCAGTAAGTCTCGGCTCCGTGCGATACCAAGTCAACGCGATATCGAACATCTGGCTGCCGGCAGCCTCGATCTGCAGACTCTATGGAATCTGAGCCAAGCGCAAGTTCCTCTCTATGTCCTCCAGCCAGTCGTCAGCGTAGAGTATCCCCTCAATGCCCTTGAACTCTCGAGGCATCACCCTCTTGAAGTCCACTTTAGTGCCTGGCCTCTATTGCGGCTGCTTCTGCTAGCCAGGATACTGCTGTGCGACTCTCTCCACTACCTGGAGAGCCACCCAATGAGCATTCTCCATGTTCTCCCTCATAAACTCAGTCTGTGCTTGGTGCACCTCTGCCTGCAACCTCTGTGCCTCAGCCTGAACTCGCTGAGCCTCTGTCGACGTCCTTTGAGCATCCACCATGTCCTAGATCAATGCGAATATCTGTGCTCCGTCAGCAGGCACACCTCCTGAAAATGGAATCTGTAGTGGTGGAAGGTCCTCTGCAACAACTGGGACAAGCCTCTGGACAGGTGGGGGAGGAGGACCCCCCAAAACTGTGGAAACTCCTATACGAACAGGTAAAATAGAAGGAGCAACTCCAGTTGTTTGGGTGGCAGGTCGAGAGGTGGCAGACCTCTCGAAAGTTATGGGTCCCAATATCAGCGACCTAGTCTTCGGTGGCATCCTAAAGACAGACCTAAAGAAGAATCAATTAAGGCAAAAGATACGATATCATCAAAGAAGGACAGTATAATTTTAAAAGAAGTAGTTATTCAGAATAGCAAAATAGAATTAGAAATTTCCAAGTTGTGATTGAGCATACTCTCATATATACCCTATATCATGCTTTTTATAGTACTCTATATCTGAGCACTACTACGATACTGCACTAGTTGCGACCTAATCTTACTCTTCTAGAGTCTCGACTGGACTTCGACTAGACCTGCATGGGCCACCACTAAAACGTGTCATGACCCGTACCAAAAATTTGGGCATGAGCCATGGGTACGTCCAGCCTACGTCGCAGCATCGGCGGTAGAACGCTGTTTAGGTCTCAAAACTACTAACACAACTCACAAAATAACCTGTCAATGATCTCAACTCCATTAGGAGGACAATGAATATGCATTTGATCATCAAAACATAAGGTACTCAATCACAATAACTATAAGAAGGTAAATGGCACGATGAGATAAAAGATATAAGAAGTTCAGATATGTCTAGAACACAACTCAAATAACAATAATAAGTCTAGAGTCTAACTGACTCAACATAAATAAGTCTAAACATAATGATACCCAAGTCTCACGGTTTAGAACAATCCAATACATAATAAACTAGGCTAAAAGCCGTCTAAACGACTACTGGTGGTATCTCCTCTAATGATAGTGGCTCCTCGGAGATCTCCGGGATGTAATCTTCGTCTACTCCTGGACCATAGTGGGTAGGACAGAAATCCTCGAGATACTCTGAAAATGTTATCTGGTCAGGATTGGAGTGAGCACAAATACTAATAGCAGTTTCAATTATATTGATAAAAACTATAAAATAGTGCAAGGAAATACATGATGAAGAAATACTGGAAAATAAGGAATACTGGAGAGACATGTAATCAACATATAGAACTAACTAGCAATGAACAGATATATATAGGAATGCTAGAAATGAGTGAACTGGAATAAAAAATAGAAATTCTAGCGAAGTATTGTGAAATATCAGTTTGCTATGTGATCGCCTTGGGACTAGATCATACTTGTTATATATAATTGGATATGATACATGTGAGGTCAGGCTAACCATCTGGTTAGCTATGATACGAGCAATAGTCATGCTAATCATATATAACAGGGTATGAGGCATGTAAATAGTTAAGCTACACCCTACGTGATATGTGGGGTGAGCTATGATGCATGTAAAGTGGGGGTATGATCACATAATCTTGCTAATATTTTACCGTCCCCAGCTAGTACGATGGATTCCAATCATAACTTCTTATGACATGTATCTATGATACTAGCCCGTGTATCCGCCGTGTCGGAATCAAGTATATACTACAACTAGAATCATAGTAATGATCAAAATAATGAAAACTATCAGAGAATGTACTTGCCTATGGTCCTGAGCAAGGTGTGAGGATCGATGTCCAAACTGGAGTCACAAAGACCTAAATATAAAATATAAGTGTTAATTGGTGTTTGAAATGGTAAAAATGGTTAACTAGGTTGAATGAGGTTTTTAGGCTATTTCTAAGTCTATATAAGGGTATACTAGTCATTACTAGGCTAACTGGCTCGTACCTTGCTAAAACAAGTTATACTAACTAATCTTAGTTATACTAGTTAACTATTAGGTACTAGCTATCATATGTATAAGTTGTAGATATTATGATAAAATAACTTAACCTATAACTTGATACCTAGCCAATACTATAGTTATAATTCAAATACCTTGACTATACCCTATACTAAACACAACCCCAACCTTCACTTACTAACAATTGGTATTTATGATACCAAGGTACTCCCCGTATCTCGATACCCTGATACCCACATGCACCTCATCTTGCTATCTAAACACTAATACCTATTACCTATGTTACTACATACTTACCAATATACTCAAACAAATCATACAAACAGACTGTTCTGCAGTGAACAACTACACATGGTTTCACCCATTACACTTCATATACACAGTTATAGATACACTAGTTATTCAGTCACCCATTGTTAACTGCTACTGCTTGGCCTAACCCAAGCTATATGTGTCACGCCCCAGTCCCAAAATACCGAGGGACCAGATGCGTGATAATGGCCAGCAGCATGCACCGATGGACAAACCCAATTTAATGGATCCATCGGGCATACTTAAGCTGTATTACCTCAGTCAGGGTTTTACTATTCTCATCTATAGATATAAGATAGTAACATCAGAAAAAAATATTAACAACAATAGTCAAAGTAAATAAAATCGGAGAACAATCCGATATTAAGTCTGTTTACACAAGTTCTCAAAGACAGGAAAATAAGAGTTTAATTAACAGGAATTAAAGTCTATTTGCCATAAGTCTGAGCATGGCAAAGCAATTGTTCAAGAGAAGTCCTCTGCGATCACCTCGTCTTCAGGTTCATGTACTGCTCCGAGTAGTGCCCCTGTTCCATACACCTCTGGAAAGATCTCGTCTGCTAAATCTGGGGACATAATCCATTCCAGGTCCTCAGGGGACATAGCAAGGTACAGAAAACACAAGCCAAAATATAATGCAATGCAGAAATAAGAAATAACAGGGTAAGTAACTAACCAGCTAAGTGATCATGTGTTACGCCCCGGTCCCGCAGGGCCGTTCGTCCTCGCTTTGGTCCCTACGTAACCGATCGTCCTCGCACGGGCGTGATGCCGTGCAAGCCTAAGATGTGCTTGCACAAGGCCAAAACTTTGATACAAGGGCAAGTAAGCTATTCAATACTGAAGCAGCGGCACACATATTGCAGAAAAGTGAAGATCACAATGGCATATAAAAATAAGCTCTTTTATTGATATCGAAATTATTACAAGCGGCGCATGGCCGAGGTTACAGATCGCTCAAGCACTCTTCTCTCGATTACAATAATACCGTTCCATACATCATGTCCCTCTATATAAAAGCAGCTCCATCTCGATACGGCTCAAGGCATCGACTCCAGATTTCTGGTTCCTTGGGATGAGGCACGGCTATCGCTTCCTCGCACGAACGGCACCTGAGAACAAGCAAACTGTTGGTGGGTCAGCACTTTATGCAAGTACTGGTGAGATAAAACAACTGAACAGAAGCTACACCCGCTGATACCCACACTAAGTCATCTTGTGGCAAAACAGTTGCATTACTAGTGATCTTGCAAGTTTTACCTAAGTTCATTTCATGCAGTTCAGAACTATAGTCAGATTACATCTTTTGAAAGTGCAAGTTAGAAACCAGTTTTGCATATTCAAACTATAAGCATACGATTCGGGACAGTGCTCTATCGTGCAGTGTGCAGCATGTATTGTGCACCACAATCTATCTCGTTTGGGGCAATGTTACTCTAGCAGGCTGAAAATATCGAATCAAGGCAAGCATATCAAGTAGACTATTATGCACTCAAGCACTTAAGGCAACACATCTATATGATTTCGGTCCCCGAGAAACTCAGGATTGGCAGCGGTAATCCAGCCATCCAATGACTCACATACTGGTACTATTAGCAGCTGTGACTCATGGTTCAGCTCTACACTAATAGCCATTGTCCAACCGATACAAAATACAATGAAGCTCTATCAGATAAATCACGATGCATACTGAATGATCAAGCAGGCTATAGATAAACTCATAATATTTCTTACCCACGGCCGAACGGTTATCCCTGCAGCAGACACACAAGTTAGCCACAATTTGCATAATATAATGTATACAGTTCTCTAGTTTCCCCTGTTCGTCTCTGCATCAAACAGTTAGGTATGCAAGAAGGCTAGCCTAGCATGCGTCTTAACTATATGATGGTCCCCTCATCGGGATTAGCAGTTGGGACATACAAGCCCATCTCACTAATAGACTTGTCTTTGGTCTACCCAAGAACGTACAAGCCTTGGGTATCTAGATCTCTTCCCGGGCCGAACGATCCCCAGTGCCCCAGGAACCGCTCGAGAGATAATCCTTGTGCACAAGTTGTCCTGACCAAATGCATGAATGCAGCCCTATCAGAAAAATATGCTATCATGCAACTGATGAACAATGCACAACAAGTCTATCTCTTTTCTTATTTTTCAAGCTCAAGTCCAGATAGCCGAAGCTCATTGTCTTTATGCACGTTGCCTAATAGCCATATCTTCCCCACTAAGGTGTTTTAAGCCTCAGGGTGGGCTATTAGTCTAGATTCACATGTTCACGCTATTCTCCAAGTTTATCTTTTCACAAGCCAACAATAAAACATATTCAAGCAAGCTAACTCTTAAACAAGTAACGAGCAAGAACAGTTCTTATAACTCTAGCATGCAAATTCTATCTTTTGTGGACAAGCATTCTAGTATTCCAGTCTAGCATACGATATAAGTGCAAGCAATCCTTTTTACTCTGTTATTAGCATGGCAAGGTTCTATCTCGTTTCAGACAAGCATTCTAGTTCTCTTATTAGGCAAGCAAGCAGATTCGTTTTAATGACAAGCTATGTGAGTTCTCTTATTAGCATACTGAGTCGGTTCTATCTTTCTTCTTATGAAAACATTCTTCTTAAGCAAACAAGCATTCAAAAACTCAGATTCATTATTAAGTCGTGGAAGAATTAGAGAATGCAGTTCTGCCCACTCACATTGATTAATCGGTCGGGAACTCTCCGAGAAGACTTCCGTTCGAGCAAGCAAGTCGATCCCACTTGTACATAGTGCCAACGCGGAGCGGGGCACTACATACTTACCCACCAACAAAAAGTTTCGTCCTCAAAACTCAAGGAGAAACTCACGAAAACACCGAGCAGCGATAGTCCTCATCCCTCACCATCCTTAATCAAAACTCAGCAATCCAGAAATCACCAATCACATCTCAAGCAATGAAAACAAATCCAGAAAACTTTTTGCGCACATCTTTGAGAATATTTACGGACTTATTGTATGGAATGTTTATTGCAACACAATCACAACTCAGAGTCGGAGGCAACGGAATGGGCAAAGAATCGAGTTGCTCTGATACCATTATGTCACGCCCCGGTCCCGCAGGGCCGTTCGTCCTCGCTTTGGTCCATACGGAACCGATCGTCCTCGCACGGGCGTGATGCCGTACAAGCCTAAGATGCGCTTGCACAAGGCTAAAGCTTTGATACAAGGGCAAGTAAGCTATTCAATACTGAAGCAGCGGCACACATATTGCAGAAAAGTGAAGATCACAATGGCATATAAAAATAAGCTCTTTTATTGATATCGAAATTGTTACAAGCGGCGCATGGCCGAGGTTACAGATTGCTCAAGCACTCTTCTCTCGATTACAATAATACCATTCCATACATCATGTCCCTCTATATAAAAGCAGCTCCATCTCGATACGGCTCAAGGCATCGACTCCAGATTTCTGGTTTCTTGGGATGAGGCACGGCTATCGCTTCCTCGCACGAACGGCACCTGAGAACAAGCAAACTGTTGGTGGGTCAGCACTTTATGCAAGTACTGGTGAGATAAAACAACTGAACAGAAGCTACACCCCCTGAAACCCACACTAAGTCATCTTGTGGCAAAATAGTTGCATTACTAGTGATCTTGCTAGTTTTACCTAAGTTCATTTCATGCAGTTCAGAACTATAGTCAGATTACATCTTTTGAAAACGTAAGTTAGAAACCAGTTTTGCATATTCAAACTATAAGCATACGATTCGGGACAGTGCTCTATCGTGCAGTGTGCAGCATGTATTGTGTACCACAATCTATCTCGTTTGGGGCAATGTTACTTTAGCAGGCTGAAAATATCGAATCAAGGCAAGCATATCAAGTAGACTATTATGCACTCAAGCACTTAAGACAACACATCTATATGATTTCGGTCCCCGAGAAACTCAGGATTGGCAGCGGTAATCCAGCCATCCAATGACTCACATACTGGTACTATTAGTAGATGTGACTCATGGTTCAGCTCTACACTAATAGCCATTGTCCAACCGATGCAAAATACAATAAAGCTCTATCAGATAAATCATGATGCATACTGAATGATCAAGCAGGCTATAGATAAACTCATAATATTTCTTACCCACGGCCGAACGGTTATCCCTGCAGCAGACACACAAGTTAGCCACAATTTGCATAATATAATGTATACAGTTCTCTAGTTTTCCCTGTTCGTCTCTGCATCAAACAGTTAGGTATGCAAGAAGGCTAGCCTAGCATGCGCCCTAACTATATGATGGTCCCCTCATCGGGATTAGCAGTTGGGACGTACAAGCCCATCTCACTAATAGACTTGTCTTTGGTCTACCCAAGAACGTACAAGCCTTGGGTATCTAGATCTCTTCCAGAGCCGAACGATCCCCAGTATCCCAGGAACCGCTCGAGAGATAATCCTTGTGCACAAGTTGTCCTGACCAAATGCATGAATGCAGCCCTATCAGAAAAATATGCTATCATGAAACTGATGAATAATGCACAACAAGTCTATCTCTTTTCTCATTTCTCAAGCTCAAGTCCAGATAGCCGAAGCTCATTGTCTTTATGCACGTTGCCTAATAGCTATATCTTCCCCACTAAGGTGTTTTAAGCCTCAGGGTGGGCTATTAGTCTAGATTCACATGTTCACGCTATTCTCCAAGTTTATCTTTTCACAAGCCAACAATAAAACATATTCAAGCAAGCTAACTCTTAAACAAGTAACGAGTAAGAACAGTTCTTATAACTCTAGCATGCAAATTCTATCTTTTGTGGACAAGCATTCTAGTATTCCAGTCTAGCATACGATATAAGTGCAAGCAACCCTTTTTACTCTTGTTATTAGCATGGCAAGGTTCTATCTCGTTTCAGACAAGCATTCTAGTTCTCTTATTAGGCAAGCAAGCAGATTCGTTTTAATGACAAGCTATGTGAGTTCTCTTATTAGCATACTGAGTCGGTTCTATCTTTCTTCTTATGAAAACATTCTTATTAAGCAAACAAGCATTCAAAAACTCAGATTCATTATTAAGTCGTGGAAGAATCAGAGAATGCAGTTCTGTCCACTCACATTGATTAATCGGTCGGGAACTCTCCGAGAAGACTTCCGTTCGAGCAAGCAAGTCGATCCCACTTGTACATAGTGTCGACGCGGAACGGGGCACTACATCATGCAAGTGAGAGTTATTAATCATACTTCAGGCTGAGACTACTACAGGATCAGTGACAAGAAACCATAGCAGTGTTTTCTCAAAGGGCCAGTACAGGTGCCAAAGCTCTGTGTCAGAGACTAGGACACTTCCAGATAACAATATATATAAAATAATCAGCCTTAATATGGTAATACTCTCCCCACCCAATGTAATCTCATGTTACAGTTCTCAATGTTCATGTTACGCAAGATTAAAACTAATGCAGTCAGTCATTTATTAAGTTCTAAGAAAATAAGCTTAAATCATGAAATCTATATCCTATACAAAACCTCCTTGAATAATCAGGAAGATTCTATATCATGCTTTGTGTCAGGTGTCCTGGGTATAAAGTACTGGATAGGACAAGTACAACAGTCACAGAAATTAAAGCAAGAGAATTAAAATGAATCAATAACTGCATTTTTATGGCAAGGTACACTTGCCTAGGTTTTCTGTTTCAATTGTAGCTCGAGCTTCAACTGGATTTCCAAGCAGTACTCCGGTTGCTGAAATAGACATCACCAACAGATCCAAAAAATATTAATCAGCTAGAAACGCCTGTCCTTGAGTCCAATTTGGAGACAAGGGCAAAAACGTTATTTTCGGGTCAAGGCGGGGTCCAGATATGGGCCGCTTTGCACCGAAAAATGTGTCAGGGTCAAAGGTCTCAAAATCAGTCCAACTTAGTGTCAATAGGTCATGAACGATGATACGAGCCCAATGGAACTTCCAGAATTGGATTCCGATGAGCCGTTCTCAAAATCGCCCGTCGGGTGGAACCTGTGGGGCCCACGACACGCGATTTTGTCAACGTTCTCAGAATCGAACCAAACTTGGCTCACAGGACCAGCGTATTGCTACGAGTCCGATGGCATAAGTTTTGTCTCGATCTGACGTGTGTACACTAAGTTACAGCGAGAATCAGAAAAGTCAGATACGGGGCGGTGTCCGCGGATACGCACTGATTTCGGTGTGCACGCACATCCGAATCAGCTTTTGCGAAATCTCGCACGTCCGTATCAACGACGCGCACGTATCTGTAAAGACCGCACGCGACCAAGTCGTCCCGTTTGGCGGGGCGTACTCGATTCCGGGGTGAAACAGGGCATTGGTTTTCCTGTTTTTGGATCGCGGTGTGCGATCACCACAGGACGCGATGCCCCGAGCGGTTTGTCCGGGCACCGAGAGGGTCATACAGGCTTCGCGATACAATTTACGGAATCGAAAACAGAGCTACGAGTCAAAAGTTATGGGTACCTGAACAGGGTTCAAGAAGTCCAAAATCTCCGTGTCCTCGAGTTGTGTCCTGTGTCCTGGACACGGTGTCCGACAAAAAACACAGTAGCTAGGGTTAGGGTTTGGAGATCCTTGCCGGAGCTGGGCAGAGGGCAGCCGGGCTGAGGCTGAGGGGCCGGGGCTGCTGCGGCGGAGGGCGGCGCGGCGCTCGGGCGGAGGCGGAGGCGTGCGGCAGGCGGATGGGGCGCTGCTGCGGCCGCTGCTGCTGTGCTGTCGAGGTAGGGAGGGGAGAAGGCTGGGAGGCAGCTCTTGGCGGAGGGCAGCGGGGCTAGGGGAGGGGGCTGGCCGGAGTTCTGGGTCGCCGGAGGGAGGCGCTGGCTAGGGCGGTCTCGCCGGAGAAGACGGAGGAGGGGAGGAACTTCGGGTGGCCGGAGGAGTTTAAATAAGAGGTCGAGGGAGAGGGAGAGGCGGCGGCTACGGGAGAGGAAGAGGAGGAGGTGCTGGCGGTTGCGGGGAGAGGAAGAGGGAAGGTCGGCCGGCGGCGTAACGGCCGGAGGCGGCCGGAGCGGAAGCCGTAAGGTCGGGGAACGGTTGGGGGAGAGAATGAGGTGCGGGTCGGGTTCATTCGGGTCGGGTCGGGTTCCAACGAATCTGGCCCGATCCGCTAACATAAACGGGTCGGGCCGGGCTAGCGGGTCGGGTCTGGGTTAGACCCGGATCCGACCCAATAGGAATTGGTTTAATAATAAACCCGGTTTGGTTCAACTTGGTTTGGTTTAATAATTAAATTAGTATTTAGGGCTTTAAAAATTCATCCGGGGTCCAATAAATTCCCAGAAAATTATCCTAGGTCTGGTTTTCTATTTTACACCATAAAATATTATTTTCATAATATTTTAATATTATTTAATAACAGTTAAAAATCCTTTAATAATTAAAACATCTTAATTTTAATTAAAGAAAAATCTCAGAAAATTCCAAAAATATGTAAAAATTCCAAAAATTTAAAATTCTTGAAAATAGGGGGATTACAATCTATCCCCCTTAAGATAATTGCGTCCTCGCAATCAAAGATTAACCGGTCAGCAAAGATGACACGGTTGTAACCATTATTCGAAGCAAAACAAAATCAAGGAGAACCTAGAAAAAATTATTTTCCTAAGCATTAAAAGTTATACAATTTCCCAATTGTGGAAAATCTTAGAAAATTACAGTTTTAGAAAACCAGATTATCTTCCAAAATATATTAGTTTAACAATTCTAAGTTATTATCAAGTTCAATACTAGGTTAACACTAGGTTGTCAATTATAAAACATATTAGGTTAACAGTAATAAAGCATTTCTAAGTTATTCTTTAAAAACAATTTTAGGTTATCACTAAATTAGCAAGTTTAAAATTACTAGGTGATCACTAGATTATCTATTATCAGCAAGTTAAAATTTTTAAGTTAAGTCTAGGGTCACGAACCAGCAGGCACGAAATATAACAATACTAGAAACGAAAAAACTATAAAAACTTACGCGCATTAGCAACTCCATGGTTCTGCGCGTCTCCCACAGTCATCGCAAAAACTTGGCCGCGTCCTTGAGGTGGTGCTCTCTGATGTTGCTGGGCTTGCTGGTAGGGTGCTGCTTGATGTGCCAAGGGTGGCCTTGGTTGATGTCCCGCTGGTGCCGGTAGAGCTTGTTGGTTTGCCCTTGGTGCTTCCCTACGATCAGGGCAGTCCTTCACTGCATGCTGTCTGGATCCGCAACCTAAGCACAGTCCGTGTTTACGTCTACACTCCTTCTCAATATGGCCTATCTTGCCGCAGTAATAACAAGTAGGGAGAGTCAGGGTTTTGGATGCAGATCCCTGTGGTGCTTGTTGCAGATGAGGTTTCTTGGCAGCTTCTCCATTGTTTGCTCTGGCTGGTACTGTTGTGGAAGGCCTCTTCAGACTGGTTTCTCTCCTGGTGACACGCTCCATGCGTCGAGCTGCAGCAAGGACGTCCGTGTACGAAGTTGGTGCGACAGATCCAATCAGTTTCTGTAGCTCGATGTTAAGTCCGTCGAAAAACTTCTCGGCCTTCTCTACTTCTGTAGGGATCAAGGTAGGAGCAAAGCGACTCAGACGAATGAACTCGGCATTGTATTCTTCTACCGTCATAGCATCCTGAGTGAGGCGATTAAACTTGTCCCTCAGTTCTGATCGAGCGATAGCAGGTATGTACATCTCCTGGAAGAGTCTGGAGAACTCTTCCCAAGTAACTCGGTCTGGTCCGAGCCTGGTCTCCTCGGATATCCACCAGTGATGAGCATTGTCCGTCAATTGCATTCTGACGGTAGTCATCCAATGTTCTTGTGGAAGCTCAGCTGCTTCTAATTGATGCCGAATGTTGGTGAGCCATTCATGCACTTCTGTTGGTCCCTCCTTTCCAGAGAAAGTTCGGGGCTTCAGCTGGCGGAAGTCTGTGATAGAGCCCGTCGGTTGCCGTCTAGCTGGTAGGTTGGCCTGCTCCAGTGCATTTACTAGACTGTTCCTCAAGTACTCAGCTTCGCGACGATGGGCCTCAGTTTGGACTTGTTGCTGAGCCTGCATCATTGCGTAGAACAACTGGAACATCTGCTGTCCGTCCATTGCTTGGCCTGGTGGAAAGACAGGCATCTGAGGAGTGAACTGGGGCGGAGGTGGAATATCATCACGCCGAAATCTAGAAGATTGTGGATCTGTTTGTCTGCTTCGGTGAGTAGAGGGATCTCCACTCAATAGCGTCACTTCATCTTCTCCGTAAGTGACTTCAGCACCTATTGGTGTTCCTACTGGAGTTTCGTCGTTTTTTCGTGAATCCATTACTCTGCATCAAAAATAAACTATAAGAGCCGCACAGGAATCAAGGCAAGATGCAAGTCAAAAATTAGTTTGAATACGATACAGATATCAAAAATGATTCAAGCAAGTGGATGAGATCCTAAAAACTGATCCTATTCTTATTGTAGGCCTGTTCGGTCCCTAAGTTGAAACCGAACAATTTAGTCGTTGACCTGCATGGGCCACCACAAAAACCATGTCACGCCCCAGTCCCAAAATACCGAGGGACCAGATGCGTGATAATGGCCAGCAGCATGCACCGATGGACAAACCCAATTTAATGGATCCATCGGGCATACTTAAGCTGTATTACCTCAGTCAGGGTTTTACTATTCTCATCCACAGATATAAGATAGTAACATCAGAAAAAAAATATTAACAACAATAGTCAAAGTAAATAAAATTGGAGAACAATCCGATATTAAGTCTGTTTACACAAGTTCTCAAAGACAGGAAAATAAGAGTTTAATTAACAGGAATTAAAGTCTATTTGCCATAAGTCTGAGCATGGCAAAGCAATTGTTCAAGAGAAGTCCTCTGCGATCACCTCGTCTTCAGGTTCATGTACTGCTCTGAGTAGTGCCCCTGTTCCGTACACCTCTGGGAAGATCTCGTCTGCTAAATCTGGGGACATAATCCATTCCAGGTCCTCAGGGGACATAGCAAGGTACAGAAAACACAAGCCAAAATATAATACAATGCAGAAATAAGAAATAACAGGGTAAGTAACTAACCAGCTAAGTGATCATGCAAGTGAGAGTTATTAATCATACTTCAGGCTGAGACTACTACAGGATCAGTGACAAGAAACCATAGCAGTGTTTTCTCGAAGGGCCAGTACAGGTGCCAAAGCTCTGTGTCAGAGACTAGGACACTTCCAGATAACAATATATATAAAATAATCAGCCTTAATATGGTAATACTCTCCCTACCCAATGTAATCTCATGTCACAGTTCTCAATGTTCATGTTACGTAAGATTAAAACTAATGCAGTCAGTCATTTATTAAGTTCTAAGAAAATAAGCTTAAATCATGAAATCTATATCCTATACAAAACCTCCTTGAATAATCAGGAAGATTCTATATCATGCTTTGTGTCAGGTGTCCTGGGTATAAAGTACTGGATAGGACAAGTACAACAGTCACAGAAATTAAAGCAAGAGAATCAAAATGAATCAATAACTGCATTTTTATGGCAAGGTACACTTGCCTAGGTTTCCTGTTTCAATTGTAGCTCGAGCTTCAACTGGATTTCCAAGCAGTACTCCGGTTGCTGAAATAGACATCACCAACAGATCCAGAAAATATTAATCAGCTAGAAATGCCTGTCCTTGAGTCCAATTTGGAGACAAGGGCAAAAACGTTATTTTTGGGTCAAGGCGGGGTCCAAATGTGGGCCGCTTTGCACCGAAAAATGTGTCAGGGTCAAAGGTCTCAAAATCAGTCCAACTTAGTGTCAACAGGTCAGGAACGATGATATGAACCCAACGGAACTTCCAGAATTGGATTCCGATGAGCCGTTCTCAAAATCGCCCGTCGGGTGGAACCTGTGGGGCCCACGACACGCGATTTTGTTAACGTTCTCAGAATCGAACCAAACTTGGCTCACAGGACCAGCGTATTGCTACGAGTCCGATGGCATAAGTTTCGTCTCGATCTGACGTGTGTACACTAAGTTACAGCGAGAATCAGAAAAGTCGGATACGGGGCGGTGTCCGCGGATACGCACTGATTCCGGTGTGCACGCACATCCGAATCAGCTTCTGCGAAATCCTGCACATCCGTATCAACGATGCGCACGTATCTATAAAGACCGCACGCGACCAAGTCGTCCCGTTTGGCGGGGCATACTCGATTCCGGGGTGAAACAGGGCATTGGTTTTCCTGTTTTTGGATCGCGGTGTGCGATCACCACAGGACGCGATGCCCCGAGCGGTTTATCTGGACACCGAGAGGGTCATACAGGCTTCGCGATACAATTTACGGAATCGAAAACAGAGCTACGAGTCAAAAGTTATGGGTACCTGAACAGGGTTCAAGAAGTCCGAAATCTCCGTGTCCTCGAGTTGTGTCCTGTGTCCTGGACACGGTGTCCGACACAAAACACAGTAGCTAGGGTTAGGGTTTGAAGATCCTTGCTGCAGCTGGGCGGAGGGCAGCCGGGCTGAGGCGGAGGGGCCGGGGCTGCTGCGGCGGAGGGCGGCGCGGCGCTCGGGCGGAGGCGGAGGCGGAGGCGTGCGGCAGGCGGATGGGGCGCTGCTGCGGCCGCTGCTGCTGTGCTGTCGAGGTAGGGAGGGGAGAAGGCTGGGAGGCGGCTCTTGGCGGAGGGCAGCGGGGCTAGGGGAGGGGGCTGGCCGGAGTTCTGGGTCGCCGGAGGGAGGCGCTGGCTAGGGCGGTCTCGCCGGAGAAGACGGAGGAGGGGAGGAACTTCGGGTGGCCGGAGGGGTTTAAATAAGAGGTCGAGGGAGAGGGAGAGGCGGCGGCTACGGGAGAGGAAGAGGAGGAGGCGCTGGCGGTTGCGGGGAGAGGAAGAGGGAAGGTCGGCCGGCGGCGTAACGGCCGGAGGCGGCCGGAGCGGAAGCCGTAAGGTCGGGGAACGGTTGGGGGAGAGAATGAGGTGCGGGTCGGGTTCATTCGGGTCGGGTCGGGTTCCAACGGATCCGGCCCGATCCGCTAACATAAACGGGTCGGGTCGGGCTAGCGGGTCGGGTCTGGGTTAGACCCGGATCCGACCCAATAGGAATTGGTTTAATAATAAACCCGGTTTGGTTCAACTTGGTTTGGTTTAATAATTAAATTAGTATTTAGGGCTTTAAAAATTCATCCGGGGTCCAATAAATTTCCGGAAAATTACCCTAGGTCTGGTTTTCTATTTTACACCATAAAATATTATTTTCATAATATTTTAATATTATTTAATAATAGTTAAAAATTCTTTAATAATTAAAATATCTTAATTTTAATTAAAGAAAAATCTCAGAAAATTCCAGAAATTCCAGAAAAATGTAAAAATTCCAAAAATTTAAAATTCTTGAAAATCAGGGTGATTACAATATGTTGCAGACCAACTCTGACATAAGGTACTGCGAAAACCACCCAATGCATATATGCACTACTGAACCTAACCTTCTCAAGCACAACAACACTGCCAAAATGCAACTTGCTCTTCCAAAGTTTACCTGTGGCACACATTGCAGTACAAAGTTCCCCAAAGTTAAGGTTCCCTGCTCTCAACTTCAGTCAGCAACTTTCATGCTAAATGTAGTGCAAGGCACTGTTGAACACCCTCACGCAGATCCTTGGCCTGCACCACTGAACCAATCTCCCACACTTGCAGCAACTCTAATTCCCATCCTTCCATTATCACTTACCTGAACCCGAGCACCATTATCCCACTGTCTCCAATCATTTACTGGTACTGGCACTAATATCTGATACTTAAATTAGTGTACCACTGATAATCTAATTGCACATACCCTTGTACCTCAAATCATGCCAATGCACACAACCTCACACACTACCCTTACACTCAAGGATTTGTACTGCCTAAATCCCATGAAGAATAACCTCATCCCTTAACTGAACTAGCATCCAAACCCTCACCTCCTTCCTGCAGACCTTATTACAAGTCTACACACAACTCCTAACTGCAGGGTCCAAGTGCAGAGCTTGCAGTTCAAATAGCTGAACAACAACTGAATGGACACTATGCAGAAACCCCCTACCTGAACTGTATAACTATCATCACACTAAAACTGAACTGAGCCCCAAATTGCAACACTC
This sequence comes from Iris macrosiphon, assembly GCA_036927795.1. NCBI lineage: Eukaryota > Viridiplantae > Streptophyta > Magnoliopsida > Asparagales > Iridaceae > Iris > Iris macrosiphon. The sequence goes on along the minus strand of JAYESA010000004.1, from coordinate 92,534,750 downwards.
CTTTTGAACAGAATGGCAATTCAACTTGAACCCGAGTTTGACCTCATCCAACACGGACACTCCTCACCCTTAACATTCAATATTGCAACTAATACTAGAGTATCAGTCTTAACACAATGCCACAAGCTCGAGCAACTCACCCCTTATCGCAGCATCTGACACTCTATCTCACTTAAAACTCATAATTGAACACACAACCTAATTATTGTCCTTTGTGTAATCTCCACCTCAAACTCACCTGCACATCACCACAACCGTGTACCCCCAAATCTCAGTTCACACACTAGCCCATGTGAACTTCCTAACCTAAACTCATCACTCAACTGAAATAATACCCCAAACCTGTGCACTACTCTGCCACATGCACATATACACCCTTACACTCATCTCCCACACCATCAAATACTCTACCTTCAAGCATAGTGTGCACAACTAATGATACTCTAAGCCAGTTTCAATTAATACACACACAAACCAAAGCACCCACTTATATACATAGACACTTACACACACATTTAAACAAACACCTAGTGTGCACTAATCTAGGATACTCATGATACACAACCCAACCTCTTGCCGAAACTCCCAATTATACAACTAGTAACATATATACATATCAAATATAAATAAATAAATAAATAAATAAATAAATAAATAAATAAATAAATAAATAAATATATATATATATATATATATATATATATATATATATATATATATATATATATATATATATATATATATATATATATATATATATATATATATAGTATGATTAGTTACAAAGAATAATGGCGGGAAAATACATCCTTAAAACACAAAAATCCCAAATTTACATACAACACCATAAAAAAAATATCATGGAAACTAATAGAGACTCATGCTCTCCCCTTATGGCTATTCCTAAACCATGGGTGGGCTCTTAATGGCCAACAAAATAAGTAAAATATAATTTAAAGGAGAGATTTTAGATTTTCTTCTATTGGGAGATGGATTTCCAATGCAGACTTTTTCTTCTCCAAGGCTCTTTGCGACCTAACACTACCAGAATAAGTCAAATTAGCGATGTAAAGGAACGTTGCTAAATGGCCAAAAATTGTCGCTAAATAATTTTAGCGATATTTTGTTGAAGTCGCCTTTAAACTAGTCGCTGACAGAAAAAATGTTGCCAAGCGTCGTTATTCCGACATTTTCTAGCGATGTATAAGCATCGCTATATTAGCAACATTTAGCGACGCAACGTTGCTAAATTAGCGACGTGTATTTTTGTCACTATATGTCGCTAAATTAGCGACGTAGATAGCGACGTAGATAGCGACGTAAATAGCGACTTTTATAGCGACGTATGTGCGACGTATGTAGTGACGTTGTGCGACTAATTTAGCGACGTTATTATGACCTGGCAATACTGCCATGTTAGCAATTTGCGACGGACAACGACGTATATAGCGACGTGTGTAGCGACGGATTTAGCGACGTATATAGCGACGTATTTAGCGACATAATAAGCGACATGAGTAGACGTTGCTAAACGTCACAAAATATCGCTAAAAATGTCACTTAAGATACTGAAAAAATAAAAAAAAAGAATACTGAATTGTTTTTAAACTATTCTTCCTGCAGTTTATGAATTCACAATTGGTATAAATAGACCCAGAGCAACCCTCGTTGAATTTGCTGGCTTCGCCGACCTCCTTCGGTTGAACACTCAACACCGGTAAATTAATATATATTTAATATGAATAATATAATAAAATTTGAAAAAAATAAAATATTGAGATTATAAACCAAATCAGAAGAAAATATCGTCGTAAAGAATATAACAAATATCCACATAACTCAGTCTGAAAGCCTCGTCCTAAAGAATACAAGAAATTATGTCTGAATGCCACAAAAATAAAAAATATTCATAAATGACCAAATATCATAGGTCTGAAACACAAACAATCAATAAACGGTCCTAACTAGGACTGCTGCGGATCTGTAGGAGGATGACCACCGGTGCGCATGAAGGATAAGAACAGATCATACTGCTCCCGTGAAATTGACACCGATGTCGATGGAGAAGGCAGTGACGTCGGTGGAGTCTGTGTCGATATAGGTGCACCAAGAGGACGTATCCGCTCCAACTCTGCTAGTCGGTGTTTGTATGAATCCGTGGTAGATAACAGCCTCGTACTACTATGAACCATTGAATCCTGCATCATCGTCAGCCTCTCGCCCATGGATAACTATGATGTATGCAGCTCCGTCACGCTGCGCTCTGCCGACGCTCTAAGATCAACTGTCAAATTTCGGAGCTCCATGATGCTGCCCTTGAGCATATCAAATCGTGCGAGGGCAAGGGCTACTCCTCCATCCTTCGTAGCAACTCGTCATGGAGAGACGCAATCTGATGGTCAACGGCCTCCTGGACTCGGGCCGACCACTGCGATGGCTGTGGGGAATGTGCACTTATTGGGGAGGCCCTAGATGACTGCGTCGCAACAAGGGCGCCATAGGATCCCGTACCGTAGTACGTACCCCTCTGGAGATCACCAGCGGCGGTGACCCATATCTCGTCCGCCGACGGAGCTGGAGAGGGCTACGAGGAAGTACCAGCCTCTCCCGTTGTAGGTGCACTAGAAGTCGCCCGCTCACGCAGCCTAAGATACTCGGCCTAGAAAAGTTTGGATACTCGATAATTGCCTAAGTTATATTAAAATTAACACAAAGTAAAGTAATACTTATATTGGTCTACGAGGCCCTCTCATCAATGAGATTTTTGCCCTTTCGATGGTGGCCAGGAAGACGGTCACCATGTTTGCATCCTCACCCCTCTGTACCTGTTAAAAATATATTATTTAGTACTAAAATTAAACATTTTTTCCTACTACCATTTTATCGTACTTGCATTAAAATAATATATCTGAAATAAAAAATATACCAAACGACGAAAATGTTTTGTCATCGGAATCGAGCCACCACACCACTTTGCTGCCTTCCACCTAGCTGCCTTGGCCTTCTCAGACCTTTCCTTGTACCTCAGATCGTCGAATCTAGCCCTCATCGCAGTCCACTGCTCAGGGGTGATCCAACCTTGGGTCAGTTTTATAACACGATCACGAGCCTTCTGGTCATCCAGAGCATCACGGATAAGCTTGGCGGCAACGGCAGAAAACATCTGCTAAATCAACTCGGCCCGGTGCGGAGGATAGAAATATGTTTGCTACAATAAATAATTTAGTAAGTTATATAATATGCATAAATTAGAGGATTGATATAATATACTTTTACCTTGAAGTGCGTAAACCAGAACGCCTTCCTCTCCTCCGGAGCTTCAGAGTAGTTGATCCAAGGGCCACCATAGTTGTTCCTCAGAAAGAGGCCCAGGCGTCTCTGTACCGACGAGGGATGATATCTATACAGAGATAATTATTTTGATCAAAAAAGTCAATATATGATTAATAAAGAAATATACGATATATATGATGCTAAACCATCTAATTGACTTACTTTGTACCGTCGGCCCAAATCTGTCCTCGTCTCCTCCGGAGGTGCGCATGGAGGATCTAGCTGATGCTGGGACAACGTCGGCTCGACTTCCTCCACATGCTCATCTGTCTCCATGGTTCCGTCAGCAGGAGTAACGCTGGACGAGGGAGTACTATCAGGCCTGGAACTACTCATCCCAGGAGTGATGCCACATAACGTCGTCGCAGTCGGAGATGTGACTGATCGATATACTGGAGTACTAGGCGACGAGGATCCAGAACCAACAATAGGTAGTACCGGAGGAGCACTCCGTCTACCTCGGGACCTGCCGAACCCTCCGCGTTATCCTGTCATACCTGAAAACAACATATGATAAATACAGAAATACACAAATATATAGTACATTATATAGTCAAAATGTTATGCATATCTCACAGCATTCATAGAATTGTACAGTAAATAACTAGTGGTGTCACAAGTCTAAATGGATAGTACATTCTACAATCAAAATATAATACATATCTTCGTCAAAATAGTATATTCTACAGTCAAAATATAGTACATTCTACAGGCAAAATATTTTATTTTCAATCATCTTCAGAAAAATTATCTTGTTCGCCTTCCTCGTCCTCCTCTTCCTCTTCCTCTTCCTCCTTATCTTTACTTTCATCTACTTCATCTTTGTCTTCGTCTTCCTCTTCGAATAATTCTACATCTTTTACATTATGACTCGTGTAATGAGTAACTTCTGTTGAGTCCACATCTACAATATTTGTTACAAGAGGTAGCTCGTCCTCTTGATGAGCTATTTTGTCAATGTCAAAGGTATTTCTAGCTTTAGTCTTTCATACTGCTCACCAATCCGTCCTCGGTGTCCCCCGTCTAGGATAAGTTGTGAAGTACATGAGCTGAGCCTAACTTGATAGGACAAATGGTTCGTAGCCTTGATATCTACGCTTGTAGTTTATATCCACAAGGCCATGCTTGTCAATTTTCCAACCTTGATCTTGAATCGAATCGAACCATTCACACTTGAATAGCGTGATCTTAGCAGGTTCTGTGCCATAATTATATGTCAACTCCACAATCTCTCGTAAGATGCCAAAGAAATCATTGTCTGGATCGATGTCTTTGTAGTTCGAAGATTTGATACACAAACAACTATTTTTCGTGGAATCAAGATCCAGAAAGCTGTCTCTGATCGGAGCATTTGTTGACTTGAACCTAAACCCATTCACACAAAAACTTGGCCATATTTTAACGGCAGTAATTGGTCCCTTGGCTAGAGTTCTAATAGATTCAGTCTCGGGTGTTATTAGATGATCGACCTAAATACCAAAGTAGCGATAGTGAGTTATTTATTATGCAAGTGCCGAAAAAAAGTAATTACCAAGCTCCTTACATATGCGCTCAACCAAGAAGAAAAATGGCATCTCATTTCTTGTTCTACTTCTTCGTCTGTTATGTAGGGTCTAACCGACCTTAACTCATCTTTATATGTGCTGAAAAATAATGAAGCAACCACTGATTAGTAGCATAATAATAGCTTATACTATTATATTGAGATGATGTAAACGTGGACATATTAATTACTTACCCCTCTAGCTTCTCCACTTTATCCTCGTCGCAATTGAGTAATATATACAACTGAGCAGCCCTTAGCTCGTCGTCATTCAAATATCTCTTCTTCATTTTCTCCGAAGGCTTTCCAGATGCATTGAATACTTTGACTATTGCATCATTAGATTCTTGATATCCGTCGTCGTTTCTCGGAGCTCTCGTTCTATTAGTAGAAACATGAGGTTTGAAATACGTCGAGCAAAAGTTTGTAATCTCCTCGAGAACATAAGCTTCACAAATAGAGCCCTCAACCCGTGTCTTATTTTTTACCTTTCTCTTTAGGTGATTCAAATGCCGCTCGAAGGGGTACATCCACCGATAACCGACAGGACTACCAACACTTGCCTCATAGGAAAGATGAATTGGCAAATGCTCCATAGGGTCGAAGAATTTGGTAGGAAACACCTTCTCGAGCTTACATAGTGTTACCGCAATGTCCTTCTCTTGCTTTTTTAGACGATCGACGAGCAACTTAGTAGAACAAAGATCTCTGAAGAATATGCTGAGCTCTATCAATGGATCCAAAATGACCTGCGGTAAGAATTCTCAAAATACAATCAGAATTAACCTCTCCATGAATACGTGACAATCGAGGCTCTTCATACCTACCAGTTTGTTCTCCTTGAGGTCGACGCATCTTCTCAAGTTCTACATGTACCCATCTGGAAATTTTAGACCCTGAATCCACCTATAAAGTCTCCCTTTATCCTCCTTCTTCAGTAAGAAAACTGACTTAGGCTGCTTTAACTTTCCATTCTTCTCCTCTATCAAATGTAACACAGGACGTCTACATATTTCTTCTAAGTCCAACCTGGCCTTCGGATTGTCTTTCGTCTTTCCCTTTACCTCTATTACAGTATTAATTATGTTATCAAACATATTCTTCTCAATATGTATGACATCAAGGTTATGTCTGATCAGATTAGTGCTCCAATATGGCAGATCCCAGAATATACTCCTCTTCGTCCAGTTATGGGTGCGACCAAATCCGTCACACTTGTACCCCTTAGCAGGCTCTTCGATAGCACTTGTTAAATCTTTTACCTTTTTCTATATCGTGTATCCGGGCCACCTTGGCGGTGGATTGGCCTTCTCTACAACGCCCGCACAAAAATTATTCATGTTCCTCCGGTACGGATAATCCTTAGGCAGAAATTATCGATGACAATCGAAGAAGCACAGTTTGCCTCCGTGTTTCAAACGGAAAGCCTTAGTACGATCCATGCAATACGGACATGAGAGACGACCATGAGTGCTCCATCCCGATAACATTCTATATGTCAAAAAGTCGTTGATGGTCCGGTCCACATAAGTGCTGCCCTCATCTGAAAATTCTGCTTTCTGGAAACATCATACGTGTTGGCACCTACTTCCCACAACTGATTCAACTCATCTATCAAATGCTGTAAATATACATCGATGTTTCTCTTCGGATTCTTCGGACCCGGGATAATAACGGTTAGGAACATATACGGAGTCTTCATGCACATCTAAGGCGGTAGATTATACAGAGTGATGATAACAGGCCAACACGAATACTGGGAGCCCGAAAGTCCGAATGGGGTAAAACCGTCGGAGAAGAGCCCCAATCTAACATTACGCGGATCCAAAGCAAAATTTGGATACTCTCGATCAAAGTGCTTCCATGCTTCTCCATCGGATGGATGATCCAATACTCCTTCGATCTGTTTTTGCCTGTGCCAACTCATATTTTCTGCAGTCTCATTCACCATAAACAACCTCTGCAACCACGACGTCAAAGGTAAGTAGTGCATCGAATCAGTAGGCTTCTTTGTACCGACAAACTTTTCTCTTCCAGTAGCCTTGTAGCGATCAACACTACAGAATTTGCATGCATCTTCATCCTTGTCGTCTTTGTAGTACAACATGCACCCGTTGCGACATGCATCGATTTTCTCATATCCAATCCAGAGCGATCTCGCCATCCTCTTAGATCGGTAGAAGTCTTTAGGCAACTTTGCATCCTCTGGTAAGATCTCTATAATCAAATCCATCAGTCGGTTATAACATTCTTGTAATATATTAAAATCAGACTTGATGCTCAATAATGTTGTAACAACCTCCAACAGTGAATGATCTTCACAACCAGGATATAATGGAGTCCTTGCATTCTCCAGCAACTCCATAAACTTCGCAGCATCGATATTCGATGCCTCCTCAGCTGCATCATGATTGTCCGGATCGAAACTAGGCCCCGCTGCATCAAAAACCATGTTCACCCACCCGTTATCGTAAGCAGCGTGATCATGGACATCCATATACGGCTCCACATAAGGCTCTGACTCCGATGCTAAAGACACAAGTTCTCCGTGCACGGTCTATTGATAGTAATTTGGCATAAAATCCTTCGAGTATAAATGATATGTGACTTCTACTTCTGGATGATATTTCAAGTTGCGATATCTTACACACGGACACTTAATTTTGGTACCGTCCATGTACTGAGGGAACGCCTTGGTGAACTGCATGAACTGCTGTACACCCTCAATGCATTCATCCCACACACCGCACATGTCATCAGGATGGCAGTTGTACATCCACGAACGATGAGAAAGATAGTAATTCATATCCATTTCTCGATACTTCTGTAGCAAAAATAAATATACAATTACCTTCAAGTATATACTCATCGTTAAATACAATACATGCACTGATACTCCTAGTCCTAGTATATATACTCATTGTTAAATATAGTACATGTACTGATACTCATTGCTACCTTCAAGTATGGTTGTTTGAGTGATTGAGTTAGCTCGGGTCACAAGGGAGAGCAGTTCACAGTTTTCAGTGTACATCATTTGGCAGTGATCAACTGAAGGAAGAGCAATGTGCAGCTCTGTGCTAGCACAGTTAAGGAGAGCACAACTGAGCAGTATGCAGCTCTGTGCTACCACAGTATAAGGGGAAGCATACAACAGTTTATAGCAGTAGCAGCTAGCTATACTGCACAGTGCAACAATGAGGAATCAGTGTGCAGCAACACTGTGCAGTGCACAGCAGGAAGGATGCACAGCAGCAAGTAAACTCAGCAAGTAGCAGCAGAGCCAGTGCACTGCAGAGCCTTCAACAGCAGGTTTAGCAGTCTACAGTAGCCAATGCAACAGCTCGTGCAGCAAGAAGCATTAGCCCAAGTTGGATACGAGTTCTAGAAGAAGCCAATACCGTATATCGTGTCTCGACTTTAAAGAGTCATTCCGTGTCCGTGTATACGACTCTCCTTGAGTCAAGATCTACATCGTAGTATATAGGATGCAGATACGCAAGGTTGCATCTAATCTCAGACAGCTAACTAGAAGAGGTGAACGCTCCTGCTCCTGCTCCAGTTGCGACACCCGCTGTTGGAGCATGGTGCTACGTTATGGAATTGATGTGGATTGCTTGATGCTTTTAAGGGGAACCAAAGATAGCATGTACATGGTGAGAAATACTTTGAGGTTTACTTGCTATATTGATTATTAGCTGCTGTCTCATTCTATTCCTAAGTGTCATTTATGCCATGAATTTTTTGTGTCAACATTATGTCTAATTTTGGCTGGTAAGACTAGTACACAAAGTTTTGGGATGTGTCAGCACTTGATGTTATGCAATAATCATTTTGATCTATTTGTGTTATATCCTAATTTGTATCTAAAACTACATAGGAAGATTTGATAGTAGCATAACAGTGCTATGGTGGTAATGACTACAATATAATACACTAACAACCTTTCCCCTCAAAATTTATTTTGTTCTATAGTTCAAGAGGAACTAGATTGTGCTAGTATGAACTTTAATTTATTCTATAGTTCAAGAGGATCTAGTTAGGGTTAGGGTTAGTGTGTGTCATGTCGTATCGTATCGTGTTGTGTTAGATAGAGAGAGAGAGAGAGAGAGAGAAAGAAAGAAAAATGAGACAGAGAGAGGAGCTCACCGAGTGAGGAGGAGGGGACTGGAGGGAGGAGAACGCCGGAGGGAGGAGGAGCTGCCGGAGGGGGGAGGACGCCGGAGGGAGGAGGGGAGCCGGAGGAAGAAGGAGCCGCCGGAGGGGGAAGGACGCCGGAGGGAGGAGGGGAGCCGAAGGAAGGAGGAGCTGACGGAGGGAGGAGCACCCCGGAGGGGGGAGGACGCGGCCGGAGGGGGGTCGCCGAGGTGGGGTGCCGGGATGGTGGGGTTTAAAATTATCAAGATTTCGATGGAAATGGGGGGAAGAGAAGTTCGTCAAACCATATATGAAATAAATTAGCGACGTTGGTCTAGACGTCGCTAAACGTCGCTGATATAATAATATACTGCGACTTAAATACATAAACGTCGCTAAAACATCACTAAAATTAAAACGTTAGCGACGTTTAGCAACTACCTAGCGACATATTATATATTTATAATAATTATAGTCGCTAAACGTCGCTATCACCGACGTATTGTGACGTTTTATATGGATGCCGCAAAATACCTATAATTCAGCAACATTTTATTTGGACGTCGCTAAAAACGTCGCTAATCCCATAATTTTTAGTAGTGTAAGCTTTTAGGCTTCTTAGATGAGGGAAATGAGAGGGTTTGGGATTTTAAATTCTGAAATTTTGTGGAGGAAAGAAAAGATTTTTGGGAAGAACTATTTTTAGGGTTTTCTTCATGAGCTATGAGGAACTAGAGGGAGGCTCCCACTCACTATATCGGCAACATGATGACCTAGGGCTGCAATGCATAAAGTCCTCAATGCCCCTATGGTTAGTCATGAAGAGTTATTCAAATAAGTGGAATTTAATCCTAAGTGAGCGGTTTAACTTGATTCTAATTAAAATGGATAGGGATTAACTAGTGGCTTCAAATATGACTAGCCCAATGTAAAGTCCATGATCACTTCAAGTCTAGTCCACTAACCCATATCATTATTAATAATAATATAATATATTATACATATCATATAACTGCAACACTATATATATATATATATATATATATATATATATATATATATATATATATATATATATATATATATATATATATATATAAATATTGCAAATGATATCAATGCCCCTACTCTAGGAATGTGGTAGTGACAATATCTAATTAATAGAAAAAAGTGATTAAATGAGCCTAATTGTGACTAGACTAAAAGTTGGGTCCATGGGTCATGTCAAGTCAAATTGGTCTTCTAACACCAAGTCTAATAAATAGTCTAGTCCACTAACAATAAATATTAAATATAATATATAAAAATTACACATAATATATAAATATTATAAAATAACAAAACTACCACGAATTAGAAAAAGTGGTAGTGACACGGTCCTAGGATAACTATATAAATCAACAATATTAAGTAACAATAATACTATATGAGTTAAATAATACAAGAAACTATGATACAATATGGCAAGGTACACTTGCCTGTATCTCGATGCTACGCAGAATCCTATCCAACGTTCACGTCCGAAGAAACTGTGGATCCCAAAGTTCCTAAAAAATAAAATAAATTAAAAAAACTCATGCACTAATCTACGTTAAACATTAGGTCTATTATGTAACGATCCATTCCGTTCAAGCAGACAACCGATTCAAACGGCGCAAGTGCAATGACCCGACCCGCTTTGCTCAGCAAGAAGACTCGTTTGAGGCAAATGATTTCAGAATTGCCCTTAAGGAGTTCAAACTTAGACTTTCAAAGGCTCGCTCGGAGTATCGCTTGACCGAGGTAAATCATCGCTAAGGTGGGTGGCTACGATAAACTTGTCTTTGCTTAGCCAGCACAATTAAAAATATTGACGATACATGCTAGTCGCTAGGTGAATCACCCCTTGTATGCTTATAAAGAATACAACGCACCTAGCTAAGGGAATAATCCCATCTTATATTGATTGTGTTAGAAAATGAAAATAAAATTTGGCTTATAACATAGACCCTCGTATGCTACCTTTGCTTCATGCAAGTAGACCCCGCTATGCCTCGAGTAGATCATTATGGACCCTTCGTAGTGCGTTGTTTCATTTGTTTATACTGTACGCCCATAGATTATGTCGTTTGATATGTCCCTTTACTGTTATACTCCTCGCACTACCCCTTAGATCGTGCCAATGTAAATGCTTATATTTTAAATATAAATGCATGCTTGCTTGCTTACATTATAGTTTGTACTCGTTGCCTTGTTTCAATGCTTGTCACATAATTGTATGCCACAATCAAGTAAACATTATCTTGCCTTGCATTCATCCAATTCACCGGAAGGCTATCTAATGGTCGTTCCATGCAAGTATGAATCTGAAAGTATCCAGGACCGTTAGATCGCCAAGGCATCTCCGAACCAGGAGATTACACTATGTCAAGTTTAACTCTGAACGATAATCATGTCAATAATCCAAGAATCACAGCTCGTGAAGCATACTCGTTCTTAACAAGAATCAAGAATCAACATGTGAAGTCAAGAATTTCGTGAATCTGAGACCTAAGACTTGTATGTCACGGATAACTTGTGCACAAGCTATTCATGTTCAGGTTCCTGCGGACGGTCGTCGGGGTACCGAGGCCGATCCGATCAGGACGAACTTCCAATAGTCGCATGGTAGTGGGCGACATGGAGTGAACGCCCCCTTAGCATCACGTTGTACTTCATACCATCCCGGGCGAAAGTGGCATATAGCGACTCCTACCTCATACATCTAATATCACTTCGAGAATATAACTCGTCCTTTATGGCTATACCAGTGACTCATGTTCATATAGATAAGTCATCATCGCTTAGCGTTAATCCGCGTGCGAGTCATTGCATCGTATCTAATAATCTGAAACACTTGAATGATTATGAGTATAAGATATCTATCCATGAATTGAATAACCTAAGCAATCTATTGTAACACACCTGAGTAGTCCGTGTAACCCGTGCACCTGAAACAAAAAATCACTCACGACACTTGTGTTTGCTTATGTAATTGCCCTGGATTTCATTATATATGCTCGTGCTTGATTTAACTTGGTATGCCTTAGATATGAAAGGACGAATGGTATATTGGTAAGTGTCGCTGTGTTACTCTTATATTACACGGCACTCCGCCATACGAGTTAGGCTTTTTATTATGCCATAAAATTGATCCTAAGGCAAGACTAGAAAGATAACATAATAGATGGTGCACGGAACCTTTATAACTTGTTTGAATTTGTCGAGCGGGCGAGAAGTCTCCCTACCAGTGCATTCATGTACTGATAACCCATAAGATTGCTTGCAGGGTGCGAAAGAATCTCGTTCGGTATGAAAACCCCCTTCGTGCGTGTTAAGGCGTGGAGTTCGCTCTGGAGGCTTGGAGCATTGTATCTGGAACTGAAGCACATATACACGACATAATATTGGAACATTGCCTATGTATCATTCCATAAATTATAGCCACTTGGCACACCTTTATCGTTTTAGAGAGAGAGAGGCTTGAGCGACTTGTAATCTCAGCCTAGCGCCACTTGTAATACTTGTTTAATTTCAATAAAGAGTGTCACGCCCAGTCCCAAAATACGTAGGACTAGGAATACGTAAGCATGCCAGCCATATGTATATGCAACTCCAATATATGGAAACCATAACACATACGTACGCTGTATTATGAATAACAATTCACAAATGGTATAGATTTATGTCATAAGTCACAGGGCATAACTAGATCATCCACAGAATCAAATAACTAATCAATTATATAACTGAATCAAGTATAAAATGCTTGATAATAACAAGTAGTTGGGTGGAGACAATTCTACTACCAAACTAGAATATAAGAGAAACAAAATAAGTACATTTAATGATCAATGAGTCTCGAAGAGAAGACCTACTCAAAAGAGAGAGAAGTAGAAAGTCCTGATCCGTGCTCCTACAAATAGTCATGATCGTCTACACCTGGAAAGGGACCAGGTCCTCAGAGGGACGTAACAAGATACATAGAAGCATGCCAATTGAATATAGTAAAACATGCATAATAGACAGAAAATATACAAGTACGCTGTACTAGACAATCTATATAAAAATGCATAATGAGGACAACATTTCAACGTAATGGGCAGGTGTAGGCTACTGTAAAACACATGCTATCTCATAACTCACACACACTTCCATGTACCATCAATCGACATACATCAAGGGTAGCGACCATCATGACACCATCAATCGACATACCTCGAGGGTAGCGACCATCGCGACATAACTACCATAGTGCGTCCTAGTACTACGGTTTACCAGAGGGGGTAACCCATACGCCTACTGACTGTCCTCCCCTCCCATGATACTATGTGTCAAGTGTGTGTCAACATGTATAATATATAATTATGACTGAAAGAAAACACATATATAATGAATATATAAAAATATGATAAGCATGTAAAGTACTGTAAGCAATTTGGTAAGGTATACTTGTCTGGCAAGAAAGCTGCGTAGTGTAAGCGTCCAAACGTCAAGCATAAGGGATCAAAAACTATGGCATCTGAATAAACATCTCCGGATGCTGAAATAAATATCACCATCGTTCCCAGAATAAGCGTGATAGTCAAAAAAGTCTACCATTTCGTCCAATTTGGACACAGGGATAAAACGATAATTTCGGGTCAAAGCGGGGTCTACCTGTGGTCCACTTTGCACCAAAATACGTGCCATAAGTAAAGATCTCTAAATGGGACAAATTATAGGTCAAACAAATTCTAAACGTCAATATGAATTCAACGGTATATCCAATTTTGGATTTCGGTGAGCCGATCACAAATTTGTCCTTTAAGTCAAACTGTGGGGCCCGTGAATTGGTGGCTCGATCAACTGTCTCAGAATCACGTGAAACTTGGGTCACAAGACCAGCGTGATACCATGAATCCAATGACATAATTTTTGTTGCATTCCGACGAGCGTACACAAAGTAGGGTGGTGGTTTGCCAAAATTGCGATACGGGGACTTTTTACGGATACGGGTTAATTCTGGCGCGCACACATCCGAATCAACTTTCGTGAAAGCCCACATGTCAGGATATACCATACCCGCCTTTCGGTACAATTGGTACACGACAAGACGGTTCTTTTTGGCGGGACGTACTCCGTATCACAAAATTTTAGTTTTAAAATACCAAGTTTTTGGTCGTTTTGGAGGTCCGAATAATTTAATAAATAAAACAAATTAATAAAAACTAAAAGAACAGTTAAATTTTCGGTTATATTAAGAAGAAAATCCTTCAATTAGATTTTGAAAATATTAAACGGATTGGTGACAAATTGGGCATGAATATGGGGGTTTGAGTCAAAATTTTGGACTATTTATGGACAGTTTTTCGGCCAACTTCCGGTCGATTTTTCGACCAATCCAGTGCACAAAAACTCGTCCTGCTTGAAGAAAATCTTAGACGGTTAGGTTGTGAACGTACACAGACAAACCGCTCAAGAAAAGGATGAGAGATGAAAGAGATACATCACCTTGAAGAGAGGGACGCTGCTGCCTGCTACCGCGGCTATGCACACGCGTGCGCGCGGGCGGCCCGCGTCCGCTGCGTGGCTGTCGTCGGTCGGTACGGCGGTGGTCGCCGGCGTCGCGGGGGGTGTCGGTGCTGAGATCGGGGACTAGGGTTTGGGTTTGGGTTTAGGTTTAACGTATATATATATATATATATATATATATATATATATATATATATATATATATATATATATATATATATATAAAGAGAGAGAGAGAGAGAGAGAGAGAGAGAGAGAGAGATCGGGGAGGGGAAGTCTGGGTTCGGGGGGGGGGGGGTTCTGCTGCGGGTGGGTGTAGGTTTAGGAATATGAGTTGGTTGGTTAAGGATTAGTTAGTTTAGGTTTTTATATTATCTTTTTCTTTTCTTTTCTTTTGTATTACTATTACTATTACTATTACTTATTATTATTACTATTACTATTATTATTATTATTATTATTATTATTATTACTATTACTATTACTATTACTATTACTTATTATTACTATTATTATTAATATTATTATTAATACTATATATTTATTCACATATATATTTACATATATAGATGAGATTATATAAAAATTTAAAAAGAACATTTGCACACAAAATAAATTCTAGAAAATCTATCACCCTTTAACAAGACTCCAAAAATAATAAAAAATATTTTATGAAATAATTCTAAATGAGTATTTATGTAAGTAAATTAATCAATAAATTTATTTTCTAATTAACTATGAAAATACTCTAAAGAAATTCAATAATTTAATAAAAATACTTAAAATAAATTTAAAATTTTTAGGGGGTTTACATTCTTCTCAACTTACAATAATTTTGTCCTCGAAATTAATACTAATCCATATTCGTAATAAATCACTATAGCTATTAACACTTTATTGCTAGCTAGCAGTGCTTCCTAAATGTTATGGTCAGCCATTCTAACACTTTTCTCTCTTATTGTCTATACACTATTCTTTTATCCTCTAACTCGTCTATACTACCCAACTTACAAGAATTCTACTAGTAGTCAAAGTCTCTTGAGGCTATTGTCTAGGCTGTAAGATGAGTTTATTCATTGGGTCAAGAATTTTGCGATACTTGTCTGGAATCTCATAACCATGATTTTTCTCCGTAACCGTCAAGTATCGTAGTCTAATACTGCCACACCACCTGGCTAGTATGGATGCAAATAATTTGACTACTCTACCATATTCGTCTAGCTGCAGTTGTGGCTACCTCGCCAGCGATTTATCATAGTCATCAGTTCGTAACAAGTGCCTTCAACTCTTTCCTAAGATTAGTCTAAGTTTAGGGGCAACAATTTCGGGCTTGACTAACTTTATAAAACTATTAGAAGTATGAACCATTTCAACAATCCAACTAATTCATGTTAGACTAAAGGATGCTACTCAAGGTTTTAAAAAATAATAAGATAATACAGATATTGCTATAGTGTATATGCATAAGGGTTATCATTATGAACTCATCTTTTAGTTATTGATCTTTACTAACCCATTTATGTTTTAACTAAGAAAATAAGGGTGAGGTTGAAGTAAATCAAATAATTCATAATGGCACAAAAAGATGCAACTACGATAGGAAGAATTAAGCACGGGACAAGGAATGAATATGGAAGAGAAGATGAGCAACCCAAGGGGACGAGATGGTGATAGGAAAGAGAATACTACTACTGCTACTCGTGTCATCCATTAGCATCGTGGGTATGCCATCTAGTTAAAATTTTAATATATTCTTAAAAAATTTAACACCAAATATATCACATGTGATATGCCCTTAATTACAAAAGATAGTCACAAAGTGATGTGATTGGCCTATGGGGTATATCTAGTACTCTCCGTGTATCAAACTTATACCAAGCACGAACGTTCGTCTTTCCGAAATAGAAAAAGACGAAAAATAATAATAAAGAATTCAAGGAGGAGGTGATAAAATACAAGTACGGGGTTCATGTCGATTAAAGAACTCAAAAGGGAGTTGTAAAGGCACCTGCAGATGATATCTTATTTTGGTAAATTCCTATTCACATGCTCATATTAGTACAGTTATGTAACCGATAAGATATGCTCAGACTTGTCTAAAGGGCAACTATATTCATCTACAAGTCAACTATATATCTCAATCCACGTAAAGTAGTCATACAAAGAGCGAACCAAGCGCACTAAGGTTAGATAGACCATAATACACTGATTCTGATTTAGACAATATATTAGTAGGTGTCCCCAATAACACATATGTCATGAACAAGCTCGATAAAAGAATAAGCTTGCAAAACTAGGCTATAAAATAGCAGCATAAGCGGAGGTGTCATTCAATTACACTTCATTAATGGGTCAAAAGGACTATACGATACTAGGTTATGGGGCATACTACCCAACTTACAAGGATTCTACTAGTAGTGTTATTGAAAATAGAGTGTATATACCTAGTACAAGTTATCTTCCTAACCCCTATCAAGCACGAAAGAAAAGATAAGATTAACGTTGTGAAAGGATCAAGCAAGATGCAATGCAAGCAATCAAACAAGAATGCGAAATAAAATCAAGGGAGGTGATTAAATAAGTGGATGAGATCCTATACTCTAATCCTATGCACAGTCTTGCTCGGTACAGTAATATAACCGAGACAATATGCTCTCGACCTGCATGGGCCACCACAAAAATATGTCATGCCCCAGTCCCAAAATACGTAGGACTAGGAATACGTAAGCATGCCAGCCGTATGTATATGGCAACTCCAATATATGGAAACCATAACACATACGTATGCTGTATTATGAATAATAATTCACAAGTTGTATTGATTTATGTCATAAGTCACAGGATATAACTAGATCTCATTCACAGAATCAAATAACTAATCAACTATATAACTGAATCAAGTATAAAATGCTTGATAAGAATAAGTAGTTAGGTGGAGACAATTCCACTACCAAACAAGAATATAAGAGAAATAAAATAAGTATATCTAATGCTCAATGAGGCTCGAAGAGAAGACCTCCTCAAAAGAGAGAGAAGTAGCAAGTCCTGATCTATGCTCCTGTAAATAGTCATGATCGTCTACACTTGGAAAGGGACTAGGTCCTCAGAGGGATGTAACAAGATACATAGAAGCATGCCAATTGAATACAGTAAAATATGTATAGTAGACATAAAATATACAAGTACGCTGTACTAGACAATCTATATGAAAATGCATAATGAGGATAACTTTTCAACGTATGGGCAGGTGTAAGCTACTCTAAAACACATGCTATCTCACAATCACACACACGTCCATGTACCATCAATCGACATACCTCGAGGGTAGCGACCATCGTGACACCATCAATCGACATACCTCGAGGGTAGCGACCATCGCGACACAACTACCATAGTGCATTCTAGTACTACGATTTACCAGAGTGGATAGCCCATGCGCCTACTGACTGTCCTTCCCTCCCATGATACTATGTATCAAGTGTGTGTCAACATATATAATATATAATTATAACTGAAAGAAAATACATATATAATAAATATATAAAAATATGATAAGCATGTAAATTACTATAAGCAATTTGGCAATGTATACTTGCCTGGCAAAAAAACTGCGTAGTGTAAGCGTCCAAACGTCAAGCACAAGGGATCAGAAACTATGGCATCCGAATGAACGTCTCCGGATGCTGAAATAAATATCACCAACATTTCCAGAAAGCGAGATAGTCAAAAAAGTCTACCCTTTCGTCCAATTTGGATACAGGGATAAAACGGTAATTTCGGGTCAAAGGGGGGTCCACATGTGGTCCACTTTACACCGAAATACGTGCCATAGGTAAAGGTCTCTAAATGGGACAAATTATAGGTCAAACAAATTCTAAACGTCGATACAAACTCAACAGTATGTCCAATTTTGGATTCCGGTGAGCCGATCACAAATTTGCCCTTCAAGTCAAACCGTGGGACCCGCGAATTGGCGGCTCGGTCAACTGTCTCGGAATCACATAAAACTTGGGTCACAGGACCAACGTGATACCACAAATCCAATATCGTAAGTTTTGTCGTATTCCGACGAGCGTACACAAAGTAGGGTGGTGGTTTACAAAAATTGCGATACGGAGACTTTTTACGGATATGGGTTGATTCCGGCATGCACACACGTCCTAATCAACTTTCGTGAAAGCTCACACGTCAGGATATACCATACGCGCCTTTCGGTATAATTTGTATGCGACGAGGTGGTCCCGTTTGGCAGAGCACACTCTGTATCACAAAAATTTAGTTTTAAAATACCAAATTTTTTGTCGTTTTGGAGGCCAAATAATTTAACAAATAAAACAAATTAATAAAAACTAAAAGAATAGTTAAATTCGGTTATATTGAGAAGAAAACCCTTCAATTAGATTTTGAAAATATTAAACGGGTTGGTGGCAAATTGGGCATGAACATGGGGGTTTGGGTCAAAATTTTGGACTGTTTTTGGACAGTTTTTCGGCCAACTTCCGGTCAATATTTTGACCAATCAAGGGCACAAAAACTCGTCCCGCTTGAAAAGATTCCTAGAGGGTTAGGTTATGAACGTACACGGACAAACAGCTTGAGAAAATGATGAGAGATGAAAGAGATACATCACCTTTAAGAGAGGGATGCTGCTGCCTACTACCACGGCTGTGCACACACGTGCGCGCGGGCGGCCCGCGGCTGCTGTGCC
Organism: Iris macrosiphon; assembly: GCA_036927795.1. Lineage (NCBI taxonomy): Eukaryota > Viridiplantae > Streptophyta > Magnoliopsida > Asparagales > Iridaceae > Iris > Iris macrosiphon. The sequence continues at coordinate 92,515,497 of JAYESA010000004.1, read as the reverse complement.
ACGGTCGCCAGCCGGTGCGACGATGGTCGCCGCCGTCGGGGGGGGGGGTGTCGGCGCTGAGGTCGAGGACTAGGGTTAGGGTTTAGGTTTTATATATATATATATATATTATATATATATATATATATATATATATATATATATATATATATAGAGAGAGAGAGAGAGAGAGAGAGAGAGAGAGAGAGAGAGAGAGAGATCAGGGAGGGGAAGTCTGGGTTCAGGGGGGGTTCTGCTGCGGGTGGGTGTAGGTTTAGGAATATGAGTTGGTTGGTTAAGGATTAGTTAGTTTAGTTTTTTATATTATCTTTTTCTTTTCTTTTCTTTTCTTTTCTTTTGTATTACTATTACTATTACTATTTACTATTACTATTACTATTACTATTACTATTACTATTATTTATTATTATTATTATTATTATTATTATTATTATTATTATTATTATTATTACTATTGCTATTACTTATTATTATTATTATTTTTATTATTATTATTATTAATACTATATATATTTATTCACATATATATTTACATATATAGATAAGATTATATAAAAATTTAAAAAGAACATTTGCACACAAAATAAATTCTCGAAAATCTATCACCTTTTAACAAGACTCGAAAAAAATTATTTTATGAAATAATTCTAAATGAGTATTTATGTAAGTAAATTAATCAATAAATTTTATTTTCTAATTAACTATAAAAATACTCTAAAAAATTCAATAATTTAATAAAAATACTTAAAATAAAATTTAAAATTTTTAGGGGGTTTACAAAGAGCTTGTTTTACTTCTATACTTATGTTATATAATTCTTCCGCTATTGACGACTCTATGAACTTGTTACCAATCGCATGTTCGTTTCTTATTCTACTGCACTCGGACTATCTATGCTACTATGTGGCTTAGACATCTCACCTTCTGTTCGAAACATGGCCTTGTATGGGAGCAGCTTATGCTCGTACGACATCACTTCTAGATGGGAAATATCAGTCATACGAGAGCGTTGGCACGATGATTCGCTTCTAACGGAGACGGCCGATTACCTACGGGAGATCGGGGCATGACATATTGGTATCAAAGCATGGCTTTACGCCTTTGGACTTCGTATCAAGTTTTTCAGTTTCAAAAGCTCATTTGTGGGTTATGTACATACACTCTCTCTCATTGACCCGATGGGATATTCCATACAATGAGTCTAAATAATTTTAAAAGTTACATATAAATAATATGATTGCTTGTACAAAATTATGATGTGAAGGCCTTTGTGCCGACCTATGTTAGACTTTACGAGAATAGACTCGTGCTATAATTTGTCAGTTATGTGCGAACCCGAATACCTATACATAATTATCCAACTGGTTAGTGTGCGAGATAGAATATCTTTCGGATGGTTGGCTATGCACATAGCCTTTCGACTAAGTTGTGTATAACATTGCATGCCGTGACCCTTTTGGTGCAAGCCAATTGCAAGCGAGATTGGGATATTGTCCAGAAAAGATAAGTCAGACTTAGAATGACAACCGATAGAAATATTATCAGATTATCGCTAAAGCGAATATAGTGGATTGTGCTTAGATTTTCAGAAATAGTTTGGACGGTATTTCATATCTGGAAGATACAAATCAGATATGGTTTACTTGGATGACTATCAACAAGGATATATAAGAGACTAAGATTTATCAGGAGATGCTTAGGTATCGTGTAGGAATTCTAAGGAATGACTTAGTGAATATACTTGCGAGTGATGTAAACACGATTGAGGATTTAATTGGGTGACTCGATTCCTGAGTGGTGTATGGATCATTTTAAAAATGTTCAAACGAATTCATAGGTCTCGTATTATAGTTAGTTTGAACGATTTGAGAATATCTTGTACAAAGTAATAAGGCTTATATCAAATAGGGATTCAAGGAAATGGAAATCAATATCTTGGTCAAGGAAATTTATTGGAAACTTGATGGATCATACGAGCGATTTCGAATTGAATCAAATGGATTAAAACTTGAGTATGGATATTATGGTTCAATGAAAGGGGTAAGCAAAAATAGATTTGATCTGGAGTTTGGAAGAACGATCTTGAATCTAGTTCAAAAGATAACCTTCAAAATTAGTCCTGATCGAGAACGATTATCCTGTAGGACACCAACATGGTAATTTTATGTTCGACGGAGAAGAACGAACTCACAAAAACATGCTCGATAATTATTCAAATGAGCTCGATGAATGGAACGTATCAAAAGTGGATAGACTTTGGCTTAAATATTTAAAACTTAGTTGTTTGAGGAATGCTAAAAGTAGACTATGGATTTATCAAACGGTAACATTGAAGATGGATAATTTTACTAGATGAATTATAATCATGGCATGAACGAACATGACTTGATGGATAAACATATATAACTTGGATAAAGCTAGGTAAAATGATAAGGTGTCTCAATCGTTTCAAAGATAACCATAACGTTCGACATTCTTTTCTTGTACGAGCGTAACACTATTCTTGTACATGTGTCACGCCCGGATTAGGACGATTATCCAGCGGGAGCATTGGCGTAGTGATATCACGTCCAACAAGGATGATCAAACTTGCGAAAGACCGGAGCATGACAACTGATGGATCATCTTGACTTGTGGTTTGACACGATAAGAAAAATTTGGGAATGCAAGTGAATCATAATTATTTCAAGAATAAGTTAGTCGAGAACCTGGAGTAAGTCACGCATGATGGTTTTGTGAACGGATACATGAATCTTGTTGGATGACTTGGAGTTATGATTGAGATCAAAGATTTAGAATTAAATTATGGCTTGGTAGTCTAGACTTATAATGGACAAGTAGATCCTATCAAACATGCTTAAGGAGATACACTATACAAATTGCTAGGCTTGTCATGCAACTTGTGTCACGACCCGCACCCGGAATTTGGGCATGAGTCGTGGGTACGTCCAGCCTACGCCGCAACATCGGCGGTAGAACGCTGTCTAGGTCTAAACATAATATATATCCTGTCAATAATCTCAACTCCGTACGGAGGACAATGATAATAATCCACAGTTCTAAGATATACTCAATCACAAGCTAATAGAAATCATAGCACGATGAGAATAGAAAAGAGTTCTAATAAAACCAACCACAATAATCCAACTCAAATCCTGGGTCTAAATGACCTCACAAAGTCACAAAATAATAAATACATCTCAGTCTCAGTCTAAAACAATAATACAGAAAAAGTAGTCTAAGAGCAGCCAGGTACGTTCTCCTCTAGGCTAGGCAACTCCTCTGGGGTTTCTGGAGTGAAATTACCCTCTAATCCTGGGCCGTAATGAGTGGGGCAAAGATCCTCCAGGTCCTCTGAAAAATATTATCCAGTCAGGATTGGAGCGAAGCACAAGCACTAACAGCAGTTTCATTAAATTGACAAAGTCTATAAACAGTGTAAGAGATACAAGATGGAAATAAATGCTGAAAATAAGAAGTACAGGAGAAAATGAAATAGACAATAGAGCATCTAGCAATGAACAATAAACAGTGAATGCTAGAACAAGTAAATCTGAATAAAGATAAAACATCTAGCTAAGTATTTGAAATATTAGTTTATTATGTGATCGGCTTGGGACTAGATCAGGCTGGTTATATATGATTAGCTATGATTCTTGGAGGTCAGGCTAACCATATGGTTAGCTATGATGCATGATAATGGTCAGGCTAATCATATATAACAGCTATGAAGCATGATGATGGTCAGGCCGCACCCGACGTGAGAAGTGGGGTGAGCTATGATGCATGGTAAGGATTTGGATATGATCACATAATCTACTAATAGTTCCCCATCCCCAGCTAGCACGGTGGATTCCAATCATGACTCCTCATGATGGGGATCTAGGGTGCTAACTCGTGTATCCACAGTGTCGGAATCAAGTATGTAATACACTACAATTTATAGAAGTAATCAACAATGAAAACTGTCAGAGAATGTACTCGCCTGTGGTCCTGAGCAAGGTGTGAGGATCGATGTCCAAAGTAGGATCACAAAGACCTAAATAAGATATCAATGTCAAAATAATGTCCTTGAATGATAATTAGGTAAAAATGTAAGTAAGTGTGTTCTAGGTCTAACTAGGTCTGAATAGTAAGTTCTTGGTAGTATCAGTCTACATCTAGGTTTCTAGGTTGATTTCCAGGCTATACTAGTTGATACTAGGTTGTGACTAGGTTTCTAGGTCCATCTCATGAGTATCTAGTCACTAGGTATCATATAGCTATATAGACTATATAGTGACTCATAACACTAGCTAATATTACTGATACTAGATATATGACTTATAATATACTTGTATTAAGCTATAACTAATATCTCACCTAGGACTTAATACCTACCCTATTACATTATACTAATACCTCACATACACACTCACTGATACTTAATCACTCACTGCTGCACACCACATCTGACACACAAAACTCAGAATTCCTCACTCAGCTTCATACCTACACACAGGGATATAGGTCTTGGCACACAAGCACATAAGCTCACATTGACACTCATAACTCCCTGCACACACAGCACTCTCAGGTAAACACACATACACTGATTTGGATTCTGCTACATGGAGGCACTTACTGCACTCCCTGACACATACATAACATTCTCATACACACAGGTTTGGCATTCTGTCCTACACCCTCATACACAGAAACCCTTGTTGATCCTGGGATAACTCTACACACAGGAATACACAGCCACACACCCAAGCAAAATGCCCGACTGCACAGGGAATTTTCAAACACACTGTGCTCAGAACTCACCTCTAAGCACAGGAAAAATCAACAAATAGCTAGAACACAGGCAATTGTATTATATATATATAGGTCTATATACCAAGACATGCATAAATTCGACTACCTTAGATGGATGATCCCTAAATGAACATTTTCCCAAGCACTTGGTGTGCAGAAAATGGGTTTACATATAACCCCCATAAATCCTCAATCAAAACCCTAAAAATCAAGATCAAAACTAAATGTAGGAGATGTAAACATGCCTACACGAAATCTCTAGGATTAGGGTTCCAGAAATTTGGGGAAAACCAAACGAAAATTCACCAAAACCCTAGATCTCCTAGGTTTTCATGTAGAATCCCTAAAATTCGAATTCTAAACCTTAGGGTGGGTTCCTAATGGCCATTATCATCTGAAAACAGAATTTAAATGAATAAAAATAGAGTTTTACCTAGGGAGATGGCTTCTTCAATGGAGGTTCTTCTTCTCCAAGGCTTCTTGACCCAACCCCTTGCTTCTCTTTGCTTTGGAGGAGGAAAATGGAAGCCCTAGGGTTAAATCTCGAATTTTGGAGTGGGGAGATGACTTTCTCTTGATGGAGGCTAGGGTTTCTTCTACTACATGAAGAATGGTGGCTCCCTTTTATATAAACAACTAGGTTAGGGTTTCCAAGCTTAGTTTTAGGTTAAACCTTTATGTTAAGTCATGTAGAACCTAGTTACTAAGGTTTGGTTAGTCCAGGGTTTGAGGTCCAACCTAAAATCTGAATTCTAGGGTTTCTCTAGAATTGGTCTTCAAATTAGGGTTTAGTCAATAGGGTTTGTCTTAATGGGTTCTAGGGCTTGACCTAAAACCAAAAATCACTAACAATATGAATAGTTTATAAACTCTACAATTAATTAAATTCATAATTATTCAAAATGGTGAATTTACACAAATGCCCTTGCTTGGAAAAGTGGTAGTGACAAGTCTACCCTCCTAAAAGAAATTTCGTCCTCAAAATTGGACTGAACTAGAACAAGAATGAAATCAGAAAAGGAATACCTCAAGTCTAGAAGAGATACGGGTATTGCTCGCGCATTTTGTCCTCTCTCTCCCAGGTCGACTCCCCTGGAGAGTGATGTCTCCATGCAACACGAACCAAAGGAATAGTTTGGTTCTGCAACACCTTCTCTCTGCGGTCCAAGATCTCTACGGGCTGCTCGGGGTAGCTGAGCGTCGGACCAACCTCAATCTCTGAGTGATCCAGTACGTGACTAGGGTCTGCCACGTACCGTCTCAGCTGCGACACGTGGAACACATCATGCACTCCCTCCAATGCAGGCGGCAAGTCCAGTCTATACGCCACTGCACCTACCCTCGCAAGAATACCGAAGGGTCCGATGTAGCGTGGGCTAAGCTTCCCGCCTCTGCCAAAACGAATCGTGCCACGCGTCGGAGAAATCCGTAGGAATACTAGGTCGCCAACCTAAAACAAAACAGTCTTATCATGCAGTCTAACAAACAACACAAACCAAAATAACAATCTATACCTGAAACTCAAGGGGTCTACGGTGGCTGTCGGCCCAATGCCGCTGTCTGTCCTGCGCCACTCGCAGTCTGTCTCTGATGAGTTTCACCTTTTCTACTGCATCCACGACCATTTCTGGTCCTAGCAAGGCTCTCTCTCTAACGTCGTTCCAAGACAACGGTGTACGACACCTTCGTCCATAAAGAGCCTCAAATGGTGACATCTCGATGCTGGCCTGGTAGCTGTTGTTGTAAGCAAACTCTACCAGGTGCAGATGATCCTCCCAAGAACCTCCAAGATCTAGAACGCAAGTGCGTAGCATATCCTCGAGAGTCTGAATAGTCCGCTCAGACTGCCCATCTGTCTGGGGGTGGTATGCGGTACTGAACTTGAGCTGAGTGCCCAAGCTAGCCTGCAGACTCCTCCAGAAGTGGGAAGTAAAACGGCTATCCCGATCCGAGATGATGCTCACCGGAACTCCATGAAGTCTAACTATCTGTCGCACGTACATCTCTGCTAGCCTCTCTGTCGACGTGCCCACTTTGAAAGGTAAGAAATGGGCTGATTTGGTCAACCTGTCCACGATGACCCAAATCGCGTCCTTTCCTCCTGGAGAACGTGGAAGCCCTGAAACAAAATCCATGGTCACGTGCTCCCATTTCCATTCTGGAATCGGTAAAGGTTGAAGCAAACCACCTGGCCTCTGTCGGTCTGCCTTTACCTGCTGGCACACTAGACACCGGGATACGAAGCATGCTACCTCGCGCTTCATTCCATACCACCATACGTGCTCCCTCAAGTCTCGATACATCTTGTTGGCACCAGGATGCATCGAGTACTGAGAGCGGTGTGCCTTCTGTAAAACCTCCTCGCGCAGCTCCCCGCTCGGCACACATATCCTTGTGCCGTGCCGTAAAGAACCATCATCTGCGATAGTAAAGTCGTCCGACAATCCCATCCGAACCTGTGCCCTGATACTCCTCAGAGCCTCATCCTCGTACTGCGCAGCTCTGATCCTGTCCATCAGTTCGGACTGTATCTGTAATCCCCATATCTGAATCTCGGTACCGGGAACTAAAACTTCAATCTCCAAGCTCTCCAAATCAGCCAACAAATGTCTATCTGTCGTCAAGTACATAGCCATCGAATACCTGCTCAAGGCATCGGCGACTACGTTGGCCTTCCCTGGATGGTACTGCAATGAGATGTCGAAGTCCTTCATCAACTCCAACCACCTCCTCTGCCTCATGTTCAGCTCCTTCTGTGTGAATACGTACTTCAAGCTCTTGTGGTCTGTGAAGATCTCCACACGCTCTCCGTACAACTAATGTTTCCACAGCTTTAGAGCGAAGATAACTGCTGCCAACTCTAAATCGTGGGTAGGGTAGTTCTTTTCGTGAGGGCGTAACTGCCTGGAAGCATAGGCAATTACCTTCCCATGCTGCTGAAGAACGCATCCCAGACCCTTCCCTGAAGCATCACTGTATATGGTGAAACCACCTGTCCCTGCTGGCAACGTCAAAATGGGAGCTGTTGTCAACCTCTTCTTCAGCTCATCAAATGCGGCCTAGCACTCCTCCGTCCATACAAAATCCACACCCTTCCTAGTCAGCCTGGTCATCGGCGCTGCAATCTTGGAGAAGTCTTGTACAAACCTCCTGTAGTATCCTGCTAGCCCGAGAAAACTCCTGATCTCAGCTACCGAACTGGGGGTAGCCCACGACTCCACTGCCTCGATCTTCTTTGGGTTTACCGAGATTCCGTCACCTGATACCACATGCCCAAGAAATTCGACCTTGTTAAGGAAGAATTCGCACTTAGAGAGTTTCCCGTACAGCTTCTCCCTCCTGAGAGTCTCTAAGACCAACCTCAGGTGCTCTTCGTGCTCCTCCGGGGTCTTGGAATAAACAAGAATATCGTCTATGAACACCACCACGAACTTGTCAAGGTACTGGTGGAACACCTTGTTCATCAGGTTCATGAATACTGCTGGTGCATTGGTTAAACCAAATGGCATCACCATAAACTCAAACTGGCCGTATCTGGTCCGAAAAGCTGTCTTCGGCGTGTCTTCTTTCTTCACCTTCACCTGGTGATAGCCTGACCTCAAATCTATCTTTGAAAACACTCTCGCCCCGCTCAATTGATCGAAAAGATCATCTATCCTCGGCAGCGGGTACTTGTTCTTGATAGTGATATTGTTCAAAGCTCTATAATCAATGCACATGCGCACCATGCCGTCCTTCTTCGGTACGAACAATACCGGAGCTCCCCATGGTGATGAACTGGATTTGATGAAGCCTTTGTCCTGCAGCTCCTCAACTTGCTTCTTCAGTTCTGCCAGCTCGCTGTTGTTGACTCTATAGACATGTTGTGAAATGGGCTCCGCTCCTGGAACCAAGTCTATAGAGAATTCAATATCTCTGTCTGGCGGCAAGCCTGGCAACTCTTCTGGAAATACATCCAGGAACTCCGCTATCAGAGGATGTGGCAACTCCTCTTCTTCTGCCCTGGCTCCGCAAAATGTGCCCCTGCTCTGTTCCGCTGCTCCTCTGACGACCTCAAACTCCGGCTCTCCTGGTGGTCTAAATAATACTCTGCCTCTATAACAATCTATAGTAGCATGATGCCTACTCAACCAGTCCATTCCGAGTACAATGTCGTACCCTGGAAGTGGCATGACGAGTAAGCTCACGCTCAACTCTCGGCCTCCTACTGACACTCTCCGGTCCTTGCAGTGATCACGGACTAGGATAATACCTCCACCAGTCATGATCTTGCAAGTCCTAGCTAATGGTTCTGTGTCTAAATGATGTCGAAGTGCATATGATACAGACACAAAACTATGGGAAGCGCCAGAATCGAATAAGGTAAATGCGGGAATACAATCGAGAAGAACCGAACCTGTGATCAAGTCTCCTGCTGGCTCGATCTCCTCGACTGCCATGGCATATGCTCGCCCCTGGGGTGCACCTCTCTGCTGCTGATGCTGGGCGAACTTCTGATGTTGCGGTGAAAGTGGTCCCCTCTGTTGTTGGCCTCCTGGTGCGGTAGGCACCCTGTCTGATCCTCTCTGGGCGGCTGCTCCACCCTGACCTGGACGAAAGGTAGGACAATCCTTCAGCTGGTGTGTCGTCGATCCGCAGGATAGACATGAGCCCAATCTTTTCCTGCAGATATCTCTAGTATGTCCCATCTTCCCGCAGTATGCATACTCGATAGCGGGCTGGTTCTGTCTCTGTTGCTGCTGCTGGACCTGCCCTCGGGCTGGTGCCTGATGCTGCTGCTGAAAGGGTCTCTGCTGTTGCTGCTGAAAGTGTGGACGCTTGCCCAGTCCCGTACTACTGTTTGCTCCTCCGGAACTATCGCGTCCCCTCTTGGGCCTGAGGCCCAAGTCGTCCTCGGCTACTTGGGCATCCATCAATATGCCCTCGTAGGTAGCTGTGCGACGTCCCGACGTGCGAGACTTGATCTCCCTTGTTAGCCCCTTTCTGAATTTCCGGGCCCTGTCTTCCGGATCTCTAATCATCGATGGTACGAAGCGGCTCAGGCAGGAAAACTCCGCAGCATACTCATCGACGGATGAGCTCCCCTGGGCTAAGTCATGGAACTGACTCTCCAAAGCTCCCAGGGCGACATCAGGAAAGAACTTTTCTTTGAAGAGTTCCTTGAAATCCTCCCAAGTGAGTCCCCTGCGCAAGAGTCTCGGCTCCGTACGAAACCACGTCAAGGCAATATCGAACATCTGGCTGCCAGCGGCCTCGATCTGGAGAGCCTCTGGAAGCTGTGCCAAGCGCAAGTTCCTCTCGATGTCCTCTAGCCAATCATCGGCGTAGAGTATCCCTTCTGTCCCCTTGAACTCCCGAGGCATCATCCTCTTGAAATCCACAATGGTGCCTGGCCTCTGGTGGTGCTGATGAGGACGCTGCTGCTGAGTGACTCTCTCCACAGCCTGGAGAGCCACTTGGTGAGCATTCTCCATGTTCACCCTCATCATCTCTGTCTGGGCCTGGTGTGCCTCAGCCTGCACTCTCTGGGCCTCTGCCGACGTCCTCTGGGCATCGACCATGCCCTGAATCAAAGCGAACATCTGTGCTCCATCGACGGGCACACCTCCTGGATGCTGAACTGGTGGTGGTGGTGCCGTCGTAGCTGTGGGGACCCTCTGAACTGGTGGTGGTGGACCCCCGAATGCTACAGACACTCCCACATGTACTGGAGATGTAGGAGGTGCTGCGAATGTCTGTCCGGCAGGGCGAGAGGTGGCAGACCTCTCTGAAGCTGCTGCTCCGAGTCTCTGGGACCTGGTCCTCGGCATCCTGAAGACAGATCGAAAGAATCAATTAAAGCAATAGATACGATATCATCAAGGAAGGACAGTAAATTTCTAAAGGAAAATCATTAAGAGTAATGTCATAAGAATCAGAATTTCCTAATTGTGATTGAGCATATCCTCGGCCTAATTCCTATTTTCCTAAAATAGGCTCGTAGTAATACTCTAAGCGAGCACCACTATGATATTGCTCTAATACGAATCTAGGACTCGACTACAGACCTGCATGGGCCACCACTAAAAACGTGTCACGACCCGCACCCGAAATTTGGGCATGAGTCGTGGGTACGTCCAGCCTACGCCGCAGCATCGGCGGTAGAACGCTGTCTAGGTCTAAACATAATATATATCCTGTCAATAATCTCAACTCCGTACGGAGGACAATGATAATAATCCACAGTTCTAAGATATACTCAATCACAAGCTAATAGAAATCATAGCACGATGAGAATAGAAAAGAGTTCTAATAAAACCAACCGTAATAATCCAACTCAAATCCTGGGTCTAAATGACCTCACAAAGTCACAAAATAATAAATACATCTCAGTCTCAGTCTAAAACAATAATGCAGAAAAAGTAGTCTAAGAGCAGCCAGGTACGTTCTCCTCTAGGCTAGGCAACTCCTCTGGGGTTTCTGGAGTGAAATCACCCTCTAATCCTGGGCCATAATGAGTGGGGCAAAGATCCTCCAGGTCCTCTGAAAAATGTTATCCAGTCAGGATTGGAGCGAAGCACAAGCACTAACAGCAGTTTCATTAAATTGACAAAGTCTATAAACAGTGTAAGAGATACAAGATGGAAATAAATGCTGAAAATAAGAAGTACAGGAGAAAATGAAATAGACAATAGAGCATCTAGCAATGAACAATAAACAGTGAATGCTAGAACAAGTAAATCTGAATAAAGATAAAACATCTAGCTAAGTGTTTGAAATATTAGTTTATTATGTGATCGGCTTGGGACTAGATCAGGCTGGTTATATATGATTAGCTATGATTCTTGGAGGTCAGGTTAACCATATGGTTAGCTATGATGCATGATAATGGTCAGGCTAATCATATATAACAGCTATGAAGCATGATGATGGTCAGGCCGCACCCGACGTGAGAAGTGGGGTGAGCTATGATGCATGGTAAGGATTTGGATATGATCACATAATCTACTAATAGTTCCTCATCCCCAGCTAGCACGGTGGATTCCAATCACGACTCCTCATGATGGGGATCTAGGGTGCTAACTCGTGTATCCACAGTGTCAGAATCAAGTATGTAATATACTACAATTTATAGAAGTAATCAACAATGAAAACTGTCAGAGAATGTACTCGCCTGTGGTCCTGAGCAAGGTGTGAGGATCGATGTCCAAAGTGGGATCACAAAGACCTAAATAAGATATCAATGTCAAAATAATGTCCTTGAATGATAATTAGGTGAAAATGTAAGTAAGTGTGTTCTAGGTCTAACTAGGTCTGAATAGTAAATTCTTGGTAGTATCAGTCTACATCTAGGTTTCTAGGTTAATTTCCAGGCTATACTAGTTGATACTAGGTTGTGACTAAGTTTCTAGGTCCATCTCATGAGTATCTAGTCACTAGGTATTATATAGCTATATAGACTATATAGTGACTCATAATACTAGCTAATATTACTGATACTAGATATATGACTTATAATATACTTGTATTAAGCTATAACTAATATCTCACCTAGGACTTAATACCTACCCTATTACATTATACTAATACCTCACATACACACTCACTGATACTTAATCACTCACTGCTGCACACCACATCTGACACACAAAACTCAGAATTCCTCACTCAGCTTCATACCTACACACAGGGATATAGGTCTTGGCACACAAGCACATAAGCTCACATTGACACTCATAACTCCCTGCACACACAGCACTCTCAGGTAAACACACATACACTGATTTGGATTCTGCTACATGGAGGCACTTACTGCACTCCCTGACACATACATAACATTCTCATACACACAGGTTTGGCATTCTGTCCTACACCCTCATACACAGAAACCCTTGTTGATCCTGGGACAACTCTACACACAGGAATACACAGCCACACACCCAAGTAAAATGCCCGACTGCACAGGGAATTTTCAAACACACTGTGCTCAGAACTCACCTCTAAGCACAGGAAAAATCAACAAATAGCTAGAACACAGGCAATTGTATTATATATATATAGGTCTATATACCAAGACATGCATAAATTCGACTACCTTAGATGGATGAACCCTAAATGAACATTTTCCCAAGCACTTGGTGTGCAGAAAATGGGTTTACATACAACCCCCATAAATCCTCAATCAAAACCCTAAAAATCAAGATCAAAACTAAATGTAGGAGATGTAAACATGCCTACACGAAATCCCTAGGATTAGGGTTCCAGAAATTTGGGGAAAACCAAACAAAAATTCACCAAAACCCTAGATCTCCTAGGTTTTCATGTAGAATCCCTAAAATTCAAATTCTAAACCTTAGGGTGGGTTCCTAATGGCCATTATCATCTGAAAACAGAATTTAAATGAATAAAAACAGAGTTTTACCTAGGGAGATGGCTTCTTCAATGGAGGTTCTTCTTCTCCAAGGCTTCTTGACCCAACCCCTTGCTTCTCTTTGCTTTGGAGGAGGAAAATGGAAGCCCTAGGGTTAAATCTCGAATTTTGGAGTGGGGAGATGACTTTCTCTTGATGGAGGCTAGGGTTTCTTCTACTACATGAAGAATGGTGGCTCCCTTTTATATAAACAACTAGGTTAGGGTTTCCAAGCTTAGTTTTAGGTTAAACCTTTATGTTAAGTCATGTAGAACCTAGTTACTAAGGTTTGGTTAGTCCAGGGTTTGAGGTCCAACCTAAAATCTGAATTCTAGGGTTTCTCTAGAATTGGTCTTCAAATTAGGGTTTAGTCAATAGGGTTTGTCTTAATGGGTTCTAGGGCTTGACCTAAAACCAAAAATCACTAACAATATGAATAGTTTATAAACTCAACAATTAATTAAATTCATAATTATTCAAAATGGTGAATTTACACAAATGCCCTTGCTTGGAAAAGTGGTAGTGACAACTTGGATATATCATGGATTTGACTGAATAGATTTGAACCCTGTACAAACAAATATGTTAATGTGAGTAGGATGAGTTATGCTCGATGTTTAAAAATCTGAGTAAAATGAGCTTGGGTAGAATATCCCATACAAAAAAATAATGGTTTGACCTTAGGAATTGGGGCGAGCATCTTGCGACAAAATTGTACGATGAATCGTGTGCTTGAACTTGTACCTATGACCTTGTGAGCTGACCTAGTAATTAGGCAGACGACCTTGTGTCGAGTGAAAGAACTTGTGTAACCAACTTTAGAGTATAGCTTGAGAAAGCCATAGAACTGAGACAGTAAGACTTGGAATTAGACTTGGAACAGTAAGTGTGCTATGTTTGACACAAACGAAATGTACGATAGGACATGGATGCTAGTCGGTTGATCGGATAGATCGTGCTTAACGGTAGTGCAATGCTTAATTTTTGGTTGGAATGGAAATAACTTGAATTTTATTGACCCTGTTGGAAGTATCCTTGTGATTCATAAGACGAGAACCCTTGAGATTTTTGCCAGTTGCTTATCCAATTTTACTATCGCTAAGTTTGGTTGAATGCATATTTTTGAGGGATGCCTTGAACGTGTGCACGATCCAAGACCCATAATATGTGAAACTCGAGTGCAAAGACTTCGCTATCGCTAAATTGGTTGACATGCATATATTTGAGGGATGCTTTGAATATGTGCACGATCCAGACTCGCGATATGTTGATCTCGAATGCTAGTACAAGTAATTATGTTAGATTCATATAAACAAGTATAACATTTTGATAAATTTGCCTCAGCCTTAGATCATCATTCAAGATGGATCATATCGGACCCCGCATTAAATAATATATGTTATGTGCTAAGGCACTGTAGAGACCGAGTCACAGCTTGGATTGAATGATAGAGTCATTCAATAAGACAAATCCAGCATACACGTGACATGATATAAGAAACGAGTAGGAAATTGTGTTCGAATGGATCTAGTGGTACCGATTGTTATGATTAAGAAAGATTCGATAGTATACGATAGAACGGTTTACGCTCAGGAAGTCTCGAGGATAAGAATTTTTTTGAGTGGTGTATAATGTAATGACCCGTTGTATAATGTAATGACCCATTCCGTTCAAGCGGACAGCTGATTCAAACAGTGCAAGTGCAAAGACCCGACCCACTTTGCTCAGCGAGAAGCCTTGTTTGAGGTAAAGGATTCTAGACTTAGCCCATCAGGAGTTCAGACTTAGACTTTGAAAGGCTCACTCAAAGTATCACTAGACCGAGGTGAACCATCGCTAAGGTGGGTGACTACGTTGAACTTATCTTTGCTTAGCTAGAACACTTAAAAATATAGATAATACATACTAGTCGCTAGGTGAATCACCCCTTTTATGCTAATAAAGAATACAATGCACCTAGCTTAGGGAATAATCCTATCTTATATTGCTTGTGTTAGAACATGGAAATAAAACTTGGCTTATAACATGGACCCTCGCATGCTACCTTTGCTTCATGCAAGTAGACCCCGCTATGCCTCGAGTAAATCATTATGGACCCTTCGTAGTATGATGTTTCACTTGTTTACACTGCACGTCCATAGATTATGTCGCTCGATATATCCCTTTACGGTTACACTCCTCGCACTATCTTCTTAGACCGTGCCAACATAAATGCTTATGTTTCAAATATAAATGCATGCTTGCTTGCTTACTTACATTGTAGTTAGTACTCATTGCCTCAATTCAATTCTTGTCACATAATTGCATGCCACAATCAAGTAAATACTATCTTGCCTTGCATTCATCCAATTCACCGGAAGGCTATCTAATAGTCGTTCCGTGCAAGTATGAACCTGAAAGTATCCGGGACCGTTAGGTTACCAAGGCATCTCCAAACCAGGGGATTGCACCATGTCAAGTTTAACTCTGAACGAAAATCATGTCAATAATCCGAGAATCACAGCTCGTGGAGCATACTCGTTCTGAACAAGAATCAAGAATCAATATGCCATGTCAAGAATCCCGTGAATCTGAGACCCAAGACTTGCATATCGCGGACAACTTGTGCATAATATATTCATGTTCAGGTTCCTGTGGACGGTCGCCGGGGCACCCGGGCTGATCCGATCCGGACAGAACTTCCAATAGTCGCATGGTAGTGGGCGACATGGAGTGAACGCCCCCTTGGCCTCGCGTTGCACTCCATACCGTCCTGGGCGAAGGTGGTGTATAACGACTCCTACCTCACGCATCTAATATCGTTCCGAGACTATGACTCTCCCTTTATGGCTATGCCAGCAATTCATGTTCATATAGATAGGTCATCCTCGCTTAGTGACAATCCACGTGCGAGCCATTGCATCGCATCCAATAATCTAAAATACCTGAACGATTATGAGTATAAGATATCTATGCATAAATTTAATAACCTGAGCAATCCATTGCAACACACCTGCATAGTCCGTGTAACTCGTGCACCTAAAATAGAACCTCGCTCACGATACTTGTATTTGCTTAGGCAATTGCCCTGGATTTCATTATATATGCTCGTGCTTGATTTAACTTGGTTTGCCTTGGACATGAAAGGACGAATGTTAAGTTGGTAAGTCGCGCCGTGTTACTCTTATATCGAATGGCGCATCTCCATACGAGTAAGGCTTTTCATTATGTCATAAAACTGATCCTAAGGCAAGACTAGAAATATAACTTAATAGATGGTGCGCGAAACCTTTATAATGTGTTTGGATTTGTCGAGCGGACGAGAAGCCTCCCCACCAGTGCATTCATGTACTAATAATTCACCAGATTGCTTACAGGGTGCAGGAGAACCTCGTTCGGTACGAAAATCCCCTTCATGCATGCTAAGGATTGGAGTTCGCTCTTGAGCCTTAGAGCGTTGCCTCTAGAACTGAAGCACATATACAAGACATAATGTTGGAACATCGTCTATGTATTATTTCATAAATTGTAGCCACTTGGCATGCCTTTATCGTTTCAGAGAGGGAGTGGATTGAGCGACTTATAATCTCGGCCTAGCGTCGCTTGTAATACTTGTTCAATATCAATAAAGAGCTTATTTTACTTCTATACTTGTGTTGTATAATTCTTTCTCTATTGACGACTCTGTGAACTTGTTACCAATAGCCTATTCATTTCTTATTCCGCTTTACTGGGACTATCTGTGCGTCTCTGTGGCTTAGATATCTTACCGTCTATTCAGAACATGGTCTTGCACTGACGCAGCTTACGCTCGAGCGACATCACGTCCAGATGGAAAAGATCAGTCCCGCGGGAGCACTGTCGCGGTAATTCGCACCTAGCAGGGACAGCCGATTACCTGCGGTAAATCAGGGCGTGACATATTGGGATTATAGGATATAACTAATATATTTTTATATGGATCCTCAAAAATGCTTGTCGTATAGTCTGTTTCCTCTTGTAATCAATATTGTACCTATTAAATATATTTAGTAAATTCTGGGGTTTAAGTATGGCATAGGACTTCGCGTTAGCTTTCCAAAACTTAAAACGGATCACATTTTCGTGTACGTAAGCTCCCGAAATTGTAAAAATACATAAACACATTTGTCTTTCGGATACCTGATACTTAAATAATTCTATAAAAATTTACAAAATTAATTTGGCCTATTATATTTTCAAAATTCTAACTTCGATGCGGTTCTATTAAAAAACTGGAGATTAAACGAAGATTTGAGTTGGGAGTTATGGCTTTTCTAAGTTACTAGGGCTATTAAAAATGAGGCTAAAATTATATGACGAATTTGGACTATTTTGGCTAAATCGAACACATGTATGCTGCTAGTTTATATAAAACCTAATTATTAACCATTACTTATGATCTTCTATGAGACTCGTCTCACAGTATTCGTATTTTATGCGGATATGTATTTGTGCTAGGTATTACATTTTATTGGATCTCGAGGAAGCCCAAAAATTCTTAAAATTTAAACTTTACTATTTGACCGGTATACCGACGGCAAACTACAGTATACCGATGGTATACTGCCCGACAAATATTTGTTTCACTTTCAAAATATTTTTGAGATATTTTCTCTATAAACAGTACTCGAGATATTTTATTTTCTTCTTTCACTTTCTCTCTCCTCGCTTCTTCATTTTCTCTCGAGCTTGGACGCGTGGTCTTGAGACCTGGAGTGTGTTTTCTGAACTCCTTCGTGGTGGTAGACTAGAAGATTAGGGTGGGAGCTCGCGTTAGGCAAGTAACACCTTGCCGATTTCGTGAACTTCTTTTACTTTCTAACATTTTACTTTCCTGGAGCTTTGGTTATTGCTTTTAACTTAGACTTGCTTTACTGTTGTTGTTCTTATCATGATTTCTAGCCTAGTGACCATATCGGTTTTGATTTCTGGTAGAATCTTGTTTCGTCCCTTTTTGGTAACTCGGTATCGAAAATGGTACCGGAATGGTGACTGTGAGATTTAGTCCATATTGTGATATAAGACATACCCTAGACTTGACTTCTGGTTAAACTTGGTTCTAGTATTTTTCGGGGTTTAATTTGGGTCTCGGAAATCAGACTTGATTTAACCAAGTTTATTCTTGGAAACCGACATACCGATGGTATACTACAGTGTATCGATAGTATACCGATTTCAACCGACTTAATTTCTAGATTTTTTTGTGTGAACCCTATTGGCATACCAATGGCGTACTGGGTTGTGCCGACGATATACCGGTTTTGCCAACATTGTTAGATATTTGTCTTGGCCTACATACCGACGGTGTACTGGACTGTGCTGACAGTATACCGATTTATGGAGCTTTGTTTTCCAGTAAATTTTTGCCTACTAAGAACGACATACCGATAGTATACTATAGTATACCACCGGTATACCGATTTGTTAGAATCTAGAACTTGCTATGTTTTTCTATCTCTGGACTGGTGTACCGATGGTGTACTGACTGTACCGACGGTATACCGATCGTGCTCTTATTTTAGGTGTCACGACCCGCACCCGGTATAGGGGCACGAGAGCGTGGGTACGTCCAGCCTACGCCGCAGCATCAGCGGTAGAACGCTGTCTAGGTCATGATACTATCTAATCAATCTCACATGGATATCCAACTCCATAAGGAGACATGGATACCACAATATAATGCTAAAAATACTCAATCATATAAGCTAAAGTACGATGAGATATCGAAGTAAGCAATGAAATACAAGGCAAGTCTAACGACAAAATAACCATACCTGCAATCAATAACATCCAACCCCCATGTGTGTCGGAAACAAGTCCACTATGTCACAGTCTGGAAAAATATATCCAGTCAGGATTGGAACAAAATACACCTCTAACAGCAGTTCCACATATATTGATAAAACTATAATACATTATAAAGAAATACAGACATATATAAAAATTGGCAATAAGGAATACTGACGAGCATGGATATACTAGAAACAGAAATACTAGAATAAAGGAATACTGGAGCATATAATGTACATCTAGAAATGAAATAGAAATCCAAGTACACGCTAGAATAATAAACTGGTATGTAAAGGTGTACAAGAACAAACTAGAACATATGGGGATGCTAGATCATACATGTCAAGAATCATCTAACTAAGTGTGTGAAATATCAGCATATCATGTGATCGGCTTGGGACTGATAAGACTCATTACATTGGTTAGCGATCATCCCTGAGGTCAGGCTAATCCATCTGGATAGCTATGATGCGAGTAATAGTCAGGCTAACCACATGTAACAGTGATGAGGCATGTAATGGTAAGGCTGCACCGACGTAAGGCGTGGGTGAGCTATGATGCATGTAAAGTTGGGTATGATCACATAAGCTACTAATATTTCTCCGTTTTTCCCCAGCTAGCACGATGGATTCCAGATCACGACTCCTCGTGACAGGTCTCAATAATGCCAACTCGTCTAAAGAACAGTGTCAGAGTCATGTACGCTATACAACAAGAGTTATAGAAATAATCAACATAATGGAAACTGTCAGAGAATGTACTCGCCTTGGGTCCTTAGCTGTCAATACCAATGTCCTGTTCCTGAAGTCTCGCAGGACGATCCAATAGTCCTATACACATATAATAAAATAATACAACATTGCATCAGATATTACACTAATCACACAATCAAATACACTGAACGCGGGACTACGCTAGGTATGATACTGGTCAACAAGGGTCATCTAGTAGATAGACACATAAAATATTATTATACCTATTATTAACTAGCATTAATACTTATAATATATACATGCACCAAATTAAATACATACATATATATATATATATATATATATATATATATATATATATATATATATATATATATACTAATTAATTACATGTTTATTATATATATATTAGTTGAACAATATATATATACACATATATACCAATTATATATATTAAAAATATACTAAGTGTATATACAATATATATATATATATATATATATATATATATATATATATATATATATATATATATATATATTCATATACCAATTAATAATACAATATTATATACTCGTATATAAGTACATATATATATATATATATAATACAAATATATATATGCTACATATATATACATACCAAATACATACTAACATATATTATGAATACGTATGTACCAATATATATATTGAATACACAAATACTAATAGGAATACACTATATGTTAATACATACACACACACATATATATATATATATATATATATATATATATATATATGAATACATAAATACTATTACATGAATTTAATTTATACTAGTATACATTTTATTAAATACATATTATATAAAAATATCAATATCAATATATATATATATATATATATATATATATATATATATATATATATATATATATATATATATATATATATATATATATGAATTCAATAATAATAATACATACATATATATATTTATATATGAATACAATAATCATAATACATACATATACGTATATATATAATTACAATAATAATAAAACATACATATATGTATTTATATATGAATACAATAATCATAATACATACATATACGTATATATATATAAATACAATAATAATAATACATACATATATGTTTTTATATATAAATACATATACTATTACGTATGAATACATACATATACATTACATAGAATAAATATACTATTACATAGAATTAATATACTATTACAAAGAATACAATGAAGGAGGAAAAGAGGGAGAGGGACTCACGGTGGTTCCGATGGTGGTGGTTGTGGTGCATAGCGGCCGTGGGAATCTGCACAGTCGTCGGAGGGAGAATGACAGTGGCCGAGCGTCGACCGGGCTGGAAGTGAAGCGGGGTTGGGCCATGCCGGAGTTGCGGGGATGCAGAGAGTTGTCGGAGGAAGAAGAGCAGCGGAGACGAGCGAAGGATCTCGTCGGGAAACAAAGACGAGGGTGGTGGTAGGCTCGATGTGGTGGAGGCCGGAGATGGACTGCGGTGGGGTGACTGAAGACTGGAGGAGGAGAGTAGCGGGAGGAATGGGGGAGGAGCTCGGGATGAGCAGAGGGAGGTGTAGCGGGAGAAGAACGGGGACAACAGGGTGGTGGTGACAGGAAAGATGGAGGGGAGTGGCTAATGTCGGCTCGACGATGGTGGAGTCGGCTGACCCGAGCCGGAGTGCAGGGAATCGACCGGGGTCGGGAAGGGGATGAATGGAGCGGATGGAGGAGGAGTTGGTGAGGCTGGGAGCTGTGCCGTGTGGGGTGGAGCCGGTGGGGAGCTCGACCAGAGGGAGGTGCAGCGGGTTGCAGCTCGCCGGAGTGCAGAGCAGCGGGCCGCCGGAGAGGGGTCGGGCTGAACAGTGAATAGTTGGAGATTTCCCCCCTTTGTAATATTTGAAAAACAAAGGAGAAGGAGAAGAAGAAGAAGGGAAGAAGAAGAAGAAGAAGAAGGGAAGAAGAAAAAGAAGGGAAAAGGAAAAATGAAAAATATAGAAAGAGGCTACGGTTGAGTGAGGGGAGGATGATGGCGGCTTCCCTAGGTTTGGGGATTAGGTCTAGGTTGGGAAGTGTGTGATGGGACATTAAATAGGAAGAGGGTGTGTGAGAATGAATGGTGTAGATGCACCCATTGAATGGATGGTCAGGATTTGACATGGAGGAAATTCTTCATGTAAGGATGAGGGTTGTTGACTAGTTAATTATTTGGGCTCTCCATTTGGTTGAACCAATGGGGTGTTGACACCTAATACAATATTTGCAAATTAGCCCCCTTAAATTTGGATATTTGCACAGACACATAAAATGATGAAAAATTGGTGGGCGATTTGGTGTTTGGGGTTTTGTAGGGTGAGGGGGTGTTGTGTGTTTTTTATGGGCTTAATTAGTAGGGTACTGGAATTAAATCGAGATTTACGGAATTAGTCAAAATGGTATCCTCAATTTAATTAGAAATAAATGCAAGCTGTGTTCTAAAATTAATTAGGAGTACATGGGGCCAAAATTAGGTCAGGTCACAAATATCATTAGTGAAGTAGACTCAGAACAGAATATTACCCTAATTTGGGTTGCACGAAAAATGGGTCAGGATTGCCTCCAATTTCGATTGGACGCACAACAATACAAAGTTGGAATTTATTTAGAATTTAAATAAACGTCCGCGACGAATATTGTGCGGCTAAAATGTAGCACAAGAGAGCATAATTATGAGTTGCAAAAAGGTCAAAATGGAAGGCAAGCATGTCTAGGGCATGGTTGTGAAAGTTGTTGGAAGGCAAAAGCTAGGGTAGCGCTCCAAATATCGAAGCAACGGCAATGCGCAACAATTAAATAAATTACGGTAATTAATTACTACCTCCAATAATTAAATTCTTAATAAAATAATTAAATACATAATCCTATAATTCGGTCAGGTGTTCGTCTAGTGGGCTTCTAGGCGAAGTCTACCAGCTCAAACATTAATGAACACTGTATATATATAATATATTTAAATACACATATCATGAAATCATTTAATATAAATACCATAATATTAATAATATATAAAAAGTCGAAACTACCCTTATTTTTGGAATGTGGTAGTGACAAGTCTACCCTCCTTAAAAGAATTTTGTCCTCGAAATTCAAGATCCTCAATAGTAGTCTTTACTCGTTATATTACCTTCCATCAAAATTTAAAACCCACATAATCAATCCACATCGTCATTTCAATATTTTTCAAAATTTCGTAATTATTGGATTCCTGAAAATCCTCAAAATTTAATCATCGAATTCCATTCATATCATAATCTCCTCAGAATCTGATGTTAGTAATTAAAACCCAAAATTTGATATCTAATCCTCTAATTTAATCCAAACAATGCACATTTTTTTAAATTAAGAAATTCCATCTAAAAAATACAAATCCATGAATCCAATAAAATTTAAAAATCTCGTTCAAAAAGTTTGTGTTTAAACACTAACCCATTTATTATCTTACTCCTCAATTTTGAGCAAATCACTAGATACAAATTTTTACTATCCAATCCTTTGATCGAAAATCCAGTCCTTGTACGTTTATAAAATTTAAAATCTTATCCCCAAAATTTGAATTCAACACTAATCCATTAGTGATCTAAATCCTCGGTTTCTTTTTCCACACAATACTCAAATAATATAATACTCGCAAAATCCTTAATTGCAAATTTTAAATAAATCTATATCTTACAGTCAAATAAATACAATAATAATCTTCTTAATTTCCTCAAAATTTAATGACAATACAATTATTTCATAATCTTCATAAAACCAACGTTTTAACAAGATCGCCAATCCTGTCATATTAAGTTCTCAACTCTTTGTTTAAATTATTATTTATCCTCGAATTTTAAGGCGCATTGTCTCTTTCTGTCAAATCACATCCTCTTCATTGATTCTTTACTTATAGTCAATCCTCAACAATCAAAGTCTAAGAGAATCTTACCTACAGTCATACAACACGCAATACAACACGTATTCTAGATAAATATGCAATCTAGATGAAACATGCATGGTCATAGTTACTTTTGTCGTGGTATTAAGGTCTCTGTCGGGTTGTACTACTAGCTATATTTTAGCAAGGAAATCACGGATACACGCTACGGTACTAAGGAATAATCAATCAATCAACAGACGGAAAAGGAACAGAAGGAAGGAACAGAATATAGTCTTCTAACCCATTACTTGGATATCTTCATCCTCTAATATATACTTAATTCTGGCACATTCGCTAACTAATTCCTATCCTTGTACACTGGTACCCATATCAACTAATCATTAGTCCACAACATCCATGAATACATCCACGTTGCACACACCTGTCTATTAATACCAAAATCTGATACCAAGGACCTCTAACACTATCATAGGTCATTGATGCATTCAAAGTTGATACTCCTATCCCTTTAGGTATCTCTGTTCTACTACAAGTACACCCACTGCTAGTTTTCTTTCCTACTATAATTGTTCATGCTAGTTGTTCTTATCACTCAAGTGCACACACCATACTAAGTACTGTTTTCTCTAATACAACTCTAGATGGACACCCAAGTCTATTTGCAGTGCCATCTCAATCATGCTCAAGTCAACAGATCCTTATACATGTATATCATCTACTCATACACTAATATATATATTTCTTATCCACCATAAAATTAATCCTCAAAATAAGATCATCAAAGTTTAACTTCTTGAACAATTTAAAATAAAATGCATATACTTCCTCAAAAGTCAAATACTCAATATCAAAGTAAAATTTTAATCACTTCTAAAATCTCTTATAGTTTTGACTGTGTTTATTGAATCAAATTTGGAATCCTTAAAATTTAATAACATAGAATCTCAACTCCTCAAAATTCTTAAAAATTGAAATTCATTTCCACTCTTCAATTTTAAATCCACAAATATATATATAAATGCTTATGGTCTCTAATACGCAAGGTGCACTCAAATATACCCATTGTCTACACTCTCAACTGTGTACTAAAATTTATACTGCCCGAATTACTTTCACTATTACTTCCAAATGATCAAAGTTATCATCACACGTATTTTCTCCAATGAGTTTCTATCTATATTAACTGGTATATCAGTATAATTATCATCACACGAAGTGCTTACTGTTATTAGCATCATTCTCGACTAATCCTCGATATAGGATCATTAGTACCCTTGGTATGATAACACTAGCTTCATTATTGGATCATCTCCTCAACTTATTAGAACTCACGATTACTTGCACCTTCTATAACACCCATGTTTCACTTTACTCTCATGGGCAAGTATATGGTTCTTCATATCGAATGAGGTATATGTATTTCTCTTTAATCTTTTATAGCCTGTTAAACTAATCTGTGATACGCTTCACAACTTCCATTACCAATCCTGATATTTCTCTACTCATGACATCTCATTAAAACCCTTTATGTATATATATTTCTTTACCTTTAACACACCCGATATTAATTATCAAATTGAACATCATGCTCCATTAATCCTTAACACAATTCTTTGATACTTAATTGTTTACATAGATCCTCCAATTACATAATCATGATTATCCAGGATGGGTATGCTAGCTCTGATACTAACTCTTGGAATTATCACTGATACTCTATACTCTCCTTCTACTTATAGTACTATAATGACACCTATCCTAGAGCTATTGCTACAAGGTACTATGCTATGGGTTAACTCTAGATTAATGCCTACTGCTCATATTTTCAACTGGGAAACACTTACAGACTCACAAGCAATACTCAGTCAATACTAATACTCAAGACATAGACATAATTACAAGTCACTAATTTTCATACTTAACAAGGAATCCTCAAAGAATTAGAAGCTCAAAAAGGAACTAGATTGAGGACTGAAGGTGTTTCTACTGCTAGCAAGGAAATGATGGAACAAGGTCCTGTAATAACAGAAATAGATAAGTGTTGAGATGATACTTTAAGAACCAATTTAAGATACAACCTGATAATCATACACGTCTGTCCGAAATTATGACACTTAGAATCCTCGCCACGCCATTAAGCATAGGTGCGATAAACGATAGGTTCCGTAACTAAAGTATGCAACCCTATAATCATGTCATCTAGAATCTTTGCCATGCCAACCGGTATGGCTGCGAGAGACTCTAAGTTTCATAACTATAGTATGTACATCTAAGTCAGGTTCCTACGTTCTCGTCACAACAGCTAGTATGGCTGCGATAAACTCTAGGTTCCATAACCAAGGTAGACGTTTTACCTTTCTCACTGTCCTCATCAATATATGTCATCAGATGATACCGTAAATTTTAGCCCATAAAATTCATCTCGATATGAAATCAACTCAACAACGATACCAAGAATTAAATTTAACAACTGGTCAATAAGAATCAAACTCAATATCGATAAGTGAGAACAGACGAAAACAAGGGGAAAGGAATTGAATTGGAATTCATAATGAGATTCTCAGGGGTCGTCCCAGAAATCTCTCAAATAATTTTGTGATTGAGTATCCACTCTCATCCTAGTATCCTATGTCCTATATTCTATACCAGGCACGCAGTAGTACAACTAATATGTCGTACTACCACGATATCGCATAACTTGCGAAGTCTGACCTGTATGGGCCAGCACTAAAAATATGTCATGACCCGCACCCGGTATAGGGGCACGAGAGCGTGGGTACGTCCAGCCTACGTCGCAGCATCGGCGGTAGAACGCTGTCTAGGTCATGATACTATCTAATCAACTCACATGGATATCCATCTCCATAAGGAGATATGGATACCACAATATAATGCTGAAAATACTCAATCACATAAGCTAAAGCACGATGAGATATCAAAGCAAGCAATGAAATACATGGCAAGTCTAACGACAAAATAACCATACTTACAATCAATAACATCCAACCCCCACGTGTGTCGAAAATAAGTCCACTATGTCACAGTCTCAAAAAATATATCCAGTCAGGATTGGAACGAAATACACCTCTAACAACAGTTCCATATATATTGATAAAACTATAATACAGTACAAAGAAATACATACAGATATAAAAATTGGCAATAAGGAATACTGACGAGCATGGATATACTAGAAACAGAAATACTGGAATAAAGGAATACTGGAGCATATAATGTACATCTAGAAATAAAATAGAAATCCAAGTACACGCTAGAATAATGAACTAGTATGTAAAGGTGTACAAGAACAAACTAGAACATGTGGGGATGCTAGATCAGTATACTAGAGATACATGTCAAGAATCATCTAACTAAGTGTGTGAAATATCAGCATATCATGTGATCGGCTTGGGACTGATAAGAATCATTACATTGGTTAGCGATCATCCCTAAGGTTAGGCTAATCCATCCGGATAGCTATGATGCGAGTAATAGTCAGGCTAACCACATGTAACAGTGATGAGGCATGTAATGGTAAGGCTGCACCGACGTGAGGCATGGGTGAGCTATGATGCATATAAAGTTGGGTATGATCACATAAGCTACTAATATTTTCCCCTTTTTCCCCAGCTAGCACGATGGATTCCAGATCACGACTCCTCGTGACAGGTCTCAATGATGCCAACTCGTGTAAAGAACAGTGTCAGAGTCATGTACGCTATACAACAAGAGTTATAGAAATAATCAACATAATGGAAACTATCAGAGAATGTACTCGCCTTAGGTTCTTAGCTGTCAATACCAATGTCCTGCTCCTGAAGTCTCGCAGGACGATCCAATAGTCCTATACACATATAATAAAATAATACAATATTGTATCAGACATTACACTAATCACACAATCAAATACACTGAACGCGGGACTACGCTAGGTATGATACTGGTCAACTAGGGTCATCTAGTAGATAGACACATAAAACATTATTAAACCTATTATTAACTAGCATTAATACTTACAATATATACATGCACCAAATTAAATACATATACAATACACACACACACACACACACACACACACACATATATATATATATATATATATATATATATATATATACTAATTAATTACATGTATATTATATATATATATATATATATATTAGTTGAACAATATATATATATACACATACATACCAATTATATATATTAAAAATATACTAAGTGTATATAGAAAATATATATATATATATATATATATATATATATATATATATATATATATATATATATATATTCATATACCAATTAATAATACAATACTATACACTCGTATATAAGTACATATATATATATATATACAATACAAATATATATATGCTACATATATATACAGACCAAATACATACTAACATATATTATGAATACGTATGTACCAATATATATGTTGAATACACAAATACTAATAGGAATACACTATATGTTAATACATACACACATATATATATGAATACATAAATACTATTACATGAATTTAATTTATACTAGTATACATTTTATTAAATACATATTATATGAAAATACCAATATATATATATATATATATATATATATATATATATGTATGTATTATTATTATTATTGTATTCATATATATATATATATATATATATATATATATATATATATATATATATATATATATATATATATATATATATATATGAATACAATAATAATAATACATACATATATGTATTTATATATGAATACAATAATCATAATACATACATATACGTATATATATATATAATTATAATAATAATAATAATACATACATATATGTATTTATATATGAATACAATAATCATAATACATACATATACGTATATATATATAAATACAATAATAATAATCATACATATATGTTTTTATATATGAATACATATACTATTACGTATGAATACATACATATATATTACATAGAATTAATATACTATTACATAGAATTAATATACTATTACATGGAATTAATATACTATTACAGAGAATACAATGAAGGAGGGAAAGAGGGAGAGGGACTCACGGTGGTTCCGATGGTGGTGGTGGTGGTGCACAGCCGCCGTGGGAATCTGCACAGTCGCCAGAGGGAGAATGACAGTGGCCGAGCGTCGGCCGGGCTGGAAGAAGCGGGGTCGGGCCGTGCCGGAGTTGCGGGAATGCAGGGAGTTGCCGGAGGAAGAAAAGCAGCGGAGACGAGCGAAGGATCTCGTCGGGAAATGAAGACGAGGGTGGTGGTAGGCTCGATGTGGTGGAGGCCGGAGATGGACTCCCGCGGGGTGACTGAAGACTAGAGGAGGAGAGCAGCGGGAGGAATGGGGGAGGAGCTCGGGATGAGCAGAGGGAGGTGCAGCGCGAGAAGAACGGGGACAGCAGGGTGGTGCTGACTGGAAAGATGGAGGGGAGTGGCTGAGGTCGGCTCGACGTGGTGGAGTCGGCTGACCCGAGCCGGAGTGCAGGGAATCGACCGGGGTCAGGAAGGGGATAAAAGGAGCGGATGGAGGAGGAGTTGGTGAGGCTGACCGTCGGAGAGGGGATGTCGAGAAGGAGGAGGCTGGGAGTTGTGTCGTGTGGGGTAGAGCCGGTGGGGAGCTCGACCGAAGGGAGGAGCAGCGGGTTACAGCTCGCCGGAGTACAGAGCAGTGGGCCGCCGGAGAGGGGTCGGGCTGAACAGTGAACAGTTGGAGATTTCCCCTCTTTGTAATATTTGAAAAACAAAGGAGAAGGAGAAGAAGAAGAAGGGAAAAGGAAAAATAAAAAATGTAGGAAGAGGCTACGGTTGAGTGAGGGAAGGATGATGGGGGCTTCCCTAGGTTTGGGGATTAGGTCTAGGTTGGGAAGTGTGTGATGGGACATTAAATAGGAAAAGGGTGTGTGGGAATGGATGGTGTAGATGCACCCATTGAATGGATGGTCAGGATTTGACATGGAGGAAATTCTTCATATAAGGATGAGGGTTGTTGACTAGTCAATTATTTGGGCTCTCCATTTGGTTGAACCAACGGGGTGTTGACACCTAATACAATATTTGCAAATTAGCCCCCTTAAATTTGAATATTTGCACAGACACATAAAATGATAAAAATTGGTGGGCAATTTGGTGTTTGGGGTTTTGTAGGGTGAGGGGGTGTTGTGTGTTTTGTATGGGCTTAATTAGTAGGGTACTGGAATTAAATCGGGATTTACAGAATTAGTCAAAATGGTATCCTCAATTTAATTAGAAATAAATGTAAGTTGTGTTCTAAAATTAATTAGGAGTACATGGGGCCAAAATTAGGTCGGGTCACAAATATCATTAGTGAAGAAGACTCAGAACAGAATATTACCCTAATTTGGGTTGCACGAAAAATGGGTCAGGATTGCCTCCAATTTCGATTGGACGCACAATAATACAAAGTTAGAATTTATTTAGAATTTAAATAAACGTCCGCGACGAATATTGTGCGGCTAAAATGAAGCACAAGAGAGCATAATTATGAGTTGCAAAAAGGCCAGAATGGAAGGCAGGCATGTCTAGGGCAAGGTTATGAAAGTTATTGGAAGGCAAAAGCTAGGGTAGCGCTCCAAATATCGAAGCAACGGCAATGCGCAACAATTAAATAAATTACGGTAATTAATTACTACCTCCAACAATTAAATTCTTAATAAAACAATTAAATACATAATCCCATAATTCGGTCAGGTGTTCGTCTAGTGGGCTTCTAGGTCAAGTCTACCAGCTCAAACATTAATGAACACTATATATATAATATATTTAAATACACATATCATAAAATTATTTAATATAAATACCAT
Source organism: Iris macrosiphon (assembly GCA_036927795.1). Taxonomy (NCBI): domain Eukaryota; kingdom Viridiplantae; phylum Streptophyta; class Magnoliopsida; order Asparagales; family Iridaceae; genus Iris; species Iris macrosiphon. Next base: position 92,485,005 of record JAYESA010000004.1, on the reverse strand, counting down.
AATATTAATAATATATAAAAAGTTGAAACTACCCCTGTTTTTGGAATGTGGTAGTGACATTAGAAATTCTTGGTTTTTCATGATTTTATATTGAATCCTCTGGCTTTTGCTTGGACACGCGATGACATGACCTGATTTGGACATGCCATTACATGGTTTCAAATGACTTGACTGGACTTGACTTGGCTTTACTCAATTTCACCCATCTTTTTCTGGTTACTCGTGATGACATGATTGATTGGACTTGACTTGGCATCACTTTATATCGCTTTATCAGACTTGACTTAGCATGACTTTACATGGCTTCATCGGACATAGCTTGACTTGGTTTCACTTGGTTTCATCTGGTGGGACATGGCTTCACATGGTTGTACATGGCTTTATCTGGTTTTACATGGTTTTACTTGGCTTCACCTGGATTGACATGGAATCACTTGGCTTTACCCAGCTTCACTTGGTTTTACGTGGCTTGATTGTTGTCATGGTATACATGAGTCTGGTTGTGCAATATATATTAACCCAATTATTACTATTAGGACTTGATTTGTCTGCATCATGTCTAGGATAGATTATACGGAAAGCCATACCCAAATTCATACAAGAAGCTGTTAGGGATAAAAATAACTAGAGATTCACTTAGTACATGGCTAGGGATATTCCTAGTTTGCATGCAGTCCCGGTTATTCGTACTGTTATCTTGAGGAGTATCTAGTGGTTTATATTGTGGCGTATCTTAAGGATTATCTAGTTGGTTGTGTGTATGGATATCCCGAACAGACTGCAGAGGCATACGATCGGAAGAAACTCTAGTATCGCGTTATATTACAAAGTTAGTAATTAAGGATATTGATAACCCTAGTTAGTTAAAGGTATCAAGTCATACTTATGTGATTTGTCGTGATTGATGGTTGATGGTTAGTCTAGGTTTCATATGAACACCTTTACTTCTGCACTTATTATTTCCTTATTGATTATCAGATCCGGTTATAACTTATTTCAGGTTTTACAGTATTTATTATCCTGAGATCTTTTATATTCAGTCTTTACTTTCCCGTATTTGTATTTCTTGTGTTATTGGTTTAAGTTCCTAGATTGGATTCCTTTGTGGTACTTGCTATTTGGAGGTCTGACCCCTCTGGTTTTGTATGGCCAGATCCAGTAGCGGCACCAGAGGATCTTTCGTACTTTCCTAAGGATGGTGGCCACCAGGAGCACCAGATCGCTTGAGTGAGTTTTCTTACTTTTCCACCCTGATGTACATTCTATTTTGTGGGCATTTAGCCATCGAGCACGTATTTAACTCATATTTTGGTTTAATTAGTTAGCCTACGGGCATTAGCATGATTGACATATCCCAGGGTTGATCATGTATGACTCATATTTTGGCTAGTTTATTCATTCTGGGTTTACTAGCATCATGATCATCTGTATATTATAGTTTGGGATGCTTTACTATTATATTTCAGCTGATCTTACATCTTGTTATTATTCATGTTATTCTTGTGATTGAGATACTAGGGTTTGTTAGACCTATACTTGACTGTTGGTTTGTAGTAGTGACCCCTCATGTCTTACAGCTTCACCGTATATACGGAGTACCAGAGTGCTCTAAGTATATGTAGCTGGCCTGGTCTGTCCTACTTTCCAGTATTCTGGTTCGGGGGTCGGTTTTAGTGGTGCCCCATGTAAGTCTAGTTTTCATATATGTGGGGGGTTATTGTTGTTGCTAGATATCTCAATCCTAAACTGTTCCCCTTGATACCTAGTCATTTATCTCCATTCCTGATTCTTGATATGTTATCTGCTTATTCGTTGATCTATCATGTACTTCTATTAACTTTTGTATCCTTATCTTTCAAGGGCACTGTTCCTGTTACTACTGGCCAGATGGATCGAGTGCGGCTCGAGGAGGGTCATCATTCGGGAGCCCAACGTATTCCTGGGGATCGACCTTATCATTCAGGGTCAGGGTCTAGAGTAGATCCCGAGGCAGATCGACTAGCAGTATCAGACCAGCAGGCAGTACCAGTGCAGCCAGTGTACCCTATTCAGCCCAAGCAGCCAGAGGGTATTGACCGAGCATTGATGGATATGTCCTAAGAGGTTTCATGATGAACCAGCAGCTTTAGAGTGATGTACACACTCAGACGATCCATACAGCATTAAAGCGAGGTGGTTCTCAGATTCATAATTCTGCGACCAGCTTCAGGCATTTCAGTCCTCCGTACTTTTATGGCAAAGAGAACGCCATTTCGTCCGATGCTTGGCTACAGGACACTGAGGCCATCTTAGAGGCAGTAGGGACTCCGGCTAGAAAGCGCGTAGTAGTAGTGAGGCTACAGTTGTTGGACTTGGTTTGTGACTGGTGGGCAGCGTAGGAGGTTTCTCTCATAGAACAGATATTTCAGGCGAGGTACTTTGACGCGATGGTGCGTTACGAGCTTCAACAGAGGTTTAATAACCCAGGCAGGAGAGTAGGACCGTCGACGGTTATGCGAAGGAATTTGTGAGACTTTGTTGGTTTGCGCCCACTTTGGTAGCCACCGAGTTGGAGCGGGCGAAGAGCTTCCAGCAGGAGCTCCATTTAGAGATTATTTTGGCAGTAGAGCAACATGAGTTTCAGACCTTTAATACGGTGATGCGGACAGCCAAGAGGTATGAGTATACATCGCAAAGGATTACTGATCGAGTTGGGGGCTACATGTAAACTCTCTCACCCAAAATAGGTATTTTATGTATATTTTATATTATTATATTTATTATAGATGTTGAATTTATTTAGAATATTCTCTTAGTTAATTAGAAAATAATTTTTTTTTAGTATATTTACTTATATAAATATTTATTTAGAATTATTTTAGTCTATTTTAGATTATTGGAATTTTTCCATAATTTTTAGTTAATTAAAAACTAGTAACACTAATTTTTTTAGGACTTTGAAGAATTTATTTTATGTTCAAACTTAAATAAAAATATCCCAAACTTTTATTTTAGGTTCTAAATAATAAAATATATTTTCTATAATTTTTGGGAATTTTCTGATTATTTTTAGAATTTATTTTGAGTTAATTATCAAAAACTAAATTAAAAACTATTTTCTGAAAAAGAAAATCCAAAAAAAATTATTTCTGCCCAGTCAGCAAACAGGGGGCCCACCTGTCAGCCGCCCGCAGCAAACAGTGCCGGGCCCGCCTGTCAGTGACTGCGGGGCGGACAGCGTTGGATGGCTGCCACGTGTCAAGATCTGAGCCGCGACTGCTTTCTCTCTCCTCTATATATATATATATTAGTTTAAGTTTATTTCTAGGGTTTTTCTTCAGCCGAATTTTAGAGAATTGTCATATAGGGTTCCTTCATCTTCCAGAAGCCATTGCGCATAGCTCCGGACTCCAAATAAGGCCTAGTTTTTTGTGTTAGAAAGATATTGAGGTTAGCTTTCTGATTATATAATTTTTTTTATGAAATTATTATTATTAAATTCTAGAAATTCGTAGAACACAGCATGTCCAAAAATAGACGTGTTTCGATGTTTTCGTGATTCCGGGAGAACCAGGAATCAGAATCCTGAACCGTTTAAAGTTTCGGAAAGCTAATGTCAAGATCATTGACATATGTTTTTTCCAAAATTTATTTCGAAGTATTTTTATATTGTTAATTCTTCAGAACTTCTAGGGTAAAATTTAACCATCGGTGCACTATACGAAACTTGTTTGTGCTATAATTTTCAAACGAATTTGAATTCGGACGAGCCATAAATTTCAGCATGTTTTTGACGCTGAAATCTACAGAAATTCATGCATGAAAGTCAAGTTTGTGTCAGTTGACTTTTCGGTCAACAGATCGCCTCGATTTGCGTGCCATGAGTCTCGAGTCGATAAAATTCAATTCCTTTGGACAAAATTTAGGCATTAATCTAAAAATTAGAATAATAAGATTAAAATAGGATTTTAGAGTAATTATTACAGAATTAAATAAATTAAAATAAATTATCTTTTGACGTGATAAATTTGTAATACATAGGCTATTTGGACTGTGACTTGGACTCTGATTCATACCAGCAGCAAGACCCCAGGCAAGATACCTTGCCAAGTTGTTTACAGTATTTTACATGCTTAGTATATTTCTGTTTAATTATTTCATTCTGTTTATTTATTGCATGTGTAGTTCCTTCAGTCATTACTATATATTAGATATGTTGACACACACTTGACACTTAGTATCATAGAGGACAATCATTAGGCGTATGGGCTTTTAACTACTCTGGTAACACCGTAGTCACTAGCACGCACTATGGTGGGTCATGTCCGATGGTCGCTACCCCCGAGGTATGTCGATTGATGGAGTCCGAGGGTCGCTACCCCCGAGGTATGACGGTTGATGATGTCCACTAACGAGCGTGAGGTTGTGAGGATTAGATCGAGTAGCCTACCCTTGCCCATACGTCGAAAAGTTGTCCTCATTTGTATTCATATAGATTGTCTTGTACAGCGTACTTATTTATTTTTAAATTATATGCATGTCTACAGTATTCAAGTTGGCTCGTATTTTCTGTATCTTGTTACGTCCCTCTGAGGACCTGGTCCGCTGCCAGGTGTACCTGTTCTTGAGTATTTACAGGAGCGCAGATTTGGATGGCTATAGATGCTTCGTGGACGTCTTCTCTCGAGCCGTGATTGATAGCTGGTACTTATATTGTTTAATGGTGTTGTACTTATATTGTATTTACTTTCTCATTTGAGTTGGTAGTGGATTTGTTTCCATCCAACTATCATCCTTAGATACTCCTTATTGAGATCTAGTTTCATAGACATTGGTTATTTTATTCATATTTGATTTTCGTGGATGAGATCTAGATTATACCCTATGACTTGTGACATATGTTTATACCACTTGTGGATTTAATATTCATATTACAGCGTACATGTGGATTTGGTTTCCATATATTGGAGTTGCCATATCCATGCGGCTGGCATGCTTACGTGTCCTAGTCCTACGTATTTTTGGGACTGGGGCGTGACATATTTTTGTGGTGGTCCATGCAGGTCTAGAGCATATTGTCTCGGTTACGTTATTGTACCGAACAAGCCTGCACCTAGGAATAGAGTATAGGATCTCATCCATAATTGACTATGATTCGCTCTCCTTCCAATCCATTCCATCTGGATAATTGTATCCCGCTTGATTCCTGTACTTCCCTAATAGTTCTTTGAGTATAGCCTTCTGCTAGAATATAGGAACCCCTATTATTAGAATGATAAATATGGTAGCACACCTATTAAGAATACAACGGGGATATAGACACCACTAAGTTTAGAATATCTAGTGAACCCTAGAATTTCTTTTCTATAGATTAGTTTACCATTATCCCTTGATGTATTATGAAGACTTGAGAGTAGTATAGACACTACTAGAGTTAGTTAGAAGTTTTACCATAATATTTGAACCTAGTATAGAGGATACCCTAATAAGTACCAAGACCCCTTCTCGTAGACCTTAACAGGAGTTTCTACGGTATGCTTAAGATAATTACAGTACTAGTTTATTGTTATAAGTTGGGTAGTATACCTCACAACATAGTATCACATAGTCTTTTGCCCTATTATTGAAGTGTAGCTGAATGACATTAACTGTGTGCTAGCATAAGAAGATAATATTTCATCAGACTGTAGAACTTAGAGGCTATACCCCTACTTTGTCGACCATCGACTTAGACAAGGAATTAGTATGACAAATGTAGAGTTTGTGGAGTCTTATCTTTTGTGAACTTGAATTGTTATGTACCTTCTTTCACATTAATCCAGCGTATTTATGTTTGTTGTACTACCTTGACTTATGCTGCTATTATAACCTAGTTTTTGCAAGCTTATTCTTTTATCGAGCTTGCTCATGGCATATATATTATTGGGTGCACACAATGATACAATTGCCTAGTCAGAATCGGTGTATTAAGGTCTAGCTAACCTTAGTGCGCTTGGTTCGCTCTTCGCATGACTACTTTACGTGGATTGAGATATATGGTAGTAGACAGATATACTTGCCCCTAGATATGTCTGACACATCGTATCGGTTACATAAATGTACTGATACAAGCAGGTAAATAGAAAATTACCAAAAATAGAATTTCAATCCACAACTGTCCTGACAACTCTCTTTTCGATTCTTTAACCTCTTTGAACCTCGGACTTGTATTCGGTCACCTTCACCTTGAGTTCTTTATTATTTCTCTCCGTCTTCCCCTATTTCGGAAAGACGAAACCTCATGCTGGTATAAGTTGACACTGATAGTACTAGATATACCCCATAAGGCTAATCACATGACTTAGTGACACTTTTTTATAATTGATTAAGGATATATCATAGGTGATATGTTTGGTGTTAAAACTTTGATAATTTAATAGCATGAGTAAATAAATTAAGGAATATTTTTCTTAAAGTATATAGCCTTCTGTGATAGATGGATAAATTCTAAGTTGGGTAGCAGTGCATTGACAACTCGAGAGGAATTTCTTTTAGATTGCGATCGAGTAAGATTAGATTGGGAGAGGTTCAAGCCATTTAATTTTGAGAAATTTAGAAGAATGACTAAGATTATGAGGATTAATGAATTTTAAAAAATCTTGATATTGAGGACCCAATATTTATACCTTAAGTAAATAATTTAAATTTTTGAGTATTGAAGGTAAAATTATCAATTTGAATTTGAAGGATAAATATATAATTTCAGACTTGAACATTGGTGGACTGGATTTAAATTATTTTTCAATTTGATGAATTAAATAAAATAAAAAATTTGATGATTGGACTACCTATTTGAAATATTGAGGATGTGAATGGAATTTAAAAAGTTGAAAAAAAATATTTATAAGTAAAAATAGGAATAATATTGGACTCGAATTACTTCTAAAAGAGATTATGATACTTGGAGATCGTGAGGTAAAATTTGATATGGGTTATTTAAATCTTGAAGATATTATATGGATTCAATTTAAATTTGGATATTGATGAGTTTGAAAAGTGAGAAGAGATTACAATAGGTTGAATTTTGATTTGAACAATGATTATCTTAATTTTGAAATGATCGCGATAGATTTGAATAGATTTTGTTATTTAAATTTTTGGAAGAGATTGCGATTGACGTACCTTATGTATGAATGTGAAGGATTTAACAAATTATGCCTTATTTAAATTTCGAGAACGAAATTATTTTAAGTTGGGTAGATTGTAAACTCTCTCACCCAAAATAGGTATTTTATGTATATTTTATATTATTATATTTATTATAGATGTTGAATTTATTTAGAATATTCTCTTAGTTAATTAGAAAATAATTTTTTTTTAGTATATTTACTTATATAAATATTTATTTAGAATTATTTTAGTCTATTTTAGATTATTGGAATTTTTCCATAATTTTTAGTTAATTAAAAACTAGTAACACTAATTTTCTAGGACTTTGAAGAATTTATTTTATGTTCAAACTTAAATAAAAATATCCCAAACTTTTATTTTAGGTTCTAAATAATAAAATATATTTTCTATAATTTTAGGGAATTTTTTGATTATTTTTAGCATTTATTTTGAGTTAATTATCAAAAACTGAATTAAAAACTATTTTCTGAAAAAGAAAACCCAAAAAAAAATTATTTCTGCCCAGTCAGCAAACAGGGGGCCCACCTGTCAGCCGCCCGCAGCAAACAGTGCCGGGCCCGCCTGTCAGTGACTGCGGGGCGGACAGCGTTGGATGGCTGCCACGTGTCAAGATCTGAGCCGCGACTGCTTTCTCTCTCCTCTATATATATATATATTAGTTTAAGTTTATTTCTAGGGTTTTTCTTCAGTCGAATTTTAGAGAATTGTCATCTAGGGTTCCTTCATCTTCCAGAAGTCATTGCGCATAGCTCCGGACTCCAAATGAGGCCTAGTTTTTTGTATTAGAAAGATATTGAGGTTAGCTTTCTGATTATATAATTTTTTTTATGAAATTATAATTATTAAATTCTGGAAAATTCGTAGAACACAGCATGTCCAAAAATAGACGTGTTTCGATGTTTTCGTGATTCCGGGAGAACCAGGAATCAGAATCATGAACCGTTTAAAGTTTCGGAAAGCTAATGTCGAGATCATTGACATATGTTTTTTCCAGAATTTATTTCGAAGTATTTTTATATTGTTAATTCTTCAAAACTTCTAGGGTAAAATTTAACCATCGGTGCACGATACGAAACTTGTATGTGCCATAATTTCCAAACGAATTTGAATTTGGATGAGCCGTAAATTTTAGCATATTTTTGACGCTGAAATCTACAGGAATTCATGCATGAAAGTCAAGTTTGTGTCAGTTGACTTTTCGGTCAACAGATCGCCTCGATTTGCGTGCCATGAGTCTCGAGTCGATAAAATTCAATTCCTTTGGACAAAATTTAGGCATTAATCTAAAAATTAGAATAATAAGATTAAAATAGGATTTTAGAGTAATTATTACAGAATTAAATAAATTAAAATAAATTATCTTTTGACGTGATAAATTTGTAATACATAGGCTATTTGGACTGTGACTTGGACTCTGATTCATACCAGCAGCAGGACCCCAGGCAAGATACCTTGCCAAGTTGTTTACAGTATTTTACATGCTTAGTATATTTTTGTATAATTATTTCATTCTGTTTATTTATTGCATGTGTAGTTCCTTCAGTCATTACTATAAATAGATATATTGACACACACTTGACACTTAGTATCATAGAGGACAATCATTAGGCGTATGGGCTTTTAACCACTCTGGTAATACCGTAGTCACTAGCACGCACTATGGTGGGTCGTGTCCGATGGTCGCTACCCCCGAGGTATGTCGATTGATGGAGTCCGAGGGTCGCTACCCCCGAGGTATGACGGCTGATGATGTCCACTGACGAGCGTGAGGTTGTGAAGATTAGATCGAGTAGCCTACCCTTGCCCATACGTCAAAAAGTTGTCCTCATTTGCATTCATATAGATTGTCTTGTACAGCGTACTTATTTATTTTCAAATTATATGCATGTCTACTGTATTCAAGTTGGCTCGTATTTTCTGTATCTTGTTACGTCCCTCTGAGGACCTGGTCCGCTGCCAGGTGTACCTGTTCTTGAGTATTTGTAGGAGCGCAGATTTGGATGGCTATAGATGCTTCGTGGACGTCTTCTCTCGAGCCGTGATTGATAGCTGGTACTTATATTGTTTAATGGTGTTGTACTTATATTGTATTTACTTTCTCATTTGAGTTGGTAGTGGATTTGTTTCCATCCAACTATCATCCTTAGATACTCCTTATTTAGATCTAGTTTCATAGACATTGGTTATTTTATTCATATTTGATTTTCGTGGATAAGATCTAGATTATACCCTATGACTTGTGACATATGTTTATACCACTTGTGGATTTGATATTCATATTACAGCGTACGTATGGATTTGGTTTCCATATATTAGAGTTGCCATATCCATGCGGCTGGCATGCTTACGTGTCCTAGTCCTACGTATTTTTGGGACTGGGGCGTGACATGTTTTTGTGGTGGTCCATGCAGGTCTAGAGCATATTGTCTCGGTTACGTTATTGTACCGAACAAGCCTGCACCTAGGAATGGAGTATAGGATCTCATCCATAATTGACTATGATTCGCTCTCCTTCCAATCCATTCTATCTGGATAATTGTATCCCGCTTGATTCCTGTACTTCCCTAATAGTTCTTTGAGTATAGCCTTCTGCTAGAATATAGGAACCCCTATTATTAGAATGATAAATATGGTAGCACACATATTAAGAATACAACGGGGATATAGACACCACTAAGTTTAGAATATCTAGTGAACCCTAGAATTTCTTTTCTATAGATTAGTTTACCATTATCCCTTGATGTATTATGAAGACTTGAGAGTAGTATAGACACTACTAGAGTTAGTTAGAAGTTTTACCATAATGTTTGAACCTAGTATAGAGGATACCCTAATAAGTACCAAGACCCCTTCTCGTCGACCTTAACAGGAGTTTCTACGGTATGCTTAAGATAATTACAGTACTAGTTTATTGTTATAAGTTGGGTAGTATACCTCACAACATAGTATCACATAGTCTTTTGCCCTATTATTGAAGTGTAGCTGAATGACATTAACTGTGTGCTAGCATAAGAAGATAATATTTCATCAGACTGTAGAACTTAGAGGCTATACCCCTACTTTGTCGACCATCGACTTAGACAAGGAATTAGTATGACAAATATAGAGTTTGTGGAGTCTTATCTTTTGTGAACTTGAATTGTTATGTACCTTCTTTCACATTAATCCAGCGTATTTATGTTTGTTGTACTACCTTGACTTATGCTGCTATTATAACCTAGTTTTTGCAAGCTTATTCTTTTATCGAGCTTGCTCATGGCATATGTATTATTGGGTGCACACAATGATACAATTGCCTAGTCAGAATCGGTGTATTAAGGTCTAGCTAACCTTAGTGCGCTTGGTTCGCTCTTCGCATGACTACTTTACGTGGATTAAGATATATGGTAGTAGACAGATATACTTGCCCCTAGATATGTCTGACATATCGTATCGGTTACATAAATGTACTGATACAAGCAGGTAAATAGGAAATTACCAAAAATAGGATTTTAATCCACAACTGTCCTGACAACTCTCTTTTCGATTCTTTAACCTCTTTGAACCTCGTACTTGTATTCGGTCACCTTCACCTTGAGTTCTTTATTATTTCTCTCCGTCTTCCCCTATTTCGGAAAGACAAAACCTCATGCTGGTATAAGTTGACACTGATAGTACTAGATATACCCCATAAGGCTAATCACATGACTTAGTGACACTTTTTTATAATTGATTAAGGATATATCATAGGTGATATGTTTGGTGTTAAAACTTTGATAATTGAATAGCATGAGTAAATAAATTAAGGAATATTTTTCTTCAAGTATATAGCCTTCTGTGATAGATGGGTAAATTCTAAGTTGGGTAGCAGTGCATTGGCAACTCGAGAGGAATTTCTTTTAGATTGTGATCGAGTAAGATTAGATTGGGAGAGGTTCAAGCCATTTAATTTTGAGAATTTTAGAAGAATGACTAAGATTATGAGGATTAATGAATTTTAAAAAAATTTGATATTGAGGACCCAATATTTATACCTTAAGTACATAATTTAAATTTTTGAGTATTGAAGGTAAAATTATCAATTTGAATTTGAAGGATAAATATATAATTTCAGACTTGAACATTGGTGGACTGCATTTAAATTATTTTTCAATTTGATGATTTAAATAAAATAAAAAATTTGATGATTGGACTACCTATTTGAAATATTGAGGATGTGAATGGAATTTAAAAAGTTGAAAAAAAAATATTTATAAGTAAAAATAGGAATAATATTGGACTCGAATTACTTCTAGAGGAGATTATGATACTTGGAGATCGTGAGGTAAAATTTGATATGGGTTATTTAAATCTTGAAGATATTATATGGATTCAATTTAAATTTGGATATTGATGAGTTTGAAAAGTGAGAAGAGATTACAATCGGTTGAATTTTGATTTGAACAATGATTATCTTAATTTTGAAATGATCGCGATAGATTTGAATAGATTTTGTTATTTAAATTTTTGGAAGAGATTGCGATTGACGTACCTTATGTATGAATGTGAAGGATTTAACAAATTATGCCTTATTTAAATTTCGAGGACGAAATTGTTTTAAGTTGGGTAGATTGTGAACTCTCTCACCCAAAATAGGTATTTTATGTATATTTTATATTATTATATTTATTATAGATGTTGAATTTATTTAGAATATTCTCTTAGTTAATTAGAAAATAATTTTTTTTAGTATATTTACTTATATAAATATTTATTTAGAATTATTTTAGTCTATTTTAGATTATTGGAATTTTTCCATAATTTTTAGTTAATTAAAAACTAGTAACACTAATTTTCTAGGACTTTGAAGAATTTATTTTATGTTCAAACTTAAATAAAAATATCCCAAACTTTTATTTTAGGTTCTAAATAATAAAATATATTTTCTATAATTTTTGGGAATTTTTTGATTATTTTTAGCATTTATTTTGAGTTAATTATCAAAAACTGAATTAAAAACTATTTTCTGAAAAAGAAAACCCAAAAAAAAATTATTTCTGCCCAGTCAGCAAACAGGGGGCCCACCTGTCAGCCGCCCGCAGCAAACAGTGCCGGGCCCGCCTGTCAGTGACTGCGGGGCGGACAGCGTTGGATGGCTGCCACGTGTCAAGATCTGAGCCGCGACTGCTTTCTCTCTCCTCTATATATATATATATTAGTTTAAGTTTATTTCTAGGGTTTTTCTTCAGCCGAATTTTAGAGAATTGTCATCTAGGGTTCCTTCATCTTCCAGAAGCCATTGCGCATAGCTCCGGACTCCAAATGAGGCCTAATTTTTTGTGTTAGAAAGATATTGAGGTTAGCTTTCTGATTATATAATTTTTTTATGAAATTATTATTATTAAATTCTGGAAAATTCGTAGAACACAGCATGTCCAAAAATAGACATGTTTTGATGTTTTCGTGATTCCGGGAGAACCAGGAATCAGAATCATGAACCGTTTAAAGTTTTGGAAAGCTAATGTCGAGATCATTGACATATGTTTTTTCAAGAATTTATTTTGAAGTATTTTTATATTGTTAATTCTTCAGAAATTCTAGGGTAAAATTTAACCAGCACGATACGAAACTTGTATGTGCCATAATTTCCAAATGAATTTGAATTCGGACGAGCCGTAAATTTTAGCATGTTTTTGATGCTAAAATCTACAGGAATTCATGCATGAAAGTCAAGTTTGTGTCAGTTGACTTTTCGGTCAACAGATCGCCTCGATTTGCGTGCCATGAGTCTCGAGTCGATAAAATTCAATTCCTTTGGACAAAATTTAGGCATTAATCTAAAAATTAGAATAATAAGATTAAAATAGGATTTTATTATAATTATTACAGAATTAAATAAATTAAAATAAATTATCTTTTGACGTGATAAATTTGTAATACATAGGCTATTTGGACTGTGACTTGGACTCTGATTCATACCAGCAGCAGGACCCCAGGCAAGATACCTTGCCAAGTTGTTTACAATATTTTACATGCTTAGTATATTTCTGTATAATTATTTCATTCTGTTTATTTATTGCATGTGTAGTTCCTTCAGTCATTACTATATATTAGATATGTTGACACACACTTGACACTTAGTATCATAGAGGACAATCATTAGGCGTATGGGCTTTTAACCACTCTGGTAACACCGTAGTCACTAGCACGCACTATGGTGGGTCGTGTCCGATGGTCGCTACCCCCGAGGTATGTCGATTGATGAAGTCCGAGGGTCGCTACCCCCGAGGTATGACGGCTGATGATGTCCACTGACGAGCGTGAGGTTGTGAGGATTAGATCGAGTAGCCTACCCTTGCCCATACGTCGAAAAGTTGTCCTCATTTGCATTCATATAGATTGTCTTGTACAGCGTACTTATTTATTTTCAAATTATATGCATGTCTACTGTATTCAAGTTGGCTCGTATTTTCTGTATCTTGTTACGTCTCTCTGAGGACCTGGTCCGCTGCCAGGTGTACCTGTTCTTGAGTATTTGCAGGAGCGCAGATTTGGATGGCTATAGATGCTTCGTGGACGTCTTCTCTCGAGCCGTGATTGATAGCTGGTACTTATATTGTTTAATGGTGTTGTACTTATATTGTATTTACTTTCTCATTTGAGTTGGTAGTGGATTTATTTTCATCCAACTATCATCCTTAGATACTCCTTATTGAGATCTAGTTTCATAGACATTGGTTATTTTATTCATATTTAATTTTCGTGGATGATATCTAGATTATACCCTATGACTTGTGACATATGTTTATACCACTTGTGGATTTGATATTCATATTACAGCGTACGTGTGGATTTGGTTTCCATATATTGGAGTTGCCATATCCATGCGGCTGGCATGCTTACGTGTCCTAGTCCTACGTATTTTTGGGACTGGGGCGTGACATATTTTTATGGTGGTCCATGCAGGTCTAGAGCATATTGTCTCAGTTACGTTATTGTACCGAACAAGCCTGCACCTAGGAATAGAGTATAGGATCTCATCCATAATTGACTATGATTCGCTCTCCTTCCAATCCATTCCATCTGGATAATTGTATCCTGCTTGATTCTTGTACTTCCCTAATAGTTCTTTGAGTGTAGCCTTCTGCTAGAATATAGGAACCCCTATTATTAGAATGATAAATATGGTAGCACTCCTATTAAGAATACAACGGGGATATAGACACCACTAAGTTTAGAATATCTAGTGAACCCTAGAATTTCTTTTCTATAGATTGGTTTACCATTATCCCTTGATGTATTATGAAGACTTGAGAGTAGTATAGACACTACTAGAGTTAGTTAGAAGTTTTACCATAATATTTGAACCTAGTATAGAGGATACCCTAATAAGTACCAAGACCCCTTCTGGTAGACCTTAACAGGAGTTTCTACGGTATGCTTAAGATAATTACAGTACTAGTTTATTGTTATAAGTTGGGTAGTATACCTCACAACATAGTATCACATAGTCTTTTGCCCTATTATTGAAGTGTAGCTGAATGACATTAACTGTGTGCTAGCATAAGAAGATAATATTTCATCAGACTGTAGAACTTAGAGGCTATACCCCTACTTTGTCGACCATCGACTTAGACAAGGAATTAGTATGACAAATGTAGAGTTTGTGGAGTCTTATCTTTTGTGAACTTGAATTGTTTTGTACCTTCTTTCACATTAATCCAGCGTATTTATGTTTGTTGTACTACCTTGACTTATGCTGCTATTATAACCTAGTTTTTGCAAGCTTATTCTTTTATCGAGCTTGCTCATGGCATATGTATTATTGGGTGCACACAATGATATAATTGCCTAGTCAGAATCGGTGTATTAAGGTCTAGCTAACCTTAGTGCGCTTGGTTCGCTCTTCGCATGACTACTTTACGTGGATTGAGATATATGGTAGTAGACAGATATACTTGCCCCTAGATATGTCTGACACATCGTATCGGTTACATAAATGTACTGATACAAGCAGGTAAATAGGAAATTACCAAAAATATGATTTCAATCCACAACTGTCCTGACAACTCTCTTTTCGATTCTTTAACCTCTTTGAACCTCGTACTTGTATTCGGTCACCTTCACCTTGAGTTCTTTATTATTTCTCTCCGTCTTCCTCTATTTCGGAAAGACGAAACCTCATGCTGGTATAAGTTGACACTGATAGTACTAGATATACCCCATAAGGCTAATCACATGACTTAGTGACACTTTTTTATAATTGATTAAGGATATATCATAGGTGATATGTTTGGTGTTAAAACTTTGATAATTGAATAGCATGAGTAAATAAATTAAGGAATATTTTTCTTAAAGTATATAGCCTTCTGTGATAGATGGGTAAATTCTAAGTTGGGTAGCAGTGCATTGGCAACTCGAGAGGAATTTCTTTTAGATTGTGATCGAGTAAGATTAGATTGGGAGAGGTTCAAGCCATTTAATTTTGAGAATTTTAGAAGAATGACTAAGATTATGAGGATTAATGAATTTTAAAAAATCTTGATATTGAGGACCCAATATTTATACCTTAAGTACATAATTTAAATTTTTGAGTATTGAAGGTAAAATTATCAATTTGAATTTGAAGGATAAATATATAATTTCAGACTTGAACATTGGTGGACTGCATTTAAATTATTTTTCAATTTGATAATTTAAATAAAATAAAAAATTTGATGATTGGACTACCTATTTGAAATATTGAGGATGTGAATGGAATTTAAAAAGTTGAAAAAAAAATATTTATAAGTAAAAATAGGAATAATATTGGACTCGAATTACTTCTAGAGGAGATTATGATACTTGAAGATCGTGAGGTAAAATTTGATATGGGTTATTTAAATCTTGAAGATATTATATGGATTCAATTTAAATTTGGATATTGATGAGTTTGAAAAGTGAGAAGAGATTACAATAGGTTGAATTTTGATTTGAACAATGATTATCTTAATTTTGAAATGATCGCGATAGATTTGAATAGATTTTGTTATTTAAATTTTTGGAAGAGATTGCGATTGACGTACCTTATGTATGAATGTGAAGGATTTAACAAATTATGCCTTATTTTAATTTTGAGGACAAAATTGTTTTAAGTTGGGTAGATTGTAAACTCTCTCACCCAAAATAGGTATTTTATGTATATTTTATATTATTATATTTATTATAGATGTTGAATTTATTTAGAATATTCTCTTAGTTAATTAGAAAATAAATTTTTTTTAGTATATTTACTTATATAAATATTTATTTAGAATTATTTTAGTCTATTTTAGATTATTGGAATTTTTCCATAATTTTTAGTTAATTAAAAACTAGTAACACTAATTTTCTAGGACTTTGAAGAATTTATTTTATGTTCAAACTTAAATAAAAAAATCCCAAACTTTTATTTTAGGTTCTAAATAATAAAATATATTTTTTATAATTTTTGGGAATTTTCTGATTATTTTTAGCATTTATTTTGAGTTAATTATCAAAAACTGAATTAAAAACTATTTTCTGAAAA
This sequence comes from Iris macrosiphon, assembly GCA_036927795.1. Lineage (NCBI taxonomy): Eukaryota > Viridiplantae > Streptophyta > Magnoliopsida > Asparagales > Iridaceae > Iris > Iris macrosiphon. Next base: position 92,468,351 of record JAYESA010000004.1, on the reverse strand, counting down.
AGAAAACCCAAAAAAAAATTATTTCTGCCCAGTCAGCAAACAGGGGGCCCACCTGTCAGCCGCCCGCAGCAAACAGTGCCGGGCCCGCCTGTCAGTGACTGCGGGGCGGACAGCGTTGGATGGCTGCCACGTGTCAAGATCTGAGCCGCGACTGCTTTCTCTCTCCTCTCTATATATATATATATATATTAGTTTAAGTTTATTTCTAGGGTTTTTCTTCAGCCGAATTTTAGAGAATTGTCATCTAGGGTTCCTTCATCTTCCAGAAGCCATTGCGCATAGCTCCGGACTCCAAATGAGGCCTAATTTTTTGTGTTAGAAAGATATTGAGGTTAGCTTTCTGATTATATAATTTTTTTTATGAAATTATTATTATTAAATTCTGGAAAATTCGTAGAACACAGCATGTCCAAAAATAGACGTGTTTCGATGTTTTCGTGATTTCGGGAGAACCAGGAATCAGAATCATGAACCGTTTAAAGTTTCGGAAAGCTAATGTCGAGATCATTGACATATGTTTTTTCCAGAATTTATTTCGAAGTATTTTTATATTGTTAGTTCTTCAGAAATTCTAGGGTAAAATTTAACCATCGGTGCACGATACGAAACTTGTATGTGCCATAATTTCCAAACAAATTTGAATTCGGACGAGCCATAAATTTCAGCATGTTTTTGACGCTGAAATCTACAGGAATTCATGCATGAAAGTCAAGTTTGTGTCAGTTGACTTTTCGGTCAACAGATCGCCTCGATTTGCGTGCCATGAGTCTCGAGTCGATAAAATTCAATTCCTTTGGACAAAATTTAGGCATTAATCTAAAAATTAGAATAATAAGATTAAAATAGGATTTTAGAGTAATTATTACAGAATTAAATAAATTAAAATAAATTATCTTTTGACGTGATAAATTTGTAATATATAGGCTATTTGGACTGTGACTTGGACTCTGATTCATACCAGCAGCAGGACCCCAGGCAAGATACCTTGCCAAGTTGTTTACAGTATTTTACATGCTTAGTATATTTCTGTATAATTATTTCATTCTGTTTATTTATTGTATGTGTAGTTCCTTCAGTCATTACTATATATTAGATATGTTGACACACATTTGACACTTAGTATCATAGAGGACAATCATTAGGCGTATGGGCTTTTAACCACTCTGGTAACACCGTAGTCACTAGCACGCACTATGGTGGGTCGTGTCCGATGGTCGCTACCCCCGAGGTATGTCGATTGATGGAGTCCGAGGGTCGCTACCCCCGAGGTATGACGGCTGATGATGTCCACTGACGAGCGTGAGGTTGTGAGGATTAGATCGAGTAGCCTACCCTTGCCCATACATCAAAAAGTTGTCCTCATTTGCATTCATATAGATTGTCTTGTACAGCGTACTTATTTATTTTCAAATTATATGCATGTCTACTGTATTCAAGTTGGCTCGTATTTTCTGTATCTTGTTACGTCCCTCTGAGGACCTGGTCCGCTGCCAGGTGTACCTGTTCTTGAGTATTTGCAGGAGCACAGATTTGGATGGCTATAGATGCTTCGTGGACGTCTTCTCTCGAGCCGTGATTGATAGCTGGTACTTATATTGTTTAATGGTGTTGTACTTATATTGTATTTACTTTCTCATTTGAGTTGGTAGTGGATTTGTTTCCATCCAACTATCATCCTTAGATACTCCTTATTGAGATCTAGTTTCATAGACATTGGTTATTTTATTCATATTTGATTTTCGTGGATGAGATCTAGATTATACCCTATGACTTGTGACATATGTTTATACCACTTGTGGATTTGATATTCATATTACAGCGTACGTGTGGATTTGGTTTCCATATATTGGAGTTGCCATATCCATGCGGCTGGCATGCTTACGTGTCCTAGTCCTACGTATTTTTGGGACTGGGGCGTGACACTACAAGAGGCCCAACATTTTGGGAGGATCACCATCCCAGTCATTAGCACCAGCTCTGGCAGTTTGAGCCTTGACGATTGGATCCTCGAGCAGGACAACGTCACTATAGAAGTCATCCTAGACGCGTCCTCAGTAGAGGTAGTCATCATCATCATGTTCTTCTTCTTCTTCTTCTTCTTCTTCTTCTTCTTCCTGTAGTTATTTCTATTACGGAAAACCTGGACATATTATATCAGAGTGCCGTAGGACACAAGAATTATGCTTGGCGTATGGGGCATCAGACCACATGATCGGGGCATGTCCCGGAAGGAACCAGACATGATCATCATCATCCCAATCAGCAGTTCGGCCAATAGCACTGCAGTACAGGGCACCAGCACAAGTGCAGCAGCAGCAGGTTCAGAGGCCTTTCCCACTACAGGCTCAAGCATTCCAACAAAGCCTGCATCAGTATGTGTAGGCCCAAGCATAAACGAGACCTAGAGGTCAGCAGCAGAGGGGACCAGCACCCGGAGGGAAGGGTCGAGCATTCTTACTATCGATGGTGGAGGCTTTGGTAGCAGAAGAGGTGATAGCAGGTACCATTCTTGTCTACTTCCATTCAGCTTCAGCTTTATTTGATTATGGTGCATCGCATTCATTAATATCTACACGATTTATGATATGAGTTGGATTAGAGTCCGAGTCCTTACCTGTATAGTTGAATATACTTACTATTAATGGTCTCGTAGGAATAGTTTGAGTACATCCCTTGTATAGAGTTATAGTGTACGGGAGAGAGTTTTCCACAAGGCTGATAGAGTTTTCTATTGGCGATTATGATGTCGTCCTTGGGATAGATTAGTTGAGTGCAACGCACACGATGATAGATTGCCATAGTGGCAAGGTTATCTTTCCTGTACAAGGTGGAGAAGAGTTCTTATTCTTGTGAGGTACAGTAGAGTCACCGGAGGTTATATTGATGATGGCAGAGCTCGAGGAGATACAGTTTCCTTGGGTAGTTTATGAGTTTCTTGACGTATTTCCTGACGAGATACCAGGTATATCACCAGTTAGAGATGTAGAGTTATACATTGATTTGATCCTAGGTGCAGAGCCATTTTCAAAGGGAGTTTACAGGATGTCACCATCTGAGTTAAAAATCTTATACCGAATAATTGAGGATTTGAGAGCCAATGGATTCATTAGACCTAGTCTATCGCTTTGGGGAGCTCTATTACTTTTTGTTAAAAAGGATGGTTTATCGCATTTAGTTATTGATTATAGAATACTAAATGCGGCAACAATTATGAACAAGTATCCCTTACCCAGGATAGATGACTTATTTGATCAGCTCAATGGGGTGACCATATTTTCTAAGATCGATTTGCGGTCTGGGTATCATCAGATCCGAGTCAAAGAGCAGGATATACCTAAGACATCGTTCAGATCTAGATATGGTTATTAAGAGTTCCTAGTTATGCCATTTGAACGACCAATGCACCAGCTATATCTATGTTTCTCATGAATAACATCTTCATGCTTTACTTAGACCAGTTTATGATAGTGTTTATTGATAATATTTTGGTCTATAGTCAGAGTGAGGAAGAGCATGAGCAGCATCTTCGCATAGTTTTTCAGATTCTTCGAGCGGAGCGACTGTACGTGAAGTTCAACAAGTATGAGTTCTGGCTTGATCGTATCTCATTCTTGGGACATATCATTTCTGGTGGAGGAGTCGTGGTAGATCCTAAGAATATGGAGGCTATTGAGAGTTGTCCAGTACCTAGTACAGCTTCAGATATGTGCAATTTCCTAGGTTTAGCAGGTTACTACTGGTGGTTTATGGAAGACTTTGCGAGGATCTCTGCACCCTTGACACGACTGACGTATAAGGATGCGTGCTTTGAGTGATCAGATGCTTGTCAGACTTCTTTCGAAAATCTCAAGAGAAGTTTGATCTAGGCTCTATTCTAACACTTTTTATGGACCAGGTGGTTTCTCAGTGTATTATGATACTTCAGGAGTCGGAATAGGGTGTGTCCTTATGTAGCATGGTAGAGTTATAGCTTATGCATCTCTGTAGCTTCGAGACCATAAGAAGAGTTATCTGACGCATGAACTTGAGTTGGCAGCAGTAGTATTTGCACTTAAGCTCTGGAGACATTACTTACATGGTGATCGAGTAAATAATTTTATAGATCAAAAGAGCTTGAGGTATGTATTCACGCAAAAGAAGCTCAACTTTGTAGAAGCATAAAATACGCTGGGGAATTGTCCGCGTATTTTTACAGTCAAAACCCCCAACATGCATGAAGTCCCTCTCCGCGTAAAACAGAAGCTTCAAGGTTGTTTGGCGTAAAATAGAGCTTCAGAGCTGTCCGCGTAAAACAGAAGCTTCAAGGTTGTTTGGCGTAAAATAGAGCTTCAGAGCTGTCCGCGTAAAGCAGAGTTTTAAGGCTGTTCTGCGTAAAAGGTTGCTATACCTTCCTGCGTAAAGTTTAAAATACGTTATTTTTAATGTAGCGTAAAGTTGTACGAGGAACTCTTCGTATTCCTCGGATGAATTTTTCAGTCAAATCAGTGAACCTGACTTTCAACAAAAGTACTACACGATGATCGAGAGAACAACTGTGATAATGATTTTTGCACAGAGACCCAGGTTGTCATTTTGTGACATATTTTTGATACAAGTCGTTTTTACGCATTCAAAGGAAGAAAAAAATGGAGTCTTCAGAATATGCTGCCTATTCTACATTGACAGAAATGAGTTTTTACACTCAAGACAAGACAAAATCAGACACCAGGTCAAAAGCTATTTCTTGTACAGAGCTCGAGGCATATCTCTGCATTTAATGCACGAGATTTTGTTCTATGTTTAAAATTTGTCATGACTGGGAAAGCTAAGACTGTGGCTAATATGCTCACATCACCATCCTTACATTTTATGCCAACCAGGCTATTTTTAACTATAGGAGTACGCCGTATGCTATCTTCTCGAAATATGCCAACTCGACTATATTTGCAAAGTACGTTGATAAGGCTATTTAGCCCAGAATACGCTCAAGACCTCAGTCGTGAAGGATAATTGGCTATTTTACGCTAGTTATCTATTATTCATGAATCATCAAGCTTTACGTAAGGAGCAGTTACCTACGTTGCTTGCATGCCATGATCTTCGAGAAGCAGTTATATGCGTTACCTTATAAAAGAATACGTGTCATACGCAGATTCAAAAGATTATTTGAACGTGGATAGCAGTTGTTATAACCGCAGCATAAAGGAAGCGATCTTCTTCACAGATTGGCCTTTTACGCCAACAAGACAGTTATTTGGCTTTTACGCCAACCAGGTAGTTACGTACGTGGCTTGCATGCTATGATCTTCGAGAAGCAGTTATACGCGTTACCTTATAATAGGATACGTGTCATATGTAGATTCAGAAGATTATTTGAACGTGGGTAGCAGTTATTATAACCGCAGCGTAAAGGAGGCAATCTTCTTCACAATTTGGCCTTTTATGCCAACAAGACAGTTATTTGGCTTTTACGCCAACCAGGAAGTTATTTGATTAATCTCTATAATTAGAGACCCCTGGTCATAGGGAGAAAGAAGACAAGGAAAAAGAGGAGACAAAGGTGTTTTAGCTGACAAATTTGGCAACAAGAATTCGATCCTACTTGCAACTTTCCTTTGACTGGCTTTTGCCTTCAGTTCAGAGAAAGTTTGAAGCTTCTTCTACAGCACTTCTTCATCATCGTGTAGTTCAAGGAACAAAGTGATCGACTACAGATCAGACTTCCATAGCAATACTCCCCAGAATCATTTTTACTGTACTTAACATCCTCATATAGGATTAATTATACTTTTCTCTTTTCTCGTTTGTAAGCAAAACTTTCGTATAAACCTCTTTGTTTATCCCAAACAAAATGGTGACTCTGCGGGGGACAACTTTATCCTCTAACGAGGAAGCAATTGCTCAACACGATGCTGTATCTATCGGATCGACGAAGAAGGTTTTGGTCGTCCAATTCGACCAATCTGCCTATGAAGACATGCTTCATGCAGGGGGTAGTTCTCATTCCTCCTCTGTCCATAACAACAAGAAGCTGCGTAAAGTGTGGATGCCAAAGACGTCCTCTACCCTTCCTGCAAGTTCTCATTCACTGATCAACAAAGTTGTCACAACACAGCCAACACGCCCTGTGCATAAAACTTTGTCTCCCATCTGTGACGTGGTAGACAAAACTTCTAGCAATACCTCAGTGCCAATCCAGAAGTCTCAAACATGCCCTGAGCGTAAACCTTTGTCTCCCGTCTGTGACATGGTAGACAAGACTTCTGGCAATGCCTCAGTGCCAATCCAGAAGTCTCAAACACGCCCTATGCGTAAAACTTTGTCTCCTGTCTGTGACGTGGTAGACAAGACTTCTGGCAATGCCTCAGTGCCAATCCAGAAGTCTCAAACACGCCCTGCGCGTAAACCTTCGTCTCCCGTCTGTGACGTGGTAGACAAGACTTCTGGCAATGCCTCAGTGTCTCCTATCATAGGAAGACCATTTTTGCTGTATTTTCGAGCAATGGATCATTCTTTAGGGGCTCTACTCGTACAGAAGAACAATAAGGGTCATGAATAGTCTATATACTATCTAAGCAGGGTCATAGTCAGAGCAGAACATAGGTATAACCCAATAGAAAAAGAATGTTTGGCCCTAATGTTTGCCATTCAGAAGACGCGACATTACGTGACAGGCCAAACTATTCATATAATATCTAGAATCAACCCACTTCAGGTATTGATGAATAAGCCAAGTATTCTTAATTCCCGACTCGTGACTTAGGTAATGCTATTGACACCGTATGATACGGTGTACGTCCCTCTGAAATCCGTGAAAGGTCAAGCCTTGGCTGATTTCTTAGCTGCCCATCCAATTCCAGAAACCTCCAAATTATATGATGACATTCCCGACGAAGTTGCAGAATGTAATTTGGCAATGAAAAGTGATACATGGCAGCTATTCTTTGATGTGCTTCCCGAACTGGTCCCAAGGAAAACGTGGTTTCAGGAGTAGGGATTATTCTGGTGACTCCCGATAAACTCGTCATTTATCGAGCATATTTTCTTAGTGAACCATGCTCTAATAATGTGGCAGAGTATAATGCTCTATTAATTAGGCTTCAAGTTACTAAAGAATTAGATGTTGAATACTTGGAAGCTTTTGGTGATTCTCAGCTGATCGTTAATCAGGTCAGAGGAATATATGAAGTCCGCAATCCAGATCACATTCCTTATCACCGAACAACAATCGAGACAGCAATGTCTTTTAAAGGATTCTTCTTAGAACATGTTCCTCGATCTCAAAATTTGGAAGCTGATGCTCTGGCCAGTCTAGCTGCAGATCTAGCTATTCCTATAAGAAGGCAGAATTCGGTGATCCTTCTTAACAGAGATTTGTTTTGTGTGAAAAATAATTTTCACATAGAACGCAGCTATGTTATAAACATGGTTCCTCCTAAGAGAGATTGGAGAAGTCCCTTTATAGACTTCGTGTTATATGGAATCTTACCAGAGGATCCTAAAGAAGCAGCATCTATCAAAAGACGATCGCTACGTTTCTATTTTGATGCTTCTTCACAAAGTTTGTATCGCCGAACATATGATGGACTATTGTTATGATGTCTCTCTGGTGATGATGCAAAGCGGGTTATCCGAGAAACTCATGATGGAGTATGTGGATCACATCAACCCGGTCCTAAGTTACAGGAACGTATCAGGAGGATGGGCTACTACTGGCCTACTATGATTGCAGATGCCGTGGAATATGTAAGAAAATGCAAAGCCTGTCAGGTTCATGCATATTTCATACATCAATCTTCTGAATATTTGCATCATACTATTTCATCATGGCCCTTTGAAGCATGGGGTATGGATATCATTGGTCCTATTCATCCTTCATCTTCTAGGGGACATCGGTTTATATTAGCTATCACTGATTATTTCTCCAAATGGGCGGAGGCAATTCCTCTTGCTGAGGTAAAGACATTCAATGTGATCAACTTTATTAAGCATCATGTAATTTATCGCTTTGGGATACCCCGAAGGATAATTTATGACAATGGGCCTCAATTCATCAGTCAAGCATTTCACCGATTTTGCGATAAAAATCAGATACAAAATGTGGCCTCAACGACATATAATCCTGCTGCAAATGGTTTGGCAGAAGCCTTCAATAAAACCATTATCAAACTCTTCAAGAAATTTGTCTCTTCGAACAAAAAAGATTGGAACGAGAAATTGGGAGAATGTCTGTGGGCATACCGCACAACGGTACGAACACCAACGGGTTGTACTCCATTTTTATTAGTTTACGGGTGTGAAGCAGTTCTCCCTATTAAAATTTAAATCCCATCACTCAGAATAGCAGTAGCTAATGAGCTGACTAAGGAAAATAATAATCGTTTAAGACTTCAAGAGCTAGAAGGGTTAGACGAAAGATGCCTTCAAGCTCAATATCGCATTGAGTTCTACGAAGCACGCATCTCCAGAGCTTTTAATCAAAAAATGAAGGAAAGAGTGTTCAAAGTTGGTGAGCTAGCTTTAGCTGTGAAGAGGCCAATGATCATTACACATAAAAGTAAGGGAAAATTCTAGCCCAAATTGGAGGGCCCTTATGTGATTGAAACAACATTTTCAAATGGCGCTTACAGATTAATCAAGCTTAATGGAGATTTGATAATGGCTCCTATCAATGGCAAATTCTTGAAGAAGTATTATGCTTAAGCTCCCTTGCTTAATGGAGTATGATGAAGATTTCATTCTGATGATACTATCTACAAAAATTTAGTTGGATCATATTCTATCATATTTATATTACCTCTGAATAGATATGTTTAACTAATTTGAAATATCAAAACCTATCATGTCCATATTACCTCTGATAGTGTTTTGTATACAAATTTAGTTGGATCATATTCTATCATGTTCATATGACCTATGAATAGATATATTCAGCAAAACCAGTTACCGAAAGTATATCAAGTCCATATTACCTCTGATATCACTTTCATCTTAGCCTATCATTTATATTCTAATAATAAGTGATGGGCCCACAGAGTCAGAAAATATGTCTTCATTATCTCTGAGAATTACAAATTACATGGTAAAGAAGAAGCAAAAAAGTACATAATCCATCATTGTGGAGGAGCAGTTAAATCACGGATTTGTTGTGCTAAAGCAGCCATCCTTTCATTCCTGGAGTTTAAAACTTTGGTGCGAGCCAGTTCCAGTCTTGCTTCGTCATTACTCAAGAGAGATAGTTCAGACAAAGAATCAACAAAACTTGCATGGATGACACCCACATGTGTCAAGTTCTGTTGAGCCGTATTCACTTGGCCGTCCAATACATCACGAACTAGTGATGCTTTGAGAAGCCTCTCCTTTGTTTGAGCAAGTTCATCTTCCAGTTCTTGAATCCGCACTTCATATCCCTCACATTCAGCACGATACTGAGCTAGCTGAGGAATACTCTCCACCAATACTGCTTGCTTTTTCTCCATCTCTTGTTGTTGTTCCTGAATAGATTTATTTAATATTTCTGCCCTCTGAGCAAATTCTGAAGTTAGTGATTCATACTCATCCTGAACCAAGTTATTGATGCTGCCTCTGGATAATTGCAAATATTCGTTAATGGGTTGTTCTAAACCATTAACCATTTGTTCTAGCGCATTAGCTCTATCAGCGTCATTAAAATTTCTAATTTACGCTATAGTGAGCTTGGAAGAAGTCTTCAAAGCATCAAAGCCTAGATTCTGCTCTAGCACCATGGATATTAATTCTTTTAAAGTGAGGTAGAATATGCTAGTGTATTATTCAACTAGCATAGCAAGACTCGAATGGAAGCTGGGATTGGCCGCAACATCAGTAAATCTCCTTTCTGGAATGACTGCAGAAGATGTTGCCACAGTCGTTGTTTCAACATATGGCGCAACAAAAGAAGAGACACCAACAACAGTTGAAGTTGTTGGCATGCTCGACGAAGGCGGGATTATATCTGAGAATGTCGCGGATGAGGGATCAACGATTTTAAGGCACACTTCTTCGACAGTGGTCACAACCATTTCAGTAGCTGAATCCGCAACAAAAACAGAGGTTGTTTCAGCTCCGCCTTCCCCAGAAATGTCTTCGCCTGAAAATAAGATAAGAGAAAATTAATATCAATTTTGATGTTAAATTTCCCCCCAAAAAAGCGTAAAGACAACATTTACCCATGGCCGATGGTATGTATATTGCATCTGCAGCCTGTATAGCTAAATTATTTCTTAATGATGCTAAACAAGCTATCATACCTGGAGAGGAAGGTACACCAACTGACGCTTGAGGGCCGTCATCCCAGTCATCACCCAAATCTACTCGAGGTTCATTAGGTGGAATCTCATATGAAATATTTACAGATGAAGGAGGGGCTAGTCCCATTATTTGTCTTGTAAACGATAAAAAAAGGTATGGTAATTATTAGAGAACTCGGCCTCGAAAGCGATAGAGAAGCATCACCAGTAACGGTGGTAGATGTAATTGCGGCAGCAATCATTGGCAAAGAATCTCCAGCACTTTCGGCTAAGACTGTGGAGGCTCCTTCTTTAAAAGGCGAAGGGCGATGAGGGGATATAGAATCCCTAATCACAGAATCATCCCTAACAGGGGAAACAATAGGTTCACTCCTGGAAGAGGCCCCCTTGGTGAAAGTCTTTTTAGGACCTTTAGTAGTCTGTTTCTTCTTACGAGGGGAAGGCTCTTTCTGAGTAGAAGCCTTTCTTTTATTAGAAATTATGAGAGGCTCTGCTGGTGGAGCTGTTACGCCTCTCGGTAATATCAATAAATAATTATCTGCCCCAGTAGTCTCATCACCTTCATCAGAGGAGACATATGGTATCTCCTCTCTTCCATTGGATCTATGGGAGGGCATTCTGAAACTTCCATATACATCAAAATTATGATGGAAAGTATTAATGGACGCATAAAATTGTGCGTATAAATGGAGAATGCGCAATTCCATGGAGAGAGAAGTCGCAGGTACAACAAAGATTGCTTTAGTACAACCCATGATGAAATAATGCCATCTTCTAGCTCCATCAATAAGCCCACCTTTGAATTTAAAGCTGGTGATGGGATTTCCTACGTGCAACTGATCATATCCAAATTGCCTGGCGAAACGGCTAGGCAGATAAGGTTCCAGGTAGCAGTGATCCTCACTTCTATACAGCAGGTGTGAAGGTCTAATACAGACCAACCAGTAAAATACTTCAGGAGAAAGAATAGACTTCCCCTGACCTATATCATGAAGCTTAGTCCCCTGCTGATTAATATGTACGGGGGGATGATAAGAAAAATTTCCAACTATGGGCAAAATTCAGTGCTAGTCGATAATCTATGACGCTAGTCACATTCCAAGAAGAATTCTTATAATTCAACAAGAAGTTATTGCCCGAACCACTGGCAGATCCGGGAGACATCACTCTGGTGTTATGAAGGATTAACTATCCCATCAGATATAAGAATGGTAATTCCACTCTGGGATATCCTTCGCGCTGAGTGGTATTGGCCAGTAGTCCATCAGTAATAGCCCTCAAGCCAGCTTGTATCCTGCATACCATGGCAGGGAGTAGGCCCAATATGGCTCCAACTACCAAATGCACTGTAGGCCATAGGGTGTTGCGATGAATACGATCTGTAGACGCAATGCCAGGCACCACCCATCGGCGTAGACAAATAGAAAGAAAGCCAGCCAGTTGAGCTTCTTTTGACAGAGGCTTTCGACAATGCCTCATATAACTGTAGGCTTTGGTCCCTGCAGGATAACTATCTATATCTTCATTAAGAACACAATCTGGATCTTCTGCATCTTCAATAAGATCATCGATTGTGTTGGCATTAAGAATACTTAGAGGGTTCAAAGGTTTGTCTTTGCCTTCTACAACTTTGTCCTGCTTGGCATTTCTAGCCTGATGGAAGAAAAGGTAAGACACCCATTTGTTAATATGAGCTAAATCAGAAGGCTCTCTATAAAAAGTGGTGCATGCAAGATAGTGGCTCATCAGTTCTTGGTATATAGCCACTGCCCGAGGGTTGGTATCCTTCAACTCTCTATTGGTGGAAACGTATTCCTCATATGGAGTGTCTCACATTGGTAGTTTTGAGATATCTGCCATCTCATGAAGTGCTAGGCCCAACTCACCTAATGGAGTAGCGAAAGTCCCAGCAAGCGAGTTATATCGCTCCATCAAAGCTAAGAATAAATTTGTGTTGATAGGCAGTCCAACACTAGTAGCACTGACAGCATCAAATAAATTGATACTTTCTAGCTCCATTTGAATGTGCTTCAAGGCCCATGCAGTTAATCTGGCCCATCGAAGATTGTGGGGATTAAGCCATCCACTGATGCGAGGGTTAACTTTGGGATATACTCCTCCCTGCTCCATGAATTCATTGCAAAAAGTTGCTATTTGAAATGGTTGGATCAAAGAAGAGCCTTCACTAGGGACGCTGCCTGGTAGTAAACCTCTGAAGGGCACAATAGGACCTGAGGGACTACTTACGAAGGATCCTCGGTTTAATCTTTTCTTATAGAAGATTTTTCCTGGCTAGCCATGAAGATCAGGAGTCAGATTCCATGCCATCCTTCTGGGATGTGTGGCATGGAAGAATGTAGAGATGGGGTAGTCTCTGAACATCTTTGGCAGGTACATAATAGTGCCCTCAACAGAAAATACCCAGTCTTCCTTCTTGGGCTTTGTTTGGGATTGCTTATCAATAGCATCTCCAAATAAGAAAGCTGGTTTCTTATGTATGTCAAGGGTTCCCTGCTGATCATAGTTAGCAACATTCTTTCTCCTTGGGCCAAGATCAGAATTCCCCTTTCTTTAGGATACTCGTTTCCAGAGATGGGAAAAGTTACATGGGATAAGTCCTCCAAGTAGTTAGAATTTAACATTCCAGCAGAACCCATTACTTCAGCCAGAGGGGGGATCTGTAGGTCCACTACAAAAAAGTAAGAGAATAAGTCAGTTTTTCGTTGGAATTTACTTTCAGTGCGTAAATGCAAGATTGCAAAATATGGAGTTTTACGCTGATACATTAAAATATGGGCGTATTGATAAATTATCTCTGTGCATCATCTTCCTCGAAGAGTACTCTTAGCACAAAAGATAACCTTGCGCATACACGTATAACGTGTGCGAAGGGTTTTTATTTCTCGAAGTTTACCTGTGATGTCCGGTGCACAACTAGACAGCGGAGTACTTCGTTCAGAACAAGGCTCGCTTGGCCTAGTAGGAGTCGCTCGTGCTTGAGCAGATGAGCGAGATGATGAAGCGGCTTGCTTTCCTTTAGCGGTGGAGGTCTGTTTTGGTGCCATGGCAGAAAAGAAGGGTTATTCAGAAAGAGATGAAGGGTTTTTCAGAAAGAGATGAAGGGTTTTTCTCTCTCATGACCTAGGCCTATTTATAAACTTCAAATTTCTGTTCGAATCCTTAATCAAATCCGATCTTATCGTAGTCAGTTATGATTTGGGACTACGTCAACAGATAATTTGAAAAGGAAGACAGATAGACATGCTGCGTAATGGATCCATCAGATGCTACGGATCTATAATTTTACACGCAGAGCAAGGATCTATGATTTTACGCTCAGATGCTACGGATCTATGATTTTATGCTCAGATGCTACGGATCTATGATTTTACATGTTGAGCAAAGATCTATGATTTTACGCTCAAATGCTACGGATCTATGATTTTACGCGCAGAGCAGGGATCTATGATTTTATGCTTAGATGCTACGGATCTATGATTTTACGTGCAAAACAAAAATCTTAAATTGTGTGGGACAGATCAGTTAGCAAAATACGCGTATATATTGATAATCTGAGTTTTACGCTTGAGAAAGCCAGTTACAAGAGTTTACGCAGAAAATGCTCTTTTGATTCCATATTGTTTACAAACATTGCAAGTGCCTGAAATACGCAAATATCAGTGTTTGCAAACAGACGATGAGTATTCAGTAACTTCTCTTCTTCTTTAGTCGAGAGGACTTCATCAGACGAAGGGCCAAAGAGTTCCCTGAAAATGCCCGTCTTTATTGGAGATGACTTTTCTTCCTTGGCCATTGGTAGTTCATTCGAAGTTTGGCCAGGATCTTTTACATCTAGTTCAAGGATGGCCTGTTCGGCGGATATTTCTTGCCCTGTCTCGAGAATATTTCTGGAAGCCATTTTAGAAGATAATGTTCTGAACAGATGTTCTTCATATTTATAAAGGAGAAATGATGGTTCAGAATTCTATGTGACTTCTCATCAAAATAGCATGACAATTGGATTTTTAAGACAATTTAATGCTAAAGAGTTTTTACGCATATTCCTTTATGCGTAAAAGTTGGAACGTGACTGGATGCATATTTATCAGAGTCTGCATAAAAAAAATTACTCAAGTGTGTTGAAGCTACGTATTACCAGACGTCCTCACAGCAACATGGCAAATCAATAGTGCGAAAAAGAAGACAAGTTTATTAATCATGATTACATATGAAGGAAATCTATTTTACAAAGGTTTTTTTATTAATATTCAAGATCATGATTACATATGATGGAAATCTATTTTACAAAGGATTTTTCATTAATATTCAAGATCACGATTACATACGATGGGAATCTATTACGCTAGGTTCTCATCTGATGGAGATCTTTATTTCTTTTTCTACAGCACTTCTTCAGCTCCTATACGCCGGGTGCCAAGAATATGGTCAATGGAGGGAGGATACAAAACTGGGCCTATTTAAATTATTTAAGCCCACCCTAGAATTGTGATTGGGATTCAGACCCAACACAATATTGGAAGACACGGCAAAGCTGCACCCCAGGATCCATCTTCATAATAGGGAAAAATACAGCTAGCAAGCTGTGTGGTCTAAAGTGACCCTTCCTCTCTCTTTGACGAATTGCCATATAAAATTGCTGATTACCTCGAGCAAAGGAAGCTATGATATCCCTCCATGGTCCATCATTAAAAAGAATATTTGCTCGAAGATGTCTCTTTTTACGGCTCCTTACATGCTGTAAGAGCATAATCTTCTTCTTTCTCAGTTCAGCCTAATGAATCTCAGCAGTCATCTTTGTGGTGAAGGAAGTATGGAAAAACAAGTTCATTTGCTTGCCCTTATATAGGCAGAAGAGAACACACAAATTCCAACGACTTCTTAAATATAGCCAAAAAAATGGTTTTGAAGAACGAGTCAAATTTGACCATTTCATGCTTCATTCAAAGTATTTCAAATTACGAGGAATTTGAAAACTTTGAAGGGGGTCTTGTAGAAGCATAAAATACGCTGGGGAATTGTCCGCATATTTTTACAGTCAAAACCCCCAACATGCATGAAGTCCCTCTCCGCGTAAAACAGAAGCTTCAAGGTTGTTTGGCGTAAAATAGAGCTTTAGAGCTGTCCGCGTAAAGCAGAGTTTCAAGGCTGTTCTACGTAAAAGGTTGCAATACCTTCCTGCGTAAAGTTTAAAATACGTTGTTTTTAATGCAGCGTAAAGTTGTACGAGAAACTCTTCGTATTCCTCGGATGAATTTGTCAGTCAAATCAGTGAACCTGACATTCGACAAAAGTACTGTACGATGATCGAGAGAACAGTTGTGATAATGATTTTTGCACAGAGACCCAGGTTGTCGTTTTGTGACATATTTTTGATACAAGTCATTTTTACGCATTCAAAGGAAGAAAAAATGGAGTCTTCAGAATACACTGCCTATTATACATTGACAGAAATGAGTTTTTATGCTCAAGATAAGTCAAAATCAGACACCACATCAAAAGTTGTTTCTTGTACAGAGATCGAGGCATTTCTCTGCATTTAATGCACGAGATTAAGGCATATCTCTGCATTTAATGCACAAGATTTTATTCTATGTTCAAAATTTGTCATGACTGGGAAAGCTAAGACTGTGGCTAATACGCTCACATCACCATCCTTGTATTTTATGCCAACTAGGCTATTTTCAACTATAGGAGTACGCCGTATGCTATCTCCTCGAAATATGCCAACTCAGCTATATTTGCAAAGGTACGTTGATAAGGCTATTTAGCCCAGAATATGCTCAAGACCTCAGTCGTGAAGGATAATTGGCTATTTTATGCTGGTTATCTATTATTCATGAATCATCAAGCTTTACGCAAGGAGCAGTTACCTACGTGGCTTGTATGCCATGATCTTCGAAAAGTAGTTATACGCGTTACCTTATAAAGGGATACGTGTTATACGCAGATTCAGAAGATTATTTGAACATGGGTAGCAGTTGTTATAACCGCAGCGTAAAGGAAGTAATCTTCTTCACAGTTTGGCCTTTTACGCCAACAAGACAGTTATTTGGCTTTTACGCCAACCAGGCAGTTACCTACGTGGCTTGCATGCCATGATCTTCGAGAAGTAGTTATACGCGTTACCTTATAATGGGATACGTGTCATACGCAGATTCAGAAGATTATTTGAACGTGGGTAGCAGTTATTGTAACCGTAGCGTAAAGGAAGCAATCTTCTTCACAATTTGGCCTTTTACGCCAACAAGGCAGTTATTTGGCTTTTATGCCAACCAGACAGTTATTTGATTGATCTCTATAAATAGAGACCCCTGGTCATAGGGAGAAATGAGACAAGGAAAAAGAGGATACAAAGGTGTTTTAGCTGACAACTTTGGCAACAAGAATTCGATCCTACTTGCAACTTTTCGTTGACTGGCTTTTGCCTTCAGTTCAGAGAAAGTTTGAAGCTTCTTCTACAGTACTTCTTCATCATCGTGTAGTCCAAGAAACAAAGTGATCGACTGCAGATCAGACTTCCATAGCAATACTCCCCAAAATCATTTTTATTGTACTTAACATCCTCGTATAGGATTAATTATACTTTTCTTTTTTCTCGTTTGTAAGCAAAAGTTTCGTATAAACCTCTTTGTTTATTCTCAAACAAACGTGCGGTATAGGAGGTATATTGAGTTATTGACGAGCTATGATGTTGAACTTCATTATCATCCAAGGAAGGCCAATGTCGTAGTAGATGCCTTGAGCAGGAGAGGAGGAGCTTACTTCTCGATGGAGCTGCATCACATTTTGGAGGATCTTAAAGAGATGGGTATCGAGGTTGTATTACCTGGTGATACTGATTTGATGGCGAGTCTGCAGGTTCAGTCTTCTATAGTTGAGAGGATCAGAGCAGAGCAGAGCAGATTAGTGATATTAGACTTCAGTGACTCAGATCAAAGTGTGAATCAGGATGCAGACCAAAGTTGAGCATTCATGAGGATGTGACTCTCAGTTTTAGGAGTCGAATTTATGTGCCGAGAGGAGATATCCGGCAGGAGATTATGTTAGAGGCCCACAGTTCTCAGTACTTGGTGCATCCAGGAGGGATAAAGCTGTATCGGGATATTCGTCAACACTTCTGGTGGAATGGTATGAAGAGGGAGATAGCTCAGTTTATTTTTTGTTGTTTAGTCTGTCAAAAGGTCAAGGCTGAACATCAGAGAATGGTCGGACTACTTCAATCTTTACCGATTTAGGAGTGGAAGTGGGACCATATCATTATAGACTTTGTGACAGGTCTTCCTAGATCCCCGTCTGGCAGAGATGCTATTTTGGTTATAGTGGATCGACTCATAAAGGTTACTCACTTTCTTCCTTTCAGAGTGGGCCAATCAAAAGAGCAGCTAGCTGAGATATACATGAGACAGATAGTCAGATTACATGGAGTGGTAGTCAGCATAGTCTCAGATAGAGATTCGTAGTTCACGTCTCACTTTTGGCAGAGCCTACAGCAGAGTATGGGTACTAGGTTGAAGTTCTGTTCAGCTTACCATCCGCATACAAATGGATAGTTGGACTGCACTATTCAGACATTGGAGGATATGCTTCGAGCTTGTATACTTGACTTCGGTGGATCTTGTGAGGATTACTTGCATTTAGTAGAGTTCTCCTATAATAACAGCTTCCAGGCGAGCATTCAGATGGCACCCTTCGAGGCTTTGTATGGTAGGAGATATAGATCACCCTTAGCTTGGGATAAAATTGGCGAGAGAAAGATGCTAGGACCAGAGATGATTGCTCAGTCGGTTGGAGTGATCAGGCAGATCAGAGAGCATCTCAGAGTGGCTCAGGATTGCCAGCGCCATTGGGAAGATCAGCATCATCGTCATCTTGAGTTCTTTGTCAGCGACTATGTATTTCTGAGAATTTTGCCTACCCATGGAGTTATCAGATCTGAAGTACAAAAAAACTTAGTCCCAGATATATAGGCTCGTTCGATATTCTCGAACGAGTTAGAGATGTATCATATCGTATAGCTCTTCCACCATCGCTTAATGAGGTGTATGACATCTTTCAAATATCTCAGTTGCGTCGGTATATTCCCGACCTGAGCCATATCCTGGATTATTCTGAGTTGGTCGTTGGTACCGACCTATCATATGAGGAGAAGCCCGTACCTATTTTGGACAAGAGGGAGAAGGTTCTCAAGAACCGGACTATCAGGTTAGTTCGTGTTGCTTGGGGGCATCACTCACTGGGAGAATTGACGTGGGAGCGCGAGGATGATATGCGTACTCGTTATCCATTTCTCTTCGACTTTGGAGCTATACTTATTCGTATGCCCGTGTCCTATCTTAGCTTGTGCATATGATTGATTGCTAGTTTATCTATTATGTCTGTTATTTTACTTTCTCATTTCTTGTTGTTGTCCGAGAAATTTTATGCTCACATGAGTTTCTTGTTTATTTTCTATTTCGAGCTGGTTTTCTTGGATTTTCTTATTAGTGTTTTATGGATCCTTATAGAAATTTTGAGGATGAAATTTTTCTAAGGAGGGGAGAGTTGCGAGACTCGTCTCACATTATTCGTATTTTATGCGGATACTTATTTTTTGCTTGTTATTGTATTTTATTGGATCTCGAGCAAGCCCAAAAATTCTCAAAATTGAAACTTTACTACTTGATCGGTATACTGACGGTATACTACAGTATACTACCCGGGAGATATTTGTTTCACTTTCAAAATATTCTAAAGATATTTTAGGGATATTATCGAGATATTTTCGAGATATTTTCTCTATAAATAGTACTCGAGATATTTTATTTTCTTCTTTCACTTTCTCTCTCCTCTCTTCTTTATTTTTTTTCGAGCTTGGATGCGTGGTCTTGAGACCTAGAGTGTGATTTTTGAACCCCTTCGTGGTAGTGGACAAGAAGATTAGGATGGGAGCTCGCGTTAGCCAAGTACACCTTGCTGATTTTGCGAACTTATTTTACTTTTGTCATTTTACTTTCCTGAAGCTTTGGTTATTACTTTTAGCTTAGACTTGCTTTACTATTGTTGTTCATATCATGATTTCTAGCCAAGTGACCATCTCGATTTTGATTTCGGATATAATCTCATTCCTTCCCTTTTTGGTAACTCGGTATCGAAAATGGTACTGGAGTGGTGACCTTGAGATTTAGTCCATATTGTGATATGAGACTTACCCTAGACTTGACTTCTGGTTAAACTTGGTTCTGGTAATTTTTGGGGTTTGATTTGGGTCCCAAAAATTAGACTTGATTTAACCAAGTTTATTCTTGAAAATCGGCAAACCGACGGTATACTACAGTGTACTGACGGTATACCAATTTCAACCGATTTGATTTCTAGATATTTTTGTGTGAACCCTATCGGCATACCGACGGTGTACTGGGTTATGCCGACGGTATACCGATCTTGCCAACATTGTTAGATATTTGTCTTGGTCAGCATACCGATGGTGTATTGGACTGTGCCGACGGTATACCAATTTATGGAACTTTATTTTTCAGTAACTTTTTGCCCACTTGGAACGATATACTAACGGTATACCATAGTATATCAACGGTATACCGATTTGTTGGAATCCAGAACTTGCTGTATTTTTCCTATCTCTAGATAAGTGTACCGATGGTGTACTGACTGTACCGACGGTATACCGATCGTGCTCTTTCTTTAGGAATTCTTGGTTTTTCGTGATTTTATGTTGAAACCTTTGGCTTTTGCTTGGACAGGCGATGACTTGATCTGATTTGGATATGACATTATATGGTTTCAGATGACTTGACTGGACTTGACTTGGCTTTACTCGATTTTATCCAGCTTTTCCCGGTTATACGTGATGACATGATTGACTAGACTAGAATTGGCATGACTTTACATGACTTTATCGTACTTGACTTAGCATGACTTTATATGGCTTCATCGGACATGGCTTGACTTGGTTTTACTTGGTTTTATCTGGTTGGACATGGCTTCATATGGTTGTACATGGCTTTACCTGATTTTACATGGCTTTACTTGGCTTCACCTAGATTGACATGGCTTCACTTGGCTTTACCCAGCTTCACTTGGTTTTACGTGGCTTGATTGTTGTCATGGCATACATGAGTCCGATTGTGTAATGTATATTAACCCTGTTTATATTACTATTAGGACTTGATTTTTCTGCATCATGTCTAGGATGGATTTTACGTAATGCCACACCCGGATTCATACAAGAAACTGCTAGGGATTAAATAACTAGATAATCACTTAGTACATGGCTAGGAATTTTCCTAGATTGCATGCAGTCCCGGTTATTCATACTGTTATCTTGAGGAGTATCCAGTGGTTTATATTATGGCGTATCTTGAGGAGTATCTAGTTGGTTGTGTGTATGGATATCCCGACAAACTGTAGGGACATAAAATCAAAAGAAACTCTAGTATCGTATTTCATTATAAAGTTAATTAAGGATTGTGATAACCCTAGTTAGTTAAAGGTATCAAGCCGTATTTATGTGATTTACCGTGATTGATGGTTGATGGTTAGTCTAGGCTTCACATGAACACCTTTACTTCTGCACTTATTATTCATTATTGATTATCAGATCCGAATATTTCTCATTGTAGGTTTTATAGTATTTATTATCTTGGGATCTTTTATATTCAGTCTTTACTTTTCAGTATTTGTATTTGCTTGTGTTGTTGGTTTAAGTTCCTAGATTGACTTCATTTGTGGTACTTGCTATTTGGGGGTCTGACTACACTGGTTTTCAACCTCTTTTTTAGCTTCTCAAAAGCAGACTGACAATCCTTAGTCCAGACAAACTCCACGTCCTTCTTGGTTAGTCTAGTCATCGGTTCCACAATCCTGGAAAAATCCTGAATAAATCTCCGATAATAGCCTGCTAGTCCAAGAAAACTCCTGATCTCTGCTACTAAACTCGGGGTAGACCATGACTCAACTGATGAAATCTTCTTTGGGTCTACTGAGATTCCGTCTCTTGTAATCACATGCCCGAGGAATTCAACCTTATCAAAGAAGAACTCACACTTCAAAAGCTTGCCATATAGCTTCTCCTTCCTGAGAGTCTCTAGAACTATCCTCAAGTGCTTCTCATGCTCCCCGGGGTCTTTGAATAAATCAGTATATCATCAATGAAAACTATAACAAACTGATCCAAGCACTGATGAAACACCTTATTCATCAGGTTCATGAATACCGCCCGGGCATTGGTCAACAAAAACAGTATCACCAAGAACTTAAACTGCCCATACTGAGTCCTGAAAGCTGTCTTCGGAATGTCTTCGTTCTTCACTTTCACCTGGTAGTACCCCGACCTCAAGTCTATCTTTGAGAATATCTACGCTCCACTCAACAGATCAAACAAATCGTCAATCCGTGGCAACGGGTATTTGTTCTTGATAGTGAAGTTGTTGAGTGCCCTGTAGTCGATACATATGCGTACCAACCGATCCTTCTATGGTACAAATAATACCGGAGTACCCCATAGTGATGAACTGGAGCGGATGAAGTCCTTGTCCTGCAACTCATCCACTTGCTTCTTCAACTCTGCCAGTTCGATATTGTTCACTCTTTAGATGTGTTATGATATTGGCTCTACGCTTGGCACCAAGTCTATAGAGAACTCCACATCTTTGTCCGATGGCAACCCCGATAACTCCTCCGCAAAGACGTCCATATACTCTGCAATCAATGGATGTGGCGACCCCTGCTCTTCAACCAAGGCTCCACAGAAGTCTCCTTCGCTCTGCTCTACTGCTCCTCTGATGAACTCAAACTCTGGCTCTCCTGGTGTCTGGAATAAAACTCTGTCTCCATGATAATCGATACTAGCATGATCCCTACTCAACCAATCCATCCCGAGTACTATATTATAGCTCAAAAGTGATATTACGAGTAAACATATGCCCAACTCTCATCCTCCCAAAAAAACTCTTCGGTCCTTGCAAACATCACTGACTAGGATAATGCCACCCCTGGTCGTGATCTTGCAAGTCCTCGCTAACAGTTCAGACTCAGGATGTTGTTTCATAGCAAAATGTATATGTACAAAACTATGTGAAGCAACGAAATCAAATAAAGCATGAGCTGGAAAAGAATCAAGATAGACTGAACCTGAGATAACATCACCGACTGGCTTGTTCTTCTCAACGATCAAGGTGAAAGCTTGCCCCTGTCGCTGGATACCTCTCTACTGCTGCTGGTGTTGAGCAAATTGTTGTTGTTGTGGTGGTAGAGGAGGTCCTTTCTACTATCTCGGTGGTGGTCTCACGGGTGCTCTCTGTGTCTAAGCTCTGCCCTGATCTGGACGAGGTGGAACTTTAGGACAAGCCCTCAACTGATGGTCTCCTGATCCGCAGAATAAGAACTAGCCTAATCTTATCCTGCATGCATCACATCCATGTCCATGCTTCTTACAGAAAGTGCAAGGAATAGTTATCCTCTGAATCTGGTGTATCTACTGTACCGGCGCTCTAGCCGGTCCATGATACTGCTATCTTGTCTGCTGGAAGTGCCTCTAGTGCTACTACTGAAAATAAGGCTACTTCATTGGACCCGTGTTGGTACTAGCTTCTCCTGTGTCCCCCGGCCTCTTAGAGCTAAGCTCTAGATCATCCTCTTCCTGTTGTGCCTGTCTCAGAATCTTCTCGAAAGTAGCGGTGGGATCTCCTTTCGTATGTAATTTGATCTCCCTGTTCAGGCCCTTCCTGAACTTTTTGGCTCTTTCTCTAGGGTTCTGCCCCTCCACAAAGTGACCTAATCTGCAATACTCTGTCGTATACTCATCCACCGTCATACCTTCCTGAATAAGGTACTGGAACTGGCTCTCTAGAGATGTCAGAGCCACATCTGGAAAAAAGTTTTACTTGAAGAGCTCTTTGAAAGCTTTCCAAGTAAGTCCTAGTACTGAGATCCTGGGGTCCGTCCTGAACCAAATTAATGTAATGTCAAACATCATGTACCCTGCGGTCTCTATCTGCAACCTCTGTGGAATCTGCGCCAGCCGCAGGTTCTGTTCAATGTCTTCTATCCAATCATCATCATAAAGGATCCCTTCAGTGCCTTTAAAGTCCTTCGGCCCCATCCTCTTGAAGTCTATGATGGTCCCCGGCCGCGGTTGCTGCAGGATGAACTGAGGTGGTACCGTTTGTGGCTGGACTAAGGCGGCTCTCTCAACTGCTGCTGTCACTACCACATTTTCTAGGAAAGGGTATTTTAGTAATTTCATAAATTAATTAATATATTGTGTATGATAATAATTATTTTTTGTATTATTTAATTGTTTTTAGGTGTTATTTATTTATTTTGGATTTGTGTTAGTGGACCTAACTAGTTTAGTTTAGACTTATGGACCAACATGTATTAATTGTTAGATTTGAGCCCAATTAGAAAGCCCATTGACTAGGAGATGGATTAAAATTAATTAAACCTTTAGACTAGAAGCTTCCCTCCTTAATTATTTCTTCATGAGAAGCCCCAAGGGGTATAATGGATATTACATAGTAGCTTGAGGAAGGGGTAGAGGGGGCCGGCCTATTAAAGAGGGGGGAATTGATTTTTCTCTCCTCTTTTTATTTCAAAACTAGATCTATAATTTCCCTCAACCAAATTCTTCATTCCCACTTCATTTCTCTACCAAATTTTATCCCAATTCCTTCCTAAATCACCATTGGAGGCTAGTGCAGCAAGCATCTAGAAGGAGGAAGCAAGGATCTACAAAGAGGAGCAAGGAACTACAAGTTGGAGGCTAATTTCATCACATTTAGAGGTTTCATTGGGAATCCATCTCCCAATTGGTACAATTCAGTTTTTGTTACGACCCGCACCCGGTGTATGGGTACAAGACGGAAACAACGCCCAGTCTACGCCGCAGAATCTACGGTAGAACGCTGTCTGGGTAATCTATCTAACATTATAATGAACCACCAACAATGATAATATACTCAATCACAGATCTAAGATGGAAATGAGCACAAATCAGATAAAGAATAGAAGTAGTCACATACAGCTCATGAGTCTAAAATAATACATCAATGAGTCTGAAAGAAATAACAAAATAAGCTGGAGACAAATCCAGTACAAAGAATACTAAGAAGCTACCAAATCCGGGTCAACTATCTCAGTTGGGATAAGTCCCTCCTGAGCCAGGGTCTCAGACTCTAGACCCACAATATCCTGAGGTCCATAATAGGCTGGGTACCACTCCTCAGTGTCATCTGAAAAAATATATTCAGTCAGAAAAGGAGCAGAGTGTATCTCTAACAGCAGTTCTAATCAATGATAAAAACTATGTAACAGTAAATAGATGTGAATATATAAGATGCACAATAGATACGTGAGATATATATACGATAAGAAAATACTAAAATAAATACAATAATAAACAATATGCCAATGAACAAGAATACTAATGACTAAGTGTGTGAGTACTAGCTTTAACATGTGATCGGCTTGGGAATATGATACAATATATATGGCCTGGCTAATCATACGTGCGGTGTAAGATTAACAATATTCAATAACAGTACTTGATACAATAGGGGTATGATCACATATCTACACTAAAGTACTCCCCACCCTCGACTGGTATAATAGATCCAACCACGGTATGCTATGGCACGAGATTCCCCAATAAGATAGCTAGTCTTCCCGAAAATCAGTGTCTGTACATGTACAAGATAACCAATGAAACAATACTTACACCATATACACCATATACCAAGGAATAACATCTCATGACGAGATCTGGATATACCAATTCGTGTAACCATAGTGTCAAAAGAACATGGATATCTACACTAGATATAATGAACATAGAGGATATCATAAATTAGAAACTATCAGAGAATGTACTCGCCTGAAGTCCAAAGAATAGTCTCACAGATGTCTGATACGGTGCCTCGAAGACCTAGATATGGAATACAACATCAATACAAGGTTCCGGAAAGAGAATAAGTTAAACTAGTCAACTTCTAGGTCAAAAGTCAATTCTAAGTCAAAAGTCAAACTATGGTTAACTATGGTCAACTATAGTCAAACTATGGTCAACTATCTATTTCTAGGTTGCATAAGTCTAACATAAAATATTGGGTTCAAGATACTAAAGTCTAAGCCATAAAACCCATATCTTAATTATTAGGATACCGTATCTCCGGATACGTGAATCCATATGTAAAACATCAATATATATATATATATATATATATATATATATATATATATATATATATATATATATATATATATATATATCAAACAATTATTAATAATATAGAATCATAATTACAACATTAAATAGGTACCGTGGTTTTGAACCAACTTGGTATCACAATAATAATTCAAAAACTTGATACCCAAACTCAATACCTTGGGTATCCCCAATTACCTTGGTTCCTCAAGGTAATACCCAATACCTTGTTATATTAACTATCCATAATATATATATATATATATATATATATATATATATATATATATATATATATATATAACACAACTAATAACATATATACATAATACAATATTAAATAGATCTTATATATGTAGAATAAATAGGTACATAAATATATGTACACACATAGGTAAAATAGATTTATGACACATAAATACAAAATATATACATCACCCTATGTACATATATATATATATATATATATATATATATATATATATATATATATATATACACACATCACCATGATCAAAGTGAAGGAGAAATTAGATCTAAAATTAAATTACAGAAACATATGGAACGTATCACCCCGTATCCCACTAGATCTAGGATACACATGTGACACGAGTCCACCACACATCCAAACGTACCCCGAAGGACACGAACAAGTCATATATATTATTAATGAACAATACGACGAGTCAAAAATAAATCTACGTGTCCGTGTCAAAATGTGACATGTACAAAGTCCCGTATCGGAGGAAAATGCCCCAAATCAACACGTATCACCAAATTGTTGGGATACGACCTATACGTACCCAATTATGGACACGACACTAGCCCCAAACACACAAGCACATACCAAATTGATCAATAGGACCAATTGACACACACAACAATTGTCAATCTCGGAATTCCTTCAAAATTGACACAAAAAGTACCATAACTTTCTCAATAGGCCTCCTATGAACACAAAACCAAATCCTATGGTTAGCCTATGTATATGGATTGATTTTACATGGTTAAATCTCAGATTTAGAACCTAAATTAAGAAGAAAAACTAAATTGTACCTATTGGGAGATGGATTTCCAATACAACCTCCAAATGAGATAAAATTGGCTCCAACTTGTAGATCCTTGCTTCCTCCTTCTAGATCCTTGCTCCACTAGCCTACAATGGTGATTTGGAAAGGAATTTGAATAAAATTTGGTAGGAAAATGAAGTGGGAATGAAGGAATTTGGTTGAGGGAAATTTTAGATCTAGTTTTAAAATGAAAAGAGGAGAGAGAATTCTCTCCCTCTTTATTATAGGCCGGCCCCTTTCCCCCTCCCTCAAGTTATTATGAATTGTCTAATATACCCCTTGGGGCCTCTCATGAAGAAATAATTAAGGAGGGAAGCTTCTAGTCTAATGGTTTAATTAATTTAATCCATCTCCTTAACAATGGGCCTTCTAATTGGGCTAATTTCTAACAATTAATTCATGTTGGTCCATGAGTCTAACTAAACTAGTTAGGTCCACTAACACAAGTCCAAAATAAATAACTAACATCTAACAACAATTAAATAATACAATAAATAATTATTTATCATGTACAATATTTAATTAAATATAAAATTACTAAAATATCCTTTCCTAGAAAATATGGTAGTGACAAGTCTACCCTCCTTAAAATAATTTCGTCCTCGAAATTCAAAGACGAAAACTACCCCAAAAGTAACAGAACAGAATTAAAGAATCATAACTAACTATGAAAGAACATAACATTGAACAAAATATAACTAGGAAATAACATACCTCAAGGCACAAACAAATATGGATAATGCTCTCGCATTTTATCCTCTCTCTCCCAGGTAGACTCTCCCGGAGAGTGATGCCTCCATGCGACGCGCACCAAAGGAATAGTCTGGTTCCTCAGCACCTTCTCTCTACGATCCAGAATCTCAACTGGCTGCTCTGGATAGCTAAGAGTAGGGCCCACCTCTATCTCCGAGTGATCCAACAAATGACTAGGATTTGCCACGTATCGTCTCAACTGCGACACGTGAAACACGTTATGCACTCTCTCCAATGCAGGTGGTAAGTCTAGTCTATAAGCAACTGTACCGACCCTCTCTAGAATAGTGAAAGGTCCGATGAATCGTGGAATAAGCTTCCCGCCTCCACCAAAGCGAATCGTGCCTCGTGTCGGAGAAATCCTCAGAAACACCAAAACACCCACCTAGAACAAAATGCTACCTTAAGAAATTAATCTATAACAAACAATCAATAACAAGCACGAAACAAAATTTATACTATACCTCGAACTCCAAAGGTCTCCGTTGGCTATCGGCCCAATATCGCTGTCTGTCCTGCGCCACACGAAGTCTATCTCTGATCAACTGAACCTTCTCTGCTGCATCTACAACCATCTCTGGCCCAAGAAAAACTCTTTCTCCAATATTGTCCCAAGACAAGTGAGTACGATACCTCCGACCGTACAGAGATTCAAAAGGTGACATCTCTATACTAGCCTGCTAACTTATGTTGTAAGCAAACTCTACAAAATAGAGATGGTCCTCCCAAGAACCCCCGAAATCTAGTACACAAGTGCGCAACATATCCTCGAGAGTCTGAATAGTCCTCTCTGACTGCCCATCTGTCTGGGATGATATGCAGTACTGAACTTGAGCTGAGTGCCCAAACTCTCCTGCAAACTCCTCTAAAAATGAGAAGTGAAACGACTATCCTGTCCGAGACTATGCTGACGAAAACTCCATGTATCCTAAAAATCTGCCTCATATACATCTCTGTCAGCTTCTCCGTAGACAAACCCACATTGAAAGGCAAAAAGTGGGCCGACTTGGTCAACCTATCAACGATGACCCAAATCGCGTCTTTCCCTTCTGGAGAGGTAATGTTCTCCCACTTCCACTCTGGAATGGGTAATGGCTGAAGTAAACCTCCTGGCCTCTGCCTCTCGACTTTCACCTGCTGGCACACTAAGTATCTGGATACAAACTGTGCCATTTCCCTCTTCATGCCATACCACCACACACTCTCTCACATATCCCGATACATCTTGTTGCACCTGGATGCATGGAATACTGAGAGTGATACGTTTCCTGCAATACCTCCTCACGCAGCTCTCTACTAGGCACACACAATCTAACTCCATGCCTCAAAGATCCATCCTCAGCAATAGTGAAATTATCTTCCAATCCTGCTCTCACCTGAGCTCTGATACTCCTCAGAGATATATCCTCATACTGTGCTACCTTGATCATGTCCATCAAATATGAATGTATCTGCAATCCCCATATCTGCATATCACAACCAGGAACTATCACCTCGATGCCCAAGCTCTCCAAGTCCTCCAACAAATATTGATCATGTGTCAAGAACATAGCTACCGGATACCTGCTCAAAGCATCGGCAACTACATTAGCTTTCCCAGGATGATATTGTAAAGATATATCAAAATCCTTCATCAATTCCAACCACCGACGCTGCCTCATGTTCAACTCCTTCTGAGTGAAAACGTACTTCAAGCTTTTGTGGTCTGTGAAGATCTCCACACGCTCTTCGTACAAATAATGTTTTCACAACTTCAAGGCGAAGATGACTGCTGGCAACTCCAAATCATGGGTAGGATAGTTCTTTTCATGAGGACGCAATTGCTTGGATACATAGGCAATCATTTTTCTATTCTGCTGAAGAACACAACCCAAACCTTTCTCCGATGCATCACAATAAATAGTGAAACCTCCAGACCCTGATGGCAACATCAAAATAGGAGCAGACGTCAACCTCCTCTTCAACTCCTCAAAAGCAACCTGGCAATCCTCCGTCCAAACAAACTTCATATCTTTCCTGGTGAGTCTGGTCATCGGCTCGACAATCCTTGAAAAATCTTGCATAAACTTCCTGTAGTAACTTGCCAATCCCAAGAAACTCCTGATCTCTGCTACCGAACTCGGGATCTTCCAAGATTCTACTGCTGCGATCTTTTTCGGATCCACTGAAATACCATCACCAGTCACAACATGCCCTAAGAACTCCACCTTGTCTAGGAAAAACTCACACTTGGACAACTTTCCATACAGCTTCTCCTTCCTCAACACAACTAACACAATCCTCAAATGCTCCTCATGCTCCTCAGCTGTCTTCGAGTATATGAGTATATCGTCGATGAACACCACTATAAACTTGTCAAGATACTAATGGAATACCTTGTTCATCAAGTTCATAAATACCGTCAGTGTATTAGTCAACCCAAACAACATCACCATAAACTCGAACTGACCATACCGAGTTCTAAAAGCAGTCTTCGGTATGTCCACCGACTTCACATTCACCTGATGGTATCCTGATCTCAAATCTATCTTAGAAAAGATATTGGCTCCACTCAACTGATCAAACAGATTATCAATCTGTGGCAAAAGATACTTATTCTTGATAGTGAGATTATTCAAAGCCCTGTAATCAATGTACATGCGCACTGATCCATCCTTATTCGGTACAAACAATACCGGAGATCCCCAAGGTAAAGAAATCGATATGATAAACCTCTTATCTTGTAATTCGTCCACCTGCTTTTTTAGCTCAGCCAGTTCGCTGTTGTTTACTCTATAGACATGTTACAAAATTGGTTCTGCACCTGGCACCAAGTCTATAGAAAATTCAATATCTCGATCTGGCGGTAACCCTAACAATTCCTCAGGAAACACATCCAAGAACTCTGCTATCAATGGATGTTTCAACTCCTTGTCTTCCACCATAGCTCCACAAATAATGCCTTCTCCCTGCTCTGCAGCTCCTCTAGCAAACTCGAACTCTGGCTCTCCTGGTGGACCAAATAAAACTCTACCTCCTCTACAATCTATGCTAGCATAGTGCCTACTCAACCAATCCATCCCGAGTACAATGTTATAGCTCGAAAGTGGCATTACAAGTAGACACGCACTCAACTCCTGGCCTCCCAGAGTAACTCTCCAATCCTTGTAAATATCATTAACTAGGATAATGCCTCCCCCGGTCATGATCTTGCAAGTCCTAAGCAAAGACTCAGCTACGAAACCATGCTTCAGAGCAAAAAAACAGATATAAAACTATGGGAAGCACCACTATCAAACAAAGCTAAAGTTGGAATAGAATCAAGAAGAATAGAACCTACGATGACATCTCTGGTGGGTTCTTCCTCCTCGACGGTCATAGCAAATGCTCGGCCCTGATGTGCACCTCCCTGTTGCTGATGCTGGACAAAATGCTGCTGCTGTGTCGGAAGCGGTCCCCTCGGCTGTACTGTAAGTAGTCTCGTCGGTACCCTCGGAGCTGGAGCTTCTCCCTAAACTGCACAACGAGGACACTTTCTCGATTGATGTCCTTCAGTACCACAATACAAACAAACTCCTAGCCTCCTCCTGCAAACTTCCCAGATATGGCCAGGCTTCTTGTAGTAGTGGCAGGAAGCTTGTTGTGACTGTCTCTGCTGCTGTGGTACCTAGTAAAAAGGTGCCCTAGTTGGAGTCTGGTTCTGCTGTGGCTGCTGAAAAGGTCTAGACTGTAAATGAGGACATTTTGCAGATACTGCACTGCTGTTGGCCCCCAAAAAAGAATTACGGTCTCTCTTAGGCTTCAAACCCAACTCCCGCTCAACCTTGCGTGCCTCCGCAAGTATCTCCGAGTATGTCTCATAAAAAGACGGAATGAGGATCTTCACTTCCCAGTTTAGACCCTCACAGAAACGAATAGCTCGAACCTCCGGCTCCCTCACCAAATACTATGCAAATCGGCTCAACCTGCCGAACTTCGCAGCGTACTCCTCCACAGACATGCTTCTCTGAATGAGACTCTAGAACTGCCTCCCCAAGTCTAGCCTGTCTACCCGAGCGAAGAACTTCTTTTTGAAAAGGTCCTTGAATACCTCCCAAGACTGTCCGACGTCAACAAGAATCAGCTCATTCCTAAACCAAGTGCGAGCGACGTCGAACAGTTGAAGTCCTACCGCCTCAACCTTCAGATCCTCAGAAAGAAGGGATACCCTCATAAGACGCTCAATGTCCTCGAGCCAATCATCAGCATAGACGATGCCCTCTGTCCTTTTGAAAACCCTAGGCTCTAGCTTCTTGAAGTCCTGAATATTGCCTATCCAAAGCTGAGCAACCTGAGGAGCAACTTGCTGCTGGACCGGAACTCCTCTCTCGACTACAACATGAGCAAGCTGATGAGCACTCTCGATGCCCTATCATAGAACATTGTTTTGCCTCTGATGTGCCTCTGACTGAGCCATCTGTGCATCGAGCATCTCACGAAACAGTGTAAACATCTGTGTCGCCTCTGTTGGCACAGGAGGTAGAGGTGGAAGACCCTCAGATACAACTGGCACAATCCTCTGAGTAGGTGGTGAACCTCCGAAAGCAGCAGACACTCCAATCACCGGAGAAGTGACTGGTGCAGGCCCTCGGGATATCACAGACCTCTCAGAAGCTGCTCTCCCCTGCTGCGATCTAGTCTTAGGCGGCATCCTGAGACAAAGCGAAAGAAATAATCAATATGGCACACGATGTAAGACATTCAAGGAAATGACAGTTTAAGAGATCAAGTATCAATATCAGAGGAGAATAGTTGAATCAAAAGAATTTTCCTAGATTTGATTGAGTATCCCAGCCTATATCCTATCGCAGGCTCGCAATAGTACAACTAAATTGTCGCACTACCACGACATCGCATAACTTGCAAAGATTGACCTGCATGGGCCACCACTAAAAATGTGTCACGACCCACACCCGGTGTATGGGTACAAGTCAGAAACAATGTCCAGCCTACACCGCAGAATCGACGGTAGAACATTGTTTGGGTAATCTATCTAATAATATAATGAACCACCAACAATGATAATATACTCAATCATAGATCTAAGATAGAAATGAGCACGAATCAGATAAAGAATATAAGTAGTCACATACAGCTCATGAGTCCAAAATAATACATCAATGAGTCTGAAAGAAATAACAAAATAAGCTGGAGACAAATACAGTACAAAGAATACTAAGAAGCTACCAAACCCGGATAAACTATCTAAGTTGGGATAAGTCCCTCCTGAGCCAGGGTCTCAAACTCTAGACCCACAACATCCTGAGGTCCATAATAGATAGGGTACCACTCCTCAGTATCATCTGGAAAAATATATCCAGTCAGGAAAGGAGCAGAGTACATCTCTAACAACAGTTCTAATCAATGATAAAAACTATGTAACAGTAAATAGATGTGAATATACAAGATGCACAATAGATACGAGATATATATATATATACAATAAGGAAATACTGGAATAAATACAATAATGAATAATATGCCAATGAACAAGAATACAAATGACTAAGTGTGTGAGTACTAGCTTTAACATGTGATCGGCTTAGGAATATGATATAATATATATGGCCTGGCTAATCATACGTGTGGTGTACGATTAACACTATTCAATAACAGTACTTAATACAATAGGGGTATGATCACATATCTATACTAAAGTACTCCCCACCCTCGACTGGTATAATAGATCCAACCACGGTATAATATGGCACGAGATTCCCCAAGAGATAGCTAGTCTTACCGAGAATCAGTGTCTGTACATGTACAAGATAACCAATGAAACAATACTTGTACTATATACACCATATACCAAGGAATAACATCTCATGACGAGATCCGGATATACCAATCCGTGTAACCATAGTGTTAAGAGAACATGGATATCTACACTAGACACAATAAACATAGAAGATATCATAAATAAGAAACTATCAGAGAATATACTCGCCTGAAGTCCAAAGAATAGTCTTACAGATGTCTGATACGGTGCCTCAAAGACCTAGATACGGAATACAACATCAATACAAGGTTCCGAAAAGAGAATAAGTTAAACTAGTCAACTTCTAGGTCAAAAGTCAATTCTAAGTCAAAAGTCAAACTATGGTCAACTATGGTCAACTATCTATTTCTAGGTTGCTTAAGTCTAACACAAAATATTGGGTTCAAGATACTAAAGTCTAAGCCATAAAAACCATATCTTAATTATTAGGATACCATATCTCCTGATACGTGAATCCATAGGTAAAATATCAATATATATATATCAAACAATTATTAATAATATAGAATCATAATTACAATACTAAATAGGTACCGTAGTTTTGAACCAACTTGGTACACAACAATAATTCAAAAACTTGATACCCAAACTCAATACCTTGGGTATCCCCAATTACCTTGGTTCCTCAAGGTAATACCCAATACCTTGTTATATTAACTACCCGTAATATATATATATATATATATATATATATATATATATATATATTATATATAAATATATATACCCCAATTACCTTGGTTCCTCAAGGTAATACCCAATACCTTGTTATATTAACTACCCGTAATATATATATATATATATATATATATATATATATATATATATATATATATTAGTGTTAATATATGAGTAATGTATCTCCTAAATTGCTAACTACATTATAGTATATGTATAATAATTGATGTAGTATATATATAATTATATATATATAAAAACTGCCAAACTGTCGCTAAAACTATTCCTGCTGTCACTGAAAGCTGCTGTTTATTATGATATACTACTATTTTAGTGACAATTTTCTGCACTGTCGCTAAAAATTGTCACTACAGCCCCTGATACGCTGCTGATACGCTGCTGTTTCAGCTATAGTTTTTCTGAAACTGTCGCTGGCTGCTGTCACTGCTTCTTGCTGCCGTTGCTGCTGCTTTTCTGCGACAGATTGCTATTGCTGTTGCTCTGCCTACTGCTGCTGCTGTTTGACGTTCTGCGATGTCTAAAACATTGCCAACGCCGCTGTCACTACACCTATAAATATATATATAACACACATATATATATATAAGATATATAACACTGAATATATAAATACTACTATATATAACTTGCAATTATATAAAATATATATATACATACACAATAATACATATAACAACATAGTATCATATATATACATAGTTACAACTTATAGAGTATATGTACATAATAAACATATATAATAATAAGTATATATAATCATACAATAATATGTATACATATATCATATAAGTATATATATATAATAACATATATATATATATATATATATATATATATATATATATATATATATATATATATATATATATATATATATATATATATATATATATATAACACAACTAATAACATATATACATACTACAATATTAAATAGATCTTACATATGTAGAATAAATAAGTAAATAAATATATATACACATAGGTAAAATAGATTTATGACACATAAATACAAAATATATACATCACCCTATGTACATATACATATATATATATATATATATATATATATATATATATATATATATATATATATATATATATATATATAATTACACATCACCATGATCAAAGTGAAAGAGAAGTTAGATCTAAAATTAAATTACACAAACATATGGAACGTATCACCCCGTATCCCACTAGATCTAGGATACGCATACGACACGAGTCCACCACACATCCAAACGTACTCCGAAGGACACGAACAAGTCATATATATTATTTATCAACAATACGAAGAGTCAAAAATAAATCTACGTGTCCGTGTCAAAATGTGACATGTACAAAGTCCCGTGTCGGAGGAAAAACCCCCAAATCAAAACGTATCATCACCAAATTGTTGGGATACGACCTACGCGTACCCAATTGTGGACACGACACTAGTCCCAAACACACAAGCACATGCCAAATTGATCTATAGGACCAATTGACACACACAACAATTGTCAATCTCAAAATTCTCCTAAAATTGACACAAAAAGTACCATAACTTTCTTAATAGGCCTCATATGAAAACAAAACCAAATCCTATGGGTAGCCTATGCATATGGGTTAATTTTCCATTGTTAAATCTCATATTTAGAACCTAAATTAAGGGGAAAAACTAAATTATACCTATTGGAAGATGGATTCCTAATTCAACCTCCAAATAAGATAAAATTGGCTCCAACTTGTAGATCCTTGCTTCTCTTTGTAGATTCGTGCTTCCTCCTTCTAGATCCTTGCTCCACTAGCCTCCAATGGTGATTTGGGAAGGAATTGGAATGAAATTTTATAGGAAAATGAAGTGGGAATAAAGGAATTTGGTTGAGAGAAATTCTAGATCTAGTTTTGAAATAAAAAGAGGAAAGAGAATTCCCCCCCCCCTCTTTATTATAGGCCGGCCCCTTTCCCCCTCCCTCAAGTTAATATGAATTGTCCAATATACCCCTTGGGGCCTCTCTTGAAAAAAGAATTAAGGAGGGAAGCTTCTAGTCTAATGGTTTAATTAATTTAATCCATCTCCTTAATAATGGGCCTTCTAATTGGGCTAATTTCTAACAATTAATTCATGTTGGTCCATGAGTCTAACTAAACTAGTTAGGTCCACTAACACAAGTTCAAAATAAATAACTAACATCTAACAACAATTAAATAATACAATAAATAATTATTTATCATGCACAATATTTAATTAAATATAAAATTACTAAAATATCCTTTCCTAGAAAATATGATAGTGACAGTTTTTCTTAGGTTCTAAATCTAAGATTTAACCATGAGAAATTAACCCATATGCATAGCTACCCATAGGATTTGGTTTTGTGTTCATATGAGGCCTATTGAGAAAGTTATGGTACTTTTTGTGTCAATTTTGGGGGAATTCTGAGATTGACAT
Organism: Iris macrosiphon; assembly: GCA_036927795.1. Lineage (NCBI taxonomy): Eukaryota > Viridiplantae > Streptophyta > Magnoliopsida > Asparagales > Iridaceae > Iris > Iris macrosiphon. The sequence goes on along the minus strand of JAYESA010000004.1, from coordinate 92,432,128 downwards.
TTATTGTGTGTGTCAATTGGTCCTATAGATCAATTTGGCATGTTCTTGTGTGTTTGCGGCTAGTGTCATGTCCATAATTGGGTACGTGTAGGTCGTATCCCAATAATTTGGTGATACGTGTTGATTTGGGAGTTTTTTCTTCGACACGGGACTTTGAACATGTCATATTTTGACACGGACACGAAGAATTGTATTTGACTCTTCGTATTGTTCATAAATAATATTTATGACTTATTCGTGTCCTTCGGGGTATGTTTGGATGTGTGGTGGACTCGTGTCGCATGCGTATCCTAGATCTAGTGGGATACAGGGTGATACGTTCTATGTGTGTACAATTTAATTATAAATCTAATTCTCTTATGTTCTTATTCATGGAGAAGTGTAATTATATATATATATATATATATATATATATTGTTGTGTATATATATTTATGTAATGTTGTCTTAGATCTATGTATCTATGTATATACCATATGTGTATATATTGTATGTAACTATTCTTCTACATATATAAATATTTATATATGGTAGTATATATAGATATGTATATGTTAAGTAGATATTTATATGTTGTTATATTGCATATTTATATATGTATGTTGTATATTGTGTAGGTGTTTATATATACGTATACGTATGTGTGGTTATAATTATGTTACTATGTATGTGTATATTTCTATATAGATATTATGTACCTATATATGTTTGGGTGAATGTATATTTATTAGTAGTACTATATGCATATTGTATATATATATATATATATATTATGGTTTATATATATATATATATATATATATATATATATGTATATATATATATACATATATATATATATATATATATATATATATATGGCATGGGCTATAGCGATAACAGCGTGCATCGCTGAATGCAGCAGCAGCAGCAATAACAGCAGCAGCAACCGCTATTGCGATGGCATGAAGCGTCACAGCAGCAGCAAAAATATCCAACAGCAGCAGCAGCAAGGGCATCAGTGACAGATCGCAGGAATCCGTCACTATAACAGCAGTATCAGCAGCGTATCAGGGACTTTAGCGACGGTTTTTGGCGATGGCTGCAGAGGTTTGTCACTAAAATATCAGAGTATCAGCAGCAATAACGATTTTCAATGACAGCAGGCCAGGTCTTTAGTGACAGTTTGGCAGTTTTATATATATTAGATATATATATATATATATATATATATGTATAGATAATTATATATGTATATATGGTTATTAATATATGTGTAAATATGTTCCTATTTGCTATTTGTATTATAGTATACTATATATAGATATATGTAGTGTAGCATATATTATTTTAAAGGGTATTTAGCATAAGTAAAGTAGTGGGTATTACCTTGAGATACCAAGGTAAGTACCAAGATAATGTAGATACCCAAGGTATTGAGTTTGGGTATCAATATTATGGGTTAGTATTGTGATACCAAGTTGGTTCAAAACCAAGGCATCTATTTAATGTTGTAATTAGGATTTGTATAATAAATAATTGTTTGATATTAATATGTGATATTTTCCTATTGTTTTACGTATCCAGAGATACGGTATCCTAGTATCCTAAGATGTAGTTTATGACCTAGACTTTAGTATTTGAATCCAATATCTTTGTGTTAGATATTTGCAACCTAGTAATAGGTAGTTAACCATAGTTGACCTTAGAGTTGACTTAGTTTGACTTTTGACTTAGAGTTAACTTGTTGACCTAGAAGTTGACTAGTTTAACTTATTTTCTTTCCGAAATCTTGTATTGATGTTGTATTCCATATCTAGGTCTTCGAGACACTGTGTCAGACATCTGTGAGACTATTCATTGGACTTCAGGCGAGTACATTCTCTGATAGTTTCTTATTTATGATATCCTCTATGTTCAATGTATCTAGTGTTGATATCCATGTTTTTTGACACGATGGTTACACGGATTGGTATATCCGGATCTCGTCATGAGATATTATTCCTTGTATATGGTGTATCTTGTGCAGATCTTGTTTCATTGATTATCTTGTGCATGTACAAACACTGATTCTCGGAAAGATTTGCTACCTTCCTAGAGAATCCCGTGCCATAGCATACCATGGTTGGATCTATTATACCAGTCGGGGGTGGGAGTATTTTAGTTAGATATGTGATCATACCCTCCTTGTGCATGCTCCGTCGCGAGCCTTCGGTCCGGCATGTCAGGACATTCCGCTACGTGCCCGGCATAGCCGGTGGGGTCTTGTTCTTTGTGAGTATTGATCATACACCGCACATATGATCAGCCAGGCCATTATACTCTTGTGCAAGTTTCCAAGCCGATAACATGTTAAAGCTAGTACTCTGCTGCTGCTGTGCAGGCTCCTCCCCCCCCCCTCTACGCAATCACACACAGACACACACACCTATATACATATATATATATATATATATATCACTATATATATATATATATATATATATACAATCATACATATATCTATATACTAACACACACACTCAAATATATATATATACACATACACACACACATATATATATATATATATATATATATATATATATATATATATATATATATATACATATACACACACACACACGCACACTTATACATATACATATATATATATATATATACACTAACACATAGACATATACATACACAAGCACATATATATAAATACACACATATATATATAAAATATATATACATATATAGACACACATACATATATATATATATATACACATAAACACAACTCAACCACAACACACAACCACGCACACAACACTCTCCAACGCTCGCCCAACGGCCCCGACACGCACAAACACCTATAAATATATAAAATATAACCCGAGAACTCTAGCACACACTCCCCGATGCTAACCCAACACGCGCACAAGCCTGAAACTAGGAAACCAAGTCGAAATGGCTGTTCGGTCATTTCGACGAACACGCGGTGTGCGGTTCGAAAAATCTCCTGAAACGCACACCAAACCAACTCAAAATCGGTCCAAAATTTACCCACGGGTTCTAAACGATGCCTAGATCCTAGAAAAAAATGCTACCCCATCGATTCTAGGCCCGTGGCAAAAACGCGCACGCACTTAGAATCGACGACGACAAAAACCTCAAAAATGCCCGAAATGCCCGTTTCTCCGCGACACGACTTCCCGTGTCCGAACGGAGACACGCACTCACCCTCAAGACATCCGACAACGTCTACCTAGGTCCGTCTAACCTAGGGCATCACCCAAAATTGGGCCAATTTTAGATTCCACCCGAAATTGACACAAAACCTAGTGTCAAAGTCTCTAAACTCAACCAAACTAGTTCCAACTTCCTCCCACGGGTAGGCTTAGGGTCTAGGAAGGTTCTAAACCACTAATTACACTACATAAAAGTAATTAGCAAGGGGAAAGTTAGGGTTTACCTCTTAGAAGTTGGAATTCCAAGGTCAAAGTCTCCGATCTACTAGAAATCACCTCCCTCAAGCTCCAAGCCACCAAATCTAGCCTCCATACTAAATCTAGGCTCCACACACCTAGGTTAGGGAAAATGCAAGGTTAGGGTTTACATAAAGAAGGAATGGAAGAAGGAAGGAAGAAAAATGGAGAACACTTACTTTGGAAGAAGGAAGGAAGAAGAAAGAAGAAGTGGAGAAGGAGAAGAAGTGAAGAAGAAGAAAAGGGGATGGGGGCTGCTGGTTCTCGGGTGGGGCTGCTGTTTAGGGGCCGGTCAAGCTAAAATATAGGTTACACAAGTCTCCAAATGTCCAAAACGCCCCCCTCTCACTTGGGTTTGGGTTTCGGGTTCCAAAAGTACTCAAACTAACTCCAAATCTCTCCAACTAACCCACTAAAAATATAATAAATATTTTAAACCCAAAAATAAGTCTTACTGGGGTATGGGTTGGGTCGGACATGGGTCCACTAGGGTCTGACATGGGTCCAGGCTAGCCAAAATCCTAAAATAATCAATTAAAAATAATACAATCACTATTTAAATATAAACATAATTAATTAAATACAATTCACAATTTATAAAATAAATAAAAAACCCTATTTTCTAGAATTGGGTAGCGACAAGCCTACCCTCCTTAAAATAATTTCATCCTCGAAATTAAAAGACGAAACTAGGACAGGAATGCAAAGAAAAGAACCATACCTCAGGGCTCGAAAAGATAAGGGTATCACTCGCGCATTTCATCCTCCCTCTCCCAGGTCGACTCACCCGGAGAGTGATGCCTCCACGCGACACGAACCAAAGGAATAGTCTGGTTCCTCAACACCTTCTCCCGCCGATCCAGAATCTCCACCGGCTGCTCTGGATAGCTAAGAGTAGGGCCCACCACGATCTCCGAGTGATCCAATACGTGATTGGGATCCGCCATGTACCGTCTCAACTGTGACATGTAGAACACATCATGAACACCCTCTAGCGTAGGCGGCAACTCAAGCCTATACGCCACGACGCCAACCCTCTCAAGGATACGGAAGGGTCCGACGAAACGTGGACTAAGCTTCCGGCCTCCACCGAAGCGAATAGTGCCCCGTGTCGGAGAAATCCTCAGGAACACCAGATCTCCAACCTCGAACTCCAAAGGTCTCTGGTGGCTATCGGCCCAATGCCGCTGTCTGTCCTGTGCCACCCGAAGTCTATCTCTAATGAGCTTGACCTTCTCCGCTGCATCAACCACCATCTCCGGGCCAAGCAAAGCTCTCTCGCCTACATCATCCCATGACAACGGAGTGCGACACCTCCGTCCATACAATGCCTCGAAAGGTGATATCTCGATACTGGCTTGGTAGCTGTTGTTGTAAGCAAACTCTACCAAGTGCAAGTGATCCTCCCAAGAGCCTCTGAAACCCAAAACACAAGTGCAAAGCAAGTCCTCAAGTGTCTGAATGGTCTTCTCTGACTGACCATCTGTCGGTGGGTGATATCCACTACTAAACTTGAGCTGGGTGCCCAAGCTAGTCTGTAGACTCCTCCAGAAATGCGAAGTGAAGCGACTGTCCCGATCTGATACTATGCTCACAGGAACTCCATGCAGTCTGACTATCTGGCGCACATACATCTCTGCTAGTCTCTCTGTAGACGTACCCACTTTGAATGGTAGAAAGTGGACCAATTTGGTCAACCTGTCCACGATGATCCAAATTGTATCCTTCCCGCCTGGAGAACGGGAAAGTCCAGAAACAAAATCTATGGTCACATGCTCCTATTTTTACTCCGGAATGGGTAACAGCTGAAGCAAACCTCCTGGCCTCTGTCTCTCCGCCTTCACCTGCTGGCACACTAAGCATCAGGATACGAAGCGCGCTACCTCCCGCTTCATCCCGTACCACCATACATGCTGTCTCAGATCTCTATACATCTTGTTGGCACCTGGATGCATAGAGTACTGGGATCGATGTGCCTCCTGAAGAACCTCCTCTCACAACGACCCACTCGGCACACATAACCTGGTACCGTGCCGCAAAGAACCATCATCAGCAAGGGTGAAGTCATCTGACAATCCCATCTGAACCTGCGCCCTGATGCTCCTCAGGGACTCAGTCTCAAACTGTATAGCCATGATCTGGTCTACCAACTCTGACTGAATCTGCAGTCCCCACATCTGCATCTCAACTCCTGGCACTATCACCTCAATGCCCAAGCTCTCTAGATCTGCCAGAAGATAATGATCTGTAGTCAGGCACATAGCTACAGGATACCTGCTCAACGCATCCGTAACTACGTTCGCCTTTCCTGGATGGTACTGTACTAATATGTCGAAGTCTTTCATCAACTCCAACCATCTCCTCTGCCTCATGTTTAGCTCTTTTTGGGTAAACACATACTTCAAGCTCTTGTGGTCTGTGAAGATCTGCATACGCTCTCCGTATAAATAGTATTTCCACAACTTTAGAGCAAAGATGACCGCTGCCAACTCCAAATCGTGGGTAGGGTAGTTCTTTTCATGAGGATGTAATTGCCTAGAAGCATAGGCAAACACCCTCCCATTCTGCTGTAACACATAACCCAATCTCTTTCCCGATGCATCACTATAGATAGTGAAACTGTCGCGCCCCGATCCCGTAGGGGCCGACCGTCCTCTCTTGGTCCCTATGGAACCGCTTATTCGTCCTCGCTTGGGCGCGATGCCGTGCAAGCCTAAGTTGCGCTTGCACCAGACACGTACCTGTACAAGACACAAGATAGACGAAATATACATATATAGGCACAGAGTAAAAATGCAGAGAACCAAAGTTGAACACATTTGATAGCACACAAAATACTTTTATTTTAATGAATACTTATGATTGGATTACAAAATGTTTGCTTGGCTGAGTTACAAAATATGCCTTAGAAGGCATACAACTCTTTTTATATTCCCAAAACTAGCCACAACGCCGATTACATTATGCCCTTGTAGTAGGACCAAAATAACCAAAACATCTAGCAGAAGAAGTGTAGCCTACTGGAGAGGTAAGCAGCAGAGGAAGCAGCACGAACACAGTCCTAGGGAAGGGTGCGCACACGCTGATTCAGGTTCAGGATGCTTGCCAAACTTTTGCACCCAGCACCTGGATATTTGCCCACAAACGTGGGTCAGTACTACCACATGTACTGGTGAGCGACCGTGGCCAAACTCACCTTAGAAATCCATACTAAGTAAGCATATGAAGCTAGCATTATTAAGTGGTCTTGCTGGTTGTCTAGTTTTATTTTAACAATTCATGCAAGGAAATATAGACAATATATAGCATATGCATATGATAATCTTACCCACGGCCGAGCGGTTATCCCTGCAGCAGACACACAAGTTAGGCACAATTTGTATATATATGCATAATCTCATGTATCAATCTTTTGGTGTCACAAATGATAGGTATGCAAGAAGGTAAACCTAGCATGCGCCCTATCTATATGACGGTCCATGGGTCGCCCCATGATTAGCAGTTGGAACATACAAGCCCATCTCACTAATAGATATATCGCCATCCTAGACCCCCTTACGGACCGTATACCTCAGGGCGATCCAAAAATATCTTCCGGACCGAGCGATTTCCAGTACCCCAGGAACCGTTCGAGAGACGAGACCTTGTGCACAAGTTGTCCGAGACCAATGCATGGCATGAAACATCTAACAGATATAACACTACAATGCACAGTTCAAAGAAACGAACACACAATTTCCATCTCTTATTCTTTTCCCACTTAACACATTTGAAACATAGGGACTTGCCATAAATTGGGTCTTGCAGCATAGGGACTAAGAACATGCAACATAATTGATAGCAAAAACATAATTCTAATACTTTAAGCATGCAGTTCATTTCTTTAGCTTATCTTTTTAGTGAGGCAACATTTAGTGAACTAGAGATTCTTTATTAGGCATGCAGACTTAAAGGATTCATCGAAGGGCCTAAGCCACTCACCGAATGAATCGAACAAGAGGATGGGAAAACCTTAGGCGACGTTCACTCTTTGGTTATGCGTCCTGAAAATGCAACAATACTTGGTTAGCATACTTCAATCTCTTTCTCTTACGATTCGAAAAGAACACGCAAGCGAGAAAGCGAAATCATGAAAACCAAGTCATCGAAAGCAACTCAAAACACAAAGCAACACAAAACCAAAAAGCAAAGCAACCAACGAAAACTCTTGGACTCATTTCAATAGAAGCCGCTCGATTAATTTGAAGGGTTTATTGCACTTCGTCCGTGTTGATTTGGCGGTAAGGTTTTCCCGAAACTCGATTCTCAACCGAGTCGAAGCAGCGTAGTGTTCCATAAGTAACCGTTCGGAGCGAGGCGTTACATACTACCCCACTGAGAAAAAGTTTCGTCCACGAAACTTAAGAGATCAAGGAGGCGATATACTATGCATCAAGAGATCAAAGGAAACAGACTCACCAACATCGTGTCCACTCTCATCACGCTCAATATTCAACTGATACACTCTAGGCCTTCGTATCTGATTAGTTAGTTCCAGAGCAGGACCCGGAGGGGTATGAGTTTCAGCACCATCTACTGCCAGGGCCTTAAGGGTTGGACAATCACGGATCATATGATCTAATTTTCTACACTTAAAGCATCCCTTAGTAATGTGGCGACACGTCTCCTTAGTGTGTCCCTGACGGCCACAGAAGCTGCACACTTTCCCGCGGTTCTCACCCGCGTTAGCCTGTTTCTCGGGATCAGCTTTCTTCTTACCATTGTGGTATCGCTTAGCAGGAGGGTTTCGAGGAGCGGGTGCCTTCTCCGCAGCACCTTGCGGCGTAAACTGTTCATTTTACACCGCTGCCTCAAATGCTTGGATGTACGTTTTGCACTCTCGGTTCATAACATCTTTTCTCAAATTATCGTTTAAGCCTTTTATGAACCGATGTGTGCGGGCTTTCTCGTCAGGAATCATAGAACTAGCGAACTTAGCAAGCTTGGAAAATTCCAACTCATAATCTTCGACGAACATGTTCCCTTGCTTAAGTTCGGTAAACTCGTCTTCTTTTCTCTGCCTGACAGCTGGTGGGAGATAATGTGCAAGGAATGCTTCCTTGAACATTCCCCAAGTGATCCTACCGTCCTGATGCTTGGTGGCGAGGTCTGCTTTTTTGACTTCCCACCAATCGTGTGCACGTAACCGCAGTTGCATATCTGCGCACGCCACCCTCTTGTTTGCAGGTATTGAGGCAAAGCTAAACAAGCTCTCCATCTTTGCGATCCAGTCCATCACCTTATCCGGCGTGGTCCTGCCTTCAAACTCCGGAGGGTTCAACTTCAGGAACTCAGCGCCTTTAAAGGTAGACTTTCCGGCCATGCGACGAGGATCATTTGTTTCTGCTAATCCTGCGTCTTGAGGCATGGTCGGGGCAGTCACAGGTGTTGTCGCGGTTCCCGATGCACCACTGTGTGCTACTAGTGTTGTCACAATTTGAGTCAGGGAGTCAAGCTACTTTTGTTGTGCCGAGGCTCTAGCATCTTCTCGTTGCTGCTGAGCCTCGAATCGTTCTTGTTGCGCAGCATGACGATCATTTTGATTCTGTAATATTGCAATCAGTCTATTCATTTAATCATCGCTCACGCTAGCTGCGCGCGATGTCTCAGGGTTACCAGCACCTGTTTTTGTCATCTTTGCTGCAAAAGAGAGTAGCTTGCATTAGTCTCATAACGTATTATGGACTTATTGCATGGGACGTTGGGTTTTTATACTCTTAGGGACCTTTCTCACTCGATTTACTTCTTATAGATTTAAAATCAATTTTCGAAATTCGGGACTTTTGAAATCGCTTGAACAACTTATATCATTTTCGAAAACGATGTTTGAAGAGGCCAAAGGCGTTGAACCATACTCTGATACCACCTGTCGTGCCCCGATCCCGTAGGGGCCGATCGTCCTCGCTTGGTCCCTACAGAACTGCTTATTCGTCCTCGCTTGGGCGCGATGCCGTGCAAGCCTAAGTTGCGCTTGCACCAGAAACGTACCTGCACAAGACACAAGATAGACGAAATATACATATATAGGCACAGAGTAAAAATGCAGAGAACCAAAGTTAAACACATTTGATAGCACACAAAATACTTTTATTTTATTGAATACTTAAGATTGGATTACAAAATGTTTGCTTGGCTGAGTTACAAAATATGCCTTAGAAGGCTTACAACTCTTTTTACATTCCCAAAACTAGCCACAACGCCCATTACATTATGCCCTTGTAGTAGGACCAAAATAACCAAAACATCTAGCAGAAGAAGAGTAGCCCACTAGAGAGGTAAGCAGCAGAGGAAGCAGCACGAACACAGTCCTAGGGAAGGGTGCACACACGCTGATTCAGGTTCAGGATGCTTGCCAAACTCTCGCTCCCAGCACCTGGATATTTGCCCACAAACGTGGGTCAGTACTACCACATGTACTGGTGAGCGACCGTGGCCAAACTCACCTTAGAAATCTACACTAAGTAAGCATATGAAGCTAGCATTATTAAGTGGTCTTGCTGGTTGTCTAGTTTCATTTTAACAATTTATGCAAGAAAACATAGACAATATATAGCATATGCATATGATAATCTTACCCACGGCCGAGCGGTTATCCCTGCAGCAGACACACAAGTTAGGCACAATTTGTATATATATGCATAATCTCATGTATCAATCTTTTGGTGTCACAAATGATAGGTATGCAAGAAGGTAAACCTAGCATGCGGCCTATCTATATGACGGTCCATGGGTCACCCGATGATTAGCAGTTGGAACATACAAGCCCATCTCACTAATAGACATATCGCCCCACTAGACCCCCTTACGGGCCGTATACCTCAGGGCGATCCAAAAATCTCTTCCGGACCGAGCGATTCCCAGTACCCCAGGAACCATTCGAGAGACGAGACCTTGTGCACAAGTTGTCCGAGACCAATGCATGACATGAAACATCTAACAAATATAACACTATAATGCACAGTTCAAAGAAATGAACACACAATTTCCATCTCTTATTCTTTTCCCACTTAACACATTTGAAACATAGGGACTTGCCATAAATCGGGTCGTGCAGCATAGGGACTAAGAACATGCAATATAATTGATAGCAAAAGCATAATTCTAATACTTTAAGCATGCAGTTCATTTCTTTAGCTTATCTTTTTAGTGAGGCAACATTTAGTGAACTAGAGATTCTTTATTAGGCATGCAGACTTAAAGGATTCATCGAAGGGCCTAAGCCACTCACCGAATGAATCGAACGAGAGGATGGGGAAGCCTTAGGCGACGTTCACTCTTTGGTTATGCGTCCTAAAAATGCAACAATACTTGGTTAGCATACTTCAATCTCTTTCCCTTACGATTCGAAAAGAACGCGCAAGCGAGAAAGCGAAATCATGAAAACCAAGTCATCGAAAGCAACTCAAAACACAAAGCAACACAAAACCAAAAAGCAAAGCAACCAACGAAAACTCTTGGACTCATTTCAATAGAAGCCGCTCGATTAATTCGAAGGGTTCATTGCACTTCGTCTGTGTTGATTTGGCGGTAAGGTTTCCCCGAGACTCGATTCTCAACCGAGTCGAAGCAGCGTAGTATTCCATAAGTAACCGTTCGGAGTGGGGCGTTACAGAAACCTCCAGAACCTGATGGCAACGTCAATACTGGAGCTGTCGTCAACCTCCTCTTCAGCTCATCAAAGGCGATCTGGCACTTCTCTGACCAAATAAACTCCACGTCCTTCCGAGTCAGCCTGGACAACGGCTCTGCAATCCGGGAAAAATCCTGAACAAATCTCCTATAGTAACCTGCCAGTCCCAGGAAACTCCTGACCTCGGCTACTGAACTCGGAGCACTCCATGCCTCAACTGCCATAATCTTTCTCGGATCTACCGAGATACCCTCTCCAGTCACCACATGACCAAGGAATTCAACCTTGTCAAGGAAGAACTCGCACTTCGAAAGCTTTCCATAAAGCTTCTCCTTCCTGAGAGTCTCTAGCACTATCCTCAGATGCTCCTCGTGCTCCTCTGGGGTCTTCGAATACACCAAGATATCATCTATAAACACCACCACAAACTAGATGCTGATGGAACACCTTGTTCATCAGATTCATGAACACTGCTGGGGTATTAGTCAACCTAAACGGCATCACCATAAACTCATACTGTCCATATCTGGTCCGAAAAGCTGTCTTCGGAATATCCTCCTTCCTGACCTTTACCTGGTGGTAGCCTGTCCTCAGATCAATCCTGGAAAACACCCTCGCTCCGCTCAACTGGTCAAAAATATCATCAATACGCGACAGCGGATACTTGTTCTTGATTGTGAGGTTGTTCAGAGCCCTGTAGTCGATACACATCCGTATCGACCCATCCTTCTTCGGCACAAAAAGTACCAGAGCACCCCACGGGGAAGAACTAGATCTGATAAATCCCTTGTCTTGAAGCTCATCCACCTGCTTCTTCAACTGTATCAGCTCACTGTTGCTGACTCTATAGACGTGCTGGGATATCGGCTCCGCGCCTGGCACCAAGTCGTTAGAAAACTCCACATCTCTGTCCGGAGTAACCCTGGCAACTCCTTCGGAAAGACATCCATGTACTCCTCTATCAGTGGATGTAGCAACCTCGGCTCTACCACCAGGGCTCCACAGAAGACTCCCTCGGTCTGCTTCGCTGCTCCTCTGGCAAACTGAAACTCTGGCTCACCCGGCGGACTAAACAACACTCTGCCTCCACGATAATCTATACCAGCATAATGCATACTCAACCAATCCATCCCAAGTACAATATCATAGCTCGGAAGTGGCATTACGAGTAGGCATACACTCAACTTTCGGCCTCCCAAAGTAACTCTCCGGTCTCTGCAGACATCACTGACTAGGATGATACCACCCCCGGTTGTGATCTTGCAGAGTCTAGCTAAAGGTTCAGCAACAAGATGGTGTCTAACAGCAAAAGATACAGACACAAAGCTATGGGAAGCCCCGGAATCAAATAAAGCAAGTGCTGGAATGGAATCAAGAAGAACACAGATCAAAAGAAGTCAATACAGTGCAAGAAACGATATCATCAAAGAAGGACAGTAATATTGCAAAAGAAAACAATTTCAGGAAAATTAAGATAGCAAGAGAAATCAGGAAGGGTCCTAGTTGTGATTGAGCACACTCTCTCTCAGCCTATATCCTATATCCTATTGCAGATAAACCTAAAAACTAGACCTGCATGGGCCGCCACCAAAAACGTGTCACGACCCGCACCCGAAAAATCGGGCATGAGTCATGGGTACGTCCAGCCTACACCGCAGAATCGGCGGTAGAACGCTGTAAGGTCCGTTCTAGGTCAACCAACTATCTATATATCTCACAAAAATCTGCCATAACCTCTCCAAAAAGGAGAGCAACCACGCAATATGTATATGAATAATCCTCTCCAAAAGGAGGGCAACCACGCAATATATATATGAACTCTCAATCACAAAATCTAGGGGAAGAGTAAAAGCATGATATGATAGCAAAGGGAAACAAAGAAACACAGAGCAAGACAATATCCAAAACATACAGTCCAAGGCCATAATAGTCTACAACATCTCACAGCATAAAAAGAATAAGTACAATCATCCAGAAATATAACTGGGAACAACCCAGGAAACCCACCTAGCTAACTAGGGCGCTGTCACGCCCCGAGGCATCCCCCGAGTCGTGACCGCCATGCGGGCCTGGGGTTGCGCCCGCACGAAGCTAAAGTATTTTGCATAGCAAGCACATATTCGGAGTACGCAGATAAATTGAAACACAGATTTGAAATGAAAAAGTTTTCTTTATTGATAATGAACATCTATTATAAACTCTTGAACGAGTTAGCTAATATACCGAATGGCTTACAAAGAGATGACTCAAAATGAGATAGCAGTCCTGTACATTACATCCCTTTATAAACTCAAAATGATAAGGACCTCCTGGCTGGAGGATAGCTTTGCCACGGAGCTGCATTTGTGTATGAAGAGTTGCAGGCTCCTGACTCTAAAATGCTTCGAGGGGCGCGGTGAAGATGCGCCAACAGCTGGACTGGATCGGGAAGACGACTTCGGCTCCTCGCTCGGTTCGCCTTGGTGCGGAGAACCTGTTTCAACGAGGGTCAGCATATCGAAACATGCTGGTAAAGGCGAGCTAGCCTGACTATACCAATCAACACATTGTTTTAATGAAGCATGCATATTTGTGGGTTACTATCTTGCCTTAGTTCATTTATAAGTAAGCAGCATATGGAATTTACTGAAATGAACGTGCCACCGTTCGGTAGATTTTACCTGACCGTCTGAATTACCTGCACAATACTTACCTTGCCTTCCCTGCCACGAAGACACAAGTTAGTATGCAACAGGTTTAAATAATAATGGATCACTGGCGTTGCCATAAAGGACACTAGTCATAGACGAGAATGGTTTGCAGCGAAAGTACAGTGGTGCTACAAGCCATTCCGTCCAGTACAGTTGACTATACAGTAGGGTTCCGTCCGGACCGGATCGGTGCCAGTGCCCCAGCGACCGTCCGCAGAAACCAGTTACCTTGTGCACAAGTTGTCCGTGATCGAACAGTACGTTTACTAAGTTAACAGTTCATGCAGTTGAGGCGAACAGTAGTACAGGACAGTCGGTATTGCATGATTCATTTAACATAGCCTCATTGAACAGTTTAATGCATAAAAGATGTTCTATCCTTAGCATGATTCATAGAACAGTTATAAATGAACTAGCATACAGTATGATAACAGTTCATAGTTGGTTGACAAGCATAATAACCAAGTCGATTCTCTTTTATCTTGGTTTCTTTTATTATTACTTGGTATCGTTTGATCGGGGCAAGGAAGATTACAGATTATTAGCTGTGAAGCTTGGAAGCAGGGCTAGCTAATCGGGTTGGTAGCCACTCACTTCGATGTTTGGAAGGGAGAAGGAAAGAGGTGCTTCACGACTCCGCTCGCAAGCCGCCTACTGCTCGTTCACCTGCAACACGAATAGCTCGATCAATATCCTTTTCCTCTCTTTCCAATCTTGGAATAGAAGTGCAAGTCGATGAACGAAAACAATAAAAACTATCGAAACCGTTCAAGGAAAACAAGCAAATCCCAAAACCAACTCAAAGCAAGAAAGCAACAAGCGACATCGAAAACCGAGGAAATAAAAGATAGCAGCGGAGAGGTCCCTCCTGACTCTGCCGCTAAGTCGATCCCGGGGGCACGGTCCACTGAATATGGGAATCGATTCCGAAGAAACAAATCCATAACGAGGACGAGTTCTTAATTCAATCTATTCCGATCGAACGATACCGTCTTGTGTTTCTTAGCCGCGCTCTCCGCACCGGGAGAACGGGGCGCTACATCCTACCCAACTAATTAGAAGTTTTGTCCCGAAACTTAGGATAGGACCTACTGTTAGGAATTATTCTGTTAGGGGCGACGTTTATTGAGGCGGCTCAGTGGACAGTCACGAACGGTATGGTTTGCTTCACCGCAAACTAAGCATAACCCAAGTTTCAGGCGGCACTTATCTATTGCGTGCCCCGGCCGCCTGCAGAAGTGACATACTTTGTCTAACTTTTCTCCATGCTTGCCACCGTGGTTTGGACGCTTGGCAGCATTGTTTTCTCTATCGTTGCTTTGGCGTTTGTGATTATAGGTATGCACAGCGCCGGCAGGAACATGAGGATAAAGTGGTTCGAGAGATAGGGCGTGATTCATTACTTCACGCATTGTACGATACATAGGAACGGCTACGTGCGAATGGATGGCAGGGCGTAGTCCACCTTCAAACCTTCTTGCTCGACTCGCTACATCAGGTAAATAGGCCCTAGCAAATTTGGAGAGTCGGTTGAACTCGGCAGAGTACTCTTTAACTGACATGCTGCCTTGCCGCAGCTGCACGAACTCGTTCTCCATCTGGCGTTGGACTGGAGGGGGTACATACTCCTCTTCGAACGCAGCACAAAAAGTCGTCCACGAGATCGCCTCCTCTCCGTGATCAAATTGGAGAGATCGTCGATGCACGTCCCACCAATCGTGCGCGTTGAGGCGGAGCTGTAGTTGCGCGCAGGCGACGCGCTTCTCTTCGGGGACCTCTAGCAGAGCGAAGTGATCTTCAAGTTCGGGCAACTAATCTAGAGCTACGACTGGGTCCTCAGTCCCGTTGAATGGGGTATTGCAGACTTTCTTGAAGTGGCCAAAGTCGAAGGCAGTCACGTCCCTCGTTCTTGGAATTTGCGGCATCTCTACTTCAAGTACGGGCTGTTCCACCGAAGTTGTTACTGTTGCGACAGAATGGTTGGCAGCCAAAGTCTGAACGATCTGCTACAGGGTATCTACCTGCTTTTGTTAAACTGAGAATCGTGCTTCTATATTGTCTTGAAACTTGAGCTGACTCTCTTCCGCCCGCTTATCGGCCCGTTCAAAGCGAGCCTCGTCCCTTTGTTGGTTTGCCTCCAACATCTGCAATATTCGTTGGACGGGATCGATGCTTGGCATAGCTCGCTGGCTCTCTGAACTTCCCGAAGTGCCCGAACTACTTCCTTGGCCTTGCATTTCGTCCGGGGTTTGCACTGCAGATTATGCTGGAGCCATTCCTTCAAAAGAAGGTAAATTACATTAGGATCATAATGTATTATGGACTTATTGCATGAACGTATCTTATTTTGGCCTAGCGAGTTCAAGAGTTCGCACAGGAATTTGATCTTTAAAGGAACTTTTCTAGCACGAAGTCTAAGGAACTTTGAATCTGTGCTCTGATACCACTATGTCACGCCCCGAGGCGTCCCCCGAGTCGTGACCGCCGTGCTGGCCTGGGGTTGCGCCCGCACGAAGCTAAAGTATTTTGCATAGCAAGCACATATTCAGAGTACGCAGATAAATTAAAACACAGATTTAAAATGGAAAAGTTCTCTTTATTGATAATGAACATCTATTACAAACTCTTGAACGAGTTAGCTAATATGCCGAATGGCTTACAAAAAGATGACTCAAAATGAGATAGCAGTCCTGTACATTACATCCCTTTATAAACTCAAAATGATAAGGACCTCCTGGCTGGAGGATAGCTTTGCCACGGAGCTGCATTTGTGTATGAAGAGTTGCAGGCTCCTGACTCTAAAATGCTTCGAGGGGCGCGGTGAAGATGCGCCAACAGCTGGACTGGATCGGGAAGACGACTTCGGCTCCTCGCTCGGTTCGCCTTGGTGCGGAGAACCTGTTTCAACGGGGGTCAGCATATCGAAACATGCTGGTGAAGGCGAGCTAGCCTGACTATACCAATCAACACATTGTTTTAATAAAGCATGCATATTTGTGGGTTACTATCTTGCCTTAGTTCATTTACACGTAAGCAGCATATGGAATTTACTGAAATGAACGTGCCACCGTTCGGTGGATTTTACCTGACCGTCTGAATTACCTGCACAATACTTACCTTGCCTTCCCTGCCACGAAGACACAAGTTAGTATGCAACAGGTTTAAATATACAGTGGATCACTGACGTTGCCATAAATGACACTAGTCATAGACGAGAATGGTTTGCAGCGAAAGTACAGTGGTGCTACAAGCCATTCCGTCCAGTACAGTTGACTATACAGTAGGGTTCCGTCCGGACCGGATCGGTGCCAGTGCCCCAGCGACCGTCCGCAGAAACCAGTTACCTTGTGCACAAGTTGTCCGTGATCGAACAATACGTTTACTAAGTTAACAGTTCATGCAGTTGAGGCGAACAGTAGTACAGGACAGTCGGTATTGCATGATTCATTTAACATAGTCTCATTGAACAGTTTAATGCATACAAGGTGTTCTATCCTTAGCATGATTCATAGAACAGTTATAAACGAACTAGCATACAGTATGATAACAGTTCATAGTTGGTTGACAAGCATAATAACCAAGTCGATTCTCTTTTATCTTGGTTTCTTTTATTATTACTTGGTATCGTTTGATCGGGGCAAGGAAGATTGCAGATTATTAGCTGTGAAGCTTGGAAGCAGGGCTAGCTAATTGGGTTGGTAGCCACTCACTTCGATGTTTGGAAGGGAGAAGGAAAGAGGCGCTTCACGACTCCGCTCGCAAGCCGCCTACTGCTCGTTCACCTGCAACACGAACAGCTCGATCAATATCCTTTTCCTCTCTTTCCAATCTCAGAATAGAAGTGCAAGTCGATGAACGAATACAATAAAAACCATCGAAACCGTTCAAGGAAAACAAGCAAATCCTAAAACCAACTCAAAGCACGAAAGCAACAAGCGACATCGAAAACCGAGAAAATAAAAGATAGCAGCGGAGAGGTCCCTCCTGACTCTGCCGCTAAGTCGATCCCGGGGGCACGGTCCACTGAATATGGGAATCAATTTCGAAGAAACAAATCCATAACGATGACGAGTTCTTAATTCAATCTATCCCGATCGAACGATATCATCTTGTGTTTCTTAGCCGCGCTCTCCGCACCGAGAGAACGGGGCGCTACAGGCGCTAACGGTGTCTCCTCGGCGCACTCCTCCTCAGTCTCGGGGTCACAACCCTCGTCAACACCCGGTCCGTAGAACGTCGGGCAATAATCCTCAGGATCCTCTGGAAAAAATATGCCCAATCAGGACTGGAGCGAAGTACATAACTCTGAAAGCAACTCCAAATATATGGTAAGGTGTATATGACGAGCAATAGAAAAGTATACAAGATGCACAGGAAATAAATATATGCTGGAGCATAATAAGTAGCTTCAATGTAAACTGGAGAACAATACAAGTAGTGGAAAAGTAACTGCAGGTGAGAAACATGAATACTAGCTAAGTGCCTTGAGCACAAGTTCGTTATGTGATCGGCTTAGGTTGCACATGAAAAACGCTACGATAACTCCGTTAAGCGTGAGTTGCATAACCGACATACACATGAATACTATTTAGCTTTGATCACATTTCATGATAGCGTTTATATCACCTATTTTAGAATTGTAATACTTGATTCTGACACATTGTTACACGAGCTGGTACTAGTGGATCCCGTCATGAGATGCTATCCCCCTTACCGTGTTCAGCGGGTACTCTATCACGTATATTTCATCATATACTTCGGGTATTGATTCTCATGTGCTATCATGTGCTTCTTGTGCTCTCGCCTTTGTGTGCGCGAGCTATTATCATGTACGTAGCGTATTGTGGTTGATCCAATAGTATTAGTGGGGGAGGGGAGTAGGAGTTGGTTATGTGATCAAAGCCAAACAGTATTCATGTGTATGTCGGTTATGCAACTCATGCTTAACGGAGTTATCGTAGTATTTTTCATGTGCAACCTAAGCCGATCACATAACGAACTTGTGCTCAAGGCACTTAGCTAGTATTCATGTTTCTCACCTGCAGTTACTTTTTCACTACTTGTATTGTTCTCCAGTTTACATTGCAGCTACTTATTGTGCTCCAGCATATATTTATTTCCTGTGCATCTTGTATACTTTTCTATTGCTCGTCATATACACCTTACCATGTATTTGGAGTTGCTTTCAGAGTTATGTACTTCGCTCCAGTCCTGACTGGGCATATTTTTTCCAGAGGATCCTGAGGATTATTGCCCGACGTTCTACGGGCCGGGTGTTGACGAGGGTTGTGACCCCGAGACTGAGGAGGAGTGCGCCGAGGAGATGCCGTTAGTGCCCTAGTTAGCTAGGTGGGTTTCCTGGGTTGTTCCCAGTTATATTTCAGGATGATTGTACTTATTCTTTTGATGCTGTGAGATGTTGTAGACTATTATGGCCTTGGACTGTATGTTTTGGATATTGTCTTGCTCTGTGTTTCTTTGTTTCCCTTTGCTATCATATCGTGCTTTTACTCTTCCCCTAGATTTTGTGATTGAGAGTTCATATATATATTGCGTGGTTGCCCTCCTTTTGGAGAGGATTATTCATATATATATTGCGTGGTTGCCCTCCTTTTTGGAGAGGTTATGGCAGATTTTTGTGAGATATATAGATAGTTGGTTGACCTAGAACGGACCTTACAGCGTTCTACCGCCGATTCTGTGGCATAGGCTGGACGTACCCACGACTCATGCCCAATTTTTTGGGTGCGGGTAGTGACACTCACATACTTATATATTAGTATTCTTGTTCATTGACATATTATTCATTATTGTGTTTATTCTAGTATTTCCTTATGGTATATCTCTTGTATCTATTGTTGCATCTTGTATATTCATATCTATTTACTGTTACATAGTTTTTATCATTGATTAGAACTGCTGTTAGAGATGTACTCTGCTCCTTTCCTGACTGGATATATTTTTTCCAGATGACACTGAGGACTGGTACCCTACACATTATGGACCTCAGGATATTGTGGGTTTAGAGTCAGAGACCCTGGCTCAGGATGGAGTTATCCCAACTGAGACAGATGACCCGAGTTTAGTAGCTTCTTAGTATTCTTGGTACTGGATTTGTCTCCAGCTTATTTTGCTAGTATTTCTTTCAGACTCATTGATGTTATTATTTTAGACTCATGAGTTGTATGTGACTATTCTATTATTTTATCATATTCGTGCTCGTTCCATCTTAGATCTGTGTTGAGTATATTGTTATTATTGGTGGTTCATTATATTGCTAGATAGATTATCCAGACAGTGTTCTACCGCCGATTCTGCCACGTAGGCTGGGTATTGTTCCTGACTTGTACCCTTACACCAGGTACGGGTCGTGACAGATGCGAGCGCAATCTGGTGAGCATTCTCAATGCTCTGCCGTATGACCTCTGACTGATACTGCTGCACCTCCATTATTTATGGAAAGAGCACAAATATCTGTGTCTGATCGACTGCGTGTGGTGGGGGTGGAAGATCCCCTGAAACTGTCAACGTTGTCCTCTGTACCTGAGGTGGAGCACCTCCAAAAGCTGCTGCAAAAATGCCCACTTGAATCGGGAAAGCTGACCTCCGGAATAAAGGTGTTGGATCATCGTCTGATGGTGCTGCCCTCATAAGCGACGAAGTGACTGACCGTACTGACATGGCACCTGGGCACTGTGAACGCTTCTTTGACGACATCCTAAAGATAGATAGAATAAAGGAATCAATATTGAGTATGATACGATATCATCAAAGAAGGACAATTTTTTTATTCAAAGTAAAGCAAATATTCAATAGATTAAGATAGCAAAACTGGTATTAAAAGTATTTCCTAGTTGTGATTGAGTATACTCTCTGCCTAAATCCTATTTCCTAAAGCAGGCTCATAGCAGTACTCTAAGTGAGCACTACTACGATATCGCTCTAATTGTGACTCAAGACCGGCATGGGCCACCACTAAAAATGTGTCACGACCCGCACTGGAATATTCGGGCACGAGTACGTGGGTACGCCTAACCTACGTCGCAGCATCGGCGGTAGAACCTTATCTGGGTCAATTCTAACTAACTAAATATCTCAAAAATATAAATATGGTACTTGTCAATCATCTCAACTCCAAACAGAGGAAAAATATGGTATCTCACAAATGTAACTATACTCAATCACAAGCAAACTAAGGAAAAAGCACGAATAGAATAACAAAGAATGAATCAAGATACAATCCATAAGTCTGAAATAATATACATGCCAGGAATCTTAATAACAGTCTAATACAAGTCCATCAAAATAAACTAAATCTCCTCAAGCTCTGGAACTATGTCCTCATGGTCTATAGGAGTATCCTCTAATAGTATGCCCTCCTGCGGTCCATAGAATATAGGACACTGATCTATGAGCCAATCATCTGAAAAAATATATCCAGTCAGGATTGGAGCGAAATATATACCTCTGAAAGTAGTTTCAAATACATAATCGAGCATATAAAAACAGATAATAGAAAATAATACAAGATAACTAAATATCTGAATAAAATGAACTAGAGTGAACAAGTAATGTACTGGAATAAAGAATAAACAATATAAATATCTGCAATATAAAGGAATAACTGAAATCTAACTAATGTACCTCAGAATACAAGTTCATTATGTGATCAGTTTAGGTTGAACACGAATACAATAAGGTAACTCGATTACAAGTGTGGTATGTAATCGACATGTACACGAATACACTGGGGCTTTGATCACATAATCAACTCCTACTCCCCCATCCCCAACTAATATCAATGGATCCAATTACGATGTTACGAACACGAATATGGGCACACTGAACACGAGCAGTATGTATACATGAATATAAGCACACTGAACACGAGCAGTGTGTGAACACGGATATAATAAATCAATACCCAATATATACGATAAAATACATGTGAAGGAGTACCCGCTGAACACGGTAGGATATAACATCTCTTGATAGGATCCATGTAGTACCAGTCCGTGAAACCACTGTGTCCGAATCAAGTATATAGTTCTAGAACATGAGATATAAACACTATTATGAAATAAAAACTAACAAAGAATTGTACTCACCTGAGATCCTGAGCAAGGTGTATCTCTCGATTTCCAAGCTGGTATCACACAGACCTATATATGGTACATTGCATCAATACAAGGTTCTGAAAAAGAAAATAAGTTAAACTAGTTTAATTCTAGGTCATAAAGCCATTTCTAAGTCAAAATAGTCAAACTAGGTCAACTCTAGGTCAAACTAGTCAAACTTGGTCAAACTAGTTATTTTTAGGTTGTATGAGTCCAACTCTAGGATATTAGGTCCATACACTATGTAACTAGGCCACACTAGCTAAGCTAAGATATTATGATACAAACCAAGCACCCTATCACATGATACTTAAGTTTTTAGATATAAAAATACTAATTTATATATATACAAGATAATACATATAATACTCTTAGCTAACTAATCTAAAGTGCATACCTTGGCTTTGAACCAATGCGTATCTCACCACCTACACACCCATCTTGATACTCAAACATAATACCTTGAGTATCCACCAATACCTTGACATTATCTTGGTATCACAAGGTAATGTCAATTCTAACATATAACTAATTACCCAATACACTAAACTATAACTAACATTAACTAACTACTACAATACTACTATACTGACTTACTACTAACACATCAAGACTTATATACATATATATATATATATATATGTATATATATATATATATATATACATACATACATACATACATACATACATACATACATACATACATACATATAGCTACTAGTCTAACAAGTATATATAGTATATATATATATATATATATATATATATAAATATATATATATATATATATATATATATATATATATATATATATATATTAGATAACAATGTATATATAACTATCTAGATAGCAATATGACTAACTAGTTAAATATATACATATATAACTAACTAGACTATTATGCAACTAACTAACTAACTAACTAACTAACTAACTAACTAACTATTAATAACTAACTAAACCTCTAGTAAACTACTAGCTAACCCTCTACCTTAACTAGCTGCTGCCCTCTTATTGTTGTCTTTGTATTGCTATTAAGGTTGATTGTTGTTGCTGTAACTTGCAGTTGTTGTTGCTGTAGGATGCTGCACTGTTGTTGCTGTGCTGCAATTGCACTATGTTATTGCTGGGCAGTTTGCTGCCTCTCCTTGCTATTGGATTCTACTGCTCTCGATGCAGTTGCTGGTGCAGGCTCTTGATGCAGTGGTAACTGCTGTGCATTGCTGCACAGTTTGTAGTACATTGCTCTTGTTGTGCTGCAGTTGAGGTTGATTGCTACAGGCTGTTGCTGCTCTTGTATTGCTGATTGCAGTCTACGAATTGCTACTTGCGGTTGATGCATGCTGTGCTCTACCCGACCCTCCTCTCACTACTCACTCACTCACTCACATACACACACACACACACACATATAAACATATATACATATCAATACATATATAGATATATAATCATATAAAATAATTATATATATATATATATATATATATATATATATATATATATACATATACACATATCACTACACATATACACATAGATATATATATACATATCTATATAAAATAATAAAGATACAAACACATATACATAACCATACAATCATAAAATTATATCATTCTAATATATATTGCCATGGCAAATTGAATTGAGATACAATGAAGCAAACACGCGGAGTGCACCGCACCCGTATCACACTCATTCTATGATACGCTTGAGATACGTCTCCACCACACAACCAAACATATCTCGAAGGATCCAAGTCTAAAATCATAATTATAAACAATACGAAGAACTAATTACTCAACTACGTATCCGTGTCAAGATATGACATGCACAAACTCCTGTGTCAGAGAAAACTCCCCAAATTAACCCATATCTCCAAATTATCGAGATACGACCTATACGTATCCAATTATGGACACGATACTAGTCACACACAATCAAACACATGTCAATTTGGTCTAATTGACCAATTGACAAGCATAAGATGTGCCAATCTCGGAATTCTCCTAAAATTGACATAAAATACCACATAACTTTCTCCATAGGCCTCCTATGAACCTAATTTTAATTCCTATTGGTAGCCTTAGCATATAGACTGGTTTCTTATGATTAAATTATAGATTTAGAACCTAATTAGAGGGAGAAAACTAAATTATACCTATTAGGAGATAAATTCCCAATAAAATTTCCAAATTGAGTTAAAGTAGCATCAAACTTGTAGATCCTTGCTCTTCCTTATAGATCCTTGCTTCCTCCTTGTAAATCCTTGTTCTACTAGACTTTAAATATGTATAGGAAAGGAATTGGGAAAAAATTTGAGTAGAAATTGGTGCGGGAATGAAGAATTTGGAAGAGAAAAAATTCTAGATCTAGATTTGGAATAACAAATGAGAAGAGAGACACTCTCCTCCCTATGGTGGTCGGCCCCTTGTCCCTCCTCCAAGCTACTATAGAATGTCCAAAATACCCCTTGAGGCTTCTCATGAAGAAAATAATTAAGGAGGGAAGGTTATAGTCTAATTGATTTCACTAATTAATTCATCATCCTAATGAATGGGCTTACTATTAGGCTCAATTCTAACTAGAATTAAATATTGGTCCATGGATCTAAACTAAACTAGTTAGGTCCACTACACAAGTCCAAAATAAATTTAACATCTATAATAAATAAATAATACAATAATTAATATTTACAATATGCACAATATTGAATATAATAATCCTAAAAATACAATTATCCATGCCAAATTACCAAACTATGCTTAGTTGAAAAAGTGAGGGTGACAAAACTTTTCTAGGCCGAGTATCTTAGGCTGCGTGAGCGGGCGACTACTAGTGCACCTACAGTGGGAGAGGCTGGTGCTTCCTTGTAGGCCTTTCCAACTCTGTCGGCGGACGAGCTGTGGGTGACCGCCGCTGGTGGTCTCCAAAGGGGTACGTACTACGGTACGGGATCCTATGGCGCCCTTGTTAAGATACAGTCGTCTAGGGCCTCCACGGTAAGTGCGTATTCCCCACAGCTCTCGCAGACGTCGGCCCAAGTCCAAGAGACCGGTGACCGTCAGATTGCGTCTCTCCGTGACGAGTTACTACGAAGGATGGAGGAGCAGCCCATGTCCCAACCGCAGGCGGACGATGCGACACTCATCGCACAATTTGATACGCTCGAGCGCAGCATCATGGAGCTCAGGGATATGATAGCTGACCTTTGAGCGTTGTTAGAGCACAGCGTGACGGAGCTGCATGCATCACAACTATCTATGGGAGAGAGGCTGACAATGATGCAGGATTCAATGGTTCATAGCAGTACGAGGCTGTTATCTACCATGGATTCATACAACCATCGACTAGCAAAGTTGGAGCAGATATGTCCTCCTGGTGCGCCTTCATCGATACAGACTCCACCAACGTCATTGACTTCTCCATCGACATCAGTGTCAATTTTATGGGAGCAGTACGATTTGTTCTTATCCTTGATGCGCGCCGGTGGTCATCCTCTTGTAGATCCGCAGTAGTCCTAGTTAGGATAGTTTACTGGTTATTTGTGTTTTGACCTATGATATTTGGGCATTTATGAATATTCTTTATTTTTGAGGCTTTCAGACTTTATTTCTTGCATTCGGTTGTGTGGATTTTATTGTATTCTTTACGATGAAATTTTCTCCAAACTCGTTTTGTAATCCCAATATTTCGTTTTCTTCAAATTTTACTATAATATTCATGTTACATGTATGTTAATTGTATTCATTTATTTTTCTTGAAATCACTATCATTGTTTCCTGTCTCCCCTTATTTCAGAGAGATGAACACTCGTGCTTGGTATAAGTTAGAAAATGGTTAGAAATAAATATTTCTTGGATATATTGCATTATTAGTTGCTTGTTATATTTTTAGTATACTTTTAAAGATAGTAAGGAGTATATGGATATGCTAAAAAAAACTATCGGTACATAGTTGGATTGAAAGTTATCGAGAATAACTGATATTAGAAGAACTTATGAAAATTCTTTTGGAAGGTAAAAAAATCTTGTGAAAACTTAAAGTTTTGATATAGTGTTTTGTTCTAAGGTGGATAGAAGATGTATAAATTATAAATGTCAAATTCAAATTATGGTAAAAAAATTTTAGATTGCAGGTGAAACTATTAGATGGTGGTTAAGAAGGCAATTAAGAATAATATAATAGAGATATTTGAGTGCTTTTGCCCATAAATTTTTTTTTGAAGAAAATTTAAAAAAAAATTAGATTATGCGAAGAAAAAAAACTTAAAGATATAGATTTGAGTGCGAGGATAAGCTTATAGGGATTAAATTTAAATTTTTATATGATGAATTTAGAAGAAAAAAATTAATTAATTTGAGGATTTGAGTTAAAGTTTGAATTTTAAGAAATAAATTATTAATTTAAATTTTGAGAATGAAAATTTAGTTTAAAATTTGAAGACAACAAAGTTTAAAAAAAAAAAAAATTTGGAATAAGATTATATTGAATGAGCGTTGGTTATTTAAATTTTTGAGAAGATAATGATAGATTGAATTTAGATTTAAATTTAGTTATTTAAATTTTAAGGCGATTATGATATATTGAATATAAATTTAAAATATTTGATGAATTAAATTTTTTTTTTGAGTTTAGATTTCTAGGATAAACATGAATTTAAATAAAGAGTTAAAAATTTAAGATTATGATATGTTTGGAATTGTGTTCAAATTTTAAGAAGATTATGATGACAGATTTAAATTTAAATTTGAAGTAGCTTGAAATATTTAAATTTTGTGAGATGTAAAATTTGCAGATTTTGATCATATTTGACTTGAAATTTGAATTTAAGGATTTTAATAAAATTTGAATGAGTAGAATAATAATAATTTTAAAACTGAGAATTGGTTTTATGTTAAATTTGAGGAGTTTAAATCTTGAAGTGGACATATTTTGAAGATTTAATTTTAAAATTTAAGTTTTGAGAATAAAAAGTGGATTTTGAGGATCGTGTGAAGTTATAAACAATGATTTTACCCCATGATTATTTTTTTTTTTTTGTTCAAAGTTGATAAAAAATTTGTTATTTAAGATATTATATTTCAAGGACAAAATTCTTTTAAGATGGATAGATTGTGAGCACCCTGATTTTTATATAAGGTTATTTTGGTAATTAATTTTTTTATTTAATTTAAATATTTATTTGATAATTTATTGAACTATAGACACTTTTTGCCATGGTCTTGAGATTTTAGTACAACACTAGCCCTTACCTTCCGACCCACTTTGCATACTAGACTTAGACGAGCCAAATTAGGTTCATGGATTGAATGTGACTCATAAATTCGCATCGCTATGCTTTATTTTTGTCGTACAACTTTTGCGACGTAAAATCTAGATTTTGACAATTTAGCACTTTGTCGTTGTGGACGATTTTAGTGCGCAACATCAACCCTTTTCATCTAACCAACTTCATATCTATGAGCTTAACTAGACCTAAAATGTTCATATTAAGAGTGTCTCATTCATTTAAATCCCTACATGCTTACACATGGTTCAAATTCTAGTTTATATATCCAGTTTTTCATTTTAGGAAACCGCATCTTGCATATCTTTTGTGCACTTTATTTAAATTAAAATAATTAATTACATAATAGTCCAAGGATTATTATAAATCTAACAAACCCTCATGGACCCTTAAACACAAGTCCCTTTTGGTCCCAACACAACTCCAAGCAATCAACACCCAAAAGTCCAACCAACAAGTATATATAAACTTGCAACCTTCTCCTCTACATAGCCCTAGCCGCCTCTCCTCTCTTATGAACGACAACAATAGTAGACCCTCCCTTTTTAACATCTCCTCTTCCTCCTCTTCCTTTTCCATACCTTCACGCACCCCCACGAGCACCCCAAGGCCGACCCCAAGGCCAATCCTTCACCCAAATACCTCCATATTAGGTCTACTGCTACTGCTACTTATTGCTATTATAAAAATTGACCAAAACCCCTCCAAAATACTAATTTATTCATCTATTTGAAGTTCCCTACCACCCTGTCAAGTGGAGCAAAGTTTGTAGTCCGTTTGGTACTCCGTTTGGCCGTAGTGGTGAAGAAGGTCCCCATCGTAATCGCGTACGCGTAAGTTTTTCAACTTCAAATCTTCTTCTTATTTTTCATGAAATAAAACTCATGTAGAACCATGTTAATATTAGGTATTAATTAAAAATATTTTAGTGCATGTGAAACTATATTTTTATGTACAAAATTACCCCTAGTTGTTAAACAATCTAGACACGGACATAATGCATCAATACTAGTTTTAGTTCTTTGAAGGTTGCCATATTTTGACTATATAAATAAATTTTAAAATTTAATATATTATAATTACAGAATATTTAATATATTATTTTATTTTTTATTGATTTTTTAATGTAAATAGGGTAGTTGCATGCATAAACTACGTAGCGTAGTTGCTAGGAATCACTAGTTGTCGCCCATAAAGACTTTTTGCATGCAATGATATTGGGTTGGTTATTTTCATATAATTATAAATAATTTTAGAATTAATATTTTATAATAATTAATGATTTAAAAATGTTTTTGAAATTTTTTAATGACTAGTAATATTCTCATGTGTAGCTATTTGCATGTGCAACTAATGTAGAATTAATAACTAGATAATAACCTAAATTAACTAAAAAAATTAGAGTCTAATTAGTGTAATAATTAATTAATAATTATTCAAGATATTTCTGTGGAGAGCTCCGGACCGGACTTGTTGTGGTTGTAGTTTGGTTCGGAAGGCAAGTATACCTTGCTTAATTATATTGTTCAGTTACATTATGTATAGTTATTATTTGTTAGTTGTGTGCACGCGTCTTAGAGTAGTAGACTTACCTTATATATTATGAAGGTATGTGGTATCTTCTGACGTGACACTTGTTCAACATATTCACTGAGTGAGAGAGAGTGCATCGACTAGCGTGTTGACTGGCCATTGATATGTGAGTTCGCGTCTTGTGTTAGTAGTTGATGTTAGTTTAGTTTCTAGATTTTTATTGACGTCGTTGCATTATGCCTGCACCGCATATACGGTTCGGATAGTACATTGGGAGGAGAAAATCTACTAGTGAGCGTATGGGATTTCTGTTTCTTACTGTGTAAATAGTGTAAATGGTGTACCCTCAAGTTCTGTTGAACACCTGGTGGGATGGCTGGTTCTTCTATTTTTCTCCCTCATGCGCCACTAGAGATATCTCGACTGTATAACACATAGATGGTTTAGTTACCCTATTTATTGTTTACTACTTTACTTTTATGCATGTCAATTTTTTGTGTACTTGTTATGTCCCTTTGAGGACCTGGCACCTTTTCCAGATCCAGACGAGCACTTGTACCCTATGGACTACGGAGTTGAAGATTTTGCTGACGAGAACCTTAAGGTGGAGCCACACGAGTTTTCCTGAGCGTTATGGATGATAATTTCTTAGTATCTTGGTTGTCCTTATCTAGTTAGCTGGCACCTGGACTATTTTATTATTGTCTAGTTATATTATCTTTCAGTAATCTTTCATACTTATATTTTGTGGATTGTTCTCCACTAGAATTTATTTTATAGTGAATTCTGAGACTTTATCTATTCATTGAGTTTCCTATTCTGTGATATTGTGGATGCGACTAGATTATTATCTGCCTGAGATATTGTGTCTTAGTTATATTTTATAGCATACTACGACTAGTTAGGTCCAATTGTAAAACCCTAAATCCTAAAATCCGTATTTTTTTATTATTAATTATTAATTTAATTGTAGTAATTATGTGCTAATTAGGAGTAATAGATTTTTTCTGAGATTTATTTGGGTGTTTGTGCATTTAGGGAATTTATGGAGCCATTAGAAATTTTTCTTAATTTATTTCATGTAGGAGACCCTTTGGACGGTTGCTAGCTTAATGATATGCATTAAAATAATTATAGATTTTTCTATGGGTATATATGTATATATAAATATATATATATATATACATATATATTTAAAAGAGAAAAAAAAGAAAAGAAAAGAAAAAGAAAACAATTATGCATTAACTATTGGATCCCTTAACTACCAACCCATTCCTAACGGACCCTAACCCACCTAGCCTAAGACCCACACCCCCTTAGCTAACCCACCGCTGAGGGAACCCATCCGCTGGAATTAGCAAAAGCCATATCCACTTTTGCTAACAAGCAGCAGCTTTTGGAAGACCTCCTCCCCCCCCGCGGCCCGCACGTTAAACCCCCCCAACTCACAATCTCTCTCTCCCTCTCTCTATATATAACATCTTCATCGACCAAGTCCTAACCCTAATCCTCTCCCTCCACCTTGACGCCGCCGCTGCACCACTGGAGCCCGCTGTTGACCGCCCCAGGTCCGCCGCCATGCGCCGGAGCCGCCGGCAGCACACCGCGAAGCCGCGCGTGCGAGACAGAAATTGACAAACAGCGTACCAGTATTCCCGCTCCGTTTCCCGTGCCCCTGCTTGACCAAACTCGATCCCGTCTTCGCCGGTATGATCCTCTCACCTATCCCCCTTCCATATTTGTATATTAGTTCACCACGAACCACGCGCTAACCTAGGTAAAAATCGACACCAAGTCAAAAAAAAATGACCACTTCCCAAATTCTAGAAATTATGTTGCAACCACCCTTGTTCTCGGATTTGTATCTCCCACCACAGGGATCTGAATCCAATTTTTCTTGTTGGTATGCGAAGAACACTTGCCCTAGTTTATTTTCTGTTAAATACTTTAATTTATTAGCTACTGTATGTTAAAATAAATTAGGTAGAAAATTCTAAAAACCCACTTTTTCCAGATTTCCAAAAGTTGTGAAACAGAGCGCGCCCCGCCAAACGGGACCACCCCGCTGTGTACCAAGTGTACCAAATGGTGCACGCAGTGTACCCGAACACGTGAGAGTTCACAAAAACTGATTCGGACGCGTGTGTGCGTCAGAATCAGCCCGTATCCGTGGATAAATCCCCGTGTCGCAACTTTTGCGAAAGTCGTGCGCATTTTGTGCACACTGGTCAGATTGAGACAAAACTTATGCCACTGGACTCGTGGTATCGTATTGGTCCTGTGACCCAATTTTCACACAATTCTGAGACAGTTGACCAAGTCGCCAATTGGCAGGCCCCACGGTTGACTTTTTGGGCGAATTTGTGTTCGGCTCACCGGAATCCACACCTGGATATACCGTTGAGTTCGTATTGACATTTAGAGTTTGTTTAACCTATAATTTGTCCCATTTAGAGACTTTTACCCTTAGCATGCTTTTCGGTGCAAAGTGGCCCACAAGTGGAGCCCGCTTTGACCCGAAATTACCGTTTTATCCTTGTGTCCAAATTGGACGAAAGAGAAGTACTTTCTAGCTATTTTTCTTATTCTGGGAACGTTGGTGATGTTTATTTCAGCATCCGGAGACGTTCATTCTCAGGCCGTAGTTTCTAACTCTTAGTGTTTGACATCTGGACATTTTACTCTGCAGCTCTCTTGACAGGCAAGTATACCTTGCCTTTGTTGTATTGTTTAAATTCAGTTATATTGTTAGTTGCATGTTTATTATTTTAGATTATATAACTGTGCGCGTCCGAGAGAGACTCGGGTGCAGTCAACGAATGCGTTGACGTTAGGACTTGTGTCTGACCTAGTGTCTAGTAGACCCACCTAAAGTTGTGGAGTTATCGGTATAACTCCCCAGGCCTCGACACATTTTTTACACGTGTTGTGAGTCTCATGTAGGGCACAAACTTGCGTATATGGTTGGCCACCTGTACGTATACGTCATGCAACGGATAGGGTATAACTGCTAATAGTGATACATGTTAGAAGACTTAGCAGTTATTCGTAGGCGGAGCATAGACTATCGTAGTACGATGGCCCAATCCTTGTCCTTGTTTGGTTGTAAGGTTGGGCTACTGTTCTAGTGATAGACTATGAGCCAGAGTTACGACGCCGCGGCGTAGTAGCTAAGGCGTGTTGTGGATACAACATGCATAGATCATTGGGCGGGGAGGACGACTTGTAGGCGTATGGGATACCCCACTTCCTTTACACTGCTGCCACACTCGACGGAGTGATATGGACGATATATACTATACTGCTGCCATATTCTTCGGAGCGATATGGACGATATATACTACACTGCTGCCACGTTCTCCGGAGTGATATGGCCGATATACTGTACCGCTGCCATGCCCTTCGGAGATGGACGTCATTACTGAGCGCCCTCCTATGGGGGCATATGTGGCATATACTAGCCAGTTGTCACGATTGATGAATTACGTCAGCATATGTCTAGCCTACACTTACCCATACACTCAAAGTTGTCCTCAAGTTTTATTTCACTTAGATGGTTAGGTCACCCCGAAGTTATTTATTCAGTATTTACTTTATGGCATGCTTTTATGTATCTTGTTATGTCCCTCTGAGGACCTGGTCCCTTTCCAGGTGTATTGTTCATGATTATTTGCAGGAGCGCAGATCCGGACTGGCTATTTATATTGCTAGAGGTCTACTCTTCGAGCCTTGTAATTGTTAGAGATTGTATTTATATTATTTGTCTTGTTTATTCTTTATTCTAGTTCGGCAGTGGATTTGTTTACATCCGACTGTCATCTTTAGATACTTCATATTGAGATCTGGTTATAGATATTGGTTATTCATTATATTT
The DNA here is from genome assembly GCA_036927795.1 of Iris macrosiphon. Lineage (NCBI taxonomy): Eukaryota > Viridiplantae > Streptophyta > Magnoliopsida > Asparagales > Iridaceae > Iris > Iris macrosiphon. The sequence goes on along the minus strand of JAYESA010000004.1, from coordinate 92,399,498 downwards.
GATTTTCTGTGGATGATATTAGATTATACGCTGTAATTTATGAGGGTTTATACCACTGGTGAATTGTTATTCATATTACAGTGTACGTGTGATATGGTTTCCATATATTGGAGTGCCATATTCATACGGCTGGCATGGTTACGTATTCCTAGTCCTACGTATTTTGGAACTGGGATGTGACATGTTTTTAGTGGTGGCCCATGCAGGTTAAGAGCATATTGTCTCGATTACGTTAGTGTACCGAGCAAGCCTGCAGATAAGATTAGAGTATAGGATCTCATCCACAATTGACTATGACTCGTATCTCTTCTAATCCGCTCTATTTGAATAATTGCTTCATGCTTGATTCATGTGCTTCCCTATTAGTTCCTAGAGTATAGCCCCATCCTAGAATATAGAAGTCCCTGTTGTTAGATAAAAGAGTAGGGTAACCTTTCTATTAAGAGTACAACTAGGGCACTGACACACCACTAAGTTTAGAATAGCTAGTAAACCCTAGAATTCCTTATCTATAGATTGGTTTACCATTATCTCTTGATATAATTATGAATGACTTGAGAGTAGCATGGACACTACTAGAGTTAGTTAGAAAGTTGACCATACTGTTTTACCCTAGCATTAAGGAACCAATAGAAACCAAGGTGGAAAGTTAGGACCAACCCTAACTTTTATAGTGAGATAGTAGTATAGAACTATATCTTAGATTCTTGTCTAGATATTAGCAGACAGTACCCTAGGAAGCCGAAGAGGAATGAATATAGTAATTCCTCGATCATACCTTGAACACAGAGATTAGCATATTGCCTTCCCCTTAAGAAACCATGATGCTATCTAGAGCCCTCTATTTTATATTTTATATATTGTTCCTCTGCAACCTTAATATTCGCAAATTGCGCGACGACTAAATTACGTTTCGCTTCTCTTCATCTTTCAACTCGTGCCACCTGACCCTTCTGATGGTTGACCGAGTGAATTTATCCTATGTTAGATATATATAGTTACTAAGGTTATGGCTGTAATCTTGAATTTTGAATTTTCGTGCTTGGTAGTTAGAACTTGATAGTTTTAAGTTATTCTGGTAGATTACGACTTGATGATTAACCTTAGTTTTAAATCGCGTAATCCGTATCCATAACCCAATATAGATATATCCTTTTTTCACTTAATAACCAGTAGCTCTGCCATTCTTACTATTGACACTCATCCTATGAGCACTATGATTGAAACTTAAGGTGACCATTACCGATATAATGCAATAGGATGATTTTCTTGTAAACCCCAATAAGAGTATGCTAATTAAAAGGGCAATATTATTTTGTAGAATCCCCTTAAGACTGTCACAGTATTAGATTATTATCTGGGTAGTATGCCTCACAACCTAGTGACACATAGTCCTCTTGACATATTATTGTAGTATAATTGAATGACATTAACTATATGCTTACATAAGACAATAGTATTTATTCTGATGGTAGGACTTAAATGCCCGTACCCCTATTGTTGTCGACTAGCAGCTTAGACAAGGTGCTAGTACTACAACTGTAGAGACTGTAGAGTCTTATTTTTGTTTGTTTGTGAACTTGAATTATTTGTACCTTATTTCATCATGATCTCGCGTATTTATATTTTATAAACTACCTTGACTTATGCTGCTATTTTATAGCCTAAATTTGCAAGCTTATTCTTTTATCGAGCTTGTTCACAACATATGTATTAGTGGATGCATACACTAATACATTTCAGAATCAGTGTATTAAGGTCTAGCTAACCTTAGTGTGCTTGGTTCGCCCCTCGCATAACTACTTTACGTGGATTGAGATATATAGTGTCTAGTAGACGAATGCACTTGCCCTCTAGATATGCCTGAGCATATTGTATCAGTTACATAACTGTACTGATACGAGCATGTGAATAAGAAATTACCAAATAGGATTTCAATCCACAGCTGCCTTGACAATTCCTTTTGAATTCCCTAAACGCCTTGATCCCGATACTTCTATTCTATTACCTCTCCCTTGAACTCTTTATTATTGATCTCCGTCTTTCCTTATTTCGGAAAGACAAAACCTCGTGCTTGGTATAAGTTTGATATACAGAGAGTACTAGATATACCCCATAGGCCGATCACATACTTGAGGATTATTCTTTTGTAAACAAGGGCATATCATATGTGATATATTTGGTGTTAAAGTTTTGAGGATTGAGTAACATGATTAAGTAAAATTAAGGACATATCAAAGGTAAAATGATTGGTGTTCAAACTTTTGAGGATCGAATAGCATGACTAAATAAGTTGAGGAATATTTTCTTAAGTTTATAGCCTTATATGATAGATGGGTAAATTCTAAGTTGGGTAGAAGTTGCATTGTCAACTTGAGAGGAATTTCTTTTAGATGGTGATCAAGCAAGGTTAGATGGGAAGATTCAAGTCATTTTAATCTTGAATTTTTTTTTAAAGGAGGACTAAGATGATGAGTACTTAATGAATTTTTGAAATCTTGATATGTCGGACCAAATATTTATACTTTAAGTACATGATTTAAATTTTGAATATGGAAGATAAATCATCAATTTGAATTTTGAGGATAAATATAGAATTTTAGACTTGAACATTGGTGGATTGAATTTAAATTTTTACAATTTGATGATCGAATTAAGAGTAAAATTTTGATTGCTGGATTACCTATTGGAATATTGGGGATGTGAATTAAATTTAAAGATTTGAAGGATACAAAATTCATAAGTGAACAATAGGAATAATATTGGACTAGAATTGTTTTCTAGCGGAGATTATGATAACGGGAGATCGTGATGTAAAATTCACATGCGTATTTAATTCTTGAAGATGTTATATGGAATTAATTTAAATTTGGATATTGATAATTTGAAAAAGTGAGAAGAGATTACAATAGGTCAAATTTTGATTTGGAACAGTGATTATCTTAACCTTGAAGTGATTGCGATGGATATGATTATGATTGTAATCATCGCAAAGAGATTGCGATTTACTTGCCCTATGTGCATGAAGATTAACAAATTATGCCTTATTTTAATTTCGAGGATGACATATTTTTAAGTTGGCTAGATTGTAAACCCCCTCACCCAAGATTAGACCTATTTGGCTTAGATAGTGATACTAAGGCTAGTTCGAACCCAATTAGTAATAGAACGCGACATTTTGTTAATTATACGAGATTTATATCACCTAGAGCACCTTACCATTGCTTCAATAATTGGAGCACTACACTAGCCACTGCCTTCCTACAAACTTTACATCCTTGTCCTAGACATGTCCGCCATCTATTCTGACCTTTGCCGTGACTTATAATTAAGCTCCCTTGTGCTACATTTTAGTCGCACAACATTCGTCGCGAACGTTACTTCTTAATTCTAAATTAATTCCAACTTGTATCCATGTGTGTTCCAATCGAAATTGGAGACACAATCTTGACCCATTTCGTACAACCCAATTTTTAATTTTGATAAAATTCTATCATGAGCCCTCTATGTCCATGACCCTTGTGTCCCACCTAATGTTATCCCATGTACTTCTAATTAATTCCCGAACCCCACGCGCATTAATTTTGATTAATTTAATCCAATTTCCATCTTTGGGCAACTTTTCAATGGTTGGACGCTTTTATGCAAAAGAGCATTTAGGTGTCCACACCATTGGACATGAGACATGAAGAACCTATTTTTCGTCCATGTGGATTCTCCCATGATTTTCGTAATGTGCAACGCGCAACATCGCCCTCATTTAAACCTAGCCTTGTATTTTAAACAATGTAAACCGTATACCATCCTTGACTTTCTACCGCGGCTTAATTTTAATTTCGAGGACAAAATTTTTATAAGTTGGGTAGGATGTAAAATCTCAAATCCTAAATTTTTTATTTTTTTATTATTAATTATTAATTTAATTGTAGTAATTATGTGCTAATTAGGAGTAATAGATTTTTTTCCGAGATTTATTTTGGGTGTTTGTGCATTTAGGGGATTTATGGAGCCATTAGGAATTTTTTCTAATTTATTTTATGTAGGAGACCCTTTGGATGATTGCTAGCTTAATGGTATGCATTAAAATAATTGTAGATTTTCTATGGGTATATATGTATATATAAATATATATACATATATATTTAAAAGAGAAAAAAAATAATTATGCATTAACTATTGGATCCCTTAACTACCAACCCATTCCTAACGGACCCTAACCCACCTAGCCTACGACCCACACCCCCTTAGCTAACCCACCGCTGAGGGAACCCATTCGCTGGAATTAACAAAAGCCACATCCCCTTTTGCTAACAAGCAACAGCTTTTGGAAGACCCCCCCTCCCCCCCCCCCCCGCGGCCCGCACGTTAAACCCCCCAAACTCGCGATCTCTCTCTCCCTCTCTCTATATATAACATCTTTATCGACCAAGACCTAACCCTAATACTCCCTCTCCACCTTGACACTGCCGCCACGCCATCGGAGCCCGCCGCCGACCGCCCCAGGCCAGCCGCCATGAGCCGGAGCCGCCGGCCGCACACCATGACGCCGCGCGCGCGAGACAGAAATTGACAAACAGCGTACCTGTGTTCCCGCTCCGTTTCCCCGGCACCTGCTCGACCAAACTCGATCCCGTCTTCGCCGGTATGATCCTCACCTATCCCCCTTCCATATTTGTATATTAGTTCACCACAAATAACGCGCTAACCTAGGTAAAAATTGACGCCAAGTCAAAGAAAAATGACCACTTCCCAAATTCCAGAAATTATGTTGCAACCACCCATGTTCTCGGATTCGTATCTCCCACCACAGGGATCCGAATCCGATTTTTCTTGTTGGTATGCGAAGATGTCACGCCCAGTCCCAAAATACGTAGGACTAGGAATACGTAACCATGCCAGCCGTATGAATATGGCACTCCAATATATGAAAACTATATCACACGTACGCTGTAATATGAATAACAATTCACCAGTGGTATAAACCATCATAAATCACAGGGTATAATCTAATCTCATCCACAGAAAATCAAATACAATGAATAACCAATATCTATAACCAGATCTCAATATGAAGTATCTAAAGATGACAGTCGGATGGAAACAAATCCACTGCCGAACTAGAATGAGGAATAAATAAGCAAAATAATATAAATATAACCTCTAACAATCACGAGGCTCGAAGAGTAGACCTCTCGCAATATAAGTAGCCAGTCCGGATCTGAGCTCCTGCAAATACTCATGAACAATTTACCTGAAAAGGGACCAGGTCCTCATAGGGACATAACAAGATACATAAAAGCATGCCATAAAGTAAATACTGTAAAAACTCAAGGGTGACCTAACCATCTAAGTGAAATGCAAGTTGAGGACCACTTTGAGAGTATGGAGAAAGTATAGGCTAGACATATGCTGACGTAATTCACCAATCGTGACAACTGGCTAGTATATGCCACATATGGCCCCATAGGAGGGTGCTCAGTAATAACGTCCATCTCCGAAGAGCATGGCAGCAGTATAGTATATCGGCCATATTGCTCCGGAGAACGTGGCAGCAGTATAGTATATATCGTCAATATCGCTCCGAAGAACGTGGCAGCAGTATAGTATATATCGTTCATATCACTCCGTCGAGTATGGCAGTAGTGTAAAGAAAGTGGGTGTCCCATACGCCTACTAGTAGTCCTCCCCGCCCAATGATCTAAGCATGTTGTATCCACAACACGCCTTAGCTACTATGCCGTAGCGTCGTAACTCTAGCTCATAGTCTATCGTTAGAACAATAGTCCAACCTTCAACCAAATAAGGAAAAGGATGGGACCTTCGTACCACGATAGTCTATGCTCCGCCTACAAATAACTGCTAAGTCTTCTAACATGCATCACTATTAGCAGTTATACCCTATCCGTCGCACGCCTACACGTACAGATGGCCAACCACATACGCAGGACCGTGCCCTATATAAGACTAACAACACGTGTAAGAACTGTGTCAAGGCCTGGGGAGTCATACGAATAACTCCACAACTTTAGGTGGGTCTATTAGACACTTGGTCAGACACAAGTCCTAATGTCAACGCATTCGTTGACTGCACCCGAGTCTCTCTCGAACGCGCACAGCTATATAATCTAAAATAATAAACATGCAACTAATATATATAACTGAATTTAAACAATACAACAAGGCAAGGTATACTTGCCTGGCAAGAGAGCTGCAGAGTGTAATATCCAGATATCAAACACCAAGAGTCAGGAACTACGGCCTCAGAATGAACATCTCCGGATACTGAAATAAACATCACCAACGTTCCCAGAATAAGCAAAATAGCTAGAAAGCACTTTCCTTTAGTCCAATTTGGACACAGGGGCAAAACGGTTAATTTTGGGTCAAAGCGGCTCCACATGTGGGCCACTTTGCACCGAAAAGCGTGCCAAGGGTAAAGGTCTCTAAATGGGACAAGTTATAGGTCAATTTTAAATGTCAATGCAAACTCAACGGTACTTCCACTTTTGGATTCCAGTGAGCCGAACACAATTTCGCCCAAAAAGTCAACCGTAGGGCCCGCCAATTAGCGACTTGGTCAACTATCTCAGAATTGCGTGAACATTGAGTCACAGGACAAGTGCGTTACCACGAGTCTAGTGGCACAAGTTTCGTCGAAATTTGACGAGCGTGCACAAAATGCGCACGGCTTTCGCAAAAATTGCGATACGGGGATTGTCCGCGGATACGGGCTGATTTCGACGCACACACGTGTCCAAATCAGTTTTTGCGAACTCTCACGTGTCTGGGTACGCTGTGCGCACTATTTGGTACACTTGGTACACAGCGGAACGGTCCCGTTTGGCGGAGCGCGCTCCGTTTCACAACTTTTAGAAATATAAAAAAAGTGTGTTTTCGGGATTTTCTACCTAATTTATTTTAACATACAACAACTAATAAATTAAAGTATTTGACAGAAAATAAACTAGACAAGTGGTCATCGCATACCAACAAGAAAAATCGGATTCGGATCTCTGTGGTGGGAGATACGAATACGAGAACAGGGGTGGTTGCAACAGAATTTCTGGAATTTAGAAAGTGGTCATTTTTCTTTGACTTGACGTCAATTTTTACCTAGGTTTGCGTATTGTTTGAGATAAACTAATCTATAGGATGGGAAGGGGAATATATGAGGATCATACCGGTGAAGACAGGGTCGAGTTTGGTCCAGCGAGGGCACGGAAATCGAGACGGGAACACAAGTACGCTGTTTATCAATTTCTGTCTCGCGTGCGCAGCATCGCGGTGTGCGGCCGGCGGCTCTGGTGCATGGCGGCGGGCGTGGGGCGGTCGGCGGCGGGCTCCGGTGGCGCGGCGGCGGCGTCGAGGTGGAGAGGGAGGATTAGGGTTAGGGCTTTGTTATTTTTATATATATATATATATATATATGTAAAGGGAGACGCGCGGGGGGGGGTATGTTCTTTCACACGGGGTGGGGCGTATGTTGGCAGCAGCCGCTGCTGCTACTACTACTTTGTATCTAATGGGTTCGGGTCATGGGGGTTTGGGTAGACTAAGGGTTTGGGTTTGTGATCCATTAGGGATTTCAATCCACTCTTTTTCTTTCTTTATTTTTTTCTTATTTCTTTTTAATTCTTTTTCTTTTATTTCTATTTCTAATTTCCACTCTATTTAAACTATATATATATATATATATATATATATATATATATATATATATATATATATGTATGTATTTACACAGAAAATTCTAGAATTTATTTTAGTACATACCATTAAGGTAGCAACTGCCCAAAGGGTCTCCCACATGAAATAAATTAGGAAAAATTCCTAATGGTTCCATAAATCTCCTAAATTCGCAAACACCTAAAATAAAAATTAAATAAATTCTATTTCTCTTAATTTGCTCATAATTACTATAATTAAATTAATAAAAAAAAAAGTAAATACGGATTTTAGGATCAGGGGTTTTACATCCTACCCAACTTATAAAAATTTTGTCCTCGAAATTAAAATTAAGCCGCGGTAGAAAGTCAAGGATGGTATAAGATTTGCATTGTTTAAAATGCAAGGCTAGGTTTAAATGAGGGCGATGTTGCGCGTTGCACATTCCGAAAATTATGGAAAAATCCACATGAACGAAAAAGAGATTTCTTCATGTGTCATGTCCAATGGTGTGGACACCTAATTGCTCTTTTATATAAAAGCACCCAACCATTGAAATGTTGCACAAGATGGAAATTGGATTAAATTAACCAAAATTAATGCGCATGGTTTTCGAAAATTAATTAGAAGTGCATGGGGCTAAAATTAGGTGGACGCAAGTGTCATGGACACAGAGGCCCATGCTAGGATATTGTCATAGATTGGGTTGTACGAAACGGATCAAGATTGTGTCTCCGATTTTGATTGGAACGCACAAGGACACAAAGTTAGAATTATCTTAGAATTAAGAAATAACGTTCTCGACGAATGTTACGCGACTAAAATGTAGCACAAGAGAGGTTAATTATAAGTTACGACAAAGGTCAGAATAGATGGCGGACATGTCTAGGACAAGGATGTGAAGTTTGTAGGAAGGCAGTGGCTAGTGCAGTGCTCCAATTATCGAAGCAACGGTAAGGTGTGCTAAGTGATTCAATGTTGTAAAATTAAATAAAAAAAATACCGTGTTCTATCTCTAATTGGATTCAAACTAGCCTTAGTCTCACTATCTAAGCCAAGTAGGTCTAAATCTTGGGTGAGGGGGTGTTACAATCCAGCCAATTTAAAAACAATTTCATCTTAGAAATTAATCTAGGGTATAATTCGTTAATCCTTCACGTTCGCATATAAGGCAAGTCAATCACAATCTCTTCCAAGATTTAAATATATTCTAATCCATCTCAATCACCTTCCAAATCAAGGTAGCCTCATATTTAATCAAAATTTAACATATTGTAATCTCTTCTCGATTGGTCAAATCATCAACATCCAAATTTAAATTAAATCCATATAACATCTTCAAGAATTAAATATGTATATAAATTTTTTATCACGATCTCCCACTATCATAATCTCCTCTAGAAAATAATTCGAGTCCAATATTATTTCTATTTTCACTTATAAATTTTGTATCCTTCAAATTTTTAAATTCAATTTACATCCTCAATATTTTCAATAGGTAATCTAGCAATTTAGCTTTTAATTCGAATCATCAAATTTTAAAAAATTTATCTACTTCACCAATTGTTCAAGCCTAGAATTCTATATTTGTCCTCAAGGTTTAAATCGATGATTCAATCTTCAACATTCAAAATTTAATTCGTGTGCTGAATGTATAAATATTTAGTCCTCACTTTCAAGATTTCAAGATTCATTACTTCTTCATCATCGTAGTCCTTTTTTTAAAAAATTCAAAATTACAATGACTTGAATCTCCCTATCTAATCTTGCTTGATCACACTCTAAAAGAATTCTCCTCAAGTTTAATAATGCAACTTCTACCCAACTTAAAAGTTTATTATCTATCATATAAGGCTATACACTTAAGAAAAATATTCCTCAACTTATTTAATTATGCTATTCGATCCTCGAATGTTTGAACTCCAACATATTACCTATGATATGCCCTTAATCAATTATAAAAGATAGTCACCAAATAATGCGATTGGCCTATGGGTATCTCTTATACTACCTATATATAAACTTATACTAAGTACGAGGCTTCGTCTTTGCGAAATAAGAGAAGACGGTTAACAATAATAAAGTGTTCAAGGGGAGGTAATAGATTAGAAGTATGGGGATCAAGGCGTTTAAAGAATTCAATGGGAGTTGTCAAGGCAGTTATGGATTAAAATCCTATTTGGTAATTTCTTATTCACATGCTCGTATCAGTACAGTTATGTAACTGATGCGATATGCTCAGGCATGCCTAGAAGGCAAGTAAATTCATCTACTAGACACTATATATCTCAATCCACGTAAAGTAGTTATGCGAGGGGCGAACCAAGCGCACTAAGGTTAGCTAGGCCTTAATACACTAATTCTGAAACGTATTAGTGTATGCATCCACTAATACATATGTTGTGAACAAGCTCAATGAAAGAATAAGCTTGCAAAACTAGGCTATAAAATAGCAGCATAAGTCGAGGTAGTATATAAAATATAAATGCGCTAGATCATGATGAAATAAAGTACAAATAATTCAAGTTCACAAACAAAACAAAATACGAAAAAATAAGACTCTACCATCTCTACAGTTGTAGTACTAACACCTTGTCTAAGCTGCTAGTCGACAAAATAGGGTATGGGCCTTTAAGTTCTACCATCAGAATAAACGCTATTGTCTTATGCAAACATATAGTTAATGTCATTCAATTATACTACAATAATATATCAAGAGGACTATGTGTCACTAGGTTGTGAGGCATACTACCTAGATAATAAACCAATACTGTGACAGTCTTAAGGGGATTCTACAAAATAATATTGACCTAGTGAATAAGTATAAACTCTTATTGGGGTTTACGAGAAAATTATCCTATTGTATTATATCGGTAATGGTCACCTTAAGTTTCAATCAAAGTGCTCATAGGACGAGTGTCAATAGTAAGAATGGCAGAGCTACTGGTTATTAAGTGAACAGAGGATATACCTATTCTAGGTTATGGATACGGATTACGCGATTTAAAACTAAGGGTAATCATCAAGTCGCAATCTACCAGAATAACTTAAAACTATCAAGTTCTAACTACCAAGCACAGAAATTCAAAATTTAAGTTTACGACTATAATCCTAGCAAGCTGTATATCCTAACACAAAATAAAATCACTTGACCTACAGTCATAAGAGTTATGTGGCACGATTTGAAAGATGACGAAAGAAGAACAAAATTTAGTCATCGCACAATAGCGAGTGCTAAGGTTACAGAGAACAAGATATAAAATTAAAAATAGGAAGACTTTAGATAAGATCATGGTTTCTTAAGGGGAAAGTAATATGCTAATCTCTGTGCTCAAGGTATGATCGAGGAATTTCTATATTCATTCCTCTCGGCTTCCTAGGGTACTGTCTGCTAATATCCATTTAAGAATCTAAAGGTATAGTTCTATAATACTATCTCACTATAAAAGTTAGGGTTCTTCCTAATATTCTACCTTGGATTTCTATTGGTTCCTCAATGCTAGGGTAAAATATTATGGTCAACTTTCTAACTAACTCTTGTAGTGTACATGCTACTCTCAAGTCATTCATAATTATAGCAAGGGACAATGGTAAACCAGTCTATAGATAAGGGGATGCTAGGGTTTACTAAATATTTTAAACTTAGTGAGGTGTCAACACTCTAGTGGTACTCTTAATAGGAAGGTTACCCAACATATTATCTAACAACAGGGACTTCTATATTCTAGGAGAGGCTATACTCAAGAAACTAATAGGGAAGCACATGAATCAAGCAGGATGCAATTATTCAAATGGAATAGATTGGGAGGAGGATGAGTCGTAGTCAATGTGGATGAGATCCAATACTCTAGTCCTAGGTGTAGGCTTGTTCGGTACAGTAACATAACCGAGACAATATGCTCTCAACCTGCATGGGCCACCACTAAAAACATGTCACGCCCCAGTCCCAAAATATGTAGGACTAGTAATACGTAACCATGCCAGCCGTATGAATATGGCACTCCAATATATAGAAACCATATCACACGTACGCTGTAATATGAATAATAATTCACCAGTGGTATAAACCATCATAAATCACAGGGTATAATCTAATCTCATCCACAGAAAATCAAATATAATAAATAACCAATATCTATAACCAGATCTCAATATAAAGTATCTAAAGATGACAGTCGGATGGAAACAAATCCACTGCCGAACTAAAATGAGGAATAAACAAGCCAAATAATATAAATACAACCTCTAACAATCACGAGGCTCGAAGAGTAGACCTCTCGCAATATAAGTAGCCAGTCCGGATCTGCGCTCCTACAAATACTCATGAACAATACACCTGGAAAGGGACCAGGTCCTCAGAGGGACATAATAAGATACATAAAAGCATGTTATAAAGTAAATACTGTAAAAACTCAAGGGTGACCTAACCATCTAAGTGAAATACAAGTTGAGGACCACTTTGAGAGTATGGGGAAAGTGTAGGCTAGACATTTGCTGACGTAATTCACCAATCGTGATAATTGGCTAGTATATGCCACATATGCCCCCATAGGAAGGCACTCAGTAATAACGTCCATCTCCTAAGAGCATGGCAGCAGTACAGTATATCGACCATATCGCTCCGGAGAACGTGGCAGCAGTGTAGTATATATCGTCAATATCGCTCCGAAGAACGTGGCAGCAGTATAGTATATATCGTCCATATCACTCCGTCGAGTGTGGCAGCAGTGTAAAGGAAGTGGGTATCCCATACGCCTACTAGTAGTCCTCCCCGCCCAATGATCTAAGCATATTGTATCCACAACACGCCTTAGCTACTACGCCTCAGCGTCGTAACTCTGGCTTATAGTCTATCGTTAGAACAATAGTCCAACCTTCAACCAAACAAGGACAAGGATGGGACCTTCGTACCACGATAGTCTATGCTCCACCTACAAATAACTGCTAAGTCTTCTAACATGCATCACTATTAGCAGTTATACCCTATCCGTCGCACGCCTACACGTACAGGTGGCCAACCACATACGCAGGATCGTGCCCTACATGAGACTCACAACACGTGTAAGAACTGTGTCAAGGCTTGGGGAGTCATACCAATAACTCCACAACTTTATGTGGGTCTATTAGACACTAGGTCAGACACAAGTTCTAACGTCAACACATTTGTTGACTGCACCTGAGTCTCTCTCGGACGCGCACAGTTATATAATCTAAGATAATAAACATGCAACTAATATATATAACTGAATTTAAACAGTACAACAAGGCAAGGTATACTTGCTTGGCAAGAGAGCTGTAGAGTTTAATATCCAGATATCAAACACCAAGAGTCAGGAACTACGACCTCAGAATGAACATCTCTGGATGCTGAAATAAACATCACCAACGTTCCCAGAAAAAGCAAAATAGCTAGAAAGCACTTCCCTTTCGTCCAATTTGGACACAGGGGCAAAACGGTAAATTTTTGGGTCAAAGCGGCTCCACATGTGGGCTACTTTGTACCAAAAAGTGTGTCAAGGGTAAAGGTCTCTAAATGGGACAAGTTAGGTCAAACCAATTCTTAATGTCAATGCGAACTCAACGGTACTTCCACTTTTGGATTCCGGTGAGCCGAACACAATTTCGCCTAAAAAGTCAACCGTGGGGCCCGCCAATTGGCGACTTGGTCAACTGTCTCAGAATTGCGTAAAATTTGGTCACAGGACCAGCGCGTTACCACGAGTCCAGTGACGGAAATTTTGTCAAAATCTGATGAGCGTGCACAAAATGCGCACGACTTTCGCAAAAGTTGTGACACGGAGATTGTCTGCTGATACGGACTGATTCCGACGCGCACACATGTCCGAATCAGTTTCTGTGAACTCTCACATGTCTGGGTATGCTGCGCGCACCGTTTGGTACACTTGGTACACAGTGGGACGGTCCCGTTTGGCGGGACGCGCTCTGTTTTACAACTTTTAAAAATCTAAAAAAGTGTATTTTCGGAGTTTTCTACCTAATTTATTTTAACATACAGCAGCTAATAAATTAAAGTATTTGACAGAAAATAAACTAGGTCAAGTGGTCGTCACATACCAACAAGAAAAATTGGATTCGGATCTCTGTGGTGGGAGATACGAATCCGGGAACAGGGGTGGTTGCAACAGAATTTCTGGAATTTAGAAAGTGGTCATTTTTCTTTGACTTGACGTCGATTTTTACCTAGGTTTGCGCGCTATTAAAGATAAACTAATCTATAGGATGGGAAGGGGGATAGATAAGGATCATACCGGTAAAGACGAGGTCGAGTTTGGTCCAGCGAGGACAAGAGAATCGAGGCAGAAACACAGGTACACTGTTTATCAATTTCTGTCTCGCGCACGCGGCGTCGCGGTGTGCAGCCGGCGGCTCCGGCGCATGGCGGCAGGCCTGGGGCGGTCGGCGGCGGGCTCCGGTGGCGCGGCGGCGGCGTCGAGGTGGAGAGGGAGGATTAGGGTTAGGGTTTTGCTGTTGCTTTATATATATATATGTAAAGAGAGAGGCGCGGGGGGGGGGGTATGTTGGCAGCAGCCGCTGCTACTACTACTACTACTTTGTATCTAATGGGTTCGGGTCATGGGGGTTTGGGTAGACTAAGGGTTTGGGTTTGTGATCCATTAGGGATTTCAATCCACTCTTTTTCTTTCTTTATTTTTTTCTTATTTCTTTTTAGTTCTTTTTCTTTTATTTCTTTTATTTCTATTTCTAATTCCCACTCTATTTAAACTATATATATATATATATATATATATATATATATATATATATATATATATATATATATATACACAGAAAATTCTAGAATTTATTTTAGTGCATACCATTAAGGTAGCAACTGCCCAAAGGGTCTCCCACATGAAATAAATTAGGAAAAAATTTTAATGGTTCCATAAATCTCCTAAATTCGCAAACACCTAAAATAAAAATTAAATAAATTTTATTTCTCCTAATTTGCTCATAATTACTACAATTAAATTTATAAATAAAAAAAATCAAATACGGATTTTAGGATCAGGAGTTTTACCGAAGACCACTTGACCTAGTTTATTTTCTGTCAAATACTTTAATTTATTAGCTGTTGTATGTTAAAATAAATTAGGTAGAAAATCCCGAAAACTCACTTTTTCTAGATTTCTAAAAGTTGTGAAACGGAGCGCGTCCTGCCAAACGGGATCGCCATGCTGTGTATCAAGTATACCAAATGGTGCACATAGTGTACCCGGACACGTGAGAGTTTGCGGAAACTGATTCGGACGTGTGTGCGCGTCGTAATCAGCCCGTATCCGCGGACAAATCCCCGTGTCACAACTTTTGTGAAAGCCGTGCGTATTTGTGCTCA
Organism: Iris macrosiphon; assembly: GCA_036927795.1. Classification (NCBI taxonomy): domain Eukaryota; kingdom Viridiplantae; phylum Streptophyta; class Magnoliopsida; order Asparagales; family Iridaceae; genus Iris; species Iris macrosiphon. The sequence goes on along the minus strand of JAYESA010000004.1, from coordinate 92,384,476 downwards.
CTCGTCAGATTGCGATGAAACTTACGCCACTGGACTCGTGGTGTCACACTGGTCCTGTGACCCAATTTTCAAGCAATTTTGAGACAGTTGACCAAGTCGCCAATTGGCGGGCCCTACGGTTGACTTTTTGGGTAAATTTGTGTTCGGCTCACCGGAATCCACACCTGGACATACCGTTGAGTTCATATTGACATTTAGAGTTTGTTTGACTTATAATTTATCCCATTTAGAGACTGTTACCCTTGGCACGTTTTTCGGTGCAAATTAGCCCACATGTGGACCCGCTTTGACCCAAAATTATCGTTTTGCCCCTGTATCTAAATTGGACGAAAGGGAAGTGCTTTCTAGCTACTTTGCTTATTCTGGGAACGTTGGTGATGTTTATTTCAGCATCCGGAGACGTTCATTCTGAGGCCGTAGTTTCTGACTCTTGGTGTTTGACATCTGGACATTTCACTCTGCAGCTCTCTTGCCAGGCAAGTATACCTTGCCTTTGTTGTACTGTTTAAATTCAGTTATATTGTTAGTTGTATGTTTATTATTTTAGATTATGTAACTGTGCGCGTCCGAGAGAGACTCGGGTGCAGTCAACGAATGAGTTGACGTTAGGACTTGTGTCTAGTAGACCCACCTAAAGTTGTGGAGATGTCGGTATAACTCCCCAGGTCTTGACACATTTCTTACACTTGTTGTGAGTCTCATGTAGGGCACGGACTTGCGTATATGGTTGGCCACCTGTACAAGTACGTCGTAGAACGGATAGGGTATAACTGCTAATAGTGATGCATGTTAGAAGACTTAGCATTTATTAGTGGGCGGAGCATAGACTATCGTGGTACGATGGCCCAATCCTTGTCCTTGTTTGGTTATAAGGTTGGGCTACTGTTCTAGTGATAGACTATGAGCCAGAGTTACGATGCCGCGACGTAGTATCTAAGGCGTGTTGTGGATACAACATGCATAGATCATTGGACGGGGAGGACGACTTGTAGGCGTATGGGACACCCCACTTCCTTTACACTGCTGCCACACTCGACGGAGTGATATGGACGATATATACTATACTGCTGCCACGTTCTTCGGAGCAATATGTACGATATATACTACACTGCTGCCACGTTCTCCGGAGCGATATGGCCGATATACTGTACTGCTGCCATGCTCTTTGGAGATGGACGTTATTACTGAGCGCCCTCCTATGGGGGCATATGTGGCATATACTAGCCAGTTGTCACGATTGGTGAATTACGTTAGCATATGTCTAGCCTACACTTACCCATACACTCAAAGTTGTCCTCAAGTTGTATTTCACTTAGATGGTTAGGTCACCCCGGAGTTATTTATTCAGTATTTACTTTATGGCATGCTTTTTTGTATCTTGTTATGTCCCTCTGAGGACCTGTTCCCTTTCCAGGTGTATTGTTCATGAGTATTTGTAGGAGCGTAGATCCGGACTAGCTACTTATATTGCGAGAGGTCTACTCTTCGAGCCTCGTGATTGTTAGAGGTTGTATTTATATTATTTGTCTTGTTTATTCTTCATTCTAGTTCGAAAGTGGATTTATTTCCATCCGACTGTCATCTTTAGATACTTCATATTGAGATCTGGTTATAGATATTGGTTATTCATTATATTTGATTTTTTATGGATGAGATTAGATTATACCCTGTAATTTATGAGGGTTTATACCACTGGTAAATTATTATTCATATTATAGCGTACGTGTGATATGGCTTCCATATATTGGAGTGCCATATTCATACGGCTGGCATGGTTACGTATTCCTAGTCCTACGTATTTTGGGACTGGGGCGTGACACCAATAAATTGGGTTCCTATAATTGTTTGTACATCTGGCATGAGTATATATACCTGCTCCTACGTATTTTGGGACTGGCGCATGACAACGCTCCTCCTTGTTACCTACCTTGGAAGCATTGTTGTGGCCTTTGCTGGCCCTGCTGTTGATTCTGCTGTTGTTGGTACATCTGAGCTTGCGTCGGTAACGGACGCTGAGCTAATGGCCGTATTGTTATCGCTGGCCCTCTTTGCTAAACTGCCCCTGGTGCTAGCAGTACTCACAACTGTTGGACTGGCCCTTCTGGCCTCTGCATCATTGGATAATTGGCAATACGGTAATTTGGACTACCATACCACATACATAACATATTGGTTGTCCTATACACACCTCTAGTATGACCTCCCTTGCCATAGTAAGTATATCCCATCGGTGCTCCCTGGCGCTGCAGTTGTTGTTGCTGCCTCGGCTGCTGTCGAGCTAGTACTGTCACTGTCAAAATTGTAGTCCTCTATAGCACTAAATCATGGATACGAATGTCAGGTGATGGTGCTGACGTTTGGGGTCCTCCACTCTGAGCATAAGACCTTTTTTGGCCTCCCGTCCTCGCCGACAACCTCTGCATAGTAAGCTCGTGCCTCCGAACTACTATTAATACTTCCTCATAAGTCTGGTAGTCGTACCCCTCTACCAGTTGTAGAATCTCTACATGAAGTCCTTATTGGAACCTCTTCGCTCCATATGACTCAGTAGCCACCATGGTCGGAGCGAATCTACTTAGCCTACAGAATTCTGTTGTATATCCGTCCACAGTCCTACCGGTCTGCTTGAGATCAATAAACCTCTGTTGAAGCTCATATTGTGCGACGACTCCAAAATAATTTACCAGAAATCGAGTCCTGAAACTATCCCAAGAGATAGGATGCCTCAAGCCAACCTCTATTGACGCCCACTAGTCACGATCAAGGTCTTAAAGCTGTAGTCGGACCTGGTTAACTTGTTCAGCTGGAACCTTCGTTGCTGCCAGAATAACCTTAATGTCTTACAACCATGCGTCTGCTGTGATGGCATCCTCCGTGCCATCGAAGTACCTCAGGTTAAGTCAACAAATTCTAATTGATGCCCCCTGAATCAGTCCTTCCGCCTCTCTCCAGAGTCGTATGTAAACCTTGACTCAATAAGGCATTATACTTTTTTTATTGAAATTGCTGAATGTTGTTGCACTGCCATTTGATCCAGCTGCGTAGCCATCATTCCCAGAAGGATCTCTAATAATTCTGGGTGTCAAGTACCGTTGGTAATGCCAGTACTATTGGGGGTACGGGGATTTCAGGGGTTGGTTGCTCAACAGGTCCAACTTCTAGTTCTACTATGCCAGCTTGCTCAACTACTGGCTCTATCCAGATCTGACTCTGAGCAGGTGCTACCTTCCATTGTTGTCCAGGGAAACCCTGTCATGTCATGTCTACTGTCACGACCCGCACCCGGTTTAGGGGCACGAATGCGTGGGTACGTCCAGCCTACGCCGCAGCATCGGCGGTAGAACGCTGTCTAGGTATTGATACTATCTAACTAATGTCACACAAATATCCAATCTCCATTAGGAGGCACGGATGACACAAATAGATGAACATATACTCAAATCACAGGATTACAGCACGATAAGATTTCGAAACAGAAAATTAAAATTAAACACACCACAAGTCCACAAGGAATACTTAACTTAACAATATCCAAGAATCATCAAAATGCCGGAGACAAATCCGGTACCAATAGTCTACTTAAGAACTAACAATGAATAATAATTTCGGCTAGACCTCCAGAATCAACCACTACCAAGTCTGCAGCTACTCACCATAAGTGTCGGACAGCGGTCATCTAAGGCATAGTCTGGAAAAATGTTTCCAGTCAGGAAGGAGCAAAGCACAATCTCAAATAACAGTTCCATTAATTGATAATGTCTATAATACAATAAAACATGTCATGCTAGCTACTGAGAAGACAGTGGAATAATGTAATGACAGTTTAAGAGAGACAGGCAATGTAAAGAGACAGGTAATAGGCAATTATGATATAGTCAGTGCATGTATGGAAATAAAAGAACAAGAAACAGTATCATATACGGGTGATGTAGTATATGATTTAAAATAGGGAACTGTAATCTATTCTAGGTGTTTGAAATAGTAGTTTCGAAATATGATCGGCTTGGGAACATGTACGGTTGCTATAAGGCCTGGCTAATCATGGGTGAAGAGCATGATTAACACTTACAGTTTTTATACTACAATAAGAGGTTATGATCACATTTCTTACTAACTACTTCCCCGCCCCCAACTAGTACTGTGGATCCAACCATGACACGTCACGATACACGAGCAAGTAAAGTCTATCATGTACGGTTTCTAAATATACATGTCGTGTACAATGTCAATACGATAATTAAGGTAACATCTCATGACTGCAGATCCAAGCTATACTAGTCCGTGTAGCACAGTGTCAAAGATTCAGTTGTAACATTTCAAGATCATTGAACTTATAGCAATTATCAAGAATTGGAAATTATCAGAGAATGTACTTGCCTTTGGTCCTTAGCTGGTAATTATGGATGTCCTGTTCCAGAGTATCCCCTGGTAAACCAACAGTCCTATAACACATCACAATATGACATTTGTATCAGAAGCTATCCTAACACACAATAGAAATACACTGGCCTCAGGCCATGCCAGGCAGGGCACTAGTCAACTAAGGTCATCTAGTAGGACTACGTATTTAAATAACAACTTATTAATTAATTACATATAATATCCCTCAATACAATTATAGATATATGTATAAATATATATATACTTTAAAATAACTGATTCTTGTATGTATCTATAAACATAATAATTTATACTTACAATATTTATACATGCACCAAATTTAAATACATTTACAATATATATATATATACCTTTTAAAATTACATATTTAATTTATACTAGTGTATACTCATATATATGCCAAAAATACATTAATTAAATATAAATACTTTACATTTTATATACAAATTACATGAAATGCATATACTAATTATTTATACAATTAAATAAAATAATTACTATACGTATTTATATTTTAAATACATACATTATATATACTATACATATACAATTTAATATATACTTATACAAATATATATACAATTTAAATTAAATACATATACTAATTTATCAAATTAATTTATACTAGCGTATACCTTTTTATTAAATAGATCTTATATAAAAATAACCAATATATATATATAAAATATATACTAATACATATATATAAATACCTACATACATATTTATATATAATGCATTCACATTAATTTAATATACTGTTTATATACATATTCTTAATACATTATATATATACAAATACCTACACAATTACATTCTTTACATACATTGTATATATACATACACTATACTATACATTTATTAATATATACAAAAACATATACTAGTATATACACATATATATACTCACACACACATCTACGTATTTATATACAATACATAAATCTACACATTGATTTAATAGATACAAATACATATATTAGTATATATATGAACGTATATACGTATATATATAAATATATACATACATATATATATATATATATATAGAAAGAGGAAGAGGGGAGAAGAAAACTTACAGTGGTTTGCAGGGGGCTCGCCGGACCGTCGATGCAGCGCCGGCCGGAGTCGCAGCGGGTCGGAGAGGGATGGCTGGAACCTTGGCCGGGGTAGAGGAGATGAGGGTGGGGAGTTGGATGGCTGCCGGTGGTGGTGGTGATGGTGAATGGTGTCGATGGTGGTGGAGGTGGGAGTTGTAGATGGTGGTGAAGGGAGAGGAGAGCCGCCGGACGCCGGACGCCGGACGCCGGAGACGCAGAGGGGGATGGGAGTAGCCGGACAGGGACTCGGCGCCGGAGTAGCCGCCGGACAGGTGAGAATGGAGGGAGGACACAGCAGGGTCCGCCGGCGCGAGGGGGCTCGGGAACAGCCGGGGTGGCTGCCAGCGGGCCGGGCAGTCGCCGCGGGGAGCCGCCGGGGATCGGCTCGGGAGATGTCGGCCGGTGCACAGGGTCGGGGGAGAGCACAGTAAGTTTTCCCCCCCCTTTAAGAGTTTGAAAAAGAGAGTTTGAATTTCAAAATTAACCAAGAAGAAAGGAAAAGAAGAAAAATACAAGGAAGGGAGGAAAGAGAAGAAGAGAGGAAGAAGAAGAAAAGAAAAGAGGAGAAGTGGGGAAATTTTCCAACGTAGGAGAGAGGGAGGCTTGTGAGGGTGGAGTTTTCTAGGATGCATAGGGATTAGGGTTTGAGGGTGACATGATATTAAATAGGATGAGAGAGGGTGTGATGTAGGGTGAGGATTTCATCCCTCTAAATGAGTGGCTATGATGGTTCATGAAGGAAATAATTCATGGGGATTATAAGGGTTTTAAATTAAAAATTTTATAGGCTCCCTCATTGATTAAAATAATTAGGTGTTGGCATCTACAATTGAATAATTGCAACTTAGCCCCTTAAATTCGGGAAATTGCACAAACACATGAAATGACGAAAATTGGGCGGGCGATTCGGGGTCCGGTGTTTTGTAGGGTCAGGGGGCACTGTAAGACTGGTACGGGCTGAATTTGCAGGGCACTGAAATTAAATTAGGATTTTAAAATCAGATAAAATGGTATCCTCAATTTAAATAGAAATAAAATGCAAGTTGTGTTCAACAATTAATTAGGAGTACATGGAGCCAAAATCAGGTCAGGTCATCATACCAATATTGAAGAAGACTCAGTACAGAATATTTCCCTAATTTGGGCCGCACAAAAAATAGGTCAAGATGGCCTCCAATTTTCGATTGGAACGCACAACGATACAAAAATAGGAAATTAAAAATAACGTCCGCGACGATTTTTGTGCGGCCAGAAACAATGCACAAGGAGCAAAATTATGAGTTGCAAAAATAGCAGAATTGAAGGCGGGCATGTCTAGGGCAAGATGGTGAAATTTGTTGGAAGACAAAAGTCTGGATAGCGCTCCAAATATCGAAGCAAAGGCAATGCGCAAAATATTAAATAAAATACAGTAATTAATTACAATCTCCAATTATTAAATTCTAAATAAAATAATAAAATCCAGAATTCTATAATTCGGACAGGGGTTCGTCTACTGGGCTTCTAGGTCTAGTCTGCTAGCTAAAATAAAATAATAACACTGCATATAATTATATATTTAATTACACATCACACATAATAATTATTTAAATCAATAAACTATTATGCAATTAATTAATTAAAAATAATATAATATTAAATATTGTAAAAATTCGAAAATTCTCCTGTTTTCAGAATGTGGTAGTGACAAGTCTACCCACCTTAAAAGAATTTCGTCCTCGAAATTTAAAATCCTCATATTAGCCTTTAATCATACACATTATTATTCCCTCAATTAAATTCATCAACCACGACTAATCCACAAGGTCTTTTCACAATTTCAAAAATCTGAAATTATTTGTATCCCTGTAAAATCCTCGACATAGAATCAAGTCCCTTTTTATCAAAAATTTCCTGAAAGTTTTTAGCTACTAATTCGATACGCAGAATTTAATATCCACTCCTTAAAACTCAACAATATGATATTTAAGGATTCTCCAATTGTTATATCCAATTATAAAGTTCAAAATTCATAACTCGCAATTAAATAAATACATTGATAAATCTCCCAAATTTCCAAATTAATAACCAACTTAAACACGTCAAAATCTTTCCTGAAATTAATAAACCACCAATTATGCCATGTTAATTTCTTAACCATTTATTTAAATCAATAATTATCCTCAAATTTTTAATCATCTTGTTCCTCTTGTCAAGTCATAACTCCTTCATGAATCTTCACTACAGTCAACACCAATAATCACGGTCTAAGAAAATTCTACCTATAGTCATACCACACACAATCTAGGGGGAACATACATGGTTATGGTCTCATTTGTTAAGGTGTTGCAGTCCATGAATCAGGGGTACTACTAACTACATTATAACAAGAAAATCATGCATACAATTATTGTACCAAGGAATCAATCAATTAATCAAGTAGATAGGAACAGAATGAAGGAAAGAACAGAACTTACAAACACATTACCTGCAATATAGGTCCCTCGACCGTCACCGCAATTGCCCGTCCTGCTGGGGTGGTTCCCTCCGCGGGTACTGAGCAATATACGGTTCCACAGGTATCCCAACTGGATCTCTATAATCTGAAGTTGTGCGCTGGCCGGGAAGATAAGAAGATAGAAGACAATCCCTTACTCGATGTCCCGCAGCGCCGTAAAGCAAACAAAGTCCTAGCCTCGTTCTACAGCTCTCCCAAAGGTGACCTGGCTTCTTACAGAAGTGACAAGTTCGTTGATCCTGCTGTACAGGAACTGGTGCCGGGTACTGCTGTTGATACTGATACGCCCATGGATGTTGTTGGATAGGAACTGGGGCTAGGTACTGCGGTGGATGCTGAAATGTCCATGGTTGTTGCTGAACATGAAATGGTACTTGGTACTGCTGTTGATGCTGAATACGGGGATGCTTGGCTGGTCCTGCGCTATCATTCGTATCTCCAAAAGTATCGTGACTCCTCTTAGGCCTGAGATCCAGATCCTCTTCTGCGATCTGAGCATCCATTAAGATAGCCTCAAAGGTAGCGGTACGACGACCAGAAGTGCGCGATCTAATCTCTCTCGTCAGTCCCTTCCTAAATTTCCGGGCTCGATCTCCTGGGTCTCGAATCATAGACGATGCAAAACGGCTTAATCTACAGAATTCTGCAGCGTACTCGTCGACCGACATATTTTCTTGAACTAAGTCATGAAACTGACTTTCCAAGGTTCCCAATGCCACGTCGGGAAAGAACTTCTCCTTGAAGAGTTCCTTGAAGGTCTCCCAAGTAAGTCCTTGTGCAGTAATTCTCGGTTCTGTGCGATACCACGTGAGTGCGATATCGAACATCTGACTGCCAGCGGCTTCTATCTTCAAGTCCTCCGGAATCTGGGTCAATCGCAGGCTTCTCTCTATATCCTCTAGCCAGTCGTCAGCGTAGAGTATTCCTTCGGTGCCTTTGAACTCTCGAGGCATCATCCTTTTGAAATCCACTATAGTGCCTGATCTCTGCTGCTGGCCAGGAAACTGTTGGTACTGTGCTACTTTCTCCAAAGCTTGGAGAGTCACCTGGTGAGCATTCTCCATGTTTTCTTTCATCAGCTCGGTTTGTGCCTGGTACGCTTCTGCTTGCACCCTCTGAGCCTCAGCTTGAACTCGCTGAGCGTCTGCCGTTACTCTCTGGGCATCTACCATGCCTTGGATCAAGGTAAACATCTGAGTTCCGTCAATGGGCAAACCTCCGGGAATCGGAGTTGATGGAGGAGGAAGGTTGTCCGTTACAGCTGCGGCTATCCTCTGAACAGGTGGAGGAGGAGGATCACCTACGTGCATCGGAGATGTAGGAGGAACTACGGATGTCTGTCCATCAGGTGGAGAGGTGGCAGACCCCTCTAAAACTGGTGTTCCCGCTCTCATAGACCTTGTCTGCGGCGACATCCTGAAGACAGATCCCAAAGAATCAATTAAGGTAAAAGGCGATATCATCAAGGAAGGACAGTATAATTCTAAAGAAGCAACATTCAAGATAAAAGATTTGAATAATCCTAGTTGATTGCACAGATCAAAGATGCATCCATGGTTGATACCTCTATCCTTATAGGTACCACAGTTCTATCATAAACACACTCACTGCTAGCTTCCTTACCTACTGCAATCGCTGATACTAGTTATTCCTATCACTCAAGTGCATATCAAATGCAACACACTACACTAAGTACTGCACTTTCTAATACAACCCTTGATGATCACCCAAGTCAGTTTGCAGTGAATTCTCAATCATACTCAAGCCAACAGATCCTTACACATGCATCTCATCTATTGTATACTAATATATCTCTCTCACTATAAGATTTTATCCTCAATTAAAATACCTCAAAATAACTCCTCGAATAAATTTTAAAGTAGAAATGCATACACTTTCCTCAAGGTTAATTATTTAAATAATGAAATGAAAACTTAATCATCTTAAAGATCCTTACAGACTTGTCTAGGTTTATTGAATCGAATCTGAATCCTCAAAATAAAATTTTAATAACAATATTTCAACTCCTCATATTTCAAAATTTTGCAATTCATTGAAATCTTTAAAATAAATTTTGATAACAATCTCAATCTTCTTAGAATCCTAAAATTTGAAATTCATTTTTCAGTCTTCCATTAAAATTAAATTCACCTTCTGTAGTCCACTAGCTTAATGTTTAATCATTTTCACTGTCCTCATTGGCGGCATCATCAAATAATACTATAAATCAGTCTATAAATTCATCTTAATATGAAATCAACTCTATAATGAAGCAAAAATCCTACTTTAATACCTTAATTAACAACAATCAAATCAAGTGAAACCAAAATCCTAATTTAATAACAAATCAACACAATCAAATTCAATATCAATAAGTGAGAATGGACAGAACAAGGGAATGATTTAAATTTGGAAAATTTTAACAAGATTCTCAAGGGTCATCCAAGGAATCTCTCAAGAATTGTGATTGAGTATTTGCTCTCGTCCTAGTATCCTATGTCCTAGATTCTATCGCAGGCACGCAGTAGTATAACAAGGATGTCACACTACTACGACATCGCATAACTCGCGAAGTCTGACCTGCATGGGCCACCACTAAAAACGTGTCACGACCCGCACCCGGTTTAGGGGCACGAATGCGTGGGTACGTCCAGCCTACGCCGCAGCATCGGCGGTAGAACGCTGTCTAGGTATTGATACTATCTAACTAATGTCACGCAAATATCCAATCTCCATTAGGAGGCACGGATGACACAAATAGATGAACATATACTCAAATCACAGGATTACAGCACGATAAGATTTCGAAACAGAAAATTAAAATTAAACACACCACAAGTCCACAAGGAATACTTAACTTAACAATATCCAAGAATCATCAAAATGCCGGAGACAAATCCGGTACCAATAGTCTACTTAAGAACTAACAATGAATAATAATTTTGGCTAGACCTCCAGAATCAACCACTACCAAGTCTGCAGCTACTCACCATAAGTGTCGGACAGCGGTCATCTAAGGCATAGTCTGGAAAAATGTTTCCAGTCAGGAAGGAGCAAAGCACAATCTCAAATAACAGTTCCATTAATTGATAATGTCTATAATACAATAAAACATGTCATGCTAGCTACTGAGAAGACAGTGGAATAATGTAATGACAGTTTAAGAGAGACAGGCAATGTAAAGAGACAGGTAATAGGCAATTATGATATAGTCAGTGCATGTATGGAAATAAAAGAACAAGAAACAGTATCATATACGGGTGATGTAGTATATGATTTAAAATAGGGAACTGTAATCTATTCTAGGTGTTTGAAATAGTAGTTTCGAAATGTGATCGGCTTGGGAACATGTACGGTTGCTATAAGGCCTGGCTAATCATGGGTGAAGAGCATGATTAACACTTACAGTTTTTATACTACAATAAGAGGTTATGATCACATTTCTTACTAACTACTTCCCCGCCCCCAACTAGTACTGTGGATCCAACCATGACACGTCACGATACACGAGCAAGTAAAGTCTATCATGTACGGTTTCTAAATATACATGTTGTCACGCCCCAGTCCCAAACTACCGAGGGATCGGACGCGTGATAATGGCCAGCAGTACGCACCGATGGACCAACTCAATATAATGGATCCATCAGGGCATACTTAAGCTGTGAAACAAGTCTACGACAATCATGGCACAACTAATCTCATCCACACAAGATATAAAATATGATCCACATAATACATGAGGAATGTAAATCATCAGCAAGTTTCACAAAGTACTTCGGGGAACAACCCGATAAAAATCTAGTACAATGGTTCTACAGACCAGAAAAGAAAAGACTGAAATAATAAATAAAAACTGAGCATGAACATGGATGCTCAAGAGAAGTCTTCAGCTAAGACCTCGTCCTCAGATGGTGGTACAGCTCCTGGATCGGCTCCTCCTACTGCAGTCCCGTAAACCTCGGGGTAAACCTGTTCTGCAAAATCTGGGGACAAAATCCATATCCAGGTCCTCAGAGGACATAGCAAGGTACAGGAAATAAAACAAGCCAGAATATAAACAGTGCAGCAATAATGAGATAAGCAGGGTAAGTATGTAACATCTGTATAATGCAAGAGAGAATATCAATAGTACTCAGGTTGAACCTCTACAAGCTCTGTGTAGGGGAGCCTGTAGCAGGGGTATCATGGGGTGGTCTAGCTCAGCGGGAGACTGAGTAGCCGACATAATAATATCAACCTGTAGCCTGTGAATCTATCCAGCAATAGATGGTACAATAAGGGAATACTAAAATAACCAGCTAAGTGATATGCAAGATAAGAGCAACACTAGAACTCAGGCTGAAGCATACTACAAGCTCTGTGTAGGGGAGCCGGTAGCAGCAGTAAATATGAGTAATGGGCCAAGCTCGGCTATAGAGTCTTGTGCCTCACGGTAATAGGGGTGTATATATATAATCAGCCTGTAGTCTGTGTGTCTCTCCCCACCCAATGTAACCACACAAATCATGAACATAACGTCTCACGTCCATGTCCGCGGGGTCATAACTAATGCACAAGTCATAATGTATCTAGAATGTAGTATCTCTATAAGTCCTGCAACCTATACAGGATCACCACGAATATCTCGGGAAGATCCTGTCTCATGATCAGTGTCCAGTGTCCTGGGTCAAGTGTACTTGGTATGACCAGTACGAGAAGATAAAGTGTCACGTATGTCCATATCTAGATGACATTTACCCAACACCGCGTACGATGTTGGCACCCGACTGATAATCGGACGCTAAGTATGTCAAACGGTCCTAGGTTGAGCATGCACAGTAATATATATAGCAAGGAAAATAATAACTAAGCTGCAGAGTTTGGCAAGGTACACTTGCCTGATGTCCGAATATCAACTGTCGTCCTGGGATCTGTGGAACCGGTAGGGGCTACTCCAGATGCTGTAATAATTATCATCAACAGTCTCAGAAGGTATCAAACTGCTAGAAATGCCTGTCCTTACGTCCAATTTGGACACAGGGGCAAAATGGTCATTTCCGGACCAAAGCGGGTTCCACTTGTGGGCCACTTTGCACCGAAAAGCGTGTCAGGGTCAAAGGTCTCCAAATTAGTCAAACTCAGTGCCTACAAGTCAGGAACGATGATACGAACCCAACGGAACTTCCAGAATTGGATTCCGATGAGCCGGTCACAAAATCACCCGTCAAGTGGAGCCTGTGGGGCCCACGATACGTGATTTTGTCAACGTTCTCAGAATCGAACCAAACTTGGCTCACAGGACCAGCGTATTACTACGGATCCGATGGCGCAAGTTTCGTCTCGATCCGACGTGTATACACGAAGTTACAGCGTGTTCCAGGATCAACGGATACGGGGTGTCGTCGGCGGATACGCGTTGATTCCGGGGTGCACGCACCTCCGAATCGACTTCTGCGAAAACCCACACGACCGTATCAACGTCGCGCACAGTTTGGTAAAGACCGCGTGCGACCAAGTCGTCCCGATTGGCGGGGCGGACTCAGTTCCGAGGTAAAACAGGGCGTTGTTTTTCCTGTTTTTGGATCGCGGTGTACGATCGCTACAGGACGCGATGCACCGAGCGAATTGCACGGGCACCGAGAGGGGTATACAGTCTACGCAAAGCAACTGACGGAATTGAAAACGGAGTCGCGAGTAGGGAGGAATCAGTACCTGAACAGGGCTCCGTGAATGCTGAAATCTGCGTGTCCGTGAGTACGGTTCGTTGTGTCCGATTCGAACTGTCCTGACGGAGTTGCTGCGGTCAGTGGGAGCCGGCGTCGGGTGTCCTGGCGGCGGGTCGAGGGCTGAGGAAGGTCGGGTCGTGCGGCTTGGCGAAGTTGGGGAGATCGTGGTGTTGCCTGTGAGGTTCAGTCGAGCGTGGCGCGGAAGGAGATCCGGCCAGGCTGTCGAGCTGACGGCGGGGAGATGTCGAGATGGGAAGGAGAGTTGATGGTGATGCTGGAGGTGGTTGCCTCCGGCGGAGTTCTAGGGATGTGGCTCCGGCAGCCTGCTCCGGGCTCGCTGAGAAGAAGAACAGGGAGGGGGAAAGAACTAGGGCAGCGGCAAGGGGAGGAGACGGCGCTGTGGAGTCGGGCGGCTGGGCTAGGGTTTCTGGGAAGAAGGAGGATGGCGTCGCCGACAGGGAGCAGCCGGCGGAGACCTAGGGTTCAGGGGAGGAGCGGTGGAAGGTGGATGGCAGGGAGGCCAGCGTCGGAGAAGATGACGGAGCGAGGGGGAAGCAGGAGGATGAGGTCGACGCGCCGGAGGGGACGCGCTGGGAGGAAGGTGGCCGGGGTCGGGGTTGCCTGGGAGGAGGAGGAGCTCGAGCGGCGGCGCGGATCTCGAGAAAGGCGGCGGCTAGGGTTCAGAAGCTGGACACGGATGTCGAGGCAGCCTCTTTTATAGGCTGCTACAGGAACTCCGGCAGCTAGGGTTTCTCCCTGCGGGTCGGGTTGGTGGGTTTGGGTTTGGTTTACAATCCAATTGCTTTTGGTCCTCGATACGTTGCTCCGGTGTCCGATTAATTCACCGAAAAATGCCATGCGTCCGGTTCTCCATCATACACAATAAATTTTTACTTCCAGAATATTTTAACCCTATCTAGCCACACTTAAAATTATTTCTTTAGATCACACTCATCCTGGTTTTAAGTTTCCGAAAATTCCCAAAACGAAATAACTTCATTTAAAATTATTCTCAAAAATTTAGGGTGTTTACAATCTTCCCTCCTTAAAAGGATTGCGTCCTCGCAATCAAAGAATAAGTTACTAAAGAAGGGTTATGGAAATACAAGGTGACCTAGTTTACAACTGTCTCCTCGAACAAATGGGGATATCGTTGACGCATACTATCTTCTCGTTCCCAAGTCGATTCGCCTGGTGAATGATGTTTCCATGCTACTCGGACCAGTCTGATCGTCTGTCCCCGTAATGTCTTCTCACTGACGTCAAGGATGCCTACTGGTTGTTCCTCATACCTCAAGCTCGGGCCTACTGCGATCTCTGAATGATCGACTACGTGACTTGGGTCGGTCACGTACTTTCGCAGCTGTGAGACGTGGAATACGTCATGCACTCCCTCTAAGGATGGAGGTAATGCAAGACGATAAGCCACCTCACCAACGCGCTCTAGAATGTCAAATGGCCCAATATACCTTGGGCTCAGCTTGCCTCTGCTCCCGAATCTGATAGTACCCCGAGTGGGCGAAATCCTCAAGAATACGTGATCTCCTTCCTTGAACTCTAGGGGACGTCTGTGTGTATCTGCCCAATGTTTCTGTCTGTCCTGAGCTGCTCGTAGATGATTCTGTATCTGTTTTACCTTCTCCACTGTCTGCGTTACCAATTCTGGACCCAGTAGTTGACGTTCACCAACGTCACTCCAACACACAGGTGATCTGCACTTCCTTCCGTATAAAGCTTCAAATGGCGCCATCTGGATGCTGGCCTGATAACTGTTATTGTAGGAGAACTCTACTAAGTGCAAATGATCTTCCCAAGATCCTCCAAAGTCTAGCATACATGATCGCAACATGTCCTCCAATATCTGAATGGTGCGCTCCGATTGTCCATCTGTCTGCGGGTGGTATGCCGTGCTGAATTTGAGTCTGGTGCCCAGACTCTCTTGCATGCTTCTCCAGAAATGAGATGTAAATCTCGAATCTCGATCCGATACAATACTAACAGGTACTCCATGTAATTTGACGATTTGTCGCATATACATGTCAGCTAGTACCTCAGTGGTCTGTCCAACTCTAAATGGCAAGAAGTGTGCCGATTTAGTGAGTCGATCCACGATCACCCATACTGCGTCTCTTCCGCTGGGGCTCTTCGGAAATCCTGTGACAAAGTCCATCGTGATGTGCTCCCACTTCCATTCCGGTATCGGGAGCGGCTGTAACATCCCTGCGGTCCTCTGATGCTCGGCCTTTACCTGCTGGCAGACTAAGCATCTAGCCACAAACCTTGCGATCTCTCTCTTCATTTCATGCCACCAGTAATACTGTCTCAAGTCCCTGTACATCTTAGTTCCTCCCGGGTGAACAGAGTACATAGAGCTATGTGCTTCCGTCATCAACTCCTGTCTCAATTCTCCGTTTGGAACATACAGGCGATTTCCAAACCTCAAGGTCCCGTCTTCGTGGATGCGAAGTCCTGTCTGAATACCTGCTTCTGTCCTTTCTTTGAGTCTTCGGAATCTAGCATCGGTGGGCAATGCTCCTTTAATCTTCTCCACGAGTGATGACTGAATCTCAAGGTTAGCCATCAATCCATTCTGTCCCGGTAAGACGACCTCTATCTGTAACTCCTGCAAATCTCTCAATAACTCGGGCTGCACCGTCAAGAAATAGGCCGTAGGCTTCCTGCTGAGTGCATCTGCAACAACATTCGCCTTTCCCGGATGATACTGCAGATCGATGTCAAAATCTACCATCAGTTCCAGCCAACGTCTCTGTCTCATGTTAAGCTCCTTCTGAGTATACACATACTTCAGGCTCTTGTGGTCAGTAAAGATTTCTACCCTCTCTCCATAAAGGTAGTGCCTCCATATCTTCAATGCAAATATCACTGTTGCTAGCTCCAGATCATGCGTCGGGTAGTTCTTCTCGTGGTCCTTCAACTGTCTCGACGCATAAGCAATGACCTTGCCATGTTGCATCAAAACACATCCTAGTCCACTGCCTGATGCATCACTGTAAACAACAAAACCTCCTGACCCTGAAGGAAGAGTCAAGACAGGTGCTGTTGTTAATCTTCTCTTCAGTTCTTCAAAAGCCTTCTGGCAGTCTTCTGTCCATATAAACTCCTGATCCTTCCGTGTCAGCTTCGTCATTGGTTCTGCAATCCTTGAGAAATTTTCTACGAACCTTCGGTAATATCCCGCAAGTCCGAGAAAACTTCTCACCTCTGCGACTGATGTGGGTGTAGGCCAAGTCTCTATTGCTGCCACCTTCTCTGGATCTACGGAAAGTCCTTCTCCTGATATGATGTGTCCCAAGAAAGGTACTTTGTCCATACAGAACTCACACTTACTAAGCTTGGCATATAACTTCTCCTGTCTCAAGGTCTCTAACACGATTCTAAGATGTTCCTCGTGCTCTTCAGGGCTCTTGGAATATATGAGGATGTCGTCAATGAATACCACTACGAATTTATCCAAGAACTGATGAAAGACCCTGTTCATTAAGCTCATAAATACTGCTGGCGCGTTGGTTAAACCAAACGGCATCACCAAGAACTCATAATGCCCATACTTCGTCCTGAAAGCTGTCTTCGGGATGTCTTCCTTCCTCACCTTGATCTGATGATAGCCGGATCGAAGGTCAATCTTCGAAAATACCCTTGCACCACTCAATTGATCGAATAGATCATCAATGCGTGGTAAGGGATACCTGTTCTTGATGGTCACGGCATTCAGTGCCCTGTAATCAATGCATAACCGTACTGTTCCATCCTTCTTCGGCACAAATAAGATGGGTGCTCCCCAAGGTGAGACACTGGGGCGAATGAAACCCTTCTCCAAAAGATCATCAACCTGTGCTTTCAACTCAACTAACTCCTTGGGTGCTAGTCGATAAACTGTTGAAGTGATTGGCTCCGCTCCTGGAGTTAAATCGATTGTGAATTCTATTTCCCGATCAGGCGGCAAGCCTGGAAGATCGTCGGGAAATACATCTACAAATTCTGATATGACTCTTGGGTAACCTGTCTCCTCTTCTACAGATAATACCCTAAGAGTAGGCTGAACTCCTTGCTCTACTGCTCCGCGGAGAAACTCAAATTCTGGGTGTCCAGGCGGTCTAAATATAACCCGCCCAATTCGGCAATCAAGAGTCGCATGGTACTGACCTAACCAGTCCATACCAAGTACGACGTCATAATCCGGCATAGAAAATATCAGAAACTGTGCTCGCATTTCTCGGCCACATACGACTACAGAACATGATCTACAGACATCACTAACTGGAATAATACCGCCTCCCGTAAGAATCCTCTTCATCTTCGGGAGGGGTGCGGTAGCTACTCTATGGGTGGCTACAAAGCTAGCTGCTATAAATGAATGTGATGCTCCTGAATCAAATAATGCTACTGCAGGTAATGAAGCTACTAAAATAGTACCTGCGATGACCTCGCCTGCTGTAGCCTCCTCCTCAACAGCTAAGGTGAATGCCTGTCCTCGGCCCTGGGCTTGGCCTCGCTGCTGCTGAGCCTGCTGAAATGAAGCTGCCTGCGGTGCTAGGGGTGGTCTCTGCTGATTCCCTCCTGGGGCTGGTGGTCTGACTCCACCAACTCCTGCCTGCTGTGCTCCTACGGCTGGATGCGCTGGTCGTGGTGCAGGCAAAGCTAATCTCGGTGCTCCCTCTCTTCGCTCGGTGCAGTCTCTGGTCTGATGCTGGTTGGACCCGCAAGCTAGGCAGAGTCCCAACTTGCGTCGGCATTCTCTCTCAATGTGTCCTACCTTGCCGCAGTGATGACAAGTAGGAAGGGATATGGCCCTGTGCGCTGCTCTATCTGGCGTACTCCTCTGGAATCGTTTTGCAGAATCTCCATGTGCTGCCTTGGTTGGTGCGGAGGTGTTTGGCCTCTTCAGATTCGATTCCCTTCTAGTGACGCGCTCCATGCGTCGTGCTGCTGCTAGAACATCAGTATAATTTGTAGGTGCCACTGAGCCAATCAATCTTTGGAGTTCGAACTTCAACCCGTCGAAGAACTTTTCCGCTTTCTCCTCCTCTGTCGAAATCAATGTTGGAGCAAAGCGGCTCAGGCGAATAAATTCAGAATTGTATTCTTCTACTGTCATGCTGCCCTGGATGAGGCGGTTGAACTTGTCCCTGAGCTCTGACCTTGCAACTGCCGGGATGTACATCTCTTGGAAGAGTCTGGAGAACTCTTCCCATGTGACTCTGTCCTGTCCAAGTCTCCTTTCTTCTGCTAACCACCAGTGGTGCGCATTATCAGTTAACTGCATTCTGACTGCAGTCATCCATCTCTCTCTTGGAAGTTCAGCGGCTTCCAGCTGATGCTGAATGTTTGTGAGCCACTCATGAACTTCCGTTGGCCCTTCTTTACCAGAAAATGTGCGAGGCTTGAGATGACGGAAGTCGGTGATAGATCCCGTCGATGTTCGCCTCGCTGCTGGATTAGCCTGCTCCAATGCGGATACCAGGCTGGTCCTCAGATACTCGGCCTCCTGCCGATGGGCCTCTTGCTGAATCTGCTGCTGTGCTTGCATCATAGCATACATCATCTGAAACATTTGCTGCCCATCCATGGCTTGTCCTGGTGGGAAAGCTGGCATCTGGGGAGTGAACTGTGGTGGAGGTGGGATGTCATCTCTCCGGAACCTTGGATTAGGCTGACCGGTTTGATCGCTCTGCGATGCTTGTCCTCCACTTCCAGGGGTCACTCCATCTCCATAAGTAATCACAGCGTCGTGTGGTGTCTCCAAAGGAATATCATCTCTGTTCCCGGAATCCATTGCTCTGAAATCAAAAGATAAACTATGAGAACGCTCAGAGGAATCAATACAGGATGCAGTTCAAGTAAAAATTTCGAGTTCGATATAGAGTTCAACAAATGGTTAAATGATGGATGAGATCCTATAGTTTATACTATCCTTAGGGCAGGCTGGTCCGGTCCCTAAGTTGAAACCGAACTATTTAGTCGTAGACCTGCATGGGCCACCACAAAAACCATGTCACGCCCCAGTCCCAAACTACCGAGGGATCGGACGCGTGATAATGGCCAGCAGTACGCACCGATGGACCAACTCAATATAATGGATCCATCAGGGCATACTTAAGCTGTGAAACAAGTCTACGACAATCATGGCACAACTAATCTCATCCACACAAGATATAAAATATGATCCACATAATACATGAGGAATGTAAATCATCAGCAAGTTTCACAAAGTACTTCGGGGAACAACCCGATAAAAATCTAGTACAATGGTTCTACAGACCAGAAAAGAAAAGACTGAAATAATAAATAAAAACTGAGCATGAACATGGATGCTCAAGAGAAGTCTTCAGCTAAGACCTCGTCCTCAGATGGTGGTACAGCTCCTGGATCGGCTCCTCCTACTGCAGTCCCGTAAACCTCGGGGTAAACCTGTTCTGCAAAATCTGGGGACAAAATCCATATCCAGGTCCTCAGAGGACATAGCAAGGTACAGGAAATAAAACAAGCCAGAATATAAACAGTGCAGCAATAATGAGATAAGCAGGGTAAGTATGTAACATCTGTATAATGCAAGAGAGAATATCAATAGTACTCAGGTTGAACCTCTACAAGCTCTGTGTAGGGGAGCCTGTAGCAGGGGTATCATGGGGTGGTCTAGCTCAGCGGGAGACTGAGTAGCCGACATAATAATATCAACCTGTAGCCTGTGAATCTATCCAGCAATAGATGGTACAATAAGGGAATACTAAAATAACCAGCTAAGTGATATGCAAGATAAGAGCAACACTAGAACTCAGGCTGAAGCATACTACAAGCTCTGTGTAGGGGAGCCGGTAGCAGCAGTAAATATGAGTAATGGGCCAAGCTCGGCTATAGAGTCTTGTGCCTCACGGTAATAGGGGTGTATATATATAATCAGCCTGTAGTCTGTGTGTCTCTCCCCACCCAATGTAACCACACAAATCATGAACATAACGTCTCACGTCCATGTCCGCGGGGTCATAACTAATGCACAAGTCATAATGTATCTAGAATGTAGTATCTCTATAAGTCCTGCAACCTATACAGGATCACCACGAATATCTCGGGAAGATCCTGTCTCATGATCAGTGTCCAGTGTCCTGGGTCAAGTGTACTTGGTATGACCAGTACGAGAAGATAAAGTGTCACGTATGTCCATATCTAGATGACATTTACCCAACACCGCGTACGATGTTGGCACCCGACTGATAATCGGACGCTAAGTATGTCAAACGGTCCTAGGTTGAGCATGCACAGTAATATATATAGCAAGGAAAATAATAACTAAGCTGCAGAGTTTGGCAAGGTACACTTGCCTGATGTCCGAATATCAACTGTCGTCCTGGGATCTGTGGAACCGGTAGGGGCTACTCCAGATGCTGTAATAATTATCATCAACAGTCTCAGAAGGTATCAAACTGCTAGAAATGCCTGTCCTTACGTCCAATTTGGACACAGGGGCAAAATGGTCATTTCCGGACCAAAGCGGGTTCCACTTGTGGGCCACTTTGCACCGAAAAGCGTGTCAGGGTCAAAGGTCTCCAAATTAGTCAAACTCAGTGCCTACAAGTCAGGAACGATGATACGAACCCAACGGAACTTCCAGAATTGGATTCCGATGAGCCGGTCACAAAATCACCCGTCAAGTGGAGCCTGTGGGGCCCACGATACGTGATTTTGTCAACGTTCTCAGAATCGAACCAAACTTGGCTCACAGGACCAGCGTATTACTACGGATCCGATGGCGCAAGTTTCGTCTCGATCCGACGTGTATACACGAAGTTACAGCGTGTTCCAGGATCAACGGATACGGGGTGTCGTCGGCGGATACGCGTTGATTCCGGGGTGCACGCACCTCCGAATCGACTTCTGCGAAAACCCACACGACCGTATCAACGTCGCGCACAGTTTGGTAAAGACCGCGTGCGACTAAGTCGTCCCGATTGGCGGGGCGGACTCAGTTCCGAGGTGAAACAGGGCGTTGTTTTTCCTGTTTTTGGATCGCGGTGTACGATCGCTACAGGACGCGATGCACCGAGCGAATTGCACGGGCACCGAGAGGGGTATACAGTCTACGCAAAGCAACTGACGGAATTGAAAACGGAGTCGCGAGTAGGGAGGAATCAGTACCTGAACAGGGCTCCATGAATGCTGAAATCTGCGTGTCCGTGAGTACGGTTCGTTGTGTCCGATTCGAACTGTCCTGACGGAGTTGCTGCGGTCAGTGGGAGCCGGCGTCGGGTGTCCTGGCGGCGGGTCGAGGGCTGAGGAAGGTCGGGTCGTGCGGCTTGGCGAAGTTGGGGAGATCGTGGTGTTGCCTGTGAGGTTCAGTCGAGCGTGGCGCGGAAGGAGATCCGGCCAGGCTGTCGAGCTGACGGCGGGGAGATGTCGAGATGGGAAGGAGAGTTGATGGTGATGCTGGAGGTGGTTGCCTCCGGCGGAGTTCTAGGGATGTGGCTCCGGCAGCCTGCTCCGGGCTCGCTGAGAAGAAGAACAGGGAGGGGGAAAGAACTAGGGCAGCGGCAAGGGGAGGAGACGGCGCTGTGGAGTCGGGCGGCTGGGCTAGGGTTTCTGGGAAGAAGGAGGATGGCGTCGCCGACAGGGAGCAGCCGGCGGAGACCTAGGGTTCAGGGGAGGAGCGGTGGAAGGTGGATGGCAGGGAGGCCGGCGTCGGAGAAGATGACGGAGCGAGGGGGAAGCAGGAGGATGAGGTCGACGCGCCGGAGGGGACGCGCTGGGAGGAAGGTGGCCGGGGTCGGGGTTGCCTGGGAGGAGGAGGAGCTCGAGCGGCGGCGCGGATCTCGAGAAAGGCGGCGGCTAGGGTTCAGAAGCTGGACACGGATGTCGAGGCAGCCTCTTTTATAGGCTGCTACAGGAACTCCGGCAGCTAGGGTTTCTCCCTGCGGGTCGGGTTGGTGGGTTTGGGTTTGGTTTACAATCCAATTGCTTTTGGTCCTCGATACGTTGCTCCGGTGTCCGATTAATTCACCGAAAAATGCCATGCGTCCGGTTCTCCATCATACACAATAAATTTTTACTTCCAGAATATTTTAACCCCATCTAGCCACACTTAAAATTATTTCTTTAGATCACACTCATCCTGGTTTTAAGTTTCCGAAAATTCCCAAAACGAAATAACTTCATTTAAAATTATTCTCAAAAATTTAGGGTGTTTACACATGTCGTGTACAATGTCAATACGATAATTAAGGTAACATCTCATGACTGCAGATCCAAGCTATACTAGTCCGTGTAGCACAGTGTCAAAGATTCAGTTGTAACATTTCAAGATCATTGAACTTATAGCAATTATCAAGAATTGGAAATTATCAGAGAATGTACTTGCCTTTGGTCCTTAGCTGGTAATTATGGATGTCCTGTTCCAGAATATCCCCTGGTAAACCAACAGTCCTATAACACATCACAATATGACATTTGTATCAGAAGCTATCCTAACACACAATAGAAATACACTGGCCTCAGGCCATGCCAGGCAGGGCACTAGTCAACTAAGGTCATCTAGTAGGACTACGTATTTAAATAACAACTTATTAATTAATTACATATAATATCCCTCAATACAATTATAGATATATGTATAAATATATATATACTTTAAAATAACTGATTCTTGTATGTATCTATAAACATAATAATTTATACTTACAATATTTATACATGCACCAAATTTAAATACATTTACAATATATATATATATACCTTTTAAAATTACATATTTAATTTATACTAGTGTATACTCATATATATGCCAAAAATACATTAATTAAATATAAATACTTTACATTTTATATACAAATTACATGAAATGCATATACTAATTATTTATACAATTAAATAAAATAATTACTATACGTATTTATATTTTAAATACATACATTATATATACTATACATATACAATTTAATATATACTTATACAAATATATATACAATTTAAATTAAATACATATACTAATTTATCAAATTAATTTATACTAGCGTATACCTTTTTATTAAATAGATCTTATATAAAAATAACCAATATATATATATAAAATATATACTAATACATATATATAAATACCTACATACATATTTATATATAATGCATTCACATTAATTTAATATACTGTTTATATACATATTCTTAATACATTATATATATACAAATACCTACACAATTACATTCTTTACATACATTGTATATATACATACACTATACTATACATTTATTAATATATACAAAAACATATACTAGTATATACACATATATATACTCACACACACATCTACGTATTTATATACAATACATAAATCTACACATTGATTTAATAGATACAAATACATATATTAGTATATATATGAACGTATATACGTATATATATAAATATATACATACATATATATATATATATATATATATATATATATATAGAAAGAGGAAGAGGGGAGAAGAAAACTTACAGTGGTTTGCAGGGGGCTCGCCGGACCGTCGATGCAGCGCCGGCCGGAGTCGCAGCGGGTCGGAGAGGGATGGCTGGAACCTTGGCCGGGGTAGAGGAGATGAGGGTGGGGAGTTGGATGGCTGCCGGTGGTGGTGGTGATGGTGAATGGTGTCGGTGGTGGTGGAGGTGGGAGTTGTAGATGGTGGTGAAGGGAGAGGAGAGCCGCCGGACGCCGGACGCCGGACGCCGGACGCCGGAGACGCAGAGGGGGATGGGAGTAGCCGGACAGGGACTCGGCGCCGGAGTAGCCGCCGGACAGGTGAGAATGGAGGGAGGACACAGCAGGGTCCGCCGGCGCGAGGGGGCTCGGGAACAGCCGGGGTGGCTGCCAGCGGGCCGGGCAGTCGCCGCGGGGAGCCGCCGGGGATCGGCTCGGGAGATGTCGGCCGGTGCACAGGGTCGGGGGAGAGCACAGTAAGTTTTCCCCCCCCTTTAAGAGTTTGAAAAAGAGAGTTTGAATTTCAAAATTAACCAAGAAGAAAGGAAAAGAAGAAAAATACAAGGAAGGGAGGAAAGAGAAGAAGAGAGGAAGAAGAAGAAAAGAAAAGAGGAGAAGTGGGGAAATTTTCCAACGTAGGAGAGAGGGAGGCTTGTGAGGGTGGAGTTTTCTAGGATGCATAGGGATTAGGGTTTGAGGGTGACATGATATTAAATAGGATGAGAGAGGGTGTGATGTAGGGTGAGGATTTCATCCCTCTAAATGAGTGGCTATGATGGTTCATGAAGGAAATAATTCATGGGGATTATAAGGGTTTTAAATTAAAAATTTTATAGGCTCCCTCATTGATTAAAATAATTAGGTGTTGGCATCTACAATTGAATAATTGCAACTTAGCCCCTTAAATTCGGGAAATTGCACAAACACATGAAATGACGAAAATTGGGCGGGCGATTCGGGGTCCGGTGTTTTGTAGGGTCAGGGGGCACTGTAAGACTGGTACGGGCTGAATTTGCAGGGCACTGAAATTAAATTGGGATTTTAAAATCAGATAAAATGGTATCCTCAATTTAAATAGAAATAAAATGCAAGTTGTGTTCAACAATTAATTAGGAGTACATGGAGCCAAAATCAGGTCAGGTCATCAATACCAATATTGAAGAAGACTCAGTACAGAATATTTCCCTAATTTGGGCCGCACGAAAAATAGGTCAAGATGGCCTCCAATTTTCGATTGGAACGCACAACGATACAAAAATAGGAAATTAAAAATAACGTCCGCGACGATTTTTGTGCGGCCAGAAACAATGCACAAGGAGCAAAATTATGAGTTACAAAAATAGCAGAATTGAAGGCGGGCATGTCTAGGGCAAGATGGTGAAATTTGTTGGAAGACAAAAGTCTGGATAGCGCTCCAAATATCGAAGCAAAGGCAATGCGCAAAATATTAAATAAAATACAGTAATTAATTACAATCTCCAATTATTAAATTCTAAATAAAATAATAAAATCCAGAATTCTATAATTCGGACAGGGGTTCGTCTACTGGGCTTCTAGGTCTAGTCTGCTAGCTAAAATAAAATAATAACACTGCATATAATTATATATTTAATTACACATCACACATAATAATTATTTAAATCAATAAACTATTATGCAATTAATTAATTAAAAATAATATAATATTAAATATTGTAAAAATTCGAAAATTCTCCTGTTTTCAGAATGTGGTAGTGACATCTACAGCTCCAACAACTGAAGAATCCCTAAAAAGGACAAGAACCATCAATAATAGGACAGGAAGGATCAAGTAGGCAAGCATTTTTAATAGTTCGAGCATTGATATCGAGGAAGATGAAGCAAGATATTAAAAGGGACGTATTTGATTGAGACTCCTATGACCAAAATAATTCACAAGTCTGAAAATACTGACCCGTATGGGCCACCACTAAAACCTTGTCACGCCCAGTACCGAAATACGGAGATGGATATGGCCAGCAATCCTGTATAAGGTATAGAACGTCGTACGACGGTCACGGCTGTAACTAGACAAAGGGGTACATTCTACAAGCAAGTCACTTAGGGTCACATAGAACATCTAATGTCTCAATCAGTCAAACGAGGATAGTAAACATAAAATATATATGACAATGAAGTAAGGTATCCCAAATGCCCTGCCAAAATATTCTAGAAACCAGCTATACATAATGAGAAGCTGGCGGAGTAGCAAAAGTACATGACCATGATCAGCTGTAGTCTGATTAATTACAATCATGTATGGAAACTAAATTTCCAGATTTACGGCTAACAAGTTTCTGTCGCTAAACGTCCAAAAGAGAAAATGTACAATAACGAGTAGTGATTAAGAAACCCACTCGTGTCCCTCAACGGCCATCTGTATGGTGTGCGCCATTGTTCATAGAGAAAGTAAGCTGGATCCTCGGGTGCTGGCAGTAAACCTAGCCATATAAAACTAGTAGAGATAGACCCCAAATAGCAAGTACCACAAAGGAAACACGAATGAAGGAACAAAACCAGTAAAAAATAAACACACACACACACACACACACACACACACACACACACATATATATATATATATATATATATATATATATATATATATATATATATATATATATATATATATATATATATATATATATATATATATAGTTATGTCTTATAATTTCAGTCCATTGCCTACCTTGATATAACAATCTAACCCAATAACCAACAAGGACAATGGTTAGACAATCGCACCATGATAGTCCATGTTCCTAAATTATTTAACAGAAGATACAATACACAATCAAGCTCAGTTACATAATCGGCCAATCATTTGTACGACTTACTAGGTGGAGTCTGGATTATCCCAGAGATATACGTAATATAGGAATCCTCGGATCAAGCCACGTGCTAGTAGGGCTAGCCGAGCCATAAATTGCCATATAGCACGTATTATTTATGCACTGGTCCCTCGTAAGGCTACCATGCTAAGATTGCATAGAACACATAGTACAATATAATAGTCGAATATTGCCATCCACTACATAAGGATTTAAACCAATATCTATAGGGGCTAGCCTGCACACCCCAGACAATTGTTTGGGGGTGGCTAGTTAAGCACAATCTCGGGATTTTGTCTCTCCCAATGCTATATATATTTTAGTTGCCTAGTTAACCCTACTGTTACTTAAATCTCATGACGTGGTCATATGATATTCTCCTTATATTTTGCATCATAGTACGGATACGCTAGTTACGACTCTACTTTGTCACTTGGCAATCTAATTTGGATTCACCCCAGCATGATATAACAATCAAACAAGTCCTAGCCACGCTTTGAAATTGACTAAACCATTTTGTACATGCTTGGAGAAATCGTATTATATCACATGTCGCGTAGCACGTAGGTACCCCCCTGTATAAACATGTAATATAATCATGTAGGAACACTTAGCACGTAGGAACACATAGCATGTAGGAACACATAGCACGTAATAAGTGTATCAGCACGAATACAAGTGGTCGAGTCAAGTCACCAATCATAGTAAATCACATGAGTTCTATCATATTGCAACACATAAGTCAAGTCATGCACATTAGTGGTGTAGTCACTTGGCGCATGGTAGAACTATACACATGGTCGGGTCAGGTACATAGGTGGATCTAATACTCTCACAGTCATCAAGATTACACATATGAATAAAAAGTCCAATGGAACATTAAAACCAAATTAATTCAATTAAATGTGAAGGGGTCACATAAGCGCATGAAGATCAAGGCCGCATGGTCGATCAGGGCGCAAGAAAATTAGGAGCACATAGAATATGGGGCAGATAGATAAGAAAAGTCCACTTATCGAGGCAAGTGCTATGTGACGGACAAAAAATACAAGTCAGAAAAGTGCTGACGTACTTGATGTGACAAGCAAAAATTGTCAAGTAGATAAGACAAAAGTATGAAAAGCTGTGCAGAGTCACAAAAGTCGTATAGAGACAGCGCCCAAAAAAGAAGAGATACATGGCTCGTGGCTGCATAGTCTCCTGGCCGCTTAGGCGCATAAAATCATGCCTTAGTGAATTCCTATGAGTTCAAGGTACTATGCGTCCAACTTTAGAACGCATACACAGAGAAGTCATGAGTCCAACAAGATGGGCGCATGCTAGAGGAGCGCATGTTGCTGGGCCGCATAGTACTCCATCGTCCCAGAACAGCAAATTTTGGCCATGTAAAAGCTCCAAGAACCCGAAAACTTGTTCCCTTCATAAAAACTTTATTTCAACTCCAAATTAAGTGAACCAAAAGCCAAAATGCCTAAAATGGAATGCTCTATCACCTAGGAAAACTAAGAAAAACATATGGAACCCATAAAAATATAAACTAAAAATATAGATCTACTCATATCCACCCATCAAAATTAAAAACTCCAAACATTAAAAGTGTTTAGAATAATAATATACATATATTAGATGAATAAAATATAATGAAAGAGCAAAGATTAAAATCTAAGGGTTTCTCTATATCATGCTAGGTGTACTTGCCTAAAATAAAGGAGAACAAATGAGAGAATAAGGGAAGAGAGAAAAAAGTTGGATAATATAGCGTAGGGTTTGAGGTTTAGACCATGGGTTCTCTTATAACTTAAACCAACCCATAAAATAAACTATGAACCACACTTAACCAAAGAATGGGTCTAGTCTCCATGCAACCTAATAAACATACAAGCAAGAATAATACTTCTCAAATACGTATATTGGGAATGGGGAGTGACACTTGTAGCAGCGAAGCTTCCAGCTGTTGAACAAGTTGACCAGGTCTGACTACAGCTTCAAGACCTTGCCCGTGTCTGGTGGGCGTCAGTAGAGGTTGGCTTGAGGTGTCCTATCTCTTGGGACAATTTTAAGACTCGGTTTTAGGCAAAGTATTTTGGAGTCATCGTAAAATATGAGTTTCAGCATTGGTTTATCAGTCTCAAGCAGGCCGGTAGGACTGTGGACAGATATGCAACAGAATTCTTAGGCTGAGTAGATTCGCTCCAACCATGGTGGCTACAGTGTCAGACAGAGCGATGAGGTTCCAGCAAGGACTTCTTCTGGAGATTCTACAACTGGTAGAGGGGCACGACTACCAGACTTATGAGGAAGTATTGATAGCAGCTTGGAGGAACGAGCTTACCATTTAGAGGTTGTCGGCGAGGACGGGAGGCCAGAAGAGGTCTCATGCTCAGAGTGTAGGAGGTGGAGGAGTACTCCGAATATCACGACAATCACCTGGAATTCGTATCCATGAATCAGTGCCACGGAGGATGGCAATTTCGACAGTGACAGCACCAGCTTGGAAGCAACCAAGGCAGCACCAATAATAGCAGCACCAGGGAGCACCGGTGGAATATACTTACTATGGTAAGGGGGGCCACACTAGAGATGTGTGTAGGGCAGCCCATGGATTATGTATGAGGTACGGTAGTCCAGATCACCGGATTGCCAATTTTTCGATGATGTAGAGACCAGGAGGGCTAGTTGTCACTCCCCGTTCCCGATATACGTATTTGGAACATACTAGTTTTTCTGCGTATATTATTTCTTACTTGCATGGCTAATTAGGTTGCATGTCATGGAGACTAGACCAATTCTTTGTTTCACTTGACTCTTGGTTTTATGGTTGGGTTGGTTTAGTTATGAGAGAACCCATGGTCTAAACCTCAACCTAGTTATATAAGCTAACCTATTTCTCTCTCTTCCCTCATTCTTTATTTTTCCCTCTTTCTTTTATTTCTAGGAAAGTACACATTGCATGACATGGAGAAACTCTAGATTTTAATTTTTGCTTTTTTCTTGCATTTTATTATTGTAATATGTGTATATTATGATTCTAAGAACTTCTAATACTTGGAGTTTTCAGTTTTGATGGATAAAATTTAGTAGATCTACATTTTTAGATAAGGGTTTTCATGGGCCCAAAATATTTTTCTTAGTTTTGATCTACTAAAACATGGTATTTTAGAAAACAGTTTCATGGTTGATGGAGAACTTTATTTCTAGCATTTTTTATTTTGGTTCACTTGATTCGAAGTTAAAATAAATTTTTTATGGAGAAAACAAAATTTTGATTTTTGGAGTTTTCCGTCATGGCTGAACTTGTTGTCTAGAGACGACAAAGTGCTCATGCGGCCAACACCCTATGTAGTCGAGAGTGTTATGAGGCCTGAGTGTTATGCGTCCTAAGCTCTGTGCCATATATACCTTCCTGCATGGGTCAATCTTGTTGGATGCATGACTGATTATTACACAAAGTGTTCTGAAGCTAAGTACTTGAAAAAGTCCTAAGTAACAGAACTCCTTGTGTTTTACTCACTGAACGAATAAGAAATTTGCTAAGTCCAAGAGAGATCTATGTGGCAAGCAGAGCATGCTTCAAGTAGAATTATGCAGCATTTGCACTATGCGCCTCTTCTCTTTGACGCATAACTCTGCTTCATCCTTACATATTTTTCCATGATTTTGTCTTTTCTCTGACACACTTTATGACTTGCCACATCTATCACTTCAGTAACTTCACCGACATGTATTTAATGTACGTCACTCAGAACTTGTCCCAAGGAGTGGACTTTGTCTTGACCTATGCGGCCTGACTCTTATGCGGCCTTGACCTATGCAACATTGATCCCATGCGTCCCTTGTTCATATGCGGCCCCATGTGCATGTTTTATAGTTTTTCTTTGTTGGATGTTTTATTAGATTTTGTGATTTTATGCGTATTATAAATTATTATAAATGCATGAGAACTAAGTAACCATATGTTGTAACTGACTATATGCCTAACCTGACTATGAGTAGAAATATACTAAGTGGCCAAGTGAGTATGACTACCAATATGACTGACTCAATCCATGTGTTGCTATGTGCTAGAACTTATATAATTTTACCAATGATTGGTGACTTGACTCGACTATTGATATTCATATTGATACACTTACTATGTGCTATGTGTTCCTACATGCTAAGTGTTCCTACATAATTATGTTACATGTTTTACGCTGAGGTGTACCTACGTTCTAAGTATTCCTACGTGATATAATACAATTCCTCCAGCATGGACATGATAATTGGTTAATAACCAAGCGTGGCTAGGACTTGTGTTGATTGTTGCGCTAGGGTGAATCCAAATTAAACTGTCAAGTGACAAAGTGGATTCGTATCGAGCATTCCCGTACTAATGTACAACATGTAAGGGAAATAATATGTGACCACACGATGTGATTCCAGCTAACCATAGGATTAATTAGGCAACTAAAATATGTAAAGCATTGGGAGGGACGAAATCCCGAGATCGTGCTTAACTAATGACCCTCAATCATATGGGGAGTGAAGGCTGGCCCCATTGATATTGTTTAAATCCTCATTAGTGGATAGCAATATTCGATTATTATACTATACCATGTGTACTATACGATCATAGCACGGTGGCCTTCCGAGGGACCGGTGCATACTACTATGTGCTACGCGAAGATTCATCGCTCGGCTAGCCCCTGTTAGAACATGGCTCGACCTAAGGATTCCTGTTATATGCATAAAATTTCTGGGATAACCCATACTCCACATAGTAAGCCGTACAAGTGATTAGCCGATTATGTAACTGAACTTGTTTGTGCATTGTACCTTCTGTTAAATAATTAGGGACACAGACCATCATGGTGCGATGATCTAACCCTTGTCCTTGTTTGGTTGTAGGGTTAGATTATTGTATCAAGATAGGCTATGAATCGAAACTACGAGACATATATATTATATATATATATATATATATATATATGTTTATTCTTTATTCGTGCTTCCTTTGTGGTACTTGCTATCTTGGGTCTAACCCCACTAGTTTTGCATGGTCAGGTTTAGAGCCAACACCCGAGGATCAAGCGTACTTCTCCATGAATAATGGCACGTACCAGACGGATGGTCGTTGAGGGACATGAGTGGGTTTTTTTATCACTGCTCATTATTGTACATTTTACTCTTTTGGGCGTTTAGACACCGACACTTGTTAGTTGTAAATCTGGATATTAGTCTTATTACATTATTATAATTAATCAGACTATATCTGATCATGGTCTTGTTCTTTTTCTACTCTACTAGCTTGTTATTTTGTGTGGTTGGTTTCTAGAATATTGTGGTAGAGTGTTTGGGATGCCTTACTTCCTTGTCATCCATGTTCTATGTTTACTATCCTTACTTGACTGATTGAGACAATAGATGTTCTATACCTTGTACGGGGGAGCTGACCATGTTCATCTTCGTATTTTGATACTGGGGCATGACACCAGTCCAACAGTTGCCAGCACTGCCAACACCAAGGGAAGTTCAGCACAGAGGGCCAGCGATAGCAGTACGACCATTAGCTCAGCGTTTGTTACCGATGAAAGCTCAGATGTACAAGCAGAAACAGAATCAATAGTAGAATCAACGACAAGGCCAACAGAGGCCACCACAACGCTTCCAAGAGAGGCAACAACGAGGAGCACAATAGGGCCAAGGGCAAGCATTCATTTTGTCCTTGGAAGAAACTTTGGCATCAGGCGACGTGGAGGCAGGTAACATCTTTGTCGCATCTTTTCTGCTATAGCTTTATTTGATTCAGGTGCATCTCATTCATATATATATCTTCATGATTTATGACACATATTGGATTAGAGTTCGAGGCATTGTCAGAGAGGTTGAATATACTCGCTGGTAATGGGCTTATAAAAGTTAGTAGAGTGTGTATAGCATGTTCAGTCTTAGTGTGTGGGCATTCATTACCTGCATGGTTGATCGAGTTTTCTATGGATAATATTATCCTAAGCATGGACTGGCTGAGAGACAATCATGCTATGATAGATTGCCATAAGAGTAGGGTATTGTTTAGTATCCTACGCACGGAAGACTTCATCTTTGATAGATCTGTCGTAGTCCAACATGAAGAGAGGGTCATAATGGCAGCAATAGCAGAAGAACAGCTTCCCGAGATAGTCAAAGAGTTTTTACATGTCTTCCCATATGAACTTCCAGGATTTGCCCCAGTAAAAGATGTAGAGTTTTGTATAGAATTGATCCCCAGAGCAGGACCAAAATCTTGTAAGGTTCACCAGATGGCACCATCAGAACTGGACAAATCAACACGTAGAAGAGTTGAAGGCAAAGAAGTTTATCCGAACAAGTGCGTCACCTTGGGAATGCCAGTGGTTCTAGTAAAAAAGAATGATGGGTCAACACGGTTGTGTATCGACTACAGGTAGTTGAATACAATGACTGTGAAGAACAAGTACCCATTACCAAGAATCGATAATTTTTTTTATCAGTTGAGCAAAGCTAGGATTTTCTCAAAGATCGAACTCCGGTCAGGATATCATCAAGTAAGAGTTCGGGAGCAAGACATACCCAAGATAGCTTTTAGGTCACGATATGGGCATTACGAATTCTTAGTTATGAATTTAGGACTGAAAAATGTTCCAACAGTATTTATGGATCTAATGAACCGTATCTTCATGTCGTACCTAGATCAGTTCGTGGTCGATTTCATAGATAAAATTCTTGTCTACTCCAGTAGCGAAGAGAAGCATTAAAAACATCTTCGGAAGGTCTTATAGATTTTGAGGGAAAACCAATTGTGTATAAAGCTCAGCATGTGTGAGTTTTGGTAAGATCATGTTTCGTTCTTGTGACATTATATCGGGAGCAGGAGTGGCAGTAGATCCAAAGAAGGTTGATGCCGTAGAAAGTTGGTAAGTTCCTAAGACGATAGCTGAAGTGCGTAGTTTCCTGGGATTGGCAGGATGTTACAAGAGTATAATGGTAGACTTTGTAAGGATTTCAGCACCATTGACCCATTTGAGCGAGGAGGCTAAGTTTGATTAGTCAGCAGAGTATCAGACAACCTTCGAAGAATTGAAGAAGAGACTAATTTTGATACTGATTCTCACGCTTCCAGTAGGTTCTGGAGGGTTTCTAATAAATTATGATTCATCTGGCAAGGGACTGGGGTATGTATTGATGCAACATTGAAGAGTGATAACTTATGCACCTCGGTAGCTTAAAGATCATGAGAAGAACTATCCAATATATGATTTGGAGTTGGCGATAGTGGTGTTTGCACTTAAGTTATAGAGGCACTACTTATATGGTGATCGGGTGGAGATATTTACAGATCAAAAGGGCTCGAAGTATGTATTTACCCAGAAGCATTTGAATATGAGGCAGAGGAGGTGATTAGAATTGTTGAAGGATTATGACGTGGAACTCCAGTACCATCAAAGCAAAGCGAATATGGTACCGGATGTTCTAAGCATGAGAGATAGTGCATATATATTGACATCAGAATGACATATATTTGAGGATCTTCAAGATATGGGTATTGAGATAGTACTTCTACAGGACACAAAAATTTTGGCAAGATTGTAAATACAGTCTACTTTGGTTGAGAGGATTAAGGCAGCTTAGGCAGAGGGTCCGAAAGTTCAAAAGCTTCGGACAAAATGCGAGTCTGGTCGCAGAAAAGAGTTGACGATTCATGAGGTTGGAACACTTAGATTCAGAAATTATCTCTGTGTACCGAGCAGAGATATCCGACAAGAAGTTATGACCGAGGCGCACAATTCTCAGTATTTAATTCATCCAAGTGGTACCAAGATGTATTAAGATATCAAGCAATATTTTTGGTAGAACGGGATAAAAGGGAGATAGCGCAATTCATTTCTCGATGTTTGGTATGTCCACAAGTGAAGGATGACGAACAAAGACCAGCAGGATTATTATAGCCGTTTCATATTCCATAGTGGAAGTAGGAGCATATAACGATGGACTTTGTGACCGATTTACCTAGATCGTCGACTGGTTGCGATGCAGTTTGGGTAATAGTCGATTGACTCACAAAATTAGTTCATTTATTTCCTTTTCGAGTAGAACAATCTATAGAGTAGTTGGCAGAGATGTACATACGGCAAATAGTAAGACAGCACGGTGTCCCAGTGAGTATCGTATCAGATCGAGACACTCGATTCACTTTATATTTTTTGAAGAGCTTACAACATAGTTTGGGCACCAAGATGAGATTCAGTACCGCTTACCATCCTCAAACAGACAAAAAATCAGAGAGAATCATCCAGATATTGGAAGATATGTTCCGGGCTTGTACTTTAGATTTTGGAGGGCCTTGAAAAGATCACATTCATCGCATCGAGTTATCGTACAAAAATCAGACGAGTATTCAGATGGCCTCCTTCGAAGCACTATATGAAAAAAGTGCAGGTAACCATTAACATGGGATGATATTGACGAACGGAAGATGTTAGGCCCAGAAATGATCACGCAGACAGTATAAGTTGTCAAGCAGATCAACGAGCGACTTTGGGTTGCGCAGGATATGTTTCATCATTGGGTGATCAGTATTGTAGGCCTTTAGAGTTTTGTGTCAGCGACCACGTGTTCTTGCAGATTTTGCTGACCCGTGGAGTCATTAGATTAGGGGTTCGCTGGAAGCTTAGTCCGTGATATGTCGGTCCGTTCGATATCCTCGAGTGGGTGGACGATGTTGCTTATCGTCTTGCCCTTCCGCCTTAGCAATGTGAGGTGCACGATGTATTTCTTATGTCTCGGGTGCGTAGGTATGTCCCTGATCCGAGTCATATCCTCGACCATTTCGAGCTAGTCGTTGGTACCGACTTGTCTTACGAGGAGCAACATGTATCCATTTTGAACCGAAGGAAGAAGGTGTTCAAGAATCGGACTATTCTTCTTGTTCGGGTTGTTTGGGGTTATCACCCTTTAGGAGAGTCGATGTGGGAGCACGGGGATGATATCCTATCTCGGTATCCGTACATATTCGACTCGGAAGGTATATTTATCCTTATGCCTTCGTATCTCGAATCTAGTGATTCATTCACCCATGCTATGTGATGTTGCTTTTCTTTATTATATGATTGATTATTGATTGGATGTGTAGATGTGCTTATAGTTAGTATATTGCTTGTTCTGATTTCTATAGCTAGCCTTGTGTCACTCCCCAGTCCCAAAAATACGTAGGACTAGGACACGTAAATATGCCAGCCGCATGGATATGGCAACTCCAATATATGGAAACCAAATCCATACGTGCGCTGTAATATGAATATAAAATCCACAAGTGGTATAAAATATAATACAAGTCACGGGGTAAAATCTAAATCTCATCCACCAAAATCATATAGAAATAAATAACCAGCATCTATATAACTAGACCTCAATAAGAAGTATCTAAAGATGATAGTTGGGTGGAAACAAATCCACTACCAACTCTAATGTAAGAGCAAATATTAAAGTAAGTACAACACAACAACACCATATAAGAATACCATCTAGCAATCACGGGCTCGAAGAGGGGACATCCACAAAACATATATAGCCATCCGATCTGTGCTCCTGCAATACTCAAGAATAGATACACCTGGCAGCGGACCAGGTCCTCAGAGGGACGTAACAAGATACAGAAAATACGAGCCAACTTGAATACAGTAAACATGCATATAATTTGAGTATTGCACGTGTCCAGTTATGCTGCGTACACCATTCAGTACACTTGGCACACGGTGGGGCAGTCCCGTTTGGCGGGGCGCGCTCCGTTTTCCAACTTTTGGAAATCTGGAAAAAGTGGGTGCGCACAGTTTTGTGATGAATATAATTTTGTCCACAGCAACTAATAGCACAGGGTTATTATACAGAAAATAAACTAGGTCATGTAATCTACAGGTATCAAAAAGAATCATCAAATTCGGATCTCTGTGGTGGGAGATACGAACTCGACAATATGGGTGGTCATCGTAAGTTTCTGCGATTTCAGAATTGGGTAAGTCCGGCCAACTTGGGCGCTGTTTTTCACCTAGGGGCACACGTTTTCCGAGGTTGGCTATAAAACAAATATTGGAGATGGTTAAGGGATGATCATACCTATGAAAACGGAACAGCGTTTGGTCGATCGAGTCGACAGAAAATCACGCCGGAGCGAAGGTGCTTCGAGTGGTAAACTGCAGTTCGCGAGGTCGGCGTCGACGGGATGGTTGGATGGCTTGGTGGGGCTTCTCTGGCTGCGGTGACGGCTCTAGATGGGAAGAGGAAGGTCTGAAATTTAGGTTAGGGTTTTAGAGAGCTTATTATATATATATATTATATATATTAGGAGAGAGAGGGGGTTGCGGATCCGCGGTTTGACAAGGGATCGGGTCTGTGGAGTAATCGTTGAGATGCTGCGGATTATTCAGCAAGTGGGTGGTCAG
Source organism: Iris macrosiphon (assembly GCA_036927795.1). Classification (NCBI taxonomy): domain Eukaryota; kingdom Viridiplantae; phylum Streptophyta; class Magnoliopsida; order Asparagales; family Iridaceae; genus Iris; species Iris macrosiphon. The sequence continues at coordinate 92,347,028 of JAYESA010000004.1, read as the reverse complement.
GTTTCATTGGCGGGTTACACACCAAAAGTCGCTGAAGAGTCTTGGTATAGCAAACTATTCATTTGCTGAAGGTAGTTTTGGGTATAGCAAAGTATTTGCTAGGGATTACTTATTATTATTATTATTATTATTATTATTATTATATTATTATGAATAGTTACTTATTTAATTCTTTTCTTTTCTTTTCCTTTCTTTTCTAAATAAAATATATATATACATATATATTTGTATATATATATATATATATATTCACACATAAGAAAATTTATAGATTAGGGTATTGCATATCGTTAGGCTAGCAACAGCTCAAGGGGTCTCCTACATGGAATAAATTCCGAAAAATTCCTGATGGTCCCATAAGTCATCTAAGTGCCCGAACACCTAACATAAAAATTATTAAAAATCTATTTCACCTATTTAGACCTAATTACTACAATTTTAATTAATAATTAATAAATAAAAGGCTATATACGATTTTTAGGAAGGGGTTTTACATTCTACCCAACTTATAAAAATTTCGTCCTCGAAATTAAAATTAAGCCACGATAGAATGCAAGAATGGTATAAGATTTGTATTGTTTAAAATGCAAGGCTAGGTTTAAAGGGGTGGGCGATGTTGCACGTTGCACATCCCGAAAATTTTCATGGGAAATCCACATGAGCGAAAAATAGGTTTCTTCATGTGTCATGTCCAATGGTGTGGACACATAAATGCTCTTTTGCATAAAAGCGTCCAACAATTGGAAAATTGTACAAAGATGAGAATTGGATGATGGGCATGTCTAGGATAAGTGTGTAGAATTTGTAGGAAGGCAGTGGCTAGTGTAGTGCTTCAATTATCGGAGCACGATAAGGGGCACTAAGTGATACAATATTACAAAATTAAATAAAATATTGTGTTCTACTTCTAACTGGATTCAAGCTAACCTTAGTCTCACTAACTCAGCCAAGTAGGTCAAAATTTTGGGTGAGGGGTTCACAATCTGCCGAACTTAAAATTTTCCATCTACCACCTAAGGCTATACATCTAGAAAAACTATTGCTCAAACTATTTAATCATGATTTTTAATCCTCAAAGGTTTAACACCAAACATATCACCTACGATATGCCCTCAACCAATTATAAAAGAGAGTCACTAAGTCATGTGTTTAGCCTTATGGGGTATAGCTAGCACTATCAGTGTCAACTTATACCAGCACGAGGTTTTGTCTTTCCGAAATAGGGGAAGATGGAGAGAATAATAAAGAACTCGAGGAGAAGGGAACAGAATACAAGTACGAGGTTCAAAAGAGATTAAAGAATCGAAAAGAGAGTTGTCAGGACAGTTGTGGATTGAAATCCTATTTTTGGTAATTTCTTATTTACATGCTCGTATCAGTACAGTTATGTAACCGATACGATGTGTCAGCCATATCTAGGGGCAAGTATATCTGTCTACTACCATATATCTCAATCCACGTAAAGTAGTAATGCGAAGAGCGAACCAAGCGCACTAAGGTTAGCTAGACCTTAATACACCGATTCTGATTAGGCAATTGTATCATTGTGTGCACCCAATAATACATATGCCATGAGCAAGCTCGATGAAAGAATAAGCTTGTAAAAACTAGGCTATAATAGCAGTATAAATCAAGGTAGTACAACAAGCAAAAATACGCTGGATTATGATGAAAGAAGGTACAAATTAATTCAAGTTCGCAGAAGCAAAAATAACATAAGCAATAATAATAAAAGACTCTACAATCTCTACAGTCATCATACTAATTCCTTGTCTAGGTCGACATTTGATAAAGCAGGGGTATGGCTTCTAAGCCCTACAGTCTGGAAAAAAAAAACAATGTCGTCCTAAGCTAGCATACAGTTAAATGTCATTCATTCACACTTCAATAATAAGGCAAAATACTATGTGATACTATGTTGTGAGGTATACTACCCAACTTATAACAATAAACTAGTACTGTAATTGTCTTAAGGATACCGTAGAAGCTCCTGTTAAGGTCTTTGAGAAGGGTCTTGGTACTTGTTAGGGTATCCTCTTATATTACATATGTCATTGTCGTCTTAACTCTTAGCCATAGTGCAAGTGTCAATAGTAAGAATGGAACAGTTACTGGCCTCAAGGGAAAGGGAATATAACTCGTATTGAGGTGTGGTACAAGTTACGCAATTTAAAACTAAGGGATAAGCACCAGGTCTCAATCTACAAGAATAACTTAACTATCAAGTTCTAACTACTAAGCACACAATTTCAAAACTCAAGATTACAACTATAATCCTAGCAAACTATGTGTCCTTAACAAAAAAATAAATTTACTTGGCCTACTATCCGAAATGTCGGATGGCACAAGTTGAAAGATGAAGAGAAGAAACGTAATTAGCCGTCGCAAAATAGCGAGCGCTATGGTCGCAGGGAAACAATATATAAAATAAAGATAGAGGGCTCTAGATAGCATCATGGTTCTCTAAGGGGAGTGGGGTGTTAGTTGCTATGTTCGGGGTATGATTAGAGAAATATTCTATGCATTGCTCTTGGCCTTCTAGGGTACTTGTCTACTAATAACAAGATAATGACATAAGTTTTATAGTTCTCTAATACTATCCAATTATGAAGGTTAGGTTCAGTCCTAATGTTCAATATTGGTTCTCCATTGGTTCCTCAATACTAGGGTCAAACATTATGGTAAAACTTCTAACTATCTCTAGTAGTGTCTATACTACTCAAGTCTTCTTAATACATCAAGGGGTAATGGTATACCGATCTAAAGATGAGGAGTTCTAGGGTTCGCTAGATATTCTAAACTTAGTGGTGTGTCTATATTCTCGTTGTATTCTTAATAGGTGTGCTACTCTATTTATCATCCTAATAACAGGGGTTCCTATATTCTAGCAGAAGGCTATACTCAAAGAATTATTAGGGAAGTACAGGAATCAAGCAAGATACAATTGTTCAAATAGAACAGATAGGAGGAAGATGAATCATAGTCAATTGTGGATGAGATCCTATACTCTAGTCCTAGGTGCAGGCTTGTTCGGTACAATAACGTAACCGAGACAATATGATCTAGACCTGCATGGGCCACCACAAAAATATGTCACGCCCCAGTCCCAAAAATACGTAGGACTAGGACACGTAAGCATGCCAACCGCATGGATATGGCAACTCCAATATATGGAAACCAAATCCATACGTGCGCTGTAATATGAATATAAAATCCACAAGTGGTATAAAATGTAATACAAGTCACAGGGTAAAATCTAAATCTCATCCACCAAAATCATATAGAAATAAATAACCAGCATCTATATAACTAGACCTCAATAAGAAGTATCTAAAGATGATAGTTGGGTGGAAACAAATCCACTACCAACTCTAATGTAAGAGCAAATATTAAAGTAAGTACAATACAACAACACCATATAAGAACACCATCTAGCAATCACGGGCTCGAAGAGGGGACATCCACGAAACATATATAGCCATCCGATCTGTGCTCCTGCAATACTCAAGAATAGATACACCTGGCAGCGGACCAGGTCCTCAGAGGGACGTAACAAGATACAGAAAATACGAGCCAACTTGAATACAGTAAACATGCATATAATTTGAAAATAAATAAGTACGCTGTACAAGATAATCTATATGAATGCAAATGAGGACAACTTTTCGACGTATGGGCAAGGGTAGGCTACTCGATCTAATCCTCACAACCTCACGCTCGTCCATGAACATCATCAGCCGGCATACCTCGGGGGTAGCGACCCTCGGACTCCATCAATCGACATACCTCGGGGGTAGCGACCATCGGACATGACCCACCATAGTGCGTGCTAGTGACTACGGTGTTACCAGAGTAGTTAAAGCCCATACGCCTAATGATTGTCCTCTATTATACTAAGTGTCAAGTGTGTGTCAACATATCTAATATATAGTAATGACTGAAGGAAAACTACACAAGCAAGAATAAACAAAAATGCAATAAATATAAAGAAATATAAATAGCATGTAAAAGTACTGTAATAATTTGGCAAGGTATCTTGCCTGGTAAGAAAGCTGCAAGGTGTACTGTCCAGAAGTCAAACGCACAGGATCAAAAGCTATGGCCGCAGAACAAATGTCTCCGGATGCTGAAATAAATATCACCAACATTTCTAGAATGAGCAAAATAGCTAAAAAGCACTTCCCTTTCGTCCAATTTGGACACAGGGGCAAAACGGTAATTTCGGATAAAAGTGGGGTCCACATGTGGCCCACTTCGCACCGAAAAGCGTGCCGAGGGTAACAGTCTCTAAATGGGACAAATTATGGGTCAAACAACTCTAAATGTCAATATAAACCCAACGGTATGTCCAAATTTGGATTCCGATGAGCCGAACAAAATTTGGTCCAAAAAGTCAACTATGGGGCCCGCCAATTGGCGATCTGGTCAACCGTCTCAGAAATGCGTGAAAATTGGGTCACAGGACCAGAGCGTTACCACGAGTCCAGTGGCGCAAGTTTCGTCGCAATCTGACAAGCGTGCACCAAATATGTGCGAGTTCCACAAAAGTTGCGACACGGTGTGTGTCCGCGGATACGGCCTTATTCCGGCGCGCACACGCGTCCGAATCAGTCCCCACAAATTTTCACGTGTCCAGTTATGCTGCGTACACCATTCAGTACACTTGGCATACGGCGGGGCGGTCCCGTTTGGCGTGGCGCGCTCCGTTTTCTAACTTTTGGAAATCTGGAAAAAGTGGGTGCACGCAGTTTTGTGACGAATATAATTTTGTCCACAGCAACTAATAGCACAGGGTTATTATACAAAAAATAAACTAGGTCATGTAATCTACAGGTATCAAAAAGAATTACCGAATTCGGATCTCTGTGGTGGGAGATACGAACTCGACAATATGGGTGGTCATCGCAAGTTTCTGCGATTTCAGAATTAGGTAAGTCCGGCCAACTTGGGTGCTGTTTTTCACCTAGGGGCACACGTTTTCCGAGGTTGGCTATAAAACAAATATTGGAGATGGTTAAGGGATGATCATACCTATGAAAACGGAACAGCGTTTGGTCGATCGAGTCGACGGAAAATCACGCCGGAGCGAAGGTGCTTCGAGTGGGAAACTGCAGTTCGCGAGGTCGGCGTCGACGGGATGGTTGGATGGCTTGGTGGGGCTTCTCTGGCTGCGGTGACGGCTCTAGATGGGAAGAGAAAGGTCTGAAATTTAGGTTAGGGTTTTAAAGAGCTTATTATATATATATTATATATATTATGAGAGAGAGGGGGTTGCGGATCCGCGGTTTGACAAGGGATCGGGTCTGTGGAGTAATCATTGAGATGCTGCGGATTATTCAGCAAGTGGGTGGTCAGGTTTCATTGGCGGGTTACACACCAAAAGTCGCTGAAGAGTCTTGGTATAGCAAACTATTTGTTTGCTGAAGGTAGTTTTGGGTATAGCAAAGTATTTGCTAGGGATTACTTATTATTATTATTATTATTATTATATTATTATGAATAGTAACTTATTTAATTCTTTTCTTTTCTTTTCCTTTCTTTTCTAAATAAAATATATATATACATATATATTTGTATATATATATATATATATATATATATATATATATATATATATATATTCACACATAAGAAAATTTATAGATTAGGGTATTGCATATCGTTAGGCTAGCAACAGCTCAAGGGGTCTCCTACATGGAATAAATTCTGAAAAATTCCTGATGGTCCCATAAGTCATCTAAGTGCCCGAACACCTAACATAAAAATTATAAAAATCTATTTCACCTATTTAGACCTAATTACTACAATTTTAATTAATAATTAATAAATAAAAGGCTATATACGATTTTTAGGAAGGGGGTTTTACATTCTACCCAACTTATAAAAATTTCGTCCTCAAAATTAAAATTAAGCCACGATAGAATGCAAGGATGGTATAAGATTTGTATTGTTTAAAATGCAAGGCTAGGTTTAAAGGGGTGGGCGATGTTGTACGTTGCACATCCCGAAAATTTTCATGGGAAATCCACATGAGCGAAAAATAGGTTTCTTCATGTGTCATGTCCAATGGTGTGGACACATAAATGCTCTTTTGCATAAAAGCGTCCAACAATTGGAAAATTGTACAAAGATGAGAATTGGATGATGGGCATGTCTAGGATAAGTGTGTAGAATTTGTAGGAAGGTAGTGGCTAGTGTAGTGCTCCAATTATCGGAGCACGATAAGGGGCACTAAGTGATACAATATTGCAAAATTAAATAAAATATTGTGTTCTACTTCTAACTGGATTCAAGCTAACCTTAGTCTCACTAACTCAGCCAAGTAGGTCAAAATTTTGGGTGAGGGGTTCACAATCTGCCGAACTTAAAATTTTTTATCTACCACCTAAGGCTATACATCTAGAAAAACTATTGCTCAAACTATTTAATCATGATTTTTAATCCTCAAAGGTTTAACACCAAACATATCACCTACGATATGCCCTCAACCAATTATAAAAGAGAGTCACTAAGTCATGTGTTTAGCTTTATGGGGTATAGCTAGCACTATCAGTGTCAACTTATACCAGCACGAGGTTTTGTCTTTCCGAAATAGGGGAAGACGGAGAGAATAATAAAGAACTCGAGGAGAAGGGAACAGAATACAAGTACGAGGTTCAAAAGAGATTAAAGAATCGAAAAGAGAGTTGTCAGGACAGTTGTGGATTAAAATCCTATTTTTGGTAATTTCCTATTTACATGCTCGTATCAGTACAGTTATGTAACCGATACGATGTGTCAGCCATATCTAGGGGCAAGTATATCTGTCTACTACCATATATCTCAATCCACGTAAAGTAGTAATGCGAAGAGCGAACCAAGCGCACTAAGGTTAGCTAGACCTTAATACACCGATTCTGATTAGGCAATTGTATCATTGTGTGCACCCAATAATACATATGCCATGAGCAAGCTCGATGAAAGAATAAGCTTGCAAAAACTAGGCTATAATAGCAGTATAAATCAAGGTAGTACAACAAGCATAAATACGCTGGATTATGATGAAAGAAGGTACAAATTAATTCAAGTTCGCAGAAGCAAAAACAACATAAGCAATAATAATAAAAGACTCTACAATCTCTACAGTCATCATACTAATTCCTTGTCTAGGTCGACATTTGATAAAGCAGGGGTATGGCTTCTAAGCCCTACAGTCTGGAAAAAAAAAACAATGTCGTCCTAAGCTAGCATACAGTTAAATGTCATTCATTCACACTTCAATAATAAGGCAAAATACTATGTGATACTATGTTGTGAGGTATACTACCCAACTTATAACAATAAACTAGTACTGTAATTGTCTTAAGGATACCGTAGAAGCTCCTGTTAAGGTCTTTGAGAAGGGTCTTGGTACTTGTTAGGGTATCCTCTTATATTACATAGGTCATTGTCGTCTTAACTCTTAGCCATAGTGCAAGTGTCAATAGTAAGAATGGAACAGTTACTGGCCTCAAGGGAAAGGGAATATAACTCGTATTGAGGTGTGGTACAAGTTACGCAATTTAAAACTAAGGGATAAGCACCAGGTCTCAATCTACAAGAATAACTTAACTATCAAGTTCTAACTACTAAGCACACAATTTCAAAATTCAAGATTACAACTATAATCCTAGCAAACTATGTGTCCTTAACAAAGAAATAAATTTACTTGGCCTACTATCCGAAATGTCGGATGGCACGAGTTGAAAGATGAAGAGAAGAAACGTAATTAGCCGTCGCAAAATAGCGAGCGCTATGGTCGCAGGGAAACAATATATAAAATAAAGATAGAGGGCTCTAGATAGCATCATAGTTCTCTAAGGGGAGTGGGGTGTTAGTTGCTATGTTCGGGGTATGATTAGAGAAATATTATATGCATTGCTCTTGGCCTTCTAGGGTACTTGTCTACTAATAACAAGACAATGACATAAGTTTTATAGTTCTCTAATACTATCCAATTATGAAGGTTAGGTTCAGTCCTAATGTTCAATATTGGTTCTCCATTGGTTCCTCAATACTAGGGTCAAACATTATGGTAAAACTTCTAACTATCTCTAGTAGTGTCTATACTACTCAAGTCTTCTTAATACATCAAGGGGTAATGGTATACCGATCTAAAGATGAGGAGTTCTAGGGTTCGCTAGATATTCTAAACTTAGTGGTGTGTCTATATTCTCGTTGTATTCTTAATAGGTGTGCTACTCTATTTATCATCCTAATAACAGGGGTTCCTATATTCTAGCAGAAGGCTATACTCAAAGAATTATTAGGGAAGTACAGGAATCAAGCAAGATACAATTGTTCAAATAGAACAGATAGGAGGAAGATGAATCATAGTCAATTGTGGATGAGATCCTATACTCTAGTCCTAGGTGCAGGCTTGTTCGGTACAATAACGTAACCGAGACAATATGATCTAGACCTGCATGGGCCACCACAAAAATATGTCACGCCCCAGTCCCAAAAATACGTAGGACTAGGACACGTAAGCATGCCAACCGCATGGATATGGCAACTCCAATATATGGAAACCAAATCCATACGTGCGCTGTAATATGAATATAAAATCCACAAGTGGTATAAAATGTAATACAAGTCACAGGATAAAATCTAAATCTCATCCACCAAAATCATATAGAAATAAATAACCAGCATCTATATAACTAGACCTCAATAAGAAGTATCTAAAGATGATAGTTGGGTGGAAACAAATCCACTACCAACTCTAATATAAGAGCAAATATTAAAGTAAGTACAACACAACAACACCATATAAGAACACCATCTAGCAATCACGGGCTCGAAGAGGGGACATCCACGAAACATATATAGCCATCCGATCTGTGCTCCTGCAATACTCAAGAATAGATACACCTGGCAGCGGACCAGGTCCTCAGAGGGACGTAACAAGATACAGAAAATACGAGCCAACTTGAATACAGTAAACATGCATATAATTTGAAAATAAATAAGTACGCTATACAAGACAATCTATATGAATGCAAATGAGGACAACTTTTCGACGTATGGGCAAGGGTAGGCTACTCGATCTAATCCTCACAACCTCACGCTCGTCCATGAACATCATCAGCCGCATACCTCGGGGGTAGCGACCCTCGAACTCCATCAATCGACATACCTCGGGGGTAGCGACCATCGGACACGACCCACCATTGTGCGTGCTAGTGACTACGGTGTTACTAGAGTGGTTAAAGCCCATACGCCTAATGATTGTCCTCTATGATACTAAGTGTCAAGTGTGTGTCAACATATCAAATATATAGTAATGACTGAAAGAAAACTACACATGCAAGAATAAACAGAAATGCAATAAATATAAAGAAATATAAATAGCATGTAAAAGTACTGTAACAATTTGGCAAGGTATCTTACCTGGTAAGAAAGCTGCAAGGTGTACTGTCCAGAAGTCAAACGCACAGGATCAAAAGCTATGGCCGCAGAACAAATGTCTCCGGATACTGAAATAAATATCACCAACATTTCTAGAATGAGCAAAATAGCTAAAAAGCACTTCCATTTCGTCCAATTTGGACACAGGGGCAAAACGGTAATTTCGGATAAAAGTGGGGTCCACATGTGGCCCACTTTGCACCGAAAAGCGTGCCGAGGGTAACAGTCTCTAAATGGGACAAACTATGGGTCAAACAACTCTAAATGTCAATACGAACCCAACGGTATGTCCAAATTTGGATTCCGATGAGCCGAACAAAATTTGGTCCAAAAAGTCAACTGTGGGGCCCGCCAATTGGCGATCTGGTCAACCGTCTCAGAAATGCGTGAAAATTGGGTCACAGGACCAGCGCGTTACCACGAGTCCAGTGGCACAAGTTTTGTCGCAATCTGACAAACGTGCACCAAATACGTGCGAGTTCTACAAAAGTTGTGATACAGTGTGTGTCCGCGGATACGGCCTGATTCCGGCGCGCACACGCCTCCGAATCAGTCTCCACAAATTTTCACGTGTCCAGTTATGCTGCGTACACCATTCAGTACACTTGGCACACGGCGGGGCGGTCCCGTTTGGCGGGGCGCGCTCCGTTTTCCAACTTTTGGAAATCTGGAAAAAGTGGGTGCGCGCAGTTTTGTGACGAATATAATTTTGTCCACAGCAACTAATAGCACAGGGTTATTATACAGAAAATAAACTAGGTCATGTAATCTACAGGTATCAAAAAGAATCATCGAATTTGGATCTCTGTGGTGGGAGATACGAACTCGACAATATGGGTGGTCATCGCAAGTTTTTGCGATTTCAGAATTGGGTAAGTCCGGCCAACTTGGGCGCTATTTTTCACCTAGGGGCACACATTTTCCGAGGTTGGCTATAAAACAAATATTGGAGATGGTTAAGGGATGATCATACCTATGAAAACGGAACAGCGTTTGGTCGAGCAAGTCGACGGAAAATCACGCCGGAGCGAAGGTGCTTCGAGTGGGAAACTGCAGTTCGCGAGGTCGGCGTGGACGGGATGGTTGGATGGCTTGGTGGGGCTTCTCTGGCTGCGGTGACGGCTCTAGATGGGAAGAGGAAGGTCTGGAATTTAGATTAGGATTTTAGAGAGCTTATTATATATATATATTATATATATTAGGAGAGAGAGGGGGTTGCGGATCCGCGGTTTGACAAGGGATCGGGTCTGTGGAGTAATCGTTGAGATGCTGCGGATTATTCAGCAAGTGGGTGGTCAGGTTTCATTGGCGGGTTACACACCAAAAGTCGCTGAAGAGTCTTGGTATAGCAAACTATTCGTTTGCTGAAGGTAGTTTTGGGTATAGCAAAGTATTTGCTAGGGATTACTTATTATTATTATTATTATTATTATTATATTATTATGAATAGTAACTTATTTAATTCTTTTCTTTTCTTTTCCTTTCTTTTCTAAATAAAATATATATATACATATATATTTGTATATATATATACATATATATTTGTATATATATATATATATATATATATATATATTCACACATAAGAAAATTTATAGATTAGGGTATTGCATATCGTTAGGCTAGCAACAGCTCAAGGGGTCTCCTACATGGAATAAATTCCGAAAAATTCCTGATGGTCCCATAAGTCATCTAAGTGTCCGAACACCTAACATAAAAATTATTAAAAATCTATTTCACCTATTTAGACCTAATTACTACAATTTTAATTAATAATTAATAAATAAAAGGCTATATACGATTTTTAGGAAAGGGGTTTTACACCTTGAGTTTGAATTCCGAGGACGAAAATTTTCTAATGTGGGTAGAGATGTCACTTTACATTCCTGATATACATATTTGGGACGTATTATTTCTTGCTTGTATGTTTATTAGGTTGCATGGAGACTAGACCCATTCTTTGGTTTAGTGTGGTTCATGGTTTATTTTGTAGGTTGGTTCAGCTTATGAGAGAACTCACGGTCTAAATCTCCAACCCTAGCTATATAACCCAACTTCTTTCATCTTTCTCTCTCTTCCATTATTCTTTCATTTCTCTTCCGACTTTTATTTTAGGCAAGTACTCCTTGCATGATATAAAGAAACTCTTAGATTTTAATCCTTGCTCTTTTCTTGCATTTTATTAGTCAAATATGTGTACATTATGATTCTAAAGACTTTTAATTTTTGGAGTTTTCGGTATTGTGGGTGGATGTGAGTAGATCTACTTTTTTAGTTTAGGGTTTTCATGGGTTCCAGAAGTTTTTCTTGGTTTTGATCTATTAAACCATAGTATTTTAGAGCACATGGCAATTCACTAAGGCCAGACTCCATGCACCCATGCGGCCAGGATACTATGCGAACATGAGCCAAGTGTCTCTTTTTTTGGGCTCATATCTCTACACGACTTTTTTGACTCTACATAGCTTTTTATTCTTTGTCTTATCTCCTTGACATTTTTGGCTTGTCACATCAAGTCACATCAGTCATTTTTCTAACTTGTATTTGTCGTCCATCACTTAACACTTGTCCTGATGAGTGGACTTTGCATGTCTATGCACCCTATATTCCATGCACCCCCAATTCTCATGCGCCTTGATCAACCATGCAGCCTTGATCTTCATGAGCTCATGCAGCCCCTGCATATTTTATTGAATTGATTTGGTTTGAATATTCTATTGGACTTTTGATTCATATGTGTAATCTTAATGACTGTGAGAGTATTAGACCCACATATGCGACTAACCCATCTAAATGCCCAACCCGACCATGTGTATAGTTCGACAATATGCCAAGTGACTATACCACTTATGTGCATGACTCGAATTATGTGTTGCAATGTGATAGAACTCATGTGATTTACTATGATTGGTGACTTGACTCGACCATTTGTATCCGTGCTGATACACTTACTATGCATTATGTGTTCCTATGTGATTATATTACATGTTTATACTGAGGGTACCTACGTGTTACGCGATATGTAATATAATATGATTCCTCCAAGCATGGACAAAATAGTTTAGTCAATTTCCAAGCGTGGCTAGGACTTGTTTGATTGTTGCATTATGCTGAGGTGAATCCAAATTGGATTGCCAAGTGACAAAGTGGATTCGTGTCTAGCGTCTCCATACCACGGTGAGACATATAAGGGAAATATCATATGACCACGTCATGAGATTTCAGTAACAGTAGGGTTAAATAGGAAACTAAAATATGTAGAGTATTGGTAGGGACAAAATCTCGAGATCGTGCTTAACTAGTCACCGCCAAACAATTATCGTGGGTATGCAGGTTGGCCTCCGTTGATATTATTTAAATCCTCATTAGTGGATGGCAATATTCGACTATTATATTGTATTATGTGTTCTATGCGTTCTTAGTACAGTGTCCTTACGAGGGACCGGTGCATAAATACTACGTGCTATGTGGCGATTCATGGCTCGGCTAGCCCTGCTAGCACTTGGATCGAAATAAGAATTCCTATTATATGCATATATCTCTGGGATAACCTAAACTACACTTAGTAAGCCGTATAAGTGATTGGCCGATTAAGTAACTGAGCTTGATTTTGTATTGTATCTTCTGTTAAATAGTGTAGGGACATGGACTATAATGGTGCGATGGTCTAACATTTGTCCTTGTTTGGTTGTAGGGTTAGATTGTTGTATCACGGTAGGCTATGGACCAAAATTACGAAACAGAACTATAGATTTATTTATTTATTTATTTATTTCTCACTGGTTTTGTTTCTTTATTCGGGCTTCCTGTGTGGTACTTGTTATTTGGGGTCTAACCCCACTGATTTTTTATGGCCAGGTTTAGAGCTAGCACCCGAGGATCCAGCTTACTTTCCTTTGAACAATGTCGCGTACACTACCAGAATAAGTCAAATTAGCAACGTCTAGAAACGTCGCAAAATGGCATAAAAATGTTGCTAATAATATTTAGCGACGTTTCAATGAAGTCGCCTTTAAGCTAGTTGCTGACCAAAAAAATGTCGCAAAACGTCGCTATAGCGACGTTTTCTAGCGACGTATCTGCGTTGCTATATTAGCAACGTTTAATGACCCAACGTCGCTAAATTAGTGCCGTATTGTGTGTCGCTATATGTCGTTATTTTTTTTATTTAGCGACGTTTTGCAACACATTTAGCGACGTTATATTGACCTGGCAAATACTTCTATGTCAGCAATTTAGCAACATTCAGCGACGTATTTAGCAACTTTTAGCGACGTATTTAGCGACAATCAGCGACGTACTTAGCGACATATATAAACGTCGCTAAAAGTTTTAGTGAAAAATAAATATATAATAGTTTTCAAACCAACCTTCTTACAGTTTATGAATTCATAATTTATATAAATAGTCCCGGAGCAACCCTCCGTTGAATTTTCTGGGTTCGCCGACCCCTCCGGTTGAACACTCAACACCGGTAAATTAACATACATTTAATATGAATAATATAGTAAAATTTGAAGAAAATGAAACATTGGGATTATAAATCGAGTCTGAAGAAAATCTTGTCGTAAAGAATACAATAAATATTCACACAACTGAGTGCAAGAATAAAGTCTGAAAGCCTCAAAAATAAAGAATATTCATAAATGACCAAATATCATAGGGCAAAACACAAACAACCAGTAAACTATCCTAACTAGGACTACTGCGGATCTGAAGGAGGATGACTACCAGCGCGTATCAGAGATAAGAACAAATCATACTGCTATCATGAAATCGACACCGATATCGATGGAGAAGAAAGTAACGTCGGTGGAGTCTGTGTTAATGATGGTGCACTAGGAGGACATATCTGCTCCAACTCTACTAGTCGATGGTTGTATGAATCCATGGTAGATAACAATCTCGTACTGCTATGAACCATTGAATCATGTATCATTGTCAGCCTCTCGTCCATGGAAAGCTGTGATGCCTGCAGCTCAGTCATGCTACTCTATGTCGACTTTCTAAGATCAGCTGTCATATCCCTTAGCTCCATGATATTACGCTCGAGCGTATCAAATCGTGCGATGAGCGTCACATCGTCCGCCTGCGGTTGGGAGAGGGGCTGCTCCTCCATCTTTCGCAGCAACTCGTCATGGAGAGAAGCAATTTGACAGTCAACGATCTTCTGGACTCGGGTCGACGCCTGCGAGGGCTATGGGGAATGCGCACTTATCGTGGAGGCCCTAGATGACTGCGTCACAACAAGGACGCCATAGGATCCTATACCGTAGTACGTACCCCTCTGGAGACCACCAGCGGCGGTCACCCACAGCTCTTTCGCCGCCGGAGCTGGAGAGGGTTGCGAGAAAGTACCAGCCTCTTCCGTTGTAGGTACACTAGCAGTCGCCAGCTCATGCAGCCTAAGCTACTCGGCCTAGAAAAGTTTGGATACTCGATAATTGCTAATGTGTCTAAGGTACTTATTACTAACTACATGAATATTTATTTACATATTTTCTAAGTTATATTAAAATTAAGACAAAGTAAAGTAATACTTACATAGGTCTACGAGGCCCTCTCATCAATGAGATTCCTGCCATTTCGATGGGTAGCCAGTAAGATGGTCACCATGTTGGCATCCTCACCCCTCTGTACTTGTTAAAAATATATTATTTAGTACTAAAATTAAATATTTTATCCTACTACCATTTTATCGTACTTGTATTGAAATAATATATCTGAAATAAAAAATATACCAAACGACGAAAATATTCCGTCATCGGAATCAAGCCACCGCACCACTTTGCTGCCTTCTGCCTAGCCGCCTTGGCCTTCTCAGACCTTTCCTTGTACCTCGGATCGTCGAATCTAGCTCTCATTGCAGTCCACTGCTTAGGCGTGATCCAACTTTGGATCGGTTTTCCTTCGTCGTTTCTCGGAGCTCTCATTCTATTAGTAGCAATATGAGGTTTGAAATACATCGAGCAAAAGTTTATAATCTCCTCGAGAACATAAGCTTCACAAATAGAGCCCTCAACCTGTGCCTTATTTTTTACCTTTCTCTTTAGGTGATTCAGATGCCGCTCGAACGGATACATCCACCGATAACCGACAGGACCACCAATACGTGTCTCATAGGAAAGATGAATTGGCAAATGCTCCATGGAGTCGAAGAATCTAGGAGGAAATACCTTCTCGAGCTTGCACAGTATTACCGCAATATTCGTCTCTTGCTTTTCTAGACGATCGGCGAGTAACTTAGTAGAACAAAGATCTCTGAAGAATATGCTGAGCTCTGTCAATGGATCCCAAATGACCTGCGGTAAGAATTCTTGAAATACAATCAGAATTAACCTCTCCATGAATACGCGACAATCGTGGCTCTATATACCCGTCAGTTTGTTCTCCTTGAGGTCGACGCATCTTCTTAAGTTCGACATGTACCCGTCTAAAAATTTTAGACCCTGAATCCACCTATAAAGTCTTCCTTTATCCTCCTTCTTCAGTGAGATAATTGAATTAGGCTGCTTTAATTTTCCATTCCCCTCATCTATCAAATATAATGCAGGACGTCTACATATTTTTTCTAAGTCCAACCTGGCCTTCGGATTGTCTTTCGTCTTCCCTTTTACCTCTATTACAATATTAATTATGTTATCAAACACATTCTTCTCGATATGTATGACATCAAGGTTATGTCTGATCAGATTTGTACTCCAATACTGTAGATCCCAGAATATACTCATCTTCATCGTTTTATAGGTACGACCAAATCTGTCATAGTTGTACCCCTTAGCAGGCTCTTCGATACCACTTAGTAAATCTTTTACCTCTTCCCATATCGTATATCCGGGCCACCTTAGCTGTGGATTGGCCTTCTCTACAATGCCCGCACGAAAAGCATTAATGTTCCTCCGGTACAGATGATCCTTTGGCAAAAATTATTAATGATAATCGAAGAAGCATGGTTTACCTCCATGTTTCAAACGAAAAGCCTTAGTGCGGTCCATGCAATACGGACATGAGAGACGACCATGAGTGCTCTATCCCGTTAACTTTCCAAAGGCCAAAAAGTCGTTGATGGTCGACATAAGTGCTGCCCTTATTTAGAAATTCTGCTTTCTAGAAATATCATATGTGTTGGCACCTACTTCCTATAGCTGATTCAACTCATCTATCAAAGGCTGTAAATACATATCGATGTTCCTCTTCGGATTGTTCAGACTCGAGATAATAACGGTTAGGAACATATACGGAATCGTCATGCACATCCAAGGCGGTAGATTGTACACAGTGACGATCACAGGACAACATGAATACGGGAAGCTCGAAAGTCTGAATGGGGTAAAACCGTCGGAGGAGAACCCCAATCTGACATTACGCGAATATGAAGCAAAATCTGGATACTCTCGATCAAAGTTCTTCCATACTTCTCCATCTGATGGATGATCCAATACTCCTTCGATCTGTTTTTGCCTGTGCCAACTTATATTTTTTTGCAGTCTCCTTCACCATAAACAACCTCTGCCCGCAACCTCAAAGGCAAGTAGTGCATCGAATCTGTATGCTTCCTTGCACCGATATAATTTCCTTTACCAGTGGCCTTGTAGCGATCAACACTATAGAATCTGCATGCATCTTCATCCTTGTCATCTTTGTAGTACAACATGAACCCGTTGCGACATGCATCAATTTTCTCGTATCCGATCCAAAGCAATCCCACCATCCTCTTAGATCGGTAGAAGTCTTTAGGCAACTTTGCACCCTCTGGCAAGATCTCTATAATCAAATCCATCAGTCGGTTATAGCATTCTTGCGATATGTGAAAATGGGACTTGATGCTCAATAATCTTGTAACCACCTCCAATGGTGAATGATCCTCACAACCAGGATATAATCGAGTCCTTGCATTCTTCAGCAACTCCATGAACTTTGCAGCATCGGCATTCGGTGCCTCCTCAGCTGCATCATGATTATCCGAATCGAGACTAGGCCCCATCATATTAAAAACTATGTTCACCCATCCGTCGTCGTAAGTAGCGTGGTATTGGACATCCGTATATAGCTCCACATAAGGCTCCGACTCCGATGCTAAAGTCACAAGTTCTTCATGCACGATCCACTGATAGTAATTCGGCGTGAAATCCTTCGAGTACAAATGATACGTGACTTCCACTTTTGGATGATATTTCAAGTTGTGACATCTCATACACTGACACTTAATTTTGGTATCGTCCATGTACTAAGGGAACGCCTTGGCAAACTGCAGAAACTGTTGTACACCCTCTATGAATTTATCCCGTACACTGCACATATCATCAGGATGACGGTTGTACATCCACAAACGATGACGTAGATAGTAATTTATATCCCTTTCTAGATACTTCTACAAAGATGAATAGACATCGTTGAAGTATATACTCATATGAATATTTGATAGTGTATACACCTACTCGTCTACACATATATAATAATACTCAGGAATACCCAATTATGTTACACCTACTCGTCTATACACGCATAAAAATACCCAGGAATATAGTACATGCACTGATACACCTAGTCCTAGCACTGAAACTTCTTCATTCAATTATGTATCCTGGATACTCATATTGTAGCGTATCAGTGAGTGTCAACTCTATATCCTGGATATCCACACTTGACATTTGTTTAGGCCATAACTTTCTAATTGAAATGTTAAGTCATGGATATCCAGTGTCAATTTTTTTTTTGTCTAGGATACATAGTTGACACTCACTGATACACTCCTGGATATCCATACTTGACATGTATGCGTGTGTGTATGTACGATAAAATACTTAAAACCTTATCCTCGATATCGTGTCCTTACCTTTCATATCCATATGTCCTATAATTTTATCATACGTATCATAAGATGACATGATACAAACATATGTGTGTGTGTTCGTGTTCGTGTTCGTGTTCGTGTTAGGGTTAGTATATGTATGTTAGTGTGTCCACGTGTTCGAGTGTGGGTTAGTGTTAGTGTCCGCATGAGTGTATGTCTCTGAGTTAGGATTAGGATAGGGTTAGTGTCCGCAGCACCGATATCCACACACACACACCCTCACTGCACTGTGCACAAGTGTGCACTGTCTAATACCTCACTTGATTCCCAAGACTGCGTCTAATTAATTAGATAGGGTTAGGGTCTGTGTCGTGTCTCAGCTTTGTGTACGTCATGTTCTGTGTCGTGTCAGTGAAGAGAGATAGGGTTAGGGTTTGTGTCATGTCCCATGTTGTGTCAATGACATATCGTGTCAGTGTATGTGTATGTGTCGTGTCATATATCGTTTCATATGTCAGTATCCTGTGTCAGTGTGTGTGTGTGTGTGTCGTGCCTATGTCAGTATCATATCATGTCTGCATATGAGAGAGAGAGAGAGAGAGAGAAAGAGGGTTAGGGTTTACCTAGAGGAGGATGAGGAGAAGCTCGAGGTCGTCGGAGGGGAGGAGCCAAGCCGAAAGGGAGGAGCCGTAAGGGAGGGGGCACTCGGGGGGTGGGGAACCGGAGTATGGGGGCTATGGGGGAGCCGGTGGGGGGGTAGGGATGGGGAAAGGAGGAGGACGCCGGAGGGGGGTACTTCACCGGATGGGGGAAAGAGGGGGGGTTTCAAAATTTTGGGGAGGAGTTCGACAGAATAGGGGGAAGTAAAATCCTAAACCCTATATTAAAAATTTTAGCGACGTCATCAATAGATGTCAATAAACGTCGCTAATTAAAAAAGTTAGCGATGTCATAAATAGACGTCGCTAAACGTCGCTAATTAAAAAGTTTGCAACGTTAGCGACGAAGCTAAAAATGTTGCTAAAAATCAAAAAAAGCAACTTCGGTAAATACATCGCTAAACATCGCTAAATAAAAAAACTCAGCAACGTTTAACGACCTTAAAGAAGCTTATATCGACTATTCTTTTAAAAAACTAAAGTACAGTCGTTAAACGTCGCTATGTATCGCCAACAGCGACGTATAGCGATGTTTACTTTTAGAGTC
Source organism: Iris macrosiphon (assembly GCA_036927795.1). Classification (NCBI taxonomy): domain Eukaryota; kingdom Viridiplantae; phylum Streptophyta; class Magnoliopsida; order Asparagales; family Iridaceae; genus Iris; species Iris macrosiphon. Next base: position 92,327,599 of record JAYESA010000004.1, on the reverse strand, counting down.
ACTCAAGTCTTTAATATTAGCGATGTTTTATGATGACGTCGTTAAAAACGTCACTATTTTATCATATTTTGGTAGTGGCACCAGGCTGATGGCCGCAGAGGGACACAAGTGGGTTTCTTAATCACTGCTCGTTATTGTGCATTTTCTCTTTTGAGCGTTTAGCCACCGGCACTTATTAGCCGTAAATCTGGATATTTAGTTTTCTTACATGATTGTAATAATCAACTGCATCTGATCATGGTCATGTAATTTTTCTACTCCGCCAGCTTCTCATTTTTTACAGCTGATTTCTAGAATATTTTGGTAGGGCGTTTGGGACGCTTGACTTCCTTGTCATATGTATTCTATGTTTACTATCCTCGTTTGACTGATTGAGACATTAGATATTCTATGTAACCCTAAGTGACTTGCTTATCGAATGCATCCCCTTGTCTAGTTACATTTGTGACCGTCGTACAACGTTCTATATCTTGTACGGGGTAGCTGGCCATGCCCGTCTCATATTTCGGTACTGGACGTGACATAGATCAACATTTGATTTGATAAATAATACTAAGGAATATTTATCTAGCAAATTTGATATAAAAGATTTAGGAGAAGCCAACTTGATCCTAGGAATGCAAGTGTCAAAATCCAAAGAGGGATATACTATATTCTTAGCACACTCCATCAAGAAAATCCTAAGAAAATTTGAGTATTTTGATACGAAACAAGTCTATAATCCTTATGATAGTAGTATCATCCTCAAGAAGAATGAGGGTTTATCTATGGAATAATAGAATATTCACAGATGATAAGTTCCCTTATGTATATAACAAATAGAATCCGACCTGATATTGCATTTTCTATTGGGAGACTAAGTAATATACTAGTAACCCAAACCAGTCACATTGGTCTGCATTAAAAAGAGAATTTAGTTATCTTAAGGGTACTCTAAATTATAAACTTCACTATACTAGACACCCAGATATCATAGAAGATTATTCATACACAAACAGGGTGACTGACTCACATGATATCAAATCCACTATTGGAAATATTTTTATTCTAGGAGAAGCTGCAATCTCCTGGGGTCCATGTAAACAAACTATCTTAGCTAGGAGTACAATAGATTCTGAAATAATAGTTTAGATACTGCTTGTACATTAGTTTAATGGTAAGAAATCTTATTTTGTATATACCTATTTTATAATTCATATTCCTGCAATTTTTATAAACTGTGATAATAAATCTATTATAGAACTAGTAAAACATAATTCTGTGAATGCTAAGATAAACATGCAGCTACAACTGTACTTCAAATCGATAAAGAGCCTATTAGACAAATATGTGGTTCTTGACTATATAAAGTCAGAAAAGAACCTTGTAGATCACTAGAAGAAAGGTCTGTCTATGATATTAATCCTAGAATCATCAATGGGGCTAGGGTTAAGCCCATAAGTAAGTCACTGGCAGTGGCACCCCATACGAGTCTGACT